>CM060335.1:9768005-9913005 GCA_030674155.1 Stramonita haemastoma | reverse complement strand
TTAGAATCAATGCAAAACAACACCTTATATATATTCATTGGTAAATCTAATAAAAAATTTAAAGCCATTAACACAGCAATAAGTTCTGCAGTAAATATAGAATAACTTTTGCCTATATGATAGGATTTTTCTATCTTCAATGTTGGAACTACAAAAGCAGATCCAGCCTGCCCACTTTCAACTACAGAACCGTCAGTAAAAACTTTAAGATAATCATTATAGTTTTCGTCAATATGAGCTCTAGCTATAGCAGCTACAACAGGGCTTTCTTCTTTTCTGATATTAGTATAATCAATATCATACTCAGCTCTGTTTAGTTCCCACTTTGGAATGGTAGAAAAAGCTGGTCGAGGAGCTACACTTCTGACGTTCATTCCAGAAGATATGAACAGATCAGAAGTGTATGAGCTGATTGTTGTCAGTGATTTTATGGATTTGGCTCTCTTGGGAAAACTGACATCAGATTTTAACGTAAGTTCTTTTAAATTAGAATTCGGAATAGTAGAACCTCTTAAAATGTACTTTGCTGAAGCTAGGTGAATTTGCTCTTCAAAAGGTAAGATACCTATTTCAGCATACATTCTTAAAGTTGATGTATGTACAGGAACGCCAATTGCCAATTTGAAAGACTTGCTATCTACACTCTGCATTTTTCTCAATAAATACTTAGGAGCAGAGAAAAAAATTTCCTGTGCATAAGTTAACTTCGAACGAACAAGAGCTGTTGCTAAATGAATAAGAGATGAAATATCTTGGCCCCATTGTTGTTTGCTAACAATTTTTAGGACATTTAGACTTTTTCTGGCTTTAGTCAGGACATGCTCTATGTGGTTATTCCATGTTAGTTTTGAAGTGAGAAATACCCCTAAAAATTTTGCAGTTTGTCTGTATTCTAATACAGAATCTCCAATTTGAAAGGAAGGTAGTACCTGTGGATCGTAGCCTGTATTGAAAAGCATCATATGTGATTTTTCAGGGGATAGCATTAATCCGTTTTCTTTCATAAATGTATGTATTTTACTTAACTCATGTTGATAAGCCTTTTTAATGTAGTTAAGAGATCGTAATTGAGTGTGTCTTTTCATGGTAACTTTCATCCATACGCATAAGTCATCTGCGTACTGAACCAGTTCAATATTGCTGGACACTGCATTGGGAAGATCGTATGTTAAAATATTGAAAAGCATTGGTGCCACTACTGATCCTTGCGGGATCCCCATATCTATAAACCTTGGACTTGAGTAAGTGTGTCCAATTTTTGTTTGAATAGATCTATTATACAAAAACGTTTTAAAATAATTATACATGCATCCAGACAGACCAATCATTTTAAGCTTATGCAGTAATCGTAAGTGCCATACTTGATCATATGCTTTCCTGATATCAAAGAAAGTAGCAAGTACATTTTTTCGTCTGGCAAATTGATGCTTTATTTGAGTAGTAAGTTTAATAAGATGATCTACTGTTGATCTATTTTTCCTAAAACCTGCTTGGCATACAGGAATAATATTCTTTTTCTCACAGTAATGAGCAAGTCTATTCAATATTATTCTTTCCATTAACTTTCCTACATGAGAGGTCAGTGAAATAGGTCTATAACTACTTAAATCGGATCTTTGTTTACCTTGTTTATGAATAGGTACAACTACAGATTGCTTCCATAATGATGGCATAGACCCTTCTGACCAACATTTTTGGAAAAATTTATGAAGAAATATAGTACAATTTTCAGGCAAGTGTTTTATCATTTCATTAGAAATAGCATCAATACCCACTGAAGATCTCTTGGAGCTAAGGGAAGAAATGGCATCCTTTAATTCTTGGAAAGTAATGGGGGCATTTGTATAATGGTCTTTATCTTCTTTCGGATCTGTATATTTTCCTAGGCATGCTTCCTTTGCTCTATAAATTCTGTCTTTTTCAGCTAACCCCTCTGAACGACTTGTCTCAGAAAACATGTCTACAAAAGCTTCAGCCTTTTCAAAGGGGGTTGGGAATTCCTTTTTCTCTAATTTTATGGGATAATCTGGTAAATGTATACCGTTTTTCATCTCTTTCAGTTTTTTCCATAACTTTTGTTGATCTTTTGAGCCTAATATGTCATTTTTACAAAAGGTTGACCAGTGCTGAAGCTTAGCTTGTGCTATTACTTTATTGCAATAATTTTTTGCCTTTTTCATTTCTAAAATTTTACTTACATTAGTCCTGTCTTTAAGATAGATATTAAATGTTTTCTTTTTGTATTGCCTTGCTATTTCACACGACTCATTCCACCAAACATTGCCAAATTGTTTATTTGACTTTACTAAGCTACATTTCGAAATGGATTTATTTGCTGCATTTATAACAGCTTCAACAAATTTAGCATATGCTTCATCTATATTACTAGCTATAAATTCATCAGTATTACATTGAGAGAGAATACTGTGAAAAGCATTCCAATTAGCATTACGATAATTGAATTTGGGTATTTTATCCTCAGAAACACTGCTAGAGACCTGTCTGTTGTTTATAGTAACTACAATAGGTAAGTGATCGCTGCCTAAAGTATCTTTAATGGTTTTCCATTCACAGTTAGGAGCAATTACAGGAGATACTAAAGAGAGGTCAATAGCAGATGCTCTGTGGTTTGCAGAATCAGGGATTCGTGTTACACTCCCATCGTTTAATAAACATAAAGATGAATCCACAATGTTTTCCACGAAATGGTTATTTATATTTACTGTACAATCCCTGTCCCAGAATGGTGAGTGGGCATTAAAGTCACCACCCACTAGCCATTTTTCATTTTGGTCTTGTAACAAAGGTAGCCACTCCATGTTTTCATTATCAGGACCTTTTGGCAGGTATACGGAAATTACATTTATTATGAGTGATTCATCAAACTTAACTCTGGCTGCACATGCATTGATATTCCTTGCCGTTTTGTAAGGTGGAGGAATGTGATTATAATCTAAGTTTTCCTGGATATAGATAGCTGTGTTAATTTTTCCTTTGTCATCTTCAGACTGAAAGACAGGTGGATAGTAATAACCTGTTAGTCTGGGAAGTTTACTTCTACTTATATTCAATGACTGCAGAAGTAACAAATGATACTTATTTTTTGAAAGATGTTGAACAAGAAAATGTAGATTTCTTAAAATAGATCGACAATTCCATTGCAATATTGCAATGTTAGTATGATTCTTCATTGACAACTTTTTTTTTTGTAATAATGCAACCATAAAAACAAGCAAAAACCAAACAAACAAACCTGTTTATGTTTAATTCCTAAAGAGGAGTGTAAAAAAAAATTTAAAAAAATTAAAAGACTGAAATAATGTGATTATAGACTAAGAAGAAGGAAATGCCCTCTCTAAAAAAAAAAAAAAAAAAAAAAAAAAAAAAAAAAAAAAAAACCAACAACAACAAACAAACAAACAAGAAAAACAATCTATAAATAAATAAAATAAGAAAAGAAAGGAAAAAGAAACACTGAAAACAGCTAGATTAACAGGAATGAACAACAAAGGGAACAACTTCCAAACTAGAACAGACTGGATTTATCAAAATGCAGTCAACAAGTGGCGGGAAAACAATCAGTTAATATGTGCTGATTAAAGCAAACACTTTTTTTTTTTTTTAAGTTAACGCAAAGAGTACGGAGCATGACAGGTACCTACTCCTTTAAAAAAAAAATATATATATATATATGTATATATATATTCTTTTTCTTTTCAACTAATACAACCATTCATTCAATATATCAAATCTACTTCCCCACGGTTCCATAGGGCCTCCTCCATAGCGTGGATGCTGTGGCACATATGGGTAGGGTCCAGGCAGGCGTGGGAGGAAACGTCTGGTCTTCTTTGGAGTTTCCCAGAAGAGTCCTCGTACATGCCTGCCCAGGTTCCCTGCCAACACGCTGGCCCCTCTGGACGTAGGGTGAATACCGTCTCTAAGGGTCCTGTAGTTGTTGTTCAGACTGGCATGACTAACAAAAGAGACATTGTCAACACCAAAAAAAGCAGACATGATAAGAGCATTGAAAACTTCTCGTTTCAAGTTCAGCTCTGTATGTTTTACAGGAGCAATTTTGCTAACTATTATTTTTAATTTTGGATGTTTTGTTGCAATTTCTTTCACGCATTTTATAAACAATTTGCTACAAAGTTCTGAATCTTTTTTCTTTAAATCATTGACCCCACAGTGGATAACAACAGCATCTGGGGATTTTTCAGAAGAAGAAACCACAGAATAAAATGTAGAAGAGATACTGTCTATTGTGTATGCTTTGTGAGAGAAGGCATCAAAGCCGTAGGAACGGCCCAACCTCTTGTCATTGACTCTGTTTGCTACAGAATCATGAAGAATGACAACATGAGGGAGTTCTGAATCCTCAGTCTTTTTTAGTTTAGGTTTTGTAATTGTAGATTTTTTCATGGCGTCATTTGATGTTTTGACCATTTTGACGTCATTATGTTGAACTGCAGGTCTTTTGTTGTCCTTTTTTTGTTTTGAAGTTTTATCAACCACAGGCAGTGCAGCTGGCTTTGGTACTGTTCCCGCAACTGCCTGGGTCGACTTCAACTTACAAATATCAGCATAGGAGGGACTAGATCTGCTTGTGCCAGTCGGGCTTGCTCTACTTCTTTCGGAGACATTGTCTGTCTGTGTTGCTCCGTCCCTAACACAAACAGATCTAGTCGACTTTTCGGCAAGAAAAGTATTGAACATTTTCTTTTGGTCTTCAACAGTTTTTTCCAAATTATTTATTTGATCACACAATGATTTGATGACTGCCTTCAGATCATTAACGGCACTTACCGCATCCACAGGGAGCGCTGGCTGTTCTGTCTGTTCCTGTGGCTGGCCGTCATCAACAGACCGGGCAGCAGATCCAGTCAGGGCGGGAAGACCTGGTTCTTCCGACTCTGCGCTTCCTTTCCCGCAGCTTTTGGTTTTTTTCGCTGCTGGGAAGGATGCGCGAGCGCCCTGACTTTTAGATCTGGTAGTCCTGGTCATACTACCCGTACAACTGCGAATAACTTCTTACGCTGGAGTCTGGCGACTGACTGTTTCCGCCATCTTGATTCCTTCGTGTGTGTGTGTGTGTGTGTGTGTGTGTGTGTGTGTTTGACGCGTTTATAAATGGATCGTAAAAGCAGCATGCCACCTGTAATGAGAATTGAATCAATAAACAAACTGAACGTTTTCTTCCCCACTCCTTACAGAAACAGCCGCACTTTGTGCCAGAGCTTCATGTATGTCACTGCACGATTTTAAAAGTCCTTCGGATGAGACTCTAAACCGACGCCCCGTGTGCGAATGCACGCAGAACATCTTACACACACGTTAAATCCTGTTCCGCTTTTCGTAAGAGTAGGCCATGATGTGCCGGTGGGAACAGACGACAAGAATTACACAACTGCATACATACGGGGACTGGATGTTTAAAAAAAAAAAAAGCACATGGAGTGCTTATTACATTTGATTAAAACTCTAAAGAAAAATAAGACTGATGATGAAGCACTGATTGTCATGGCCATCTATTCTTTATTTCCATGTTACATCGGGTACGAAGGAGAGACGGGGGAGGGGTGGGGGGTGGGGTATAGCGCTAAACGCTTTGATTTGTTTTTACAAGATATGGCGCAATATGGCGCGATTTAATTCCATCTATTATCATCATCAACATCACCATCATCATCATCATCATCATCATCATCATCATCATCATCATCATCATCATCATCATCATCATCATCATCATCATCATCCTTCTTCTTCTTCTTCTTCTTCTTCTTCTTCTTCTTCTTCTTCTTCTTCTTCTTCTTAGTAGTAGTAGTAGTAGTAGTAGTAGTAGTAGTAGTAGTAGTAGTAGTAGTAGTAGTAGTAGTAGTGTTCTTGTTCTTATTACCATTATCATTGTTGTTATTGTTGTTCTTGTTGTTCTTGTTGTTGTTATTGTTATTATTGTTATTATTATTACTATCATCCTCATCATCATCATCATTATTATTATTACTATAGTTTAGTGATCAGAGCCACTACCAAGATGCCTGATCAAATGGATTTTTCCTCTGGAGTTACCATCAGTACTGATTCCCCTCCCCTGAAAGTCCTTCCGATAAGACTATCAACCGAGGCCCCGTGTGCAAATCCTCGCAGAACATCTTGGGCACATGTTAGAATCTGTTCTGTATTTTGGAAGAGTAGGCCCTTTGTGCTGGTTCGAACGGATATATGTGGTTAGAATAGCAACAACAAAACTTGTTTAAATATGTGTGGTTACACTAGCAGTAACTAGACTCGTTTAGATATATGCGTGTTAGAATAGCAACAATTAGACTCGTTTAGATGTATGTGGTTAGAATAGCAACAACTAGACTCGTTATGTGGTTAGAATAGCAACAATTAGACTCGTTATGTGGTTAGAATAGCAACAACTAGACTCGTTTAGATATGTGTGTGTTAGAATAGCAACAACTAGACTCGTTATGTGGTTAGAATAGCAACAACTAGACTCGTTTAGATATGTGTGTGTTAGAATAGCAACAATTAGACTCGTTATGTGGTTAGAATAGCAACAACTAGACTCGTTTAGATATGTGTGTGTTAGAATAGCAACAATTAGACTCGTTTAGATATGTGTGTGTTAGAATAGCAACAATTAGACTCGTTTAGATATATGTGTGTTAGAATAGCAACAACTAGACTCGTTATGTGGTTAGAATAGCAACAATTAGACTCGTTATGTGGTTAGAATAGCAACAATTAGACTCGTTAGTGGTGTTAGAATATCAACAACTAGACTCGTTATGTGGTTAGAATAGCAACAACTAGACTCGTTTAGATATATGTGTGTTAGAATAGCAACAACTAGACTCGTTTAGATATGTGTGTGTTAGAATAGCAACAATTAGACTCGTTTAGATATATGTGTGTTAGAATAGCAACAAGTAGATTCGTTATGTGGTTAGAATAGCAACAACTAGACTCGTTTAGATATATGTGTGTTAGAATAGCAACGACAAGACTATTTAGATATAATGTGGTTAAACTGAACAAGGTTTATAGCCTACAGGAAAAATCAACATCAGGAAAACTGAACTAGGTCTACACTCTACACAGGAAAACTGAACAACAGGAAAACTGAACAAGGTCTACACAGGAAAACTGAACAAGGTCTACACAGGAAAACTGAACAAGGTCTACACAGGAAAACTGAACAAGGTCTACACTCTACACAGGAAAACTGAACAACAGGAAAACTGAACAAGGTCTACACAGGAAAACTGAACAAGGTCTACACAGGAAAACTGAACAAGGTCTACACAGGAAAACTGAACTAGGTCTACACAGGAAAACTGAACAACAGGAAAACTGAACAAGGTCTACACAGGAAAACTGAACAAGGTCTACACAGGAAAACTGAACAACAGGAAAACTGAACAAGGTCTACACATGAAAACTGAACAAGGTCTACATAGGAAAACTGAACAAGGTCTTCACAGGAAAACTGAACAAGGTCTACACTCTACACAGGAAAACTCACTGAAACAGAATCCCCATGGCCAAACTGAATGACTCCAGTGCCCTAGATGGGCTGACCTCGTCTCTGTCTGTGGGCAACACCACCAGTGCTGTCTCTGTCCCAGAAGGATGTGTGTTGAAGCAAGGGTCTGACATACTCCCCTGGGACAACGATGACAACCTGATCCCTAAACAAGCCGAGGTCATCGTCAACATCCTCTTCACTGGAATCTGCCTGCCTCTGTGTTTTCTGGTCTCTCTGTGTTGTAACACGGTGAACATGGTAGTGTTCTGGAAACAGGGGCTGAAGGAGAGAATCAACATGCTTCTCTTCACTCTCTCCCTTATGGATTTTTTGTACGTGGCTTCAGCTTATGGCTACAACAGTGATATTTTATACATGTTCTTTACTGGGAGGGGGGACCAGGTCAGACCAGCACAAGCCTTCTTTTTCAACAACGGCATCGTTGGTTTGATTGGAACGGGGTCAGCATCTCACGTGGTGTCCTCGGTGATAGTCTTGGAGAGGTGTCTGTGCATCACTCGGCCTCTGCTGGTGAAGACCCTGATGTCCACACAGAAGACAGCCCTGGTGCTGTGGAGCTTTCTGCTGCTGCTCATTGCTGGAGTCTTTGTGTCCGGAATGCGGTACACAGTTCACTGTGTCTTTGATGTCAGCACCAACAGCACTTTCCTGCAGTTTTTTCCCAGCCAACTGTTTCTCAAAAATCAACAGGTTTGGTTCATTCTAGATGGCATCATTTATGGTTCGTTATTGCCTGCATACTGTGTGGCGTGTGTCATTGTGTGCACTGTGATCATCGTCATCAAAATGAGGAAGCTGACGTCATGGAGGGAGACAGTGTCGTCTGCTTCTGATTCTCTCACTTCGAGAGATCTGGCGGTTACTCGTATGATTGTAGGAACTTCCGTTCTGTTCATCGTGTGCATTGTGCCATCCATGGTGGTGCGTGTTCTTCTCATCTCAGTTCCAGACCTCAGACTTGGAGGACGATACGAAAACCTGTACTCTGTTCTGTTGAGAATCTTTTACCTCACGTCTGTGATCAATTCCAGTTTTAACTTCTTTGTGTACTACGTTTATGGTACAAAGTTTCGACAAACTCTTCTGCAGCTTTTCTCTCGCGGCCAGAAATCGGGCAAGGAGTATAAACAAGATGGTCACTGAAAACCACCCAAGAACAGATTGACAGCGTGCTGCAGTTTTGACCAGTGAATGCTTCTGTCATGGCTTTTGATTTGGAAGAAGTTTGAAAATGACGGCTGTGACTTTACACTTCAGGTTTATAGGCAACGAACTTGTGTGATTTCCCCCCACTATTTCTTTCTTTTGTATTTTTTGTCTTTGCAGTAGAGTTTTTTTTGTTTGTTTGTTTTTTCAAGCGAGCCATGTCTCTTTTTCTCCTCATCTGTATAGCCTGGTTGGTGGCTAGAGTGTTGTGCTTGTGATCTGATGGCCGGGGTTCGAGCCCAGGTTCAAGCTACCACCCAGACATCAGTTCAAAGGGATTTTTCCCCAGGAGTTCACATCAGGGCGACTTCAGTCCACCTGAAGTCCTTTGGAGGAGATAATAACCTGAAGTCCCGCGTGTGAACACACGCAGAACATCTTGCATACACTTTAAAACCTGATCCACCTTTCGGAAGGGTAGGCTATTATGTGCCAGTGGGAACAGATGACAAAATTTGCAAATGTACACGCACACAGGGACTGGATATAACCAAAATAAAGTACATGAGTACTTATTCCTTTACCCTCAAAATAGAAGAATGAAATAAAATAAAAAAAGAAAATAAGCATCACATTGTATTTGTTGTATTTATTTGTATCATATCATGATAACTGTGTTGTATTGAGTTGCAGTGCATTGCATTACATTGTCTAGGAATTTTAGTCAGAATAGATTTCCCTGCATGAAAATTTAGGCAGTTGTCCCATGGAGAGCGTGTCGCCCCAAGAAAAGTACCACCCTTTTTTTCTAGCCTGTTCAAGAGGATTTTTCATCTGGATTCAACATCAGTGCCGACTCCACTCCCCTCAAAAGTCCTATGGATGAAACTATAGTATAAACTGAGGTCCCTGTGCGAACGCACGCGGAACATCTTGCGCACACGTTAAAATCCGTTCCCCTATTTGGAAGAGTAGGCCATTGTGTGCCTGTGGGAACAGATGCCGAAATCTACAAAACTGCATACACTCGGGGACTGGATATAAAAAGCGCACGTGTGCTTATTCCATTAACCTCGAAATAAAAAAATTGATAAATAAAATCCCTGCATAAAATTTGTTTCCTATGAGAATGACTTTTCTTTACAGAATATTACAACAGAAAAATCTCTGATGGCATGCTTTTATTTTACGTGCACTAACTGTGTGAGATGTTACATGGAATCTAGGCCTCATTTAAAAAATGATTTTAACGGTTACTAATTTACGAGGGCTCCCAGCCAGAATAATAATTCATATCTGGTCTATATCTATATAGTATCTCGATATACCATCCTGGCTGTAAACCAAGTTTAATGATAGTAACCACTTTTGCTTAGTGCTGTAACCTAGTGATAAGGTGTCACAATTTACCAAACGTACACGCACATGCACACAAATATCAACTACAACTCTTTACATGTAGAGAAATCTGACTGAAGGTAGAGAGGTTCAAATTGTGTTCTTCTTTGAACAAGTGACAGACGCTACAGCTAAGTGGTTAAGAACGTTCGGCTTCAATCCCATGGGTCCATGAAGTCATGGGTTTGAATCTCTGCATTGTCTGGTGAAATAATGGTAGAGATTTTTACTATCTCCCGGGTTACCTTCAAGAGCAGACCTGCTGGTGCCTTTATTTCTTTCGTGTATATACACATACAGATGATCAGATATATGTAAGTTAAAGATACTGTGGCGCTAGTGTGTGTGTTGTTGTTGTTGTTGTCTTCAATTTTACGTCTGTTCACTCTCAGTGATATTAGACGATGTGAAAAAAAACAAAAAAACATGTGTCACCCTCCATCCTAAAAAACAACAAATACAAACAAACAACCCCCCCCCCCCCCCCCCCCCCATAAGGAAACTTGGTTATGCAATAGAAATAACAGAAATATAAGAACTCATTAACGTTAATGTAACTATAACAAATGTCCTATCGGACTGTGATAGAGACCCTTTACAATTTCAAATGCCAATTTTAAATTACTGAATATGTTGGTGAGAGAGTTTTCAGAAAAATGGGGCATGAAAGGCTTTACACTCTTGCAGTCAAAAAGTATATGAGTATTAGTGATATTCTCACCACACAGACATTTACCATTTTTGCTGAACTTGGTTATCAATGCGTTTAGTTTCATTCTATAGAATAGTGCATTAATTCTTCTTGATGTGAAAACATTTACACAAGTCTTTGCGTAGTTGACAACTGTTAACTTATTGGTATTGATCACAGTTCTATTTAAAAATATCTTATTTTTCTGATTAGTTTTGGTGACATGTCTCCATGATTTTTGTTCTAGTAGACTGTACCCCTCTTGCAAGGATAAAGGCACATTCAATTCTATTGAATCCCGTCCATGTTTTGCACCCTTTTTAGCAGCTCTATCTGCCCACTCATTTGGAAAGAATCCAGAGTGTGAAGGCACCCAACAGAAATTGACACTTATCCCCTTTAAGGTCAAGAGATGTATGACATGCTTAATCTCTAATACAATTTTCGAAGTTTTGTTGTAACATGGGATTTTAAAGCATACAATACCGACTTAGAATCAACGCAAAGAAGGATCTGAAATACACACAATGGCAAATCAAGAATATAAGTAAGACCCATTAATATTGCTACTAGTTCTGCTGTAAAAATTGAGTGATGTTTACCAACATGATGTGATTTTTCGATTTTTAACGCTGGTATAACAAAAGCAGAACCTGTTTCTTGATTATCTAGACGTGACCCGTCTGTGTAAATTTGTAAATGATCAAAATAGTTATGATGGATGTGGGATCGAACATCGGAAACCATTATGTTTAGATTGTCATTCTTGTTTACATTAGACACGTCTATGTCGAAGTGTGCTTTATTCATCTCCCACGATGGACAAGGTAAGATTGCTTCTCTTGTGTCCATGCTGTGTTGATTGATTTCAGAATTTTCTACAAGTTCAGACACGTATGTACTTACAGGCATTAGAGAGGCTATAGATTTTGCTCTTTTCGGAAAATTCAATTCTGATTTTACTTCTATTTCTTCTGAAATAAAGTTTCTAGTCGTTCTGTTTCTAAGCACATATTTAGCACATGCTAATTGACGGTAATCATCTAAAGGTAATATGCCGACTTCGTTATATGTTCCCAGAGCTGAGGCGTGATAAGGCACACCAAGAGCAAGCCTGTATGCTTTGCAGTCTATACTTTGTAACTTTTTAAGTAAATACTTAGGAGCACTGAAAAAGACCTCTTGGCCATATGATAATTTCGAACGATTAAGAGATGTAGCTAAACATTTTAGATTTGATGTGTCTTGGCCCCAAAACTGTTTACTTACCATCTTCAGTAAGTTTAAGCATTTTTTTGCTTTAGTTAAATTGTGTTCGATATGTGCATTCCAAGTTAGCTTAGAAGTGAGAATAACACCCAAGAACTTTATGGTATTTTTATACTCTATCATGTTGGTCCCAATTTTAAATGCCGGTAGCTCATCTGGATTACTGCTATTGTTAAAAAGCACAGTATAAGTTTTTTCTGAGGATAAAGTAAATCCATTTTCGAGCATATAATTATCGATGTTGTTAAGTTGTTTCTGATATACTTTTTTAATGTAGTTTAACAATCTTTTTGGTGTGTTTCGTTTCATAGGAACATTCATCCACATACATATGTCATCTGCATATTGCACTAGGGTGACTTCCTTTGACATTTTCATGGGGAGATCATGTAGCAAAACATTAAATAAGAGAGGTGATAGTACAGAACCTTGAGGGAGTCCCATATGAAGAGATCTAAAACTTGAATATGATTTATCTACTCTGACCTGTATACTTCTGTTAGTCAAAAAACTTTTGATATAATCAAATAAATGCCCAGAAAAACCCAGGTTTTTTAGTTTACATAGCAACTTAGCATTCCAAACTTGGTCATACGCCTTTTTTATATTAAAAAAGGTTGCCAGAACGCTCTTTCTTCTAGCAAACTGAATTTTTATATGGGTTGATAGCTTAACCAAGTTATCGATAGCAGATCTATTTTTTTGAAAACCAGCTTGATTGACTGGTATTTAGTGTGTGTGTGTGTGTGTGTGTGTGTGTGTGTGTGTGTGTGTGTGTGTGTGTGTGTGTGTGTGTGTGTGTGTGTGTGTGTGACAGACAGACAGACAGACAGACAGACAGACAGACAGACAGACAGACAGACAAACAGACAGACGGATAACAGCAACAACAACAACGAAGAAGAACGAAGAAGAAGAGGAAGAAGAAGAGGATGAACAACAACAACAACAACAACAACAACAACAACAGCAACAGCAACAAGAAGAAGAAAAAAGAGAAAGAGCAAGAAATACAGATAGCAAGACAGTGGGACAAAAGAACAGACACAAGAGAGGGGAGCGAAAAGAGAAAGGAAGAAAGGAAGAATATACCTAAAACAAACATCCATGTATATGTAGGCATATAGACAGAAACATTTGCGTATTTTACTTTGCATACGTGTATACGTACTTCATTATAATATTATGGATGTTTGCGTGCGCGCGTGTGTGATGCGCATGCATGGTTGTGTCCATTTTGTTGGAGATTATGGGCGCATACATATCATGTGCATGATAAATGGCTCAGATTCACGGGATTGCCCATTGGTTAGAACATTGCACTTGTAATCTGACGACCCGAGTTCTAATCCCGTTCAAGGGGATATTTTCCCCTGGAGTTAGCATCAGTGCTGACTCCATTCCCCCCAAAATTCCTTCGGATGAGACCATAAACCGAGGCTCCGTGTGCGAACGCACACAGAACATCTTGCGCGCACGTTAAATCCTGTTCCACTTTTCGAAAGAGTAAGCGATTGTGTGCCAGTGGGAACAGACGACAAAACTGCATACACACGGAGACTGGAGGTAAAAAAGCACACGAGTGCTTATTCCATTATCCTCTATATAAAAGAATGAATAAATCCATTTTTAACAGATGAAATAAAAACACATGTTTAAGTGACGGGATAGCCTGGTGGTTAGACTCGGAGTTAACATCAATGCCGACTCCACTTCCGAACGCGCGAAGAACACCTTGTGCACACATTTAAGCTTGCTCGGCTTTTTGGAACAGTAGGTCACTGCGTGTCGGCGGGGAAAAGATTACAAAATAAACTGCATGTACAAGGGGACTGTATGTAAAAACAAATTAAGCAAATGGGTGCGATTTTTATAACCCTCGAAATAAAACAATAAAAATAAAATGAATATCAATAACAGCTGTTTTTTACACACACACACACACACACACACACACACACACACACACACACACACACACACACACACACACACACACACACACACACACGCATGCATGTGCACGGACATACATACACACACACGCGCGTACACACGCACGCACACACGCTCACACGCACGCACACATACACGTACACGCTCTCTGTCTCTGTCTCTGTTTGTCTGTCTGTCTGTCTGTCTGTCTGTCTGTCTGTCTGTCTGTCTGTCTGTCTGTCTCTCTCTCTCTCTCTCTCTCTCTCTCTCTCTCTCTCTCTCTCTCTCTCTCTCTCTCTCTCTCTCTCTCTCTATCTATCTATCTATCTATCTATCTATCTATCACGCGCGGGCACACACACACACACACACACACACACACACACACACACACACAACACACACACACACACACACATACACACACACACACACACACACACACACACACACACACACACACACACACACACACACACACACACACACACACACACACACACACACACACACTGTTTGGCTCGAGCTTTGACTACGTTTGTAATGAAGTTGGTCCATCTGACATGTAGGAATGCTCAGTGCCTATCTCTCATGGAAGCCATCAAGTTTCTTACTGTCACCAGCCGCCATGGCGCAGTTATTAGCACCTTGGATTCCGGACTGAAAGGTCGCGGGTTCGAATCCCATAAGTCATAGGGATTTTTCGGGCTCCGGCCGGCTCCTACCCAGAGTGAGTGTGCTGTGGGCTCAGTGGGGAGACTGGGACCACACAGTCGAGCTTCATCCACTTTACGGATGCGAATTTGAGAGTGTTGCTCAAATTATCGGACCAACACTGCAGGTGTCTGTATCTCTCGGGCCCGGTTGACGCCGGGATATATTATGACAGTAAGCGTAGAATACAACCCTGTCAAGTAATCTCAAAGCGGATGCAATTCCACAGCAGCATCATTACATCATCCTCACCATCATTGATCATCATGCAATGATAAAAATTGCCTCTGATTCGGTGGCCCCCGTTGCTCTGGTCTCATGGTGACCTCAGATTCGGTTTCTCCATACCCTTCTGTGCCTGTGGTGAATTTGTGTCAAAGCCTTTGAGGTTGGGGGTTCGCGGGGAGGCGGTCGTTGGAGGGACGTTGTGGTGGTCGCCACCTCGGGTGGGTGACTCACTCAGTCTGGCTCCGCGACTGAGCTAATACTGTCGTTAGTAGGGGGCTTAGTAGGTGGTGTCCTGCATATGTTAGCTCAGAACAGGCACCACTGAACACCACCAAAGTGACCTAGCAGAAGTGCAGGGCCCCTCTGGCTGGTGGCCCCGCGGCGGCCTAATATTGATGGGCTTCCTGTGGACTCCCGACCCCGGGGGTGAGACACAACGAACCTAGGTATGGCTGTGGCGGGGAGATTGAGATGAGCGGCGTGCGAGCAACAGGACGGGGACGACACAGAAGACGAAGCAGCAAAACAAAAAAAGTTTCTTACTGTCACTGGGGGGTTGTTATGTGCCACATTGTACTCTATAGCTATGTTTATTTATTCATACCACTTTGTGTTTTATACCACTTTAAGTCACAGCAGATTTCTCTGCGTGAATTTCGGGCTGCTCTCCCAGGGGAGAGCGCGTTGCCACAAGTGCAGAGCCACCCATTATTTTTTTTTCCTGTCTGCAGTTGTATTTGTTTCCATATCAGGGTGACTTTTTTCTACAGAATTTTGCCAAGGACAACCCATTTGTTGCCATGGGTTCTTTTACGTGCGCTAACTAATGATGTGTAACACACGGGACCTCGGTTTGTAGTCTCATCCGAAGGACTAGCACGCAGACCACCACTCATGGTCTATGAATGGGGGAAGAGTTTGGGGCCCAAACGGGATTCGAACCACCGCACACTCCGACCCGGACTTTTCGCTTTCTAGGCAGGCACGTTACCTCTATACCACCGATCCACCCGTGGCCTGTTCTTCTCCTGTTCTTCTCTACAATGTATCTTAGTGTAGAAATCTACCCAGTAAAGGAGCGATAGGCTAAAAGTATGTTTACTCCTTATGTAGTTCTCTTTTGTATCTCATATTCGCTTCAGAATAACTAGAAGAAGTGTGTCCTCCTTTCCCTAGTCTCACTCTGAGGTGTTGTCGTTTTGGGGGATACACAAAACTGTTCCGTTTCTTCGGCACTTTCCCTGAGTGCCAGACCTCCGATAACAAAGAACCACACAGGATTTTGCATTTTAATTCATTGCAATTCAATTCAAGGGGGCGGGATAGCTAAGTGGTCAGAGCACTCGCTGTCCCCAAGTCAAGTTAAGCAGCGTTGAGCGTGGTTACCAGTTGGATGGGTGACCGTTTGCGCGCCTTGGCTTCAGTACTGTTCCCCTAGTTCATCCAGCTGTCAATGGGTACCTGCCCTCTTTAGGGTCAAGGAAGGTAAAGCAACGAGGGAGAGGAGATGGGCGCCGCCCTCGACATGCTGGCCTCTAGAGAAGCTGAGGTCTCTGATGCCTCGCTCCTCTACGACCGTCTAGGTTATGGGACGCCTTTGCCTTTTTATCTTTTTAATTCAATTCAATTCTTTGATTTTGAGGATAGTAGATAAGCACTCGTGAGCTTTTTTTTTACACCCACTCCTGGAATGCATGCAGTTTTGTAAAGTTAGCCATTCGTTTCTACTAGCACATAATGTCCTACTCTTTCCAAGTTCGTTACTTTCCTTTCACAACTTCCTCCCGAATTTGTTAAAACTGTAAATTGTTGTTGATTGCGTGTTGTGTTGGTCGAATGCAAGCGCTTTGATTTGTTTTTACAAGATATAGCCCTATACAAATTCCATGTATTATTATTATTATTATTACTCAGCCTGGCTCGATGAGGGATGAAGGAAAAGGGCGAGTTTAACGTCCTCCTGGCAATAATAACAGCCTTTAGGGACACGCTGGTGTGGGTGCAAGCACCCACGGAAAAGTCGGTTTGTTGTTCTTCGGGGATGAAGGTCTTCAGCGGGAGCTTTATAGATGGTGTTCAGTTGATGGTGGGTTTGAACAAGCATCTCTGAACGCCATCAAAGTGCTGCCCGAACGCTTAACCTACAAGTATGGATGCAGAACATCTTGCGCACACACGCGAAAACCTGTTCCGCTTTTCGGAAGAGTAGGCCATTGTGTGTTGGTGGGAACAGACGACAAAAGTTACAAAACTGCATTCACACGGGGACTGGATGTAAAAACACAGCAGTGTTTAGTCCATTATCTTCGAAATAAAAAAAATGAAAAATGATTTAAAGAAACAACAAATAAAGCAGTGATCATGTAGCCTGCATCTCCAGTGTTTCCACAGGGATCGCATTAAAATAAAAAATGAAACACATCTCAATTTGTTAAGGATGGTTTTGTTATAGGTTGGGGTTTTTTGTTCTTGTTGATTGTTTTCTTTTGTTGTTGTTGTTTTTTTTGGAGGGGGGGGGGGGGTTGGGGTTTTTTTTGGGGGGGTTGGTAGTTGTGGGGTTTTAAGTGAGGTTTTTTCCTTTGTTTGTTTGTTTGTTAGGGGGTTGGGGGGTCTCTATGATACATGTCGTGGACATCAAAAGTTTTTTTTTTTAAAAGAAGAAAAGAAATGCATCATGTTCACCCCTCAAACAAATCACACAGGCAGACAAACAGACACTGGGGTTTTGCTTTGTGTCCTGACATGGCCTCTGCCGTCAGCTGGGTTGCTAACAATGCAACAGGAACTTACTATTTCTCTGTTGTTTCTAACAAAGTAAGTAGCATACTTAAGGCCTACTCACCATTGTTGCCAATAGTGGTTTAAAAATATTCTTAGTTTCTTTGATGATATTACAGTCCCAGGGAGATATTTACGACCAACCACCTGGTTCAAGGTTGAAACCAGCCTCCTGTTGAATGGAAGGATGGCATTGGCCCAAGGTGTAAGCCACTCTTGGCAGGAGGGTGGGGGGTGGAGGGTTCTTTTTTGTTTCTTGGCTAGAGCTTTGAGGTTCACTAATGATGATCATTTTTTCGTATGCGACCGTTTTTGCCCACCATTAAAGTAGTCGTATGCTGTTGTGGAAATGCGCCCACCCCGAGATAAACAGCCTGAATTTCACACAGAAAAATATACACCGCACCACACCACACCACACCACACCACACCACACCACACCACACCACACACCACCACACCATACCACACCACACCACACCCCACCACACCACACCACACCACACCACACCACACCACACCACACACCACCACACCATACCACACCCCACCCCACCACACCCCACCACACACACACCACACCACACCACACCACACCACACTGCACTACACTACAGTGCACTGCACTGCACTGCATTGTACTGCACTGCACTGCACTGCACTACACTGCACTGCACTGCACTGCACTGCACTACACTACACTACACTACACAACACTACACTACACTACACTACACTACACTACACTACACTACACTACACTACACTACACTACACTACACTACACCACACCATACTATACCATACCATACCATACCACACTACAAAAAATGACACTACACTACAGTACACTACAATGCAATATAGAATAATACAATAGAATAAAATAGAATACAGTACAATTCAAACCAATGCAATGCAATGCAATAGAATACAATACACTAGGATACAACATTACAATACAATGCAATGCAATACAGAAAAATGCAACACAATACAAAATAAAATAAAACGATACAATACAATGTAATACAATACAAAACAGTACAAAACTAAACAATACAACACAACGCAACACAACACAACGCAATACAACACAACACAAGTCAACACAACACAACGCAACGCAACGCAACACAACGCAACACAACACAACACAACACAACGCAACGCAACGCAACGCAACGCAACGCAATACAGTACAATACAATACAATACAATACACATCGCCGATTAAGCTCCACGTGCCCTGGGAGACAGCGGGGGGGGGGGGGGGGGGGGGGGGGGAATGCTGGCAGTGCAGTATATAATTATAATAATTATTGTACATCACCTACAGCATGGACATCCTGTCACTGCATGGTGGAAGGGGAGGGAAGCGAAACTCTTTCAGGTACACAAAAAAAAGGGGGGGGGGGGGGGGGGGGGTCCCCACGTTAAATCTGTCAGATGCTAGAGGTACTATCGGGGACGGGATAGATCAGACGTCAGAGCACCCGCTTTCTCCCAGCCAATGTTAAGCAGCATCGAGCGTGGTTACCTAGTGGATGGTGTGACCGTTTGCGCGCCTTGGCTTCAGTACAGTCCCCCAGTTCACCCAGCTGTAAATGGGTACCTGCCCTCTTCAAGGTCAGGGAAGGTAAAGTAGCGAGGGAGAGGAGATGGGCGCCGCCGTCAACATGCTGGCCCCTAGAGAAGCTGAGGCCTCTGAGGCCTCGCTTCCTACGACCACATAGGTTATGGGACACCTTTACCTTTTTACCTTTAAATCCCTTGTACTTAATGTATAACCTATCAAAACTGCATATATATATATATATATATATATATATATATATATATATATATATATATATATATATATATATATATATATATATATATATATAGTAGTAGTAGTAGTAGTAGTAGTAGGCCTCCGTCAGTCGGTGTCGACTATGGAATTCGCGCCAAAAGAAAGGTCATTTGTTCAGCGACAACGCCGGCTGTGGCTGGTCAGTCCGATGCGGGAGTGGCAGTCTCTGTTGCATCTGATGCAGATGTGGCTTGTTGAGGTGGCTGGAGCACATGCCTTCCGCTTGGCTCTCTTTTATATATATATAGAGAGAGAGAGAGAGAGAGAGAGAGAGAGAGAGAGAGAGAGAGAGAGAGGGGAGAGAGAGAGAGAGAGATATGTGTGTGTGTGTGTGTGTGTGTGTGTGTGTGTGTGTGTGTGTGTGTGTGTGTGTGAAATAAAGGTACATTTGTTTTGTTTGGGTTTTTTTTTGTTTTTTATATTCGATCGAGGTAACATTGTACTGTGCTCTTTAGGGTTGTTGTTGTTTTTTAAGTAATAATAAAGGGATAGAGGGAGAAATTTGCCAATGTCTGTCTACGATATGAGGCTCCGTTGTCGTGCATTGGCGAGCGTACAAGCTCACAGCCCAACAAGCAAATCTCCACTCTACCCCTGTATATCTTTCAACAAATTCAAGATATACAAATATTTTCGTAATAAATTTTGTGTTTTACCAAGTACAATAAACACCTTTGGCATATCTAGTATCAGAAGGATAATTCTTGCGATTTTACTGATGTAGTTTGTCCCAAGCTAGATCAACTTCCGTTGACAAGCAATCCGCGGCTTTCCCCAATTAACTCCCCTGCTGCGGCAGCCCTTTATAAATTTTAGTAATAACAAAGAAGGCAACAGTGTTCTTTGCCAAGGGAGTGAACTCTATGTATCTTTGCGACGAGCCGTTATGAAATTTAGTAGTTTTACAGAAGGGTACTGTGTTCTTTGTCAGGGGAAGCAAATCAAAGTGTCTCGCATTAATGCGAAGCGTTCTGTGTGGTAAAGATAGAGGGGAGGGGGGGGGGGGGAGGACTCGATGTTTTTTTTTGTTTTTCCTCCTTAAGTATTTTTGATCGTTGTAGTAGATTTGAGTTGTAATCGACTCTGATAGATTGTCAACGCTCGCAGTTGGTGGGAGATGAGGCGTAATGAGGGATGACCAGATACGTATCTATCTACTTAACACGCCTCGTGTGCCCGTCCTTCTGTGCGTGTGTGTGTGTGAGAGAGAGAGAGAGAGAGAGAGAGAGAGAGAGAGAGAGAGAGAGAGAGAGAGAGAGGAGAGAGAGAGAGAGAGAGAGAGAGATCGTTGCCCAAATTAAAAAAAAAAAATTCTGTTGCATGTATTTATATGGTAAGTGTGCATGCGTGCCTTCGGGTTTTTTTTATTTTTATTTCGAGGATAATGGAATAAGCACTCGTGCTTTTTTATATCCAGTCCCCGTGTATGCAGTTTTGTCAATTTCATCATCTGTTGCCACAAGCACACAATGGCCTACTCTTCCGAAAAGCGGAATGGGTATTAACTTGTACACAAAATGTTCTGCGTGCGTTCGCACACGGGACCTCGGTTAGTAATCTCATCCGAAGGGCTTTTTGGGTGAATGGAGTCAGTTCTGATGTTAACTCCAGAGGAAAACTCCTCTTGAATGAGAATCGAACCCGGAATCGAACGAGAATCGAACTCGTGTGTGTGTGTGTGTGCGTGTGTGTGTGTGCGCACGCGCGCCCGCGAACGCGTGCGTGCGTGTGTTTGTGTGAGTGTCACGGGCACGCATGCACGCGCGCGCGCGCGTTTGAGTGTGTGTGTGTAATTCTTTTGCTACTTTCTTTTAAATACATATGTTAAATTTTCTTTTTTACTTGGAGGGGGGGGGGGGGTTATAATGTTCTATGAATATATGTAAACAAGACAATATCTGAAAGATTTGCTTTAAAAACAAAAAAAAAAAACAGGCAGGCAGATAGACTGGGAGGGCAGAACATAAGCCAAGAGAGAATTTAAAAGTACAGGAAAAGACAGAAGCAAAGAGAATGATAGAGAAGGGTTCATTTCTAGCACACATTTCGGAAAGTGGGGATAGTCGAATGTACAAGAGTACACATCTTGTGCCTGCATATTATTTCTGACAGGCAAATAAAGCACATCTGAATATCTCCCAGTTGTTTACCAACAGCTGGACTGACTGATGCATTTAAATGTATTGAAGAGGAGAGAGGGAGACAAAGAGGGGGAGAGAAAGATTTTTTTTTTTTTTAAAACAATAGAAAAGGCTGTATGCATCTGAGATCTTGTGCACATACTCCCCTGACCACACTTGCAAATACACAGTCATTCATGAAACAAATTCTGAACAAAGACTTTGGTCAAGATTCAGTTTTATTTCTGGTATAATTTTGGCACTTTTTTACTACTTTTCATCGATGCAATGACCTGTTCATTCCAATATGCTTTAAAAACACAACAGTGGTGGTCTAGAGGTAACGGGGGTTCGAATCCCGTTTGGGCCAAAACCTTTCCCCCCATTAGACCATGAGTGGTGGTCTGGGAGGAAGTCTTTTGGATGAGACGACAAACCAAGGTCCATGTGTTACACACAATTATTTAGCGCATGTAAGAGAACCCACGGCAACAAGAGAGTTGTCTCCGACTAAATTCTGTAGAAAAAAAAAACACTCTGATAGGGAAACAAATAAAATTGCAGACAGGGGGGGGGGGGGGGGGGAGAGAGACAATGGGTGGCGCTGCTCTTGTGGAGAGCAGCCCGAATTTCACACAGGGAAATCTGCCATGACTTAAAGTGGTGTAAAATGTAAAAAAAAATATCTCTATTTTTTTTTAAGTTTTAAAAAAAGGTTCATTCCAGCCATGTCAACTTTACAGCCAGACACCTTGAACACAAGTCCAAACATCAGATTGTAAGTTTTAAAGAAAAGCAAACCTCTGGGGGGGTTCAGAAAAGAAAGTCAGTTGGGAAGTCAAGTGCCAGTGGTGTGTGCTCACCACTTCATTTTTTTTAAAAACTTTTTAATGGTATACATTTTTCAATATTGCATAGGGGTGTAATGAACTACGGGTAAAATAGAATTAATATACTGGTTACAGGTAACATTATTGTTGATCATCTGATCCTCTGAAGAGACATGTATCCATTCAGATAGGCATTATCTTTATCATCACATATGATAAAAGTAATTAAATCCAGTTTTAAAAAATTACCAACACCTTCATACATTTCCAGTTGAGATTCTAGGATAAACTTAACTGGGTTCAGGCAGAAAAAATAATCTATTCATTAATGAAGTGTACTAACACAGAAAGGAAATCACTGATAATACTTGCAGCCCCAAAGCAAAAAGTCTAACATGCTACTGATCAATGGCAGTTAATTCAACTGGAAACCAGATTCATTTGCAAGATATTGTAAAAAAAAAAAAAAAATTAAATTAAAATAATAAAAAAATTTAAATCATACACATAAAACTCTAATTTTGACCCTGGAAAAATAGAAAATGGGGGAGAGGGGACAGCAAAAATAGCTGAAGGCATTAACTGCTATTATAAACGAGTTTGCCAGATACCATACAAAACTAACATTTTCACAAAGATAATAGGTTCAAGACATGATCTAAGCCATGTCCTTAAGGTTGTTATGATCAAGAAATGCAGGTAACAAGCTACACACATACACACTGTCCATTTGAAGGTGAAAATGTGGGCATTGCTTGGAATGATTACATGAAACTAAACAAGTTACACAACTTCCCAGAAGAAATCTGAAAAATTTCAACTCTCAAAACAAAAACAACATCAAATGACAAGAAAAAAACATTACTAAACACTCAGATTTAAAAGCATAGTGTACATTATTCACGAAAAGGCAATGTGTTTGGAATAAAACTATCAGAAAGCTTTACTGGGTCACTCTTAGCAGTACTGCAATGCTTGCTATTTATTAAGTAGAAGAAAAAATGAAGTCAAGCAACCCAATGATGGAAGAGGAACAACAACAAAAACAAATGCGAGACCCTTACAACTGGGGAATATTTATTTATTTTATTCTTTTATTTCGAGGATAACAGAATAAGCAATCATGTGCTTTTTTTCATCTGGTCCCCGTGTGTATGCAGTTTTGTAAATATTGTCATCTGTTCCCACCGGCACACGATGGCCTACTCTTACGAAAAGCGGAACAGGATTTAACGTGTGCGCAAGATGTTCTGCGTGCGTTCGCACACGGGGCCTCGGTTTAAAGTCTCATCCGAAGGACTTTTGGGGAGAGTGGAGTCAGCACTGATGTTAACTCCAGGAAGAAAATTTCCTCGACCGGACTCGAACCCGGGTCTTCAAATTGCCAGCGCAATGTTCTGACCACTAGGCTATCCACCCCCCTGAATAGATCAGCCAAGACAGGCAAATGCTTCACGAGCAAAACCATGTCACTACAAACATGTCAGGCTATGTTGGAATAATAACTATAGGCCTAATGGGTAACACAGCTGTTGACAATACCCAAACTCTGCCATCTACAGTGAAAAGAAAAAGGACATCAGCAGTAAGCTGCTTCACTCTGCACTCAGTACTTATTTGAATACATGAAAAAACTAAAGCAAGAATAAAAGGAGCATGGCTTTTGGTATTTAAGTATAAAAATAGAAGGAAAAAACCACTATGCTAAATGTTTCAATCCTCGATGTCAAAAAGATGTGAACAACAAGAAAAGTGCAAAAGGCACGCCTTTAAAATTTGATACATGACTAGCAGTGTTCCACCAGCAATTCATTGCTGAAGTGCACATTTTTCTTTTACTTGAACAAAGTGATTTAAAGCACACAAAAAAATCACTAATACATACAGCAAATTGTCTAATACATCAGCTAGTAAACAATCTACACCCCCCCCCCCCAAAAAAAAAAGTAAATAGATAACAAAAAAAAATACACACACTTTCAAGTTTTACACAACCACTTTACATGTGAGCACTAAAGTAAAACAAAAAGACTGGAACACACACACACACACACACAACACACACACACACACACACACACACACACACACAACACACACACACACACACAACAACACACACACCACACACAAAACACACACAAAACCACACACACACACACACACACACACACACACACACACACACACACACAAAACACACACACACACACAAAACACACACACACACACACACACACACACACACACACACACACACACACACACACACACGCTCATGTGTGCGCACTCTCTCTGCTAGAATATATCATTTTACATTAATTGGTATTCTGGAATTTTTTTTTAACCTACACATCTTAAGTGAACTTACATACTTGCAGAAATTCTTCTTTGCTTAAAATATGAGTGTTAAAAAACTGAAAAAGCAGCCCAAATGGACATAGATACAGCACAAAGGCAGGGAAAATGCAAAAAAAAAAAAAAAAAAAAAATCTAGCAGCAATGAGCACTGACTAGTAGGAAATCTTTCACAGCCTTGCGAAAACAACCAGATTTTTTGTGGGGAGCATCCAACTTTTTCTCATTTCTTCTTTTTTTTCTTCCTTAATTCATCTTTTTCTGTATTCTAAAAAAAAATTGACATTGTGAGGCCTCCAACCTCTTTTCCCTATTTTTTCCTTGGATTTAACAAAAACCAAACAAAAAGAAAAGAAAAAAAGGCTGTGATTGAGTACAGTACATTTGTGCTGACAATGGAAATCACACTTCTGGGGAAGATGCAAATGAGGAGTCTGTTAACAGGCTGTGAGTGCTATGGCCTGAGCAATGGGCATGTATCTGACCTACAGCAAAGCAAAAGGTAAGAAGGAAATAAGGTAACACAGGCACCAAAACAAGATACCAGCAATCATAACTCACTATAGAATGAAAGCCAAAAACATTTTTCTTAAACCATATAATTATTGTAAGATAAAAGTGGAAAATATGCCTTTCCTACTGAAAGGTTGTCAAGTAGGAGGTACACAGAAAAAAATCAATTAGAATACTGCAATTTTTTTTTAATGTGACATTCCAATACTTTCTTTCGCTCCATCCTTTTCAAATTAATGGCAATTTATTTTTAAGTTGATGTTGGTAACAGCTGTAAATCCAGCCATTTAAGAGATGTCTTTAAGCTGAACAAAGAATTTCAAATTCATGTTGCTATTTCAGTAATGCTTACTTTTCACATAACACCCCCATAAAAAAAAAGCAACACACACCTACACACAGAGAAAGGAGTAAGCAACTTTTTGTGTATAGCATACACTGGTGATGAATACATGATAAATACATGTGGTACATCATTCTATACACTTGCCTAAAGCACTAACCTATCCCTCACAAACATCTTGTGCACACGTTAAATCCTGTTTCGCTTTTCATAAGAGTAGGCAATTTTCCAGTGGAAACAGATGACAAAATTTACAAAACTGCATACACACGGGGACTGGGTGTAAAAAACACACATGAGAGCTTATTCCATTATCCTTGATATAAAAGAATAAATAAATTCACACAGGCGCACACTCACTCCCACTGACCTGAACATACTTTCCACCCCTCCTCTTTTCAGTAACTCCCTTTTCTGTAATGCATCCTCACCTTTTCCCAGTACTTTCCCTCAATAATTATTCAGTAATGCATTCTAAACCCAGCACCCCTGACTTCTGTTTTTGAAGACATTTTGATCTAAATTGCACCCCCCCCCCCCCCAAATTTTTCAAGTAATTATTCAATCATGCATTCTAAGACCAGTACCCTCTACTTTTGCTTTCAGATAAAAACTTTTCAAAATGCTCTCTACCCCCACCCTTCCCTGAACAAAGGGCAACTACCTGCATGCCCCCTATCCCCATCCTCAGTCATAACATCTTTTCCCCCATCCCTGTATGCCAAAACATTCCAACACACTCAACTTTCCTAGTACCTTTTCCCTAAAATTTCTAGCACCCCTCCTCTCAGCCTTTGGATAAGACTATCAACTGAGGTCTTGTGTGCACACAGAGAAGTTCTTGCGCACATATTTTTAAAAAACTGCTCTGTTATCCAGGAGAGTAGGCCATTTGTGCTGGCAGGAGCAGATGACAAAATTTACAAAAGGGCATGTACATGGGAACTGATGTAAAAATATTTTAAAAAAGCAAATGAGTACTTATTCCAATATCCCTGAGATAAAAATAAAAAATCAAACATTGAAGAAAAAATGTTTAGCCATTGTGTCAGAACATACCATTTTGAACACCTGCCTTTTGTGTCCTCATGTGGGGCCAGGGTTAGAGTTGAGGTTAGTGTCAAGGTTAGAGTTATGTTCAGCGTTAATAGTGGGTAAGGGTTGTCTGTCAGCTGGTCGGTCTGAATGTTAGAATGCATGTGGACACAATAGCACATGAACAAATGGTATGAAGCTATAGACAAGGGTATGTAGTTCCAATAATATGGAGCTTTAAGTCGAAAATCACTGGTCCTTTCAACAGCTACGGCTATGCGCTGGACTTCAGTGTCCACAAATTCACAGTTTTGCTATCAAAGACTTCAGGATCAAGACTTTCTTTTTTAGAAATAATACCCATTTTTTAAAAAGTCAAATAATAAACCATGAAGGTAAAATCATATCTGGAAACTTTTTTCTATCGCCACTGCTCGAAATATGCATCCATACCCATCCTAGACACCCCTCTTCTTTCCTTGCTCTCCTTCAAACCGATTTCTCCTTCCCAAACTACCCTTCAACACACACACACACACACACACACACACACACCATCACACACACACACACACACACACACACTCACACACACACACACACACACACACACACACACACACACAAACTATCCTCGATATAAATAAATAGATAAATAAATATTGTGAAATTTACTTTACCAACTCTTAACAACCTCAAGACGAACTGCTCCTCTCAGATTTCACAATAATTATGTCAGTGGTGGTCACAGCATAAATTTCCAAAAGCAATGAACAGTCCTGCTTAAAGTCAGGTCTTTACCGGATATCTTTGACAGAGAAGTTCTTACAATTTTTTTGTAGCACAAATTTCTACTCAAGCCAAAAACAAAAATTAGCTATTTTATTGCCCATTTTCCAATTTTAAATTGTGACCCGTTTTTACAGAATGAGTCTTAACTCGCAGGCAGTGAAAAGGAGAGTGGCCCAAAAATGTTAATATAAGGTTCGCTTTGTCACTTTTGACTTTTCATCCCAAAAAAATTTTTTAAGTACATACTTACAAAATTGAATGCCTACATATTTTAAATAATAGATTATGTAGGCATTCAATTTCATAACTATGTTCTTGAAAAGGTTAGATTTGATTTTTTAACATATTTTAAAAGTGTTTTTGTCGACCTGCTAAAGAGTTTGCTAGAGTTATGAAAAACTTTAAACCCAATTTACTCATAACGTGAACTTGCTGTGTCACCCATTTCAAAAACCCAGAAATTTGTCAATTTTAGAGGTAGAACAATGAATCATACATCAAAAGAAAGGTAATGATCTGGAAATTTCAAAATATTATATAATGACTCAACTTGACCCATTTATACCTTAAGACTCCTTTTGTAAAGACAGGTCACATTTAGGTCTATGGCACTCATTTTTCTCTATCTTAAAAAAACACACAAAAAACACAGCATCGCCAGTTATACATGGATCAAGGGGCAGATTATCACAAAAGTATTTTCTAAATCATTTGATCGGATTCACACAAAATAACTAATCAAAAAAATTATTGCTAGTCCCCAAAAAGCACATAAGGACAAGACCAATTAATAAATCAAATTTACATACAAAAAAGCACCACCTAGTTTTTTTTGTTTTTGATTTTGTTGTAGTTTTTTTCTGTTTTTTCCTTTCTCTGCAAGTTTCATTATGGCGGGAGGAAGGGGGATTTTTCTTCCTTATTTTCATTAAATCAAATTTTCTTTCTAAAAAACATAAAACACTGGCCAAGTCCTCCTCGTTGACTTACGCCGATGTTTTCCTCGTTGACTTATGCCGATGTTTTCCTCGTTGACTTGAGCTGATGTTTTCCTTGTTGACTTACGCCGATGTTTTCCTTGTTGACTTACGCAGATGTTTTCCTTGTTGACTTACGCCGATGTTTTCCTCACTGACTTGGACCATTGATATTTTCCTCGTTGATTTGGGCTGTTGATGTTTTCCTTGTTGACTTGGACGTTGATGTTTTCTTGTTGACTTGGACGTTGATGTTTTCCTTGTTGACTTGGACTGTTGATGTTTTCCTTGTTGACTTGGACCGTTGATGTTTTCCTTGTTGACTTGGACCGTTGATGTTTTCCTCATTGACTCAGGCAATTGTTTTAGGCCATTTTTCTTGCTGACTTGGGCCATTGCTTTCATTGTTGACTTGGCCGTTTTTCTTGACTTGTGCTGATGTTTTCCTCGTTGAATTTGGCTGATGTTTTCCTCATTGACTTGGGGATGTTTTCCTCATTGACTTGGGATGATACTGATGTTTTCCTCGCTGACTTGGGATGATACTGATGTTTTCCTCGCTGACTTGGGATGATACTGATGTTTTCCTCGCTGACTTGGGATGATACTGATGTTTTCCTCATTGACTTGGGATGATACTGATGTTTTCCTCGTGACTTGGATGATACTGATGTTTTCCTCATTGACTTGGGATGATACTGATGTTTTTCTTGTTGACTTGGGACTGTTGCTGATGTTTTCCTCATTGACTCAGTTGCCATGTGTTTTCGGCCTATGTTTTCTCTTGACTTGGGACGTTTTTCTTGACCGGTGATGATGTTTTCCTCGTTGTCTGTGGTTGATGTTTTCCTCTTGACCTGGGATGATGTTTTCCTTTTATGGTGACTTGATGATTTCCTCGTTGACATGGGATGTAATGTTTCCTCGTTGACCTGGATGATTGTTTTCCTCGTTGACCTGGGATGAATGATGTTTTCCTCGTTGACATGGGATGATACTGATGTTTACCTACTGTGTTGTACATGGGATGATACTGATGTTTTCCTCGTTGACTGGTGCTGATGTTTTCCTCATTGACATGGGATGATTTTACCTTTCATTGAACTTTTATGGATGATACTGATGTTTACCTTGTTGACATGGGATGATACTGATGTTTTCCTTGTTGACCTGGGCCACTGTCCTCGTGGCTATCGGTGTGTTCTTGATGTGCAGGTTCCACGCTATGGGATCTGAAGATTAAAAACAAAATTCAAGGGCATTGGTATGTATTCTACTATATTTTTTGTAATTATTTCAATGTTGTAACCCTCTCATCCAAACAGTTTATTTTCATTTCATGTCTGATCAGGGCTGTTACCCAGTTCATTGTCAGTGTTCCTGATTTGCTCTTTAAAGTTTAACATCAGCATTTAACAAAAATGCAATCAATTTTTAACTCTTTGACAAGACACTATTTAAGGTCAAAAAGACAAAAATAAAAACAGACCTACAAACAAGACAGAAAAATCAGAACAAAATGCAAATACACACACACACACACAACCACACACACACACACACACACACACACACACACACACACACACGGCCAGAAAAACCAAAACAGTAAAGAAGACAAGATGACAGAGACAAATACATCACACAAAACACACACCGAGTCAGACAGGCTGATCAGGTAGTTCCAGGTCCCACCTGCTTTCCGACATGCAGTGGCACTGGACACTGACAGACTTCAGCGTTACTGTCTGGGATCCTGTCAACAGTCTGCTGATGTAACAGGTCGTGACGACATTGGGGATGCATTGGTGAAGTTCCCACGTATTGATGCAAGAACTCGGGTAAGGCACCAGCACCATAAGCACAGCCGCCATAGAACTGCTATATTGTGATCAGCCGTTACAACTTTAATATGAAAGAACCTTTGCTGACCTAGGGATTAGAAAGAAGAACCAAGACGGTTAGGAAAATGCTAAAAGGAGTGTGAAGGAGCGACAGAGTCACTGGCTCTACTCTAAGACGAAGCAAGCTATGCACAAGGCTTGAGCTACCTTCACTCCTACCCCAGAACCTACCTCAGTACCTACCCCAGTACCTACCCCAGTACCTACCCATACAGTACCCAGTACCTACCCCAGTACCTACCCCAGAACCTACCCCAGTACCTACACCCAGTACCTACCCAGATGTTCACCATGAGGGCCAGCCAGCCTTCAGGGTTCAGATCGAACTGACCACCCACCCCCAGACCTACAGCTACAGACCTCCTGACCAGATTCAATTAAAGAAATGAACATCACTACAGAGGGAAAAGGATGTTTTGACGGAGCATTGTCAGTGCCTTCGATGATGATGCTCTTTTCAGGACATCTGGACCACTGTCACCATGATTGCTTTTTAAATCTCCTGCCACAGAGTTTTGCTTTTTATCGATTTTTTTGTTGTTGTCGGTTTGGGGTTTTTTGTTGTTGTTGTTGGGTTTTTTTGTTTTTTGGGGGGGTTAAGGGAGAAGGTTGGGTCATTTTGGGAGAGGGGGTGTCTGTTTTTGGTTTATTGTTTTTATTTTGCGTTTTTTATGTTCATTTTCCTTTACAGTTTTATTTTTGTTTTGGTTTGGTTTTATTTTTGTTTTGGTTTGGTTTAGTGTTATTTCACTCTGTTTAGTTTTAATTATGGTTTGGTTTGATTTATTTGCATCCCACCCCCTTTTTTTGTATTGGTTCATTTTGGTTTGGTTTAGTTTAGTTTTAAATTTGTTTGGTTTTATTTGTAATTTGGTTAAGTTTATTTTTAATTGCTTTATTTTCATTTGTGGTTTGGTTTAGTTTAGTTTTAATTGGTTTAGTTTTATTCATGATTTGGTTTAGTTTAGTTGGGGTTTTAGTTTTAGTTTTATTCACGGCTTGGTTTAGTTTAGTTTCTCTTGGTTCAGTTTTATTCGTGGTTAGGTTTAGTTTATTTTTCCTTGGTTTAATTTCATTCATGGTTTGGTTTAGTTTATTTTTAATTGGTTTAGTTTTGTTCATGGTTTTTTGTTTAGTTTTAGTTGCTTTAGTTTTGTTCACGGTTGGTTTAGTTGAGTTTTAATTGGTTTAGTTTTGTTCATGGTTTTGTTTAGTTTAGTTTTAATTGGTTTAGTTTTATTCATGGTTTTGTTTAGTTTAGTTGTAATTGGTTTAATTTTATTCATGATTTGGTTAAAGTTTATTTTTAACAGCTTTAGTTTTGTTCATGGTTTTGTTTAGTTTAGTTTTAATTGCTTTAGTTTTGTTCACGTTAAGTTTAGTTTAGTGTTTTTAGTTTTGTTTAGTTTTATTCATGGTTTTGTTGTTAGTTTAGTTGTAATTGGTTTAATTTTATTCATGATTTGGTTAAGTTATTTTTAACAGCTTTAGTTTTGTTCATGGTTTTGTTTAGTTTTAATTGCTTTAGTTTTGTTCACGTTAAGTTTAGTTTAGTGTTTTTAGTTTTGTTTAGTTTTATTCATGGTTTTGTTTAATTCGTGTTTGTTTATTTCAGTTTAGTTTTCATTTTGAGGGGGTTTTGGTTTTTTATCTACAGAGAAAGCCGTTTTGTTTGGGTTAATTTGTTTTTTAATTTCAAGTTGGGGTTTTTTCATTGTTCTCTTTCTTTTTAAATCCGCATTTCATTTCATTTTATTTTTATATCCCTTTTTAGCTTTATCAGTTTATGTCTATTCAGTTTAGTTAAGTTTACTTTTAGCTTGCATTGAAATTTAATTTGTAGGCATTTTTTTTAGCAAGGAATGTTAAAAGCAATCAAAAATGTCCAGTGATCATCTAAAGGCAACTGACAGGTCCTATGAAGCATTTCTCAAATCAAATCAAATCGAATTTTTACCTCAAAGATGAAGAAGCTAAATTTCATCAAAACAGAAAAAGTTAAGGATTTAATTGAATCGCATCCATAGAACTACATGTATTATACACACGTTTTCTCAGGTACTTACTAAAGACATGGTCAAAAACTGGGCAAGGGGGTAATTGCTGGTCTGTAGTTTTGCAGCTCTACTTCATGTAGTAAACTTTACATTTAACTGCAACTTTCCACAATCAACTGCTACTTTTACTGATTTTTTTCCCTAGAAAAGTATGAGATGTGAGGAATCTTACCATGAAAAAATCTTATGTTTTTGCAATAAGTGTTTACAATAATATTTGCATAATAACAACCTCTTTTCTAGACTAAAAAAAAAAGTGTCAAAAACATCAGCTCTTAACCCTGAAGCATTTGGAAACAGTCTATTGAAAACTGAGCACTGGGACTAGTAATATCCTCACTTCAAAAACAAAGACAAATGAACATATGTTTATATCCCGCTACTTTTAGTAAGAGGCCATGTAATTAAAGGGTTGGATTTTGACGGAGCTTTGATGAAAGTGTCTATACTTTCCAATCTTTACAGAAGCCTACCAAAGAAATTGTCATTATATCACGTCACAGCCCTGTGGTCCTGCACGCCAGTACTAATGCTCTTCATCTGGGTTCTCTGATCAGAAGGTCACAGCTGCGGCCAGTACTGATGACAGCAACATGCACAGACTGTGTCATGAACACACACAACAAGAAATCATTTATTTCAGTTTTTCAACAAAGGTTGATATTGTCTTTAAATGTTTTAGAAGTCAATTTTCATTTTTTTGTGAGGAGATGAAAAAAAGTTGTGTAAACTAATCTTTACCCTCATAAAGATCATTTTGACTTGACAGCAGTAAACAGTGGAGTGTCATCATTTTACTTCATTTTCATAAATACAAAATCATCATTTAGAGCCACATGTTGAGCACCAGTTGTATCCTATTTTTGGCCCCCCCCCCCCCTTCTCTCTCTCTCTCTTCTCTCTCTCTCTCTCTCTCTCTCTCTCTCTCTCTCTCTCTCTCTCTCTCTCTCTCTGTGTTTCATAGTAACTTGAGCCTAAACAAAGTGTAAAATATTGGGTCGGGCCACATCTACTCTTGAAAAGTTGGATTCAGCTTCAGAATTGCTCACTGTTTGCAGGTTGATGCGTTTTATCGCAAACGCAGCAAAAGCACTTTTCTTTGTTGTTACTTTGTTAATCTAGGATCCAAGCTCTGCTTCTGTCAGTCACATGAGATTTACTGCACACTTTTTGCCTTGATTTATTGCTTGTCAACTGAACGAACAAATCCACCCAAGTCAGGCAACCCTACAACTTAGGGTGACTTACTGTGCACGCCCCGTGTTAGTAATTGCCTTCCTTAGACACTGTCTGTGCTGCGATTAATTCATGTTTCATCTATGCACCCAAATGCATTTTAAATTTTTGCACAAAAGTGTACTTATCATCATTCTTAAAGATAGATTTTGATTTAAACAAGTCTTGTTTTCAAGCTCCTTGTCAGATGCCATTCTGCTATTACTATATGATTATATACACAATACTATAAATTGCTACTTTGGTCACTTTAAAGAGTGTTCAAGGCCTTGAAATGGGGGTACTGAAAATTCAAAAGCAAGAGAACCCCATCCCCACCCGAGTCTCTTGAATCACAGACTGTCAAACTTTTACTCACTTGTCATGGACAGAAACAGCTGTTCCACAAAATGCCGGCAGATGATCTTGGCGTTTCAGGTACAGCAGCAGAAGGTTAGCAAGAACCAGTTCATGCTTCAGCAATGACACTGCCTTGGTAAGGGATGTTTCGACCTGAAAATTCACCATTCCCCATTTAAATTGTATTCTTAGGAATTATATTTTTAGAATATATTTATGCATATATAGATTCATATTATATGCATATGCATATATTATATGATTCATATGCATGCATACACATACATACATACAATATGTATACATACTCTGCATTGGAGACGAAATGTCCAGATGTAGAAACCGAAAGTACAATTACCACTCTCTTGTTCAGGTTTTAAAATCAACACCTAATCCAAATTTGAGCCGAGCATTGAGCGCCAGTTGCCTCAATTTTTTTCTTACCTTGTATCCGTTTCATAGCACTGGAATCTTTTTTTTTTTTTAAAGCCAAATCTTCGCGGGGGCCATGTCTGTTCCCGAGGTTGGTTTCAGCTTCAAACTCTTACCGACGATTGCTTGCAGGCTAATGAGTTATCACATAAGCAGCGAAAACACTTTGTTGTTACTTTGTTATCTTGCATCTGAACTCTACTTTGTTGTTGTTGTTGTTGTTGTTAAATCAACGTCCCAGCGGAGATTTCCGACTAACAGTAACACTACTTTCGTTGGTTTGGATGGGATTTTATTCACTTCCAGTGACTTCCTGCGCACGCGCCAAAAAAAATAGTTACCTCCCTTCCCCACTTTGTTTTCTGCTACTCTATAATTATTTAGTTTCATCCACGCACTTGGTCATATTTTAACCGTTATTTACTTTCTCGCACAAAAAAATTATCTTGCTGATTATCATCCGTAAAGAAAACATTCGATAGATAAGTGGCTGTTATTTTGGTTATTTTCAAGATCTTGACACTTTTTAAAAATTGTTTTACACACACCACACACACACACACACACACACACACACACACACACACACACACACATATATATATATATATATATATATATATATATATATATATATATATATATATATATATATATAAGAAGAGAGAGAGAGAGAGAGAGAGAGAGAGAGAGAGAGAGAGAGAGAGAGAGAGAGAGAGAGAGGAGAGAGAGAGAGAGAGAGAGAGAGAGTATTGAACTCATGATTTGAAGGGGGCCGGATAGCCTGGTGATCAGAGTGATATGCTCGTGATCTACTGACCCAGGTTCGAATCTCGTTCAAGAGGATTTTTCCTCTGGAGTTACCAACTCCACTCCCATAAAATACCTTCGGATGAGACCATAAACCGAGGTCCCGTGTGCGAAACGCACGCAGAACATCTTGCGCACACGTTAAAACCCGTTCCACTTTTCGGAAGAGTAGGTCAGTGTGCCGGTGGGAACGGATGACAAAATTTACAAAATAGCTTACACCCGGGGACTACATGTAAAAAAAAAAAAAAGTGCTTATTCCATAATCCTCGAAAGTAAATATTTTTAAATAATTATATAAAAAAACAAGTCTGTGTTTTGAAGTCACACTGGATGAATCATTCATAACATTCACCCTTGCACTATTTTAGTGTGACTGATGATAGTCCAGTTTGTTTTGTTTTTAATTTGAATCTTTTCCTTTCTGTAATCTCAAAATTCTTTCCCCATTCTTGTGATCACTCCATCCAAATGGTGAATTGCATTCGTTATAGATTCGCTACATAAGAATTGATATTCCAAGCATATAATGGAAACGGTGTATATATTTATATTTTTTTTTTTTTTTTTTTGGGGGGGGGGGGGGGGGAACGACGACATGGGGCGGATTAGCTCCATAGTTATGACATCGAACTCCATACGACTTCAGTGTGTCCAACGATTTCTGAGGGAGTTCATGAGTACATTATCTTATTCTTATCATTAATTTTAGTTACTGGAGTGGGAGCAACGCGGAAATGTTTCCCCATCATAATAATCTGCGCAACTTCTTTTGGAACCAAAGAAAGAAAGAAAGAAAAAAAGAAGAAGGGAAAACAATCCACGATCCTCTTGCTTGTCCGTGTGTTTTGATTTCAAATCATTATGTAAAAAAATGATAATAACTGTGAATAGAAAATGGAGTATACCACAAAAATCAATGATAACACTTACTGTGGCCTCATGTCACAACGCAGAGCAGCAACAATACGTCTTTTGTCGAGTTGTGGCAAGGGAATTTTGATTCAGTCACTATCAACTGAACAGTGAAGTGTGCAGGCCTAGCAAGTCAGCAGCCCTTTCCGTGGGTGAACAGAGATTATAAAAAATTGCCACGTGCATCACGGCTCTTCAGGTTTGTCAGGAGAAGACCTGACCTCTCAGCTGTCATTGTTAGGTCGATTTACTACTACTACTACTACTACTACTACTACTACTACTACTACTACTACTACTACTACTACTACTACTACATACAACTACTACTACTACTACTACTACTACTACTACTACTACTACACACACACCACCACCACCACCACCACCACCACTACTACTACTACTACTACTACTATAATAATAATAATATAATAATAATAATAATAATAATAATGATAATAATAATAATAATTGCTGAAGAGCTGGCTGGATTTGCTAGGGTGGATTGTACACATCTTCAGTCTCCTACCTTGAAAAAAACAAAACCAAAAAGCAATACCCCCCCATACACACACACACACACACCACCGCCATGTTTCACAGACAATAAACAAAACAAAACAAAAGCAACAATAACACAAAAAGCCTAAGGCAACTGACAAACCAAACAGTGATCTATTAGTTGGCATTGTTTTAAAAAACAAAAAAAAAAACATCAAACTATGGGCCACAATTACAACAAAATAAAAACAAAAAACAACAATAGAACAAACAAAAGTGACGTGACACCCGGCACAAGCTCAATGCCACAAGGACTGGTGGTTAGAGCAATACATATTGCACTCGCCATTTGGTGGCTTGAGTTCCAGCACCATCGAGACCTCCGTTCAGGGGAATTTCTCCCCTGGAGTTAACATCAGTGACCACTCACTCCCTCGAATGTTCTTTGAATGAGACTATACACACCCGGAGGATCTTGTACACACATTTAAATCCTCTTCCGCCATTTTGAAAAAAATAGGCTATTTGGTCCGGTAGGACGGATGACAAAAGTGACAAAACAGCATGCCACAGGGATTAGATGTAAAAACAACAAACAAAAAACCCCACAAGAACTAAGAAACAAAACAAAAAACCTCTCATGGACGCTTAGTTAGTTATTCTCAAAGCAAAAAAATAGTTTAGATAAAATAAGATAAATAAAAACAAGCAACTCCAAAGCAACCAGCAGAACCGGCCGACACTGTCATGATTAAACCAATTATTCTAAGCCTCTATAGATATGCTGCTGTTGCTGCTATTACTTAAGGTAGAGAGTTCAACAGGGCTGCCTTCTGTCTCTCACACTTTTCTACATGTATATAATATTCCTGGAATAGGCCTACATCATGACATTGACAGTACTTTTGAAACTATCTTGTCAGTAGCCTACAGCTAGCATCGGAAGAATAACCTTCACGAACCTAGGTGTCTACAGGTGGTCAAAATAATGTTTTTGAATATTAAAAAAGAGATTAAAAGCCAAATGGAAATGTGGAGATTTTGCTTTGTAAGTTTAAAGAATTCAGGTTGTAGAACAAGTCTCTAAAAACAGGTTTCTTGTACTTGTTATGGAGAAAAGGGTTGAGAAGTCTGAAACAGTTTTGGTGGCCATATCGCATAAAGAGCAATGTCACGTGGGGGTTGGTTGGTTGATTGGTTTTTTAAGGCTTTGCAGGTATTTCCCTTTCAAAAGTTATATGGTACGACTTCAAACATGAGCTTGTAAACATAATACATCAGTTTCGGTCCTTAATCTTTGCTGCTAGTAAAATCTTAAATCCCTTGACTGTTCTCAAACTAATTTAAGAACTGTGTTTATTGTTTAACAAGAGTGAGAACGGACAAAATGACAGGAGATGAACTTGCAAAAAAAAAAAAAAATGATGAGAAAATTACACAAAAGGAGAAAAGACACATAGACATTCGAGCCACTGTCATTCCAGCTGAACAACACTAACAGCATTCACTTTTAATGTCACATAAAAACAACTGACTGCCACCAAGTTCATTCCGTGTCATGCCAGGGTAGTCATGCCCATACATGTCAGTGTGTGTGTGTGTGTGGGGGGGGGGGGGGGGGGGGTGCACGCGCGCGCGCGTACGGGTGTGTTTGTGATATTTTTATTTGAAGTGTATAATGTTTGAACAAATATGAAATGTAGCTCTCTTGTGTCTTTTGATTATGATTTGTATCGATATGCCTGTTAGTATTGTAATTGCCCTTCAGGGATGATTAAAGTGTTTTAATTTGACTATAGCCAAATTGGGGATGGATTTCATAAGGGCCAGCCAATATCTTTAAGCCCTTTTCCGAAGGAATGTCGCTGTGCATATTAAATTATTTTTCTACAGACGCTAAGCGTAAAAAACCAAAACAGCCCAACTGTTTTCACAGTTTCTTGTATTTCACATTGTAAGAGCATGTCTGTTTAGTATTCAAATGCTGTACCATTTATTTATGTGTTGAATACCTTCCTATCAATCCTTTTGATTGCAAGGTACTGGAATTTGTTTTGCTCTCTGCCATTGGGATGAATGCATTTGAATATCATGTTTTTGCATCCCCTGTGTTTTTTGTTAGAAAAAAACAACAACAAAAACACATTTTGTTTTTGTTCTACAGCTGCCATGGTTACCGACATGTTGACAGTAGCGCCGTTATCTTATCATCGTTTTAGCGGCCCTCGGTGAGTCATATTCCCTTTTGATATTTGTCTGCTAAAGAAAGAACTGGTAGATTTTTTTTGTTAACCTATTTTTCGTTAAATAATAATTTCTGCTTCTATTTTTCAATGGCCTTTAGAGGAATCGAAGACCAAAATCAATTTGAGTTAGCCAAAACTTTTATCAGTTTCGTATATAAATTAGATCTTCACCCACATTTGTCAAACTAGGAATAAGTGTATATAGATACGATATTGGAAATAGTATAGCATATCACATATATGATATAGTTTGTTTTATTTCAGAACAACCAGTTCTTCGAAACTAGAACACATAGCTTTATCTAACAGGTCGATCCTCCTGCATATTTTCTTGAGGCGTATGAGGTAAAAATTGTTTGTTTCATGTGTATCCAGAAGATTTTATGTTTAATCTACGCGTTGAATAAAACAGTAAGTGCACTTAAATCGTTAGGCGGCATGCTTCTTTTAGACACGCAGTAGAAGTTGCTTTGAACTGGATCATAGTCATAGGCACACGAAGTCAATCATATTGCGTGAAAGCTGCTTCCTGGAATCAGTTGTGTTCCCAAAGCGTACTTTGCAAAGTTTTACCTAAAAATATATTGGGCACTGTTTTATTGAATATGATTACTTTAGAATAAAGGCCACCCCAGTATGAAAGTATGATAAGAAAATTTCACTTAAAGTGTAACAATTGCACCAGTGACCAGCATTGTTCACCTGTTTGCTTGGTGACCAAAGGTCAAGGACAAATAGCAATCAAGCGTCCCAGGGTTCATCAATTCTATCTTTGATAGGCTTTGAATTTTCATTACCTAACTTTTAGGCAGTCATGCAGAACAACATATTTTATCTTCTTTTTTAATGCAGATGAATATTGTGTGGTGTTGTTGTTATTTCAATTAAAATGTTTTCTGTAAAAATGCAACTATAGAGGGGAAAAATATTATATTAGTATACTTTTTGTGTTTGTGAGGAAAACAACCCATAGACTGAAGTGAAACACACACACACTACACACACACACACACACACAGGTTGTTGTTGTTTTTTGTTTTTTTTTTTTTTTTTTGGGGGGGGGGGTCTTTTTTCATAATTAGTGTTTTCATTGTTTCTTCCTTTTTTTAATCAACGACTTGAAGAAAAAAGTAAATTTTGTAAATTGCTAACTCCATCTGAGAACTTTCACAAAACATAACACAAACACAACCACACACAAAGGCACACGCAAGAGGCAGCACACTTGACACGACACATGCACGCATGCACACCAATGCACCATCACAGCGCGACACACATACACACACACACACACACACACACACACACACACACACACACATGAGATGAGTAATAACAGATATATATGTATATTTTACAAGTATATATATATTATATATATATATATATATTTATATATATATTATATATATATATGTGCAAATATTGCACTAATTGAGTACATTTTGCGCTCACATTCAAACCTGTTCTGCCTTTCAAAAGACTAGGTAGTTTGTGCTGGTGTGACTGGGTGACCAAAATTTATGAAGCTACTTGCACACTGGGACTGGATGTTAAATTGCTCAGGAGTGGTTATTCCTCATCATTGAAATAGAAATTATATGAAATGTAAAAAGAAAATCAAAAAACCCACTCTCACACACATAGTAAATGAGTATGTGATATCTTTACACACATGCACTTGTGATTTTTTGGGTGCCTTTTTATAAATTTTATCCTTTGACGGAGCAGTATAAATGTTTTTTTTTGTTAAGTGAAAATAAGTTATAAAGCTTTCAGCTTGATTCAGAACTGCCCATGTGACTTTCACTGTTTCGTTATTGCCTAGTCGTTTTTAAAAATGGAGTTTGCAGGAATGACTGGGTTTGGTTTGTTCGTTCAGTGGTTTTTTGTCGTTTTTGGTTTGGGTTTTTTATTTGACAAGTTGCAATGTGCAGTTGAGACTGCCATTAAGATCATTGTGAGACTCCTTATACACCCGCACAATGCATTTTTTTAAAGCACACACATTTACTACATCATTACATCTATTCATTTTTTATTAATTTATTCTTTTTATATCAAGGGTAATGGAATGTGTGTGTGTGTGTATGTGTGTGTGTTTGTTTATTCATTTATGTGTAAATGTATTCTTTTAATTCAAGGATAGTGGATTTACGTGTTTGTGTGTGTATTGTTATAGATGATGTAGATTCAAATCTGTTAATACTTTTTGTACATGGCTGCATGTGTATTTAGATTTGAATGCAAGTGTTTATTTTTCACAAGAAAGCATGCTGTAATCAGGGTAAAAATCCATTTTTTTATTATTTTGTTATTATTGTTGTTGTTACTGTTATTTTCATATTGTTATTGTTGTTTTTGTTGTCATGATCATTATCATTATTGTTGTTATCACAATTATTATTATTTTTTGTGCACATGTATTATGTTTTACACCACACACACACACACACACACACACACACACACACACACACAACACACACACACACCACACACACACACACAGGGGCATACATTGTGAATGGACGTGAACGTTAAATGAATTTGAACATTATAATGATGTATGTGATGCTATAGTCTTACTCTTAGTGTTACTTTAATGCATTGTTAAGCTATGGATGCAGCCAGACCTGATTGTCATGAATTGTTCAGTATGGGAACAGGACAAGTTTAACAGGTTTTTTTTAGTTACATTAAATTTCAGATAAATGAATCTCTGTTCTTTACTTCTTATCTGAGGAGTGAAGCTTACCGCTAAAAAAGCCTTGTGGTTGAAGTGTCATACTCATGATCTGACACAGTGACAGTGAAAGTGGGGATACAGATTTAAGTATCCCTTGAGGTAATTTATTGATTTGGCTTTAAAAAAAAATTTAAGCCCCCAAAAAACATTATTTGTACAGACTGAATTTTCTGCTGATTAAGTTCTGTAGTTGAGATGATAAACTAAGGCCTCTTGTGTGAATGCCTATCAAACACTGAAACAGGCAGAATATCTTCAACTTGTGCTCACATGAAAACCTCATCTGTCTTAGTTTAACTTTAAGCTTCATTAGAAGAATATGGCATCTATGGATCATGATGGCAGGTGGAATTGACTAGGACTTACCTAGCATGCACCCTGCAGCTTCGGGAAAAAATACATGTATACATGTGGTCTGCACGGTTCAACTGGACAACTGTCACAGGTCTGAAGGAGTCAGTACATGACCAACAAACTTCAGGAGATCGTTAGGGAAGGAGTCCAGCTAGGTCTTCTGTACTGTAAACCAAACAAACTGAATAGAGCTGCTTTTGTCATGATGGGCTGTCCCTGGGGAGAGCAGTCTGAATTTCATGCCGATAAATCTGCCATGACTGAAGGTGGTATACAGTCTAATAGTTTATAATACATTACAGTATGCAATTTTTCAGGGCTGTGACTATTGACATCATCTCTGTCGTGTGTGTGGCAGATTGGCACATGTGTCATTTTGGTGGTGAAGCAGAGAAGAGATCCGCAAGGCAAGCAGTGGTGCAGTGACTCCAAAGCCTGGTCACAGACAGGGTGATATGGCTGACAGTAACGCCAATGCCCGGCCTCCACAGCAGACAGGGCTGTCAGGACACACAGCTCTGGCTGACAACAGCAAGGTTTGTCACTGTTGCCTGAGTGTTTACAAGTTGTTGTGAATTTATATTCATCAAAAACCTGCCCTGGATCTCTTGGAAGTCTCCCACACACCCCACCCCCGGTATTTTTTCCCCAGCTGATGTGGTGAGATGCATAGTCAAAAAATTATCTTTATTTCTTTTTCTTTTTTTTCCCTGTGCCATGCCTAGAGCCCTGAGGTTCACCAATGGTGAGATTTTTGCATATATATACGTGACAGTTTTTGTCCATCTTTACTTAAGGTAGCTTCATTCTTGGCTTCTGAGAAAATTATCATTTTAAATTTGAGGACCCTGATCAGGGAACACACTTTATTAGTTTATATCTGAAAAACATTTTTAGTCTTTTGTAAGTGAAGACAAACAAAAAAGCTGGTTTGCATTTTTATTCTGGATATGCCTGTATGTATTTGCGGATCTTTATGTGATAATTATATGCTATGCTTACACACAGATACAAGTATACACACATGTGCATGCACGCGCACATATGATGAAGAGAGAGACACATGGGTACATATGCAAACAGGTGCATACACTCTTACAGTCATAGAACAAACACACGCAACATTTTTTTTTAATGCACATAATCTAAACACACATTCACGCACGACACCACACACACACCACACACACACACACACACACACACACACACACACACACATCACACACACTCACACACACACTCATCACTCACTCACTCACTCACTCCACTCACTCACTCACTCACACTCACTCACTCTCTCACATCACTCACTCACTCACTCATCACTAACACAACACAACAACACTCACTCACTTACTCAACACAACAAACACAACACAACACACACACTCTCTCTCTCTCACACACACGCACACACGCACACACCACACACACACCATGTTAATGCAGGAATCAACAGTGAGGTGTGTATGTATGTTGTGCAGGGGGAGAGCCTAGTGTCCAGCAGCACAGCCCTGGTGACCAAGTGTGAGGGGGGTGAGGAGGACAGGGGCACTGAGAGCCTGCCACAGACCTACTGCGCCTCGCCCCCCCTCTCCCTGCCCCCCCACACACACCATCCTGCACCAGTCACTCTTCCCCACACTGCTGTGGCCACCATCTACACCACCCTGCCACAGTCCTACACCAATCCAGAAATCCACAGGACTTTTGCTTCCGCAGGCCATTCCTCCTACCTGCCTCTGATGCTTGCACCTGTTCAACCGCCCCCTTACCTGAACAGGTAGCTTACGTCAGTGGCAGCGTGCAGGTGAGGGGTGTTGGTTCTACCCTGATGTCGCAGGCCGGTGAGGTGATAGCTGCTGAGCCCATTGACTTCGGGAGGTCCAGTGTGTCTCGAGGGAATGAGGTAGACAGGCTGACAGTGAGTGACGGCACTGCTGGTGACACAGAGAGAGGTGGTGTTACCCTGGTGGTGGACAGCCATACCTTGAGTGTTGCCCATGCCGGTGATGGCGGCGAGGGGTGGAGCCTCACTGGAGAACCTCAGCAGAGTGACCTTGCCCAGACGGCCGATATCAGCAGGCTGTCCACTCATGACATTGAGAGAGCCATCATCCATGCTCACGCTGTGGACAGAATAAGTGACCCACAGGCCAAAGAAGTCAGTAACCTCAGAACTTCAGACCTGAATGCAAGGAGCGTACTTGAAAACGCTGACAGGGACAGAATGAATGAGCACACTGTTGGTAACGCCGGTGCTTTAGAAGGGGGTGAGGGTGTGAGGAAGCACGCAGCGGTAGAGCATGTGGAGCGAATGACTCTGGCCGACAGTGTGGGCAGGGGGAGCCCCCAGGGAAGCGGGGGTCCTGCAAGCAGGGGCAGCACAGCCACCGTCAGTGCATGAATTCCGTGGACACCGACAGCCGCCAGCTGCCTGTGCTCGATGCTGACAGATACTGGATCAGGTGCCAGTCTCCGGGCAGTCCATGCCCTTCAGCAAGATGAGTGGCTCCGAGGAGGGAGGGGGGCTGAGGACAGCAGCGGTGTCTCTGACGGTGACCTGAGTGCAGTGAGCACCTTGAGCACCTGTGAAGCAGGCGGCATTCCTACCTCTGACATGGCCACCATCAGGGCCGTGGTCATGTCTCAGATGGACGATTTCAACAGGATGAGTCTGCCCCCTGCTGGGGTGATCAGCACCGCCCAGATTGACAACAGCGCTCCCTTGGACTCCACTGCTGCCCACACCCTAGGGACATCCAACATGGACATCAAGTACAGCGACCTTGTGGCCAGAAGCAGCGTAGCTGATATGAGTCGAATCAGTGTTCTGCAAGCGCATGGAGGATATGCTTTCGAGGAGGACAGGCTGAGCCTACCTCACATGCAGGACGGCAGTGAGTTAGGTGAGCAGCAGACGGTGGACACCAAGCCCATCATCCTGCCCCAGACAGGAGACGTCAGCATCGTCACTTACCCCCAATGGGGGAGGGGGTGGGCGCCATGGCGGTGCCCCAGTCAGGGAACATCAGCATGGTCATCCTGCCTCAGACCGGGGACCTGGGTCAGATGAGTGTGGAGCACAGTGAGGTGAGGAGAATTGACCTGCTGCCTGCAGATGACAGCAGCACCACAGAGATCCAGACGCTGATGGCAGCCGCATGAACATTCAGCAGAATGGCAATGTCATCAGGATCAGCTTACCTGCCCCTGGTGACATCAGCAGGTACCACCTACCCCACACTGATGGCAGCCAGTTACAGATCCAGCAGGTGGACAACAGCAGAACCATTTTACCTCAGACCAGCGAAATCAAATCCATGGAGGTGGAGGACAAAGCAGACATTGGCAGAATGATAGCCTTACAACACAGGGACATCGGTGCCGTAGAGATGCAGCAGAAATACGACATCAACAGAGCACTTCCATTCCAAAGCGGTGCTGCCCCTGACCTGAGGTTAGCCAGAACCACTGATGCAAGTGCGCTAGAAACACAGCAGCTGTACGAGGTGAGAGCAACCCAGAGTGGGGTCAGCGTTGACAGGAGGCAGCAGGTGTTTGAGGTGGCCAAGGCAGACCCGCCCAGACCAGCAGCCTCAGGTCTGCTGACAGGCACGGGTACAGTACTGACTCCAGCTTGGTGTCTCAGGCTGACAGCGTTGTGGCCGCTGACAGACAGAGGATGTATGGAGCAGCAGATCCACACAGCGCAGGCCCTGTGGACATGATAGCAGACAGGCAGCGAGTGTACACCACTGCCAGGACAGGAGTGACTCCACCTGTAGACAGCAGCGCAGGTGAGAAACCACCAGTGTACGATGTTGCCAGGACAAGGCTGCCACAGACTGGGGATGTCAACACGGCAGACAGACAACACGTGTACAGTATCAGGTCAGACTCCTCTTCCCAGATTGGTGAAATCACTGTGATGGAGACCACAGGGGGTGGAGAGTGAGTGCAGCGCTGACAGATGAAGCCGGTAGCCTGATGCGGATACACCAGGCAGGGGACTTCAAGATGAGCTCCTCGGCTTACACAGACTCCAGCATCATGACCTTGCCCCAGACGAGCGGTGTCAGAGTGGTGAACCTGCCTGCTGCAGAGGCTGTGGTGGAGGCAGCAGCAACCAGCAGACCCTCTGTGTCTTTTGACGTGAAGACCATGAACGTGGCAGAGCAGCCTCACCCAGAGTACAGCATGCGCGTCATGGCGGAAGCTGCGGAGATCATGATCTCCACGGGGAGTGTTCCCGTCGATGACATCAACATGCGGCTCATGGCCGAGACTGCCGACTTTGTGTCCAGAAATGGTCCGCAAACCTCGGTCAAAAACACCACCAGAGGCACACAGAACACCCAGGGTATCCATCCCGAGATTGCCTCTGGGACAGCAGTGAGTAAGACCAAAGCATCACAGAACAGCGTCACCACACAGGTTTTGTCCAAAGCTGGGGAAGGTGTCAAACCCCCCACGAAAAGAGAACAGCCGTGACCGCCAGTGCAGCAGCAGCTGATCACACAAACTCTGCCCACGTCACCAAAAATTCCCCAGGAAAAAGCAGCGGAGCTGTGGGGGCAGCAGCAGCAGGAGGGGTAAGCCAGAAGGGAGCAGGGGAGAAGTGGAGGGGGAGAGTTGGATCCCGGGGAGAGAAGGGGAAGGAGACGGAGCAGCAGCAGGTGGAGGTGGGCTTCTGGATACAGTTGCTGAGCAACCAGTCCTACCTGCGGTGGAAGGACATCGGCCTGGCACAGGGTCTGCACAAGGACGATGACATCGCCTGCTTCCTCATGAAGTAGTAAGTCACCACCTTTCACTTCTGCTTCCTCATGAAGTAGTAAGTCACCACCTTTCTCTTCTGCTTCCTCATGAAGTAGTAAGTCACCATTGCCTGCTTCCTCATGAAGTAGTAAGTCATCATTGCCTGTTTCCTCATGAAGTAGTAAGTCACCACCTTTCATTTCTGCTTCCTCATGAAGTACTAAGTCATCATTGCCTGTTTCCTCATGAAGTAGTAAGTCGTCACCTTTCACTTTTGCTTTCTCATGAAGTAGCAAGTCACCACCTTTCACTTCTGCTTCCTCATGAAGTAGTAAGTCACCACCTTTCACTTCTGCTTCCTCATGAAGTAGCAAGTCACCACCTTTCACTTCTGCTTCCTCATGAAGTAGTAAGTCATCACCTTTCACTTCTGCTTTCTCATGAAGTAGTAAGTCACCACCTTTCACTTCTGCTTCCTCATGAAGTAGTAAGTCATCACCTTTCACTTCTGCTTTCTCATGAAGTAGTAAGTCGTCACCTTTCACTTCTGCTTTCTCATGAAGTAGTAAGTTGTCACCTTTCACTTCTGCTTCCTCATGAAGTAGTAAGTCATCACCTTTCACTTCTGCTTTCTCATGAAGTAGTAAGTCATCACCTTTCACTTCTGCTTTCTCATGAAGTAGTCAGTCGTCACCTTTCACTTCTGCTTTCTCATGAAGTAGTAAGTCGTCACCTTTCACTTCACTTCACAAGTATTCACCTCTGATAATTGACAAACTTTTCACCGTTCATTCATTCCTTCGTACTTAGCTTAACTTCCCTATTTGTATTGTTGTTGAACATTCCCCACCTTACAGTTAAGCACCATGGGGGTCACCAGTGAGACTCATAGTCATATGTTACTTATAAATCACATTATTCATTTTGTGAGGGCATACGTGTATTAGGCGAGAGGTTTGTGTTTATGTCAGTTTTCAAATACCTGTTCATACAGGCAGCCATACTCCTACTTATTTTGTCTCTTTGAATGGAGGACTTGGTTGTTATGGTAGGAGCTTGTTAAGGATGAAGGCAATTTTGCATAACATTCTAAAGCATAGCATATATTCAGTAATTAAATGTAGACTTTGGTGTGTTATTTGTACCAGTAACTGGCAGAGCTTTGGGCTTGGGTCAGTAAGAAGGAATTGGATACTTGGGCACTTTTAGTGTGATGTATTTTTGTGCTAGGGACATGTGGCTTGTATTTTTTATTCAGGACTATCACTGCATGCTTTTTAGCTTTTTCATTTTGTTTTGTTGTCATATTTTGTTGTTGCAATTCTGACCTGTTTATCATTGATCATCAAATTAACAGATTCATAATCAAAATTTTTTTTTAACAACAGAAATTTGAAGTGTGATTAAAAAAAATTACTAAGTAAGATTTTCTACATCTAGAGTTATAATTGTTTCTGACACATTCCCCTGCAAAACTTTTAGAAAAGATTTTGATTTAAAGCATGCATTAAGAAATTATTTATTTTAGTAGATTTTAAGAAGAGTAGGTAGGTAGGTAGCCTATGGCTGGTGGTGTGGATGACACCAATACGGCCAGCATGCTTTTTGCAACCTGGAGAGGGATGGACTGAGTCAGATTCTTCCTGCTCAAGATAGTGTCTGAAAGTTTCAATGCAGTGCCCTACAGTGAGTTACAGAGAGGAGAAAATGAAGTGAAAAGAGATGGGGAGAGAGACATTTCTACAGTCTGAGTACATGTCTTACTCAAAACACAGTCATGATGAAGTTTATGAAGATTAGAATGGGTGAAAGCATTCTCCTTTGTCTTCTCTGTATGTGTTAAACTGTTATGTTACTTTTGTTCATTATTATTATATGAACTTAGTGGTGATTCTTAACACAAAGGAGGCCATTTTCTTCAGTGGAAAATAATTTTTTGTGTTAGTTCAGTATCACTATGACTATCAGGGGTCAGAGCATATCACTCATGGTCTGAGAATAATTTATGTAGGGGCTTGAATCTTTACTAGGGTGTAAAGTCAAGGAGTTTGTCACATGAGAAGTAGATTTTTATATAATGTGCACAAACAACTCAGAAGTTCCTGGTGTTTGGGTTTTTACTTTTCTTTAAAAAAAAACTTTTTGTTTTCCGGTATGCTAACACTGGAAGACTAACACTAGTAACAGGGTGAAATAGTGAAGTAGTTAAACATGTGATGTGAAAAACCCTGAGGATGTGGTCCCTTTTGTGGCCCAGGTAAAAGTCATCACTGGACTACCTATTTCAGATTTTTCCTTTAGAGTTGACAGCAGTTCTGACTCCATGCAAATCCTTTGGATGAGACTAGTATGACTAATTGAGGTCCTGCTTGTGAATGCACACATTACATCCTAACTGTATTAAGTGCATAAAAAAGGCATCCACTATTCCTATAGAAATAGGTCAGCTATCATGGGCGACTCAGTGACTGCATGGGTAACATTCTAAACATGTATACCCAGATTGTGACCTGGAGAGAGTTAAACTCTACCAGGTTTGACTAACCCAAGCTATGCTGGATGAACATTTTGGCTTGATGATGATGTTCTAGTGATTTGTCATATTTGTTAACTTATTGGTTGCATGCGTAAGAATAGGGTGAATGCAAGTGCTGTGATTTATTTTTGCAACAAATCAAGATATAGCACTACATAATTTCCATTTATTATTATTATCATTCCTCAGGGAGTGAAGGAAAAAACTTGAAGAAAAGATGACAGCTTGCAGGCAGAATATGATTACAGAATAGTATTGATGATCAGTGTGTGTGTGTACAGTGTGTGTTCAATTTCAATCCTTTAATTTTGAAGTAAATGAATAAGCACCATGCTTTTTTTTCACTTTTACTCAGTCCCCTCTGTGCATGTGGTTTTGTAAATTATGTTGTCTGTTCCTATTGGCACAAAAATGTCCTTTTCTTCCAAAAGGTGGAATGCATTTTAACATAAACGCAAGATGTTCTGCATGCATGCTCACAATGGACCAATCATACTTACAGTCTCATCCAAATGCCTGCACTGTGGGTTTTGACTGCTACTATAATGAGGACCAGTCTCCTCCAAATGCTTACTTTTGTGAGGACTATGATAATATTAGGAGGATCAAAAGTGGCCCTGTATGTTTATTGCCTAGGCTTGTGCTTAGTTTGTTCACATTGCTTTGAGCCGATTCCACACCAAGCAAAAGAAATACGATTAAATGGTTTCAGTTTTGATGCTTTTTTATTACTTCACTGACAATTTGTTAACATTACTTTAATTCCATAAAAAGTACAACAAGCATGGATACATGTGGTTTCAGTAAGGATGCTTTTATTGTTTATTGCTACTCTGTACCTGTCTTCACATTTATAACATTTATAACCTTGATTCCATATAAAGCACAATGAACATGAATACATGTGGTTCAGTAAGGATGCTTTATTGTATATTGCTACTCTGTACCTGTCTTTACATTTATAACATTTAATTATAACTTTGATTCCATAGCAATCAAAATAAGTTGACACAAAACGACATGGTTTCAGTTACGACAACACGTCAGGTGTGTTCCCGTCTGGTCAGCCCACCTGCAGCACGTGTCATCAGCAGCTGAAGGTGTCGTGTGCCAGCTGTGGAAAGAAGCCTCCTGCAGAGGATAGCAAGGACGCCAAGAAAACGACGGGCAACGACAAGACCAAGCTGTGGAAACTCATCGTGGAGTCTTCCCCCAAACAGAAAGAACTGGAGGAAAAGTCGAAGGTGAGCTAGGATTGATCTGTCCATGCTTCAATCAATCATCAAGGAGCAGGGGGAAGGATTGTCTGGTGGTTAGAGTGCTGAGTTTGTAACAGTGTGGAATGAGACATTGGAACAGAGGTTTCATGTATTCATCAATACATGTTGCAGAACAGCTTGTGCACACACTCCAACCTGTTCATCCTTTCGGAAGAGAAGGCTTGTGCATGCTGGTAGGTATGGAATGACAAGATTTAAAAGATGCACTCTGATGTCATGTTCAGACATTATCCCTGTAGTCAGAATGTGGCTACCTTAATGGTGGGCAAATAGTTGTATATTATAATGCAAAATCTTATCATATGTACACTGCAGAGCTCTAGCCGAGGAACAAAGACAAACACAAAAATAATCATAGCAAACTACATGAGCAAGTGTTATAGTTCATATTCCATGTAAAGTTCAAGTGAAATGAAACATTACAAAAAAAAATTTACGGTCAGCGATGTCTGTAGATAAAGAAAATGTAGGCATCCATCAGTCTCGGAAGACTGTTGAGTTGTGCTGTAGGCTCTAGAGCACAAAGCCTGGGTAAGTAAGTATGGAGGGCAAGCTGTTACCCATGCAGAAGAACCCCCACCCCCACCCCCACCCCACCTCTCTCTCCATGTCACTGGAATGGTCCATTGGAAAGAATCGCCAATACGAATGGTTCCAGTGCTGTCACTGGAGCTGCCAGAACCAACCACCTGGGGACTCCAAATCCTTGATTTTTTCTCAGGGATGGTGTCTAAACATGACACTCTGAGCATACCTGTTTATTTTATTTTTTTAATACCAATGAAAGTGGGCTTTTGTTTGTTGGTTGGTTGGGCTTTTTTTTTTTTTTTTTTATTTTTTTATTAAAGAGAATTATTAAAGGAGTGACTCTGCAGTGGTGCTTGAATAGACATACGCATTAGTTTCTTTTTTTTTTTTTTCTTTTTTTCTTTATAAATTCAATTCAATACATTATTGTCCCCATTAAAGGAGCTGTACATTAAAAGCTCATCCACTTAAAAAAAAATCGTTGTGCTAATATGGATGACACAAACACAGCCAGCATTCAACTTGTCTTTGCTTCTCTTGCATGCAGTTTCTGTAGTGTGGGTACCGCCGTTGGTCTCTCCTATAAGGGTTCATGCAGATTACAGGAAATATTGCTTTCCATAAAAGGTGATTTTTGTATACAAGTATATTTAATTTTGGGGGGTTAGTAATTATTTTTAAAAACAATTCCCTTGATTGTTTATAGTTGTAGTACTGACCTTGGCGTGTATAGATATGTACGCAGCTGTCAGGGAAGTGAAGATAATTCATCAATGTGAAGGAATTGTAATGGTTATTATTGTCATAATGTTTCAAGTATTCAATGTGGTGAAATGAAGACGATGTCTTGATTAACCAGACAATGATGAAAACTTTCTGCATACAGAAGAATTTTTGTAAAAGTTATGTTTGTTGCAGTATGGTCATCCAGGCTGAAAAGGACAAACTTTTCACGATTCTCTCTTTACATTAGTTTTTGCCAGCAGAAAATCCTGCTTAAGTTTTTTGGCCTCTGAATATGTCCAGAATAAAGGAAAAAATTCTGCCTTTCATCTGTGCAAAATGTGCTCAATTGTTAGTAACTGTGCCTGTTGTATATAAAATCACATTGGTACTTTAACACTGAGTTGATTTGACCATAAGAAGAATAAAGAACGGTATTTGAAAGAAACAACGGTTGTTGAAAGAACTCCATTCGTTGCGTATAAAACATTGGTAGCTTAAACATGTTGATTTGACATAAGAAGACCTCCCCATCAGATTGCTGTGTATAAAACCACATTGGTAGCTTTAACACGGAGTTGATTTGACCATAAGAAGACTCCCCCATCTGATTGCTGTGTTGCCTTTTTGCAGGAGGACAACAAAGCAGAGCAGCGGCACAGACGGAAGCCCAGGCAAACGCAGCGAGTCTTGAGGAGGAGAGTGATCGTCTCTCCGTCCAGGTCCTCTGACGAAGACTCTCCGGATGAACCGGAGACAGACACGACCTCCAGTGACCCTGCTCCTGCTGCCGTCAAAACAACCACCCCCAGGGAGGAAAAGCAGAATGTGTCCACCCCCATGGTGACGCGGAAGCGAGGCCGGCCCTCCAAGGACAGCTACCACCAGGCCTGCACGCTGCAGTGCTCAGGCTGCCACAGGAAATTCCAACCGCTATGGGGCTGGATCAGCACATCAAGCGCAAACGCTGCAAAGCGGTCAAACTCACCCCACCACTGCCGCTGCTACACCTGAAGCAAAGGAGGCTGAGAAGAGTGCGGAGAAGACCCTGACGCCCTTCAAGTGCGGTGACTGCAGCAAGGAGTACCGCAGCAAACAGGGGCTGCTGCTGCACAGGGTGGCCAAGCATGGGGAGGAGAACGAGGGCCTGCAGATGGCCTTGCCTGAACCGATGAGGGGGAGGACACGGATCGAGTACGTCCCTGACCAGAAAGAGGGCGGCACCCCTAAAGTGTTCCAGTGCTCCTTCTGCCAGAAAGAGTACCGCAGCAAGCAGGGGATGCTGATGCACAAAGCCTCCAAGCACAGCGGACCAGCAGGGAAAAAAATCAAAGTGGAGAAGGAGGAAGAAAAGAGGATGGACGAGGATGGTGGTGACAGGACGGATGAGGGGGAGGAGGAGGACGGTGACTGCAAAGCGAAGGAGGGGGGCAGCTTCACCTGCCTGGAGTGTGAGAAGACCTACAACAGTCGGCCCGGCTACATGCTGCACATGAAAACCAAGCACTTCCCCATGATCCTGCGGGACTGCCCGAGTGCGACTGCAAATTCAAAACCAAGGTGGAACTGCGCATCCACATTCGCAGGGAGCACAACAAAGGCATGCTGATTCTCTTCTGCCCCTACTGCCCCCTGATCTTCCACAACAGGGACAAGCTGAAGGACCACATGGACGAGAGTCACAAAACCTGCAGGCGGGTCCTCTTCGAGTGTGTGGCCTGCGACCTCCTCTTCTCATCCCGCATCGAGCGGAAGAGGCACATCCAGTCTGAGCACAAAGGCAAGGACACCAGCCTGACCTGCCACTACTGCGGCAACTGGTTCGCGACGCGCCACGAGTTCGATGAGCACGAGAAAGCGGGTCACCCCGAGCAGACGCAGGAGTGGCTGTGTGCCATCTGCGGGGACGCCCTTCCCACGCGCTACCTCCTCCAACGCCACGCGCTGACCCACAAGGAGAAGATCCTGTGCCCCCTGTGCCACAAGTACATCACAGAGCCCTGCTACGAAGACCACATGAAGCGCCACTACGGCACCAAGACGTGGAAGTGCGAGATGTGCCCCAAGTCCTTCATCCGCAAGGCGGAGCTGCAGCAGCACATCCTGGTGCACCGCGACGAGCGCCCCTTCTGCTGCGAGCTGTGCGGCATGCGCTACCGCGAGAAGAGCCGCCTCAACAGCCACATGCGCACGCACTCGGGGGTCAAGCCCTACAAGTGCCAGCAGTGCGGCAAGTGCTTCACCCGCTCCCGCGAGCTCAAGAACCACATGCGCGTGCACACCGGGGAGAAGCCCTTCGCATGTTCGGTGTGCGGGCGCCGCTTCGCCAGCTCGGGCAACCTGTCGGCCCATCGTCGTAAGGTGCACAAGCTGGAGCCCATCCCCCACGGTCAGCAGTCCCGCAAGCACACGCTGGAGGAGAGCATCAAGCCCGAAAACAATGTGACGCAGCAGGCCCCGGTCGTTGCTGCTGCTTGCTGCTGCTGTAGCTGCTCCTCCCCCTCCCCCTCCGCCCCCTGTGGTGGGGGCTGTGGACAAGCCTGCCCCTGACAGCGGCACCTCCCTGGAGGTGGCTGTGGAGCCCAGTGCAGCAGGGCCTGTGGAGGCGCCTCTGGCCCACACCTCCCTGACCCACACCTCCCTGACCTTGCAGGCCCCCTGGCCCACACCTCCATCACCCTGCAGGCCCCTGCTGCTCACCAGGCTCCAGTGGCTCACCAGGACCAGGGGGTGGTCTACCAGCAGCACATGATTCCCAAATACGAGCCTCTGGTCACCGAGCCAGACAGCTACATTCCACAGCTGTGACCCAGCAGTCTCAACCAGCCCTGGCCATCTACTGGCCCAATGCCTCCTATGGGGAAGAGTCCTAGGGGGAACTGTTAGGCTGACTTTAGCTAGCTAATCAAATATGCTGACTTTAGCCAGCTGATCTAATGCTGACTTTAGCCAGCTATCTAATATGCGACTTAGCCAGCTGATCTAATATGCTGACTTACCAGCTATTTACTACCAGCTTAAGATCTTGTGCGATGGAGAAAAGCGTTTGGCTGCAAAGTGTTATGTTACTTCATTCTCCCTAGACGCTGAACACGTCTTTGTTTTTGTGGTGGTTCAGAAAAAACGTGTGTAGACTGAACCAGTAGGTTAAGTGAATCCTGCCTTTGTTTTGGTGTCAATGGCGACTTTGTTTCTGTTAACAGAAAAAGAGTGGCGTAAATGACCAGTATAAATGAGTAGCTTTCTTCTTCCTTTAGGGATATCGGCATCGACAGTTGTAATGCTATGTCACAGTAGGACGCCCATTTCTTTATGATTATTATAGAAGTATGGACAAGAACAAAGTCTGTTGCATGCTTTTTCACTATCAGAGTGATGTGGATATACATACCTATCAGCTGATAGTGTCACTGCAGGAACTCTTACATCATCTGGATATAATTTTGAGAATTTAAATCATTTTGCAGTCAAATTTTTACAACTGGAACTATTCAGCTATCGTCAAGATAGTTAATGATGATCACTAGTTTATTTGTATGTGCTTTTATATCAAATTTTGTTTCGCTCAAAAGTGCATTTGGAGGGTTGCCTGCCAGAACTGGCTATTGTGGTTTGAGATAGTTTAGAGTAAATGGCGTTTGAAAGTTTTACATCACTGTGAGCTTCGTGCCTTTTATGCTGTATTCTTTAGCCAGTGAGAATTATTTTGTCATGTATATCCACCTTCCATAGCTAAAACGATGATGGCAACAAGTATTGTTTTTATTTGATAAATCTATCTTATCCAACACGAGTAGGAGTTGGGTGTTTCAGAAAGAGGAGTAATGAAAAGAACCAGGATGCCCTTATTGCTCAAGCTGCCGGGGCGCCTCTGCGTGAGGGCTTTGGAGGGAAATTAAACTAACTTAGCGCACTTTAGCTGCCTAGGCTACGGTCGGCATGTTGGGCAAGCTTATAACGTGTCAGCTCTCTTACCCCAGGTGTTGGTTACGTGGCTATGGCCAGTTACCGCATGGATTAATGGACCGCTTTCTTTCTCAAGGGGAATCAACCGGATGTGATTTAATCTTGATTGCCATCATTTTTCATGACTGACAAGATGAAGGGAACAAGCGAGAGGTGGCTAACAGAGGAACACTCGAACTTGAATATTTATATTTATGAGGATAACTGAATAAGTCAGAGGGTTTTTTACATCAGGCCCTCAAAAATCAAAAATACCAACAACAAGAAACAAATAAGCCAAACAAACATTGAATCAGTAAGTTGATAAACAAATCGAATGAAACAATAACAAAAGCAATGATGTAAGCATTTAAACAATAACTACCAAAAAATATACAATCATATCTTTTGCTTCCAACCACGCACACACACACGTGCGCACGTGTATTAATATATGTCAGAATGAGGGCTTGGGTATAACATATTTTAAGGCTAAAGATGACAATATTATGATTTGATATTTCATTATGAGTGAGTGATGGGTGAGAACTATGATGAACTGGTATAGTTTTTGTGAATAACTACTTAAAAATCAATCACAGCCACATGGCTTTTTGTAGCAAGAAAGTATAAGCTGAAAAGAGTCGCCACATGCCAAAAAGTGAAAAAATGGCTGATAGCTGCTTCAGGCAGGCAACCCTCAATTTCATAGGTTTAATCATATAAAAAACTATGCAAAAAAAATTCATTCATTGTCTACCAACTTTATTTCCATGACTCAACATTCATTTACTACATGCAAAATGACAAGACTACTAAAATTACAATCAGACATGGCACCAGTCACTGAATGAACACTGGCAACCCCCCTCTCTCTCTGTTCCCTACCACCACCACTCACACACGTACCGCAGCCTACTCTTGCACAGACCTACAGTGACAAATCATGAATATTGATCTACTACCTAACTGAACAGATCAACAGATGTATGTACTAGTCAGGACTTGCATGCATCATGTTCTTTATTAAACTCACCTACTCCCCAGCTTTCCTTCCCTCTTCTTTTTTCCCCGCCACTGCCCACTTGCTCGCTGTCCATCTGCCTGTATGTATGGGCGCATTATATACATGTTATGTGTGTGTTGTGCGCTTGCAGTGTGTGAGTACGTTCGAATTTGCTTGGACCATAATTGTTACTGATTGCTTGTGTGATGTATAGGTTGAATGCAAGCGCTTTGATTTGTTTTTACAAGATATAGCGCTATATAAGTTCCATGTATTATTATTATGATTATTTATTATTATGTATGCATACAAATCATCTCTCTCTCTCTCTCTCTCTCTCTCTCTCTCTCTCTCTCCCCCCCTCCCTCCCTCCCACCTTTTTATCTGCATCTTTTTCAAACGTAAGAATGCGAATGTGGTTGTGATAACAGTATGGGATCTCTCAGAAAGATATTGAAACTTTTTGATGTTGATTTAGAGCCTGTTGTAGACGAGAATACTCTACAGAAAAGTATGGGGTCCACTTCATATAGTTATATATATATTAAATTTGTGTGTGTATGTGGATTTTGTATGTGTGTGTGTGTGTGTTTGTGTGTGTGTGTGTGTGTGTGTGTGTGTGTGTGTGTGTGTGTGTGTGTGTGTGTGTGTGTGTGTGTGTAATGAAACACTCAGACAGATAATAAACTTTTCCAAGATTCATCTTAACCTGAAGGAAGTCTTTCCTTTTTATGTGTAAAAAACAGGAAGGGAAAAAATAGTGCATGGTCTCCAGGATACACACAGACTACTCTCACCTTCATTTGCTCAAAGGCAAGGCAATCTCATGGCTTGTTACTTGTAATGACAGAGCCAATAACTATGAAGCATCTGCTTCTGGATTGTCAAGACATCCATGATACTAGGCACAAGTGTTTTACTGCAGACTCCTTAACGCTATCCCTACATTAATGGAGAGTACCCGTGTGTGTCTTCCTTTTAACGTCTATCCACTAAAAAGTGATTTTAGACAAATAATTGGGGGAGGGGGAGGGGGGGATGGTGTGTGTTTGTGTGGACAGGTGAATGGAAGATAAAAAAAAATATATATATATATATATATTAAAAAAAAAAAAAAAAAAAAAAGTCTAATTATCAGTAATGCTTGAACCATAAAAAAGGACAAATAGAAGCAAGTAATCTTGAGTAAAATAAATGCTACAATATCTGTGTGTGTGTGTGCGTGCGAGCACGCTTGCGTGCATGTGTGTGTGTGTGTGCGCTTGCGCGTGTGTGCATGCGTGTGTGGTGTGTGTGTGTGTGTGTGTGTGTGTGTGTGTGTGTGTGGGGTGTGTGACTGAGTACCCATCTTTCCTGTATGTGTGCACTGTGCACATATGAATGCTTCTGTAACCCAGTAGTGGGTGATGTGTAGAGAAGGGCTAGTAGCTGGCTGGTCGCCTAATAGCGGGTTACCCATAGGAAAAAGGCTAAAGATCCTTTTCCATGATGTTCCACCAGACATAACTTCCTGAGAGAATCGGACACTGTACATGTCATAGTTAGTTACAACAAACAAGGTCAGTTTTGAGGAGTCAACTATTGGTTTTATCTCGTTTTGTGTGCCGTTGATGTGGTTTTTCCACAACATGGTGACTGTCTTTGCTCTACTGGTATGTTTGGCCAGGGCCTTGGAATGAGGAATGATGGTAGATTTTAGGTCTGTTACAGCTGCTCCGTTTGAATCTGATATTTAAATTTTGATGTGGTGACAGCCCTGATATGACATCTGTGGTCGGCAGGTCCATAAAAAACATGATTGGATTGGTTGTGTGTGTGTGTGTGTGTGTGTGTGTGTGTGTGTGTGTGTGTGTGTGTGTGTGTGTGTGTGTGTGACATAGAAGTTGGGGTGTCTTTAATGACTGAAATTAATCTTGTTGAAGGTGTAATTGTATAGTAGCTTGTTGAGAATTATTCTCTGATTGGTTATTTGATTGGCCATGATTTCTAGACAGTTTGTTCGAATACCATCTTGCTTACCTTTAGAGATAGGATAAATGGGCATTCATGCTCACAGCCCACACTTTTCTATAAAACTCCGCAACTTTTCCTCCCCTCCATGGCTCATGGGTACAAGTTTTATAGAAAAGTGTGGGCTGTGAGCGTGAATGTCCATTTATCCTATCTCTCCTTTGTTAGTGTATTTATTTGATTTTTGTCTTATGAAAATATACTGCTGATATTGTTTTTATATGTTGTGAAATCAGTTCATGGTTAAAGAGACTAATGCTATAAATGTTTAATATTGTTTCTGTGTAGGTTTGTTTATTTATGGTTTTGTTTTATGGTTGAGAATATTGTTATCAGTATCGATGTTATATATTTTATTTCTTCACAAGAGGTTTGTTTATGTGTGGTTTTGTTTGTTCTGTGTTGTTTTGTGGTAGTATTTTTTTACTATGAAAATTGTACTACTTGTTGTGAATGGTGTAGAGTAGAGTGGACCCACTGGTGCATGCACGTGTAACCATATCACAAACTCAACAAAACGTGAACAAGAGAATTTTGGGCCACAGAAAAACTTCATTTTTTTCTTGTATACATCACCAGCATCAAAAGAGGGAGCCATGGAAAAGATGAGTTGCATACAAAAATACATCAGATTGCACATTGCCTTAGTAAAGGACAACAAAGTATGTAATCCTTAGGCTGCTTAAGTGATGAGATGACTCTGCTGTACAGCACACTATGTTGCCCTAGGTAAAGGTGTCCCATAACCTATGTGGTCGTAGGGGAGCAAGGCGTCAGAGACTTCAGCTTCTCTCGGGGCCAGTATGTTTAGGGCGGCGCCCATCTCCTCTCCCTCGCTGCTTTACCTTCCCTGACCCTAAAGAGGGCAGGTACCCATTTACAGCTGGGTGGACTGGGGGATTGTATTGAAGCCAAGGCACGCAAACGGTCACCCATCCAATTGGTGACCGCACTCGATGCTGCTTAAAAAGAAAAGGGGGGGGGGAGCTCAAACCAATAGCAGTTTCCTCATGTTAACATGTACACAACAAGAACAGGTGCATGAATTGTGTCTGGAGTCTTTTCCTAGTGGTTTAAGAAACATTAACCTGTAATGGTACATACATGAATAAGTCATCCTTACACGGTAATGCACGATCTCACACACTCACATAGACACCAGAAGTGTTGGTCTTACTTACACATGTATGTTAAAGATGGTCTGACAGATCCTTAACTCTCAGAGAAGTCACTGGGGCACTCTCACCACCCCTTTCTTGCACTGTGCTTTCGGGCAGAGTGAACCTGGCTGAGTCTGTCCCTCTCCAGGCCACACATCTCTTGTTTACGAGCAATGTGTTTTCATCCATGCCACAAGCCATATTTGGTGTACACTCTTACTAAACATGGATTTAAAAAGAAAAAGACATTTAAGTGATTTAACGGTTTATTTATTCTTTTATATCAAGGATATAGGAATAGCACTCATGTGCTTTTTTTTTTTTTTTTTTTTACATCCAATCCTGTGGTATGTAGTAACTAGTAAGTAAGTAGGTAAGTAAGATGTTATGCATGCAAGCACACAGGGGACCTCAGCTTGTTGCTTCATTTGATGACTTTGCTGGGAAATGCAGTCAGAACCAGTGTTGACTCCATGGTGAAAATCCCTTTAAAACAATAGTTCAGCTGAGATTCCAACCACTCAGATGATGATCAGATGGCAGGTCTGATGCCCTAGCTACTAGGCGTTATTCCACCTCCACAAATAGTGTGTATCTGTATCTCTCTTCCATTCTGTTCTGGTTGTGCATAATGGCTTTTGTGAATATCACAGAAGTATTTGCTGCAGTCTTCAGTCACTCTCACTGTTATTTTACTCCGTTGTTGGGAAAGTGTTGTTCTGGTACAAGTTTACATTGGCAGTGTAAAGTAAGCTTTCACTTCCAGTGCCCTTGCGGCCTTTGTTGTTTTTGTTGTGTGTATGTGTGATTGTTTTAGCATGTGTGTGTGTGGTGTGTGTGTGTGTTGCGAAAGAAAGATGAAGAATTTGAGCAGTCTTGCTCAGGGGTTGGTGTTTTTCATTTCTAACTTCACCTGTGTGTGTTGAGTTTTTGCAACATAGAATTTTTCTGTACAAATATATGATGGACCGGTTAAGTTCATGACAATATTTTGTACAGGGCTTCATGTGTGTAACATTATATTTTGTACTTATGATTTCAGAGTTTCGTTACAAACGTTAATACATTTACATAGGCTTCCTTTTCATATGGATGTATGTGTCCTTAAAGCCTTTTGAGGTCATGCTTGAACACATATGCACACACATCATACACATATGTGTAACACGTATTACACGTCACACACACACGCATGCACACAGGCAAGCACGCACGCGGCAACATGCACACACCACACACACACACACACAACACACACACACACACACACACACACACACACACACACACACACACACACACTCATTCATTCATTCATTCATTCATTCATTCATTCATGCTCATTTGATTATCATTCCTGGTAACATCAAATGTGTGATCCAACTGATCTATCTTTGCATTTGTCCAGCATTATATTTTTATGTTCATGATGTTAATGATTTTGTTAAGAATTGTTCAGTTTATGAACTTGATGTATAATGCTGTGTATGGAAATTTAAAATGCTCAGTATTGCAAGATGGTGTATGGGAAAAGTGTATGGATAGAATCTTACATACCAAACAATGTATCATTGAGAAATAGTGTATTATGAGAAGCACAGAGTGCTACTAAAGACTCAAAAGTCATTGAAGTGCAACAATTGCAATTAAGATGTAATACTGGTATATTACAAATTATAGTGGGATATGAAGAAAAACAAAACCAACATTCTGTTCAAAAAATAAGTTTTCTTTTGTAGTAAATCATATGACCAGATTTTTTGTTTTTTGGTTTTGGTTTTGGTTCTCGTTTGGTTTTTTTAGTGGGTAAAGAAACACTTCAGTGCAGAAAGCTGCCAGATTTTTACACAATGCGCTGTCTTGGGTTAGTGTTACATGTAATTCTGTCACACATGGCAGTTTAGATTAAGAGCGTGTTCGCCAGAAGTGAGCATTGTTTTGAACCAAAGTTGAAAACTGCCTGAAATGTGCAGACGACTCCATAAGATGTTTGACAGGCTGCAGTACAAAGTACAACTTGTTCTCTTGCCTCTGCTGCTTACCCAAAGGAGTCTTTCCTGCAGTAGCTGACTTGTTGCATTTGTGGAAAGAAAGTGTCAATCAAGGGAAAAGTTTGTAGAAGGAAATGAGCAATGTATTGTATATCTATTTATTTATTTATTTTATTTATTTTTATTTATTTTATTCTTTTATATTGAGGATAATTTGTAGAAGGAAATGAGCAATGTATTGTATTTTTATCTATTTATTTTATTTATTTTATTCTTTTATATCGAGGATAATGGGATAAGCACTCATGTGCTTTTTGACATCCAGCCCCGTGTGCATGCAGTTTTGTAAATGTCATCTGTTCCCACAGGCACACAATGGCCTACTCTTAGAAAAGCGGAACAGGATTTAACGTGTGCGCAAGATGTTCCGCGTGCGTTCACACACGGGACCTCAGTTTATAGTCTCATCCAAAGGACTTGGGGGGGAGTGGAGTCAGCACTGATGTTAACTCCAGGAGAAAAATCTCCTCAAACGGGAATCGAACCCGGTTGTCAAATTGCGAGCCCAATGCGTGCATGATGTTCTATGCTATCCCGTCCCCCTATCCATGAGCAATGTATTGTTTATCACTTTCTTTCAGTCAGTCAGGGCTGCTTTGTCTGTTGAAAATCATGGCTGCCATCCTTAGGGAGAATGCATTATCACAAGAGCAACACCACCTTTTTTTTTTCTTCTTTTTAAAAAAAATTACCTGTTTGTATATATGCTGGTTTTCCTATGAGAGTCTTTTATATTCTTTAGAATTTTTTCAGGGACAACTGTTCAGGTGTTGTTGAATGGGTTTTTTTGTGCTATATCGTGTCTTGCACATGGAACGCACCATCTAAAAGACTAGCATCCACCACTCAAGGTCTGGTGGATGGGAAAATGGTTCGATTTAAACAGGGATTGTAATGTGACTATCACACTGTTTTTTCATGGGTGCATTATATCTCCAGACTACCAATCCGCCAACATACCAGCAAAAAAAAAAAAAAAAGAAGAAATGTCCTCATCAAGCAGTGCTAGTGTAGCTACTGAAGTGTAACAATTTTTTATCCATTGCAGTGTATTTGTGTTATGGAGGAAGGAAACCTTTATATTATTTTTTTCAGAGGATTCCATTCTTTAGTATGATTTACTTGTGTTGTGAAGTGTCAGATATTGTTTGTATTCTTCGTGGCAGTGGAAATGATGTTCATTTGCACACGAATGTCTGGACATTTCAATATGTGTGAAGCATTTTGGTATACTTTCATGTGACATTTTTAGTTTTGTTTTTGTGTATTAGGTTGTTGCAATTTTTATTTATTCATTGTGCTATTGTTTTATTTGTAATGTGTATCTTTTTGTAGCTTAACCAACGGTTGAGGTCTGCATTAAGTCCCTTTTTTTACATGTGTGATTTGATGGTTGATAGTGGTGATTCTGTGAAAGTGCGTTGGAGCATAATTGTAATTCCTCATGCAATAACTAGTAAAATGCTTTAGATATATATGCACTTCAAAAAGAGAAAGATGTTGAGCATATATTTTATCTACTGTCACGTTGTACTATACTGAATTGTGCGTTTCACAAATGTTACTTAAATCATATCCATTACTTGTAGATTTCTTTTTGTCATACATTTTCTAGAGCATTATCTCTATACCCATACTAAATAAAGTTTGATGCACTGATGTTATGTGTTGTGCATGTGGCTTTTTTCTGATAGCATGACGTGAGAGAGGCGAAAAGAGCTGAAGAACTGTAGCCAGGAATCTTGTTAAAAATGACACCAGAACAGACTCTGTTGTGTGTGTGTGTGTGTGTGTGTGTGTGTGTGTGTGTGTGTGTGTGTGTGTGTGTGTGTGTGTGTGTTTTGATGAAATGTTGTATTTACATGTATGTTTTGTATGGCTATGTCAAATTCAAAGTCTTTTTTTTTATTTCTTGTTGATTCACTGAATAAGCAATGCATTTACTTTTTTCACCAACCATCTATCTGAGAACAACATCCTTAATAACCACATCAACTACAATATCATGACAACAAGTGAAACATACACATAAAAGCCTCAAATAGGAGTGCCATGCAAAATACACACACACACACACACACACACACACACACACACACACACACACACACACACACACACACACACCACAACACTTGTGCTGGCAATTTGACGACCCAGGTTCGATTCCGGTCGAGGAGATTTTTCTCCTGGAGTTAACATCAGTGCTGACTCCACTCTCCCCAAAAGTCTTTGGGATGAGACTTTAAACCGAGGCCCCGTGTGCGAACGCACGCAGAACATCTTGCGCACACGTTAAATCCTGTTCCGGTTTTCGTAAGAGTAGGCCATCATGTGCCGGTGGGAACGGATGACATTTACAAAACTGCATACATACGGGGACTTGACGTAAAAAAAAAGCACAAGAGTGCTTATTCCATTATCCTCTATATAAAAGAATAAATAATAATAAACACACACACACACCAGAATGAAAAATAAACTAGTTGTATCAGGTTACTTTATCATATTACCCATTCTTTCACGTTCATACCTATAAATGTAATTATACCGAGCATTCATAACTGTAAGCTTAGCAATGACAGTACTGTCAACAATGATCTTTCAATGAGGTTTTAGTTTTTGTTTAAATCCTTTCCTCAGTCCGATTTCAGAGTAATCAAAGTAAAAAAAGAAAGAAAAGTTAGGTAAAGGTGTCCCATGAGCAAATGGTCGTAGGGGAGCAAGGCGTCAGAGTCCTCGGCTTCTCCAGGGGCCAGCATAGTGAGGGCGGTGCCCATCTCCCCTCCCTCGCTGCTTTACCTTCCCTGACCCTAAAGAGGGCAGGTACCCATTTACAGCTGGGTGAACTGGGACAGTCAGCGTGGAGATGTTCTCCAAAGGCCAACTAGCCCCCAGGGCTGCAGCACATAAGGACTGTGCAAGCCAAGCCTCCTAGTCAGAAAGTCTAGTCCATCACTAAAGACTAAGCTGTAAAGTGGGGAATTCCATGAGTAGGAAAGCCACTGATCATACAGCCTCTCACTTTGTTGTTGCCCCCAGCATCAATGGTTTAATCAAGAACTGTGATAAAGCCCAGGCGCTGAAGGCATAAGGCTGCAGTATCACCACAAGAACAGCGCCGCGGCATAAAAAAAATGCAAGTAAAGTGTGACTGCATACAGTAGATCACTTTCATGGTGCTGAGGGCTCTATTACAGTGCAGTTATTTGAGTATGATGGAACTCAAACTGCTATTTTGTCACATCTTCTCCCCATACCCTTGAGGGTGTGTATGCCTGTGCATGCGTGGTTGAGCTCCTGTTTGTGTGTGCGTTTTTGGTATGTGTTCATGTGGCTACGACCCTGCACTGCGCTGTGCTGCATCATACTGTACAATTATTATTATGCAATGTGTGTATAAGCCCTTTGATTTGTTTTTTGCAAGATATAGCGCTATATAAATTCCCTTTATTAGTAGTAGGCACCCATCAGTCTCGGAAGATTATGGAGTTGTGCTCTTGTCTTTAGAGGCAAAGCCTGGGTAAGTAAGTGTGGAGGGCAAGTCTCTTATTTGGGGGGGGGGGGGGGGGGGGGTATGCGTGTGCACATGTTGTGGGCTTGTGTTTGTGTGTGCCTGTTTTCGTGTATGATGGGTGCAGTGACGACCCCATAATGTGCTTTGGTCTGTCATATTGTAGCCTATATTATCATGAATATTATGTCTAATATAATATGTACTGTTTCATACACAGCACCAGCTTTCGTTCTGACAGATTTGCTGTATTCAAGCAGAGCTGCCCTTTTTTGGGCTGTGGTGTGGCCACAAGACAGGAACCACGCATATGGAAGATGCCAGTAAAGTGTCCATGCATACAGTAAAGGTCTTTTATGGTGCCATGAGCTCTGTTACAGTGCAAAAGCGGAATAGGACGGGACTAAAACTGGCCCTTTGTCACATCTCACGGGACAGCCTAGTGGTCAGAACATTGCCCTTGCAATTTGACAACCGGTTCGCGATTCCTCTTCGAGATTTTTCTCCTGGAGTTAACATCAGTGCTGACTCCACTCTCCCCAAAAGTCCTTCAGATGAGACTATAAACCGAGGCCCATGTGTGAACGCATGCAGAACATCTTGCATACACGTTAAATCCTGTTCCGCTTTTCGTAAGAGTAGGCCATCGTGTGCCGGTGGGAACAGATGACCTTTACAAAACGGCATTCACAAGGGGACTGGATATAAATAAATAAATAAATAAATAAATAAAAGCACACGAGTGTTTATCCAATTATCCTCATATAAATGAATAAAAAAAAATTTAAATGATAAAATAAATCAATAGAATACAATAAATCTCCTCGAGAGAGCCCTATTTTTTTTTTTTTTTTTTTTTTTGGGGGGGGGGGGGGGGTATGTGGGACATACATGCCCCACTCCTGTTTGTGTATTTATTTTTTGTGTGTGGAGGTGGCAGGGACCCTGTACTTTGCTGTGAGGCATCATTATGTATATTATCACACAATTATGCCAGGTTGTGTATGCATGAGCAATGCATGTCTGTGCTTCTGTTTGTGTGTTTGTGTGTGTGTGTGTGTATGTGTTCTTCTAAGGACGATCCTGCACTGTGCTGTGGTGCATTGTATTGTACATTTTCATTAATAATACGTGTAATACTATGTATTGTTGCATACACTGTACCAGCGTTCTTTCTGACAGACTGGCAATATTCAACCTAAGCTGTCCCTTTGGGGGCTGTGGTGTCGCCAGAAGAACAGCGCCACCTACATCAAAGATGCTAGTAAAGTGTATAATTATGCATACAGTAGAGCTCTCTCATGGTGCCGTGGGCTCTGTTACTGTGCAATGGTTATAGTAGGCAGGGACTCATACGGCCATTATGTGACATCTTCTCCATATGGGCTTTATTTCTAGGGGGGGGGGGGGAGGGTATGGGAGTGTATGCCTGCCTGCAATCCTGTTTGAGTGTGCATGTCTGTGTGTGTGTGTGTAGCGACCACCCTGCATTGTTCTTTTGTGTATCATATTGTACATGATCATTAATTTATTTTTAATTATTCAGGGAAGGGGCTTTTGAAGCTAATCCATTGCTGACCAGTCAAAGGAAAAGGAACAGAAACCTGTGATGTCAGTGTGGAGTTCTATCATCTATCCCTTAGTCTGGCAACCGTGGGGGCACCCCTGAAGACTTGACAACCAGCTCCCTCCATTCCTCTCTCTGTTCTGCCATTCTCAGTTTTGTTGAGTTCTAGGCCTGTCCATTGGCTGATGTTGTCCTCCCATCTCTTCCTTTGTCTGCTTCTTTTTCTTCCTCCTTGGACAGTGCCTTGCAGTATTGTTTTTGCGAGTCCTTTTGATCTTGTTACATGCCCGTACCATTTAAGTTTACCCTTCTTTACGATTGATAGAAGGTTTTTGTAGGGACCAATGATTTGCTGGATTCTGATATGCACTTCTTTGTTGCTTATGTGGTCTCTGTAGGAGATGCCAAGGATAATGTGGAGTTAGATATATTAAATGTTGACACTGAAAGAAAAAAAAAAGAAAAAAGCTGACCATCCTTCTTATTGCCCTCACTGGACAATGTTGCCATAACTTGAATGCACTAGACTTGTCAGGCATGTCAGTGATGGACAACAAAATGCACTTTTTATTTTGCAAATAGCGTATTGAAGCATACTTGACATGGGGATCACCAGGATCCTATAGAACTGAATGAACGCGAGGATTGCAAAGAGTTATGTGTTGTAGAAACACTAATAGAATAATTGAGAAAAACAGCCTCTCTGAGAAAGGACAATAGTATAAAACTTTTCATTGCCTTACAGGCTCTCAACATAGTGATAACAGAGACACTGTTATTATAGCTCACTGGAAGCCATACACTCTAGCTGATGCAGGCAAAGATACTGATGTTTATAAAGCACGTAGTAGGCCTACTAAGGTGGTTAAGTGCTCTTGCATCATGCTGCAGGCGCCTATCAGTGTTGCTGGCCGGACTAGGAAGTCCATTTTCAACTGCTTTCATAGAAAAATGATTAACTGTGGCAAACCACACTTTGAACAGGTCATTATGGAATGCTACCGTGTCAAAGATTATGTGTGATCTGTTCTTTTTGCAACTCATAAACACTGTTGCTCTGAATATCTCAAGGCCACTCTTAGTGCAGGTTCCAGCAGGAGATGAGTTAGAATTGTATAAGACAAGACAATACTTACCTGGTAAGTTGAGTCTGGTTGAGAATTCTGACGAATTTCTCTCCATGAAACCGGAACAGGGAGTACTTTCCCTCCCTTTTATTCTGTTACCCACCCACCCTTAGGCCTAGTGAGTCAGTATCTCTATAGCCTGTGTACTGTATCTTAATTGACTCAGTGTTTATTCATTGCACCCTCAAAGGCTGATAGCTGGCAAGTGGTGCTTATCTCAAGTGCACTCTGTTCTGGTTTCATCGAGAGAAATTCGTCAGAATTCTCAACAAGACTCAGCTTACCAGGTAAGTATCGTCTTGTCTTATACAAATAACTGTCACCAAATTTTCTCCAATAAAAGACAAATTTCTGATACTGAGAGGCAAAGATAACCACTATGTCTTTGTGCAATACTACACTCTGCAGAAAATGGGTGCCCTAAGAACGTGAGTGGATGATGAGAATTCCGGCTGTGTGATAGAATTAGACAACTGTTCTATTATCAATCGCCTATGGATTGTGGCAATAAGCACAACAAACTGGGTCCTTTGGTCACCTCAAATCAAATCTTTGTTTTTTGTTCACACACCCCATGGCAAAAGCAGTCAACAAACCTCCACCTCCCTTGAACTGAATACGCCAACACGGGGGTGTGAGAGCACACGCACGTTTTTATTTATTTATAATTTGTTTTAATAATTATATATTTTATTCTTTTATATGGAGGATAACAGAATAAGCTGTCCCCCTGTGTATGCAGTTATGTAAATATTGTCATATGTTCCCACCGGCACACAATGGCCTACTCTTACGAAAAGTGGAACAGGATTAAACGTGTGTGCAAGATGTTCTGGGTACACATGGGGCCTCGTTTACAGTGTCACCCGAAAGACTTTGGGGAAAGTGGAGTCAGCATGCTGTGTGTGTATGACTCAAATAATGCCATGCCACACACACACACACACACACACACACACACCACACACACACACACACACACACACACACACACACACACACACACACACACACACACCTTATTACCTGTGAAATATGAAATACCTCAGGGATCAATACTAGGACCACTTCTTTTCTCCATTTATATTAACGACCTACCTCTGCATATCCATTGTTCATGTCAAATGTTTGCTGATGATACATCAATTCAATGTAACAACCATGATCCAAACCAGCTTGTGAATGATATGCAGGCAGATATCAATAAACTTAACGAATGGACAGAACTCAATCACATGTCTCTTAATTCTGATAAAACAAAATGTATGTTTATAACTACTCGGCAGAAAAGACAGAAATTGCGTTCTCCATTCGCGCCTATTATATCCATGGACAACAAATTGAAGAAGTAGCCTCACACAAAGTACTAGGTGCAGTAATTGACAACGATTTGTCTTGGTCAGATCACATAGCTGCATTAGGAAAACGAATCTCAGTAAGATTATATCAACTTAGAAAAATCACAAATTTTCTAAATCTACAGTCACGAAAACTATTCTTTCACGCTCATATTCTATCTCTTATAAATTATGTTTCTACCTTATGGGACAGTGCCAGTGAAACAAACCTAAAGCATATAAACCGCCTACATAAAAGAGCTGTTAAACTAATCCGATTGAATCCTAATACACTGACCACCACCAACTACAAAGAACTAGACATTCTTCCACTCAAAGACAGACTGCAATTCAACAAGTGCCTATGTATGTTCAATATATTAAACGGAAAAGCCCCAAGAAAATTGTGGAAAATTTTGCTGTCTATAAAAACAGGCCTACCCATAGACTGTTTCTGCCCAGGCCCCATAATAATCTCTAAAAATCAAGCCTTGCATATTCAGGAAGAACATTGTGGAATAACATACCTCCCTGTCTGAAATCAGTTCCTTCTAAACAAATGTTTAAGACACTTTTGAAGAAACATCTGATGGACAAACTGTAAGTCCACGATTATGTTCGGTACTACCTCACATTTGGCAGTTTGTTATTATTCATGCCCATGTTATTTTGTATTTCTATCATTTGTATGTATGACGTGAGCTTATGTAATACTGTCTTGGGTTTGGGTTTTTTTTTTATCTTGAGAGATTTGTTGTAAAAAAAATCCTCATTTATTTGAGTTTTTCAACAAAGGTTGATATTTGTCTTTGAATGCTTTAGAAGTCAACTTTCATAGTTTTTTTTAGTGAGGGCAGGATGAAAAAAAGTTGTGTAAACTTAATCTTTTACCCTCAATAAAGATCATTTTGACTTGACTTGACTTGACTTGACTTGACTTAACTTCACACACACACACACACACACACACACACACACACACACACACACACACACACACAAACACACACACACACAAACACACACACACACACACACACACACACACACACACACACACACACACACACACACACACACACACACACACACACTTTTTAAACAGATGGATAGCTTGAAAAAAGGCAATTACTCTGCTTATTCAAAGTACCATCTGGGAAGAAAACTTCAACATGCCTTTGGGTTACAGAGGAGTAGCATTGACCTTCACCTTTGTCTCTCCCCCCCCCCCCCCCCCCCCCCCCCCCCTCGTTTAGGAACTGGATGACCGATGTTTGGTAGGCTAGCCTACACGATGGTGCCAGAATAGGCCTAGAGCAAAGAGTATCTTTGGCCTAGAGGGATTTCACTGCTAGCAAGCATAGGCCTATGTAATAGGCCTAGATTGTGCTGTGTGTTTAAATTCCTCCCCAGAAGTCGGATTTTGTGCGTTGTGTTGTAGGCCAAGTAATTTAGTTGAGGATCAAGATGAAAATGTGTTTAGTGGGTTTACTATACTAGTGTGAGCAGTTTATATTAAATTTTCTCTGCCATTGTCATCGTGGCGGACATTACTATACTGTGTCTCTTCTACTCATTGTGGTGTCAGTGGTTTTTCAGACATTTTTCTTTTTACTTGTGATTGACTGCATAATGAAATATTGCAGGTAGGCCTAATACCAGTAGCCTGTTTTCTTCACACTCACACACGCCTGCGCACACACACTCACACGCACGTACACATGCACACACACACACGCACGCACGCACGCACACACACACACACACACACACACTCGCTCACACGCGGCACACGCACGCACACACACACACGCGCGCGTACACACACGCACACACACATTTGCACACAGAGACACAGACACACACACTGCATAGACACATGCATGCATGGTAGGCACACACATGCTCGCAAGTATGCGCACACTCACACATCCGCGCGCGCGCACACACACACGCACGCACTCACGCACACATATGTGCCTGTATGGATGTATGCACCTATTATATGTAGGCTAGCCTACAGACGTCATGAAATAGGCCTAACTGATTCATGCCAAAGGGCAGGACGTGGTGGGGGTGTACGTGTATGTGTCAGTGTGTCTATCTATCCATCCATCCATTAGTCTGGCAACCGTGGGGGCATGCCCGCCCCACCCCCCACCCCCACAAACACTTGACAACCAGTTCCCTTCTAATTCATTCCTCTCTTACTGTTCTGCCTTTCTCAGGCTTTTGTTGAATTGTCCAGTCAGTGTGTAGCCATTCTAGAGGCCTAGGAGAGAGAGAGAGAGGGAGAGAGAGGGAGAGTAGAAGACGGTATCGCGCTAGGCTCGTATAGTAAGCTGGGCTACATACAGGCGTTGGCTGGAACTTGTATACCCCATGCCACAGAGACAAATTACTTATATATAAGTTAAACAAAGAAAAGGGTTGCTTGTGTAGCTCTGTGGGTGCAGTCCCCTTACTTGGCCTTGGTCTGAGCTCACACACTCACACGCATCTTGCCCACATGTTAAATCCTGTTCCGCTTTTCGCAAGAGTAGGCCATTGTTTGCCCGTGGGAACGGATGACAAAGTTTACACAACTGTTTGCATGCGGGGAGTGTGGATGTAAAAAAAAACCCACATGAGTGCTTATTCCATTAACCTCGAAATAAAAGATCATAATGAAACACATTAGAGTCTCTCTCTCTCTCTCTCTCTCTCTCTCTCTCTCTCTCTCTCTCTCTCTCTCTCTCTCTCTCTCTCTCTCTCTCTCTCTCTGTGTGTGTGTGTGTGTGTGTGTGTGTGTGTGTGTGTGTGTGTGTGTGTGTGTGTGTGTGTGTTCTTCTATGTTCCTTAAGATTTCACTGTTGGTTTAGGACATGCAAGAAAACAATGAAAACACTACACATTTGTAAATAGTGGGGTAGTGGCTGAATGCCGTTGATGCAACTATGCATGTCCTATGGCTTGGCCAGTCCAATTTGACATCATGAATGCTTTCACCCCCACCCCCCAGGACACAGGCACATGAATGTAGCTTCAAAAAATATGTGATAGTCATCATAATATCCATCAACATAAACAAAAAAAACTTGTATTCTAGTTCGTGTTTATGTGGCTATTGCCTTTGTTTTACCATAACAGCATTTTTCTTCAATTGTGAACACAAAGTCCTTTTCAGCCTCATTGTCAGCACTTCACATCATTTTATCTATTGGGTCTGCAGGTGGTTACTGTGTCCATGGTAACTACAAAGGTCACCCATTAAAAGTTAGACAATCCCCTAAAGTCGCAATGCAGTAGGCAAAGGGTCCCATACCAAGATTTTACCACCAAGATTTTACCATCAGTAAACCTCGGAGCACTCATTTAGAAACGAAATAAAAGATAAGTTAGTTTGTCACCTGTGCTTGACAAGTTGTGGACAAGACCACTCCTTGAGAGAGAGAGAGAGTCATGTTGGGTGCTTTTTGTTTGTTAGTTTGTTTTGCATTGCCACAACCGGAACTTCGAATAGATAAACACATAAGAAAATTACTAAACGAAACCGGTGTATAATTCAATATAAGTTTATGCAATAGTAATTTCTAGTGTGTTGGAAGGTCGCTGGGAGAGAAAGTGTTGTACACAGAATGACTGAAAACAGAATCTGTGTGCAATGAGACAAGAGACAAACCAAAAAGTCCCTTGTTTCAAAGAAGTCCTACCCAGCATTACTGGGCAGTGTTACCTTATAATGTTAATTTAAGCTGCCCAAGAATTATCAAGGGTTATGGTTGCTTTTCCTATTAAGGTGAAATTCAATTTGAACATTCACCTGACCACTAAAAACATAGCCCACACAGTGCATGAGCATGTCAACAAATTACTGATTTTAAGCAAAACACACCACACACACACACACACACACACACACACACACATCACACACACACACACACACACACACACACACACACACCACACACGCACGCACGCACGCACGCACGCACGCACGCACACACACACACACACACACACACACACACACACACACACACACACAGACGGGATAGCCTAGTGGTCAGAACATTGCGCTGGCAATTTGACCACCCGGGTTCAATTCCATATCGAGGGGATTTTTCTCCTTGAGTTAATCAGTGCTGACTCCACTGTCCTGTGTGCCAACGCACGCAGAACATCTTGAGCACATGCTAAAAGATCGTCCGTTTTTCGGAAGAGTAGGCCATTGTGTGCTGGGGGGAACTGATGACAAAATTTACAAAACTGCATGCACATGGAGACTGGATGTAAAGAAGCACATGAGTGCTTATTCCATTATCCTCAAGATGAAAGAATTAAAAAAAAAGAAGAGCTCACACACACACACACACACACACACACACACACACACACACACACACACACACACACACACACACACACACACACACACGATATTAAGAAGTCTAGGAGATTTTTCTCCTGGAGTTAACATCAGTGCTGACTCCACTCTCCCCCAAAGTCCTTCGGATGAGACTTTAAACCGAGGCCCCGTGTGTGAACGCACGCAGAACATCTTGCGCACACGTTAAATCCTGTTCCGCTTTTCGTAAGAGTAGGCCATCGTGTGCTGGTGGGAACAGATGACATCTGCAAAACTGCTCACACACGGGGACTGGGCTTATCCCATTATCCTGGATATAAAAGAATAATAATTAAAAAAAAAAAAATTAATTAGATACAATCCTCTTCAGTAGTTCTCAGTGCTCATCTCTGACACAGAGAGACTTTTTCTTTATTTGAAACTAATTCCACAGTTGGAAGAGTCAGGACATAAGAACTGGGCGGCACAAACTGAAAATAAGTTTTAAAACACCGAAAAGACGTCATCGAAGCGTTAAAGCCAGTTAGCTTTTACTATTAGTAGTATAAGTTTTAAAACGCGGAACTGAAGTCCTCGGTGCCTTTTTAAAGCCAGTTACCTTTTCTTTTAGTTGTTTTGGTCGATGTTGACATCGTTTCCGGTATTCCGATGACGGAAAGACGCAGTATAGTGAGAAGGTACTCAGTAAAATGACATGATGGTAATGTACTAATTCGTTGTTTTATTAATTGCTCTGCTCTGTTGACATTGTGTTAGAAATAGTATCAGTGTATTTTTTTGATTGCTTGCATATTCCAGATCAAATAGCGCTATCGAATATGGCTGGTTTGCGTAGGCCGTAGTGTACAGCATGTAGAATGCAGATCTATCCAGGCCTCTAGTGCGCGGGAGTGATAAACATGTCTGCCGGTCTGTCGAAAGTTGAAGCAATGCCGGTAGATTGAAGAGGTCACGAAGGTAAGAAAATACGAATTTTTAGGAGAAGTTATAACATAGGCATAATGCTATTTTTGGAGGAAGATAAAATCATTCAGAAGGGGGGGGGGGGGGGGGGGGGGGGGGGGGGGGGGGGGTTCTGATTTATTTAGTCTTTTATTTGGAGGATAATGAAATAAGCTCCCATGTGCTGGGTTTTTTTTTCCTTTTTACATCCATCCCCTGTGTATGCAGTTTTGAAAATTTTGTCATCTGTTCCCATTGACACACAATGGCCTACTCTTTCGAAAAGTGGAACAGGATTTAACATGTGCACAGGATGTTTTGCATTGTTCCCACAGGGAGCGTGGTTGATACACAATGATAGTGGCATCCCTGCTAATTAAAAAAAAAGACCAGAAAGCAATACAGCAACTTTTAAGAGAGATTTAACCTCTTCCTTTCCTCTGACTTGCTGCAGTTGGCTCTGACTTGCTAGGCTCCCCCAAGAGTACTTCACTTCAGCTGAAACTATAAACAAGGTCCTGTGTAGGAACAAACACAGAACATTGTGCACATATGTAAAAACCTGTTCTGACTTTTGGAAGAGTAGACCATTGTGTGCCATTAGCAAGGGATGACACATTTTTTAAACTTAACTGTATGGACACTGGTGTCCTGCCTAGACTCCTTGAAGTGGAATGAGGCTGCAGTCACACACATACATGCAGGGACATGTGGCGGATGTGCACACACACACATGTGCATACTCATGCATGGATGCATGAACATATGTACAGCCTTCATGATCAATTATGGTGGGTAAATCAAATGGTTGCATTCGTAAAGTGTCGCTAGTGGTGAACCTTGGAGCTCTAGCCAAGGAACAACAAAAACGACCAAAAAAAAAAGAGTTATGTGTGAACAACTCGCCATCGCCACATACTAAAATCCCGTCCAGTTTTCATGGCTGTTTTTTTTTTTCTGTGAAAGGTAGAAGGATTTAACCATGTGAGCAAGTTGTTATGCTTGCATTTACATGCAAGGCCAAGTTTATGGTCTTATCTGAAGGACTCTGCAGGGGAATGGATTCAGTGCCTTTGTTATTGGAGGGGAGAAAAAAAAATCCCCTTGACTGGATGCCTCAGAAGAGACTTGAATGTGCACATGTCTTCATTTACTGTCAGATCAACTCTCCAACCACAAGGCCAGCCGGCACTGTCTGCCTCCTTTGCATAACTGCTGACTTTTGGGTATTTTCAAAGACAAATTGTTGTACACAAAATGTGAATGGATTTTGCCTTTGGCTGGATATTTTAACTCACTGGAGGCGTGTTCTTGAATCTTAACAGGGAATTCTGTAATAAAGCCAGTTTTTAAAAAACCAAACTTTTTTTTTTTTTTTTATAGTTTTTTTCATGTAAAATGATCCCATAACTGGCAAAATAACTTCTTTTTTTTTAAAGAAAAGGAAATTTACTGTATAAGGATTTTGACAATTTTCTTAAAATTTCATTGATAATGCTGAAAACTTGTGAGAACGACCATGATGTTGTGCTATTTTTTCCCCTGATGATTGTACCAGTAGACTAGAGTAACTCTTCACTGGACACTTGTGCTAATGATGATGTTTTCTGTTCTGTAGGCTGATGACAGAGGAGACCTACAACTTTTGATGAAACGGCAAGGAGGAGAAAGGAGAGAGGACTTCAGATGGTGAGAGCAGCTTCATGAGAGAAAGTTGAGAGGTAGGTGTTTGACTAATGTATGACAGGTGTCTTAGAGGGTATGTGGTCATGAATGGCGGATCCTTTGTAAGTGTAGGTTGCTAGACTACTGTGTACTTTATAGCTTCTGGTGCCAGGTTGATAAATTCAGCATGTAAATTGAGATATATAGATCTGCATTCTACTCAGCACTTTTTTCAACAAAACAAAATCACACAGGATGTAGATATTTCTTTTCTCATCAATATTAGGCCACCTTGGGGCCACCAGCCAGAGGGGCCCTGCACTGCTGCTGGGTCACTTTGGTGGTGTTCAGTGGTGCCTGTTCTGAGCTAACATGCGCAGGACACCACCTACTATGCTTCCTACTAACGACGGTATTAGCTCAGTCACAGAGCCAGACTGAGACGCCCACCTGAGGTGGTGACTACCACAACGTCCCTCCAACGAATGGAAGCCTGAAGAGAGACTTGAATCTGCATTTTTGTTTATATTTTCAAAGACAAATTGCTGTACACAACATGTGAATGGATTTTGCCTTGAGCTAGATATTTTAACTCACTGGAGATGTGTTCTAGAATGTTAACAGGAAAGTCTGTAATAAAGCCAAAGATTAAAAATAATATCTTATAGTTATTTCATGAAAAATCCCATAATGGCAAAGTTATGTTTCTTAAAACAAAGGGAAATTCTTTTACTCTATAAGGATTTTATCAGTTAAGATTTCATTGATAATGCTGAAAACTTGTGAGAACGACCATGATGTGCATTTTTCCCCTGATGATTGTACCAGTAGACTTGGGCAACTCTTCACTAGACACTGGTGCTAATGATGATGTTTTCTGTTGTACAGGCTGATGACAGAGGAGACCCACAACTTTTGATGAAATGGCAAGGAGGAGAAAGGAGAGAGGACTTCAGATGGTGAGAGCAGCTTCATGAGAGACATTTGAGAGGTAGGTGTTTGACAGGTGTATGACAGGTGTCGTAGAGGGTATGTTGCCATGAGTGGCAGTGCCTCTGTAAGTGTAGGTTGCCAGACTACTGTGTGCTTTATAGCATATGATGCCAGGTTGATAAATTCAGCATGTAAATTGAGATATATCTGCATTCTACTTTTTTCAGTTAAACAAAATTACAGAGGATGTAGATGTTTCTTTTGTGCTAATGATGATGTTTTCTGTTCTGTAGGCTGATGACAGAGGAGACCCACAACTTTTGATGAAACAGCAAGGAGGAGAAAGGAGAGAGGACTTCAGATGGTGAGAGCAGCTTCATGAGAGAAGGTTGAGAGGTAGGTGTTTGACAGGTGTATGACAGGTGTCGTAGAGGGTATGTGGTCATGAATGGCAGAGCCTTTGTAAGTGTAGGTTGCTAGACTACTGTGTACTTTATAGCTTATGATGCCAGGTTGATAAATTCAGCGTGTAAATTAAGATATATCTGCATTCTACTCAGCACTTTTTTCAGCAAAACAAAATCACACAGGATGTAGATGCTTCTTTTCTCATCAATATTAGGTCACCATGGGGCCACCAGCCAGAGGGGCCCTGCACTGCTGCTGGGTCATTTTGGTGGTGTTCAGTGGTGCCTGTTCTGAGCTAACATTCGCAGGACACCACCTACTATGCTCCCTACTAACGACAGTATTAGCTCAGTCACAGAGCCAGACTTGAGACGCCCACCTGAGGTGGTGACTACCACAATGTCCCTCCAACGAATGGAAGTCTGAAGAGAGACTTGAATCTGCATTATTGTTTATATTTTCAAAGACAAATTGCTGTACACAACATGTGAATGGATTTTGCCTTGAGCTAGATATTTCAACTCACTGGAGATGTGTTCTAGAATGTTAACAGGAAAGTCTGTAATAAAGCCAAAGATTAAAAAAAAAAATCTTATAGTTATTTCATGAAAAATCCCATAATGGCAAAGTTATGTTTCTTAAAACAAAGGGAAATTCTTTTACTCTATAAGGATTTTATCAATTTTCTTAAGATTTCATTGATAATGCTGAAAACTTGTGAGAACGACCATGATATTGTGCATTTTTTCCCTGATGATTGTACCAGAAGACTAGGGCAACTCTTCACTGGACACTTGTGCTAATGATGATGTTTTCTGTTCTCTAGGCTGATGACAGAGGAGACCCACAACTTTTGATGAAATGGCAAGGAGGAGAAAGGAGAGAGGACTTCAGATGGTGAGAGCAGCTTCATGAGAGAAGGTTGAGAGGTAGGTGTTTGACAGGTGTATGACAGGTGTCTTAGTCACAGTGTATGTTGCCATGAATGGCAGAGCCTCTGTAAGTTTAGGTTGCCAGACTACTGTGTACTTTATAGCATATGATGCCAGGTTGATAAATTCAGCATGTAAATTGAGATATATCTGCACTCTACTTTTTTCAGCAAAACAAAATTACAGAGGATGTAGATGTTTCTTTTGTGCTAATGATGATGTTTTCTGTTCTGTAGGCTGATGACAGAGGAGACCCACAACTTTTGATGAAACAGCAAGGAGGAGAAAGGAGAGAGGACTTCAGGTGGTGAGAGCAGCTTCATGAGAGAAGTTTGAGAGGTAGGTGTTTGACAGGTGTATGACAGGTGTCCTGGAGTGTATGCTGCCATGAATGGCAGAGCCTCTGTAAGTGTAATCTGCCAGGCTGCTGTGTACTTTATAGCTTATGGTGCCAGGTTGATAAATTTAGCATGTAAACTGAGATCTGTGCATTCTACTTGGCACTTTTTTCAGCAAAACAAAATCACAGAGGGTGTAAATGTTTCTTATTTTTGGTGGACAGCTCAGTCTCAGAGATAAAGGCAGCAGTACATTGCTGGTCCTCTACTTCTCCATAGATCTATATTCTTGCCTACTGCAGACTGAGTGAGACACCCACCTGAGGTGGTGACCACTACAACATCCCTCCAACGAACCTGCAACCCCAAAGGTTTTGACAAACTCACCACAGGCACAGAAGTATATAGGAAAACCAAATCTGAGGTTACCATGAGATCAGAGCAACTGGGGCCACCGGATCAGAGGCATTTTTTTTTTTATTGCATGATGAGAAAGAGGATGATGTAATGATGCTTCTGTGGAAGTGCATACACTTTGAGATTACTTGACAGGGTTGTACTGTATGTGTACTGTATTGATATATCCTGGCATCAACTGGGTCCAAGAGCTACAGACACCTGCAGTGTTGGTCAGGTAATTTGAGCAACACTCTCCAACTCGCATCCGTAAAGTGGATGAAGCTCAACTGTTTGTCCCAGTCTTCCCACTGAGCCCACCGTTTACTCTTTCTGGGTAAGAGCCAGTCAGAGTCGGCAAAATTCCCATGACTCTTATGAGATTTGAACGCGCGACCTTCCAGTCCAAAAACCAAGGTGCTAACCACTGCAGCATGGTGGCTGGTAAAGATAAGCTTTATTGCATACGGCTTTTTTTTGGGGGGGGAGGTTATTCCTTAGTTTATCTACTAGGTTCTTTTGTCAGTGGGGAGAAAGGGGTAGCATATGTATGGCTAGGTAAGTGGGAATAGAAAAAGGCTAGCACATAAAAAAGCAGGTTTTTCTCACTTAGTTTTATTTGGGGCTAAAAACCATCTTTGTTCATCAATTCAATTTGGGTTATTTTGGAAACAGATTAATTTTTTCAAAAACACAGTAGGCCAGTAATTACTGATTTCAGAGCTGGAAAATTGTAATTGAACAATAGGGAAATGAATGAAAATAGCAAGAAATTACAGTTTACCATACCTTTGGGCTTGTTCCTTAACTACTTGATTTTGGTTTCTTTTGAAAACACCTATAGCTTTTTTGAAAACAAAAGGAGGCTGCCGAAAACCACTGAACTGATTCCAGAACTGGAAAATTGTCCTGAAAATCCTGTCAGAGAAGCAACAGAAACAACCATGATTTATTGATAGGATGGGTGATTTGTGATTTAAAGAAAACTTCCAAACCATTGTGTCAAAAGCTTGGTACCATTGTGTCTATGTGCCATTGTGTCCACATGCATGCATGCATACAGGCGAACAAGTCAGTTGACTGACAGCCTTTTCCGAGTTACTAATGTTAATTGCTAACACTAACCTTTACACTAACCTTATTTCTTAACCTGGCCCCACATGTGGACACAAAAGGCAGATGGATGTCATGATACAAGATGTGACACAGACACAAACCTTTTTACAATTTTTTTTTTTGCGTTTTTAGGGGTGGGGTAGGGGGTGGGGGCTGTTAGTGAAAAAGGATGTCAGCAGAAAGGGCAGGATGGATAGCTGTATGTGGGAAGGAGCAGAAGAAAAGTTATGGTTAAGTTGTTTGTGTGAGTGAGTGTGTGAGCAAGAATAGGAAATGGGCAAATGTCTTGTTTAAAAAAAAAAAAAAAATTATGAGAGGAAGAGGAATGTTTTAGCAAAATACTTATTTAGTGGGGTATGGTTACCAAGAACGAAGATGATTTTTTTTTTGTGCTTACATGTGTGCATGTGCTTGTGCGTGCATGTGTGTGTGTGTGTGTGTGTGCGCGTGCGTGCGCGCGTGCGTGCGTGCGTGCGTGCGCGCGTGCGTGCGTGCATGCGCGCATGCGTGCATGTGTGTGTATGCACACTCTTGAGAAATACTATCAGGTACTAAAGCAAAGAATACAATTTAGAAACAATTATGAAAATTGAGGTTTAAAAGAAAATTGAGGTTTAAAAAAAAAATTGCAGTCACTGCATATAGCCCTCTCTCTTCCCTGCTTTCCCTGGTTGGGTCACTAGGATGGGTAGTGCTGCCAGGCTTTTTCCTGTGCTGGTAAGTCTTCTGGCCTCAGTCCTAAGAGCAGCTTTTTTTTTCTTTTTTTTTTTTTAACAGGATGCATGCTAGGTTTGTTCATCTCTGAGAGTTACGGGATCTTTAACGCGCAGAGTTGATCTTCTGCATGTGTATATACTTTAAGGAAATTGTAGTCATGGCAGGTCTGCACTTTTAAGTTAACCTTGAAGGTTACAAAGCCCCCCACCCTTAATTCACCAGATGTGGCTGCCGGGATTCAAACCTGTGACTTCATGAACCTGTGGGATGTGGTCCTAGTTAAGTGTTACTGACTGACTGACTCTCTGCTTTGCTGATAGGTTTTAGTTAGTTAGTCATCAAAAGTCCTTCGGATGAGACTATAAACCAAGGCCCCATGTGCAAATGCACGCAGAACATCTTGCACACACGTTAAATCCTGTTCCGCTTTTCATAAGAGTAGGCCATCGTGTGCCAGTGGGAACAGATAAGATTGACAAAACTGCATACACACGGAGACTGGATGTAAAAAAGCACATGAGTGCTTTTCCCATTATCCTCCATATAAAAGAATAAATAATTAAATAAATAAATAAATTTTAAAAATGTCAGGAAGGATGTTTGCATACATGAATCTTACTTTCAGTTTCTTCATCCTGGCCTGTACAGGTAGGTTTTCCTCCAGTGCTGGTGATTTTCTGGTGAGTTTAGATATTGTCAAGAAACGTGAGCAAAATGACACCGTTTAATAATGATGGTTATTCTGGCAAATGCTTTGGGTTACAAGAAACATTCTGATTTGGGAGAGGGTCGGGTGGGGGGAGAGTAGGAGGGGGTAGGGGAATGCGGAGGAGAATGATTTTGAACTGGGTAAGGTGGAGGAGAGTGAACATGTAGACATATCATTTTGACATTGAATCAAGCAGGCCAATGCCACAAGAGAGAGCGTTAGGTAGCAGAGGATACTCCCCCTGTGCTTGAACTGTTAGTGAGAGGGGAAAGGCTAAATAATGCTTGAACTGTTAGTGAGAGGGGAAAGGCTAAATAATGCTTGAACTGTTAGTGAGAGGGGAAAGGCTAAATAATGCTTGAACTATTAGTGAGAGGGGAAAGGCTAAATAATGCTTGAACTATTAGTGAGAGGGGAAAGGCTAAATAATGCTTGAACTATTAGTGAGAGGGGAAAGGCTAAATAATGCTTGAACTATTAGTGAGAGGGGAAAGGCTAAATAATGCTTGAACTGTTAGTGAGAGGGGAAAGGCTAAATAATGCTTGAACTATTAGTGAGAGGGGAAAGGCTGAATAATGCTTGAACTATTAGTGAGAGGGGAAAGGCTAAATAATGCTTGAACTATTAGTGAGAGGGGAAAGGCTAAATAATGCTTGAACTATTAGTGAGAGGGGAAAGGCTAAATAATGCTTGAACTATTAGTGAGAGGGGAAAGGCTGAATAATGCTTGAACTATTAGTGAGAGGGGAAAGGCTAAATAATGCTTGAACTATTAGTGAGAGGGGAAAGGCTAAATAATGCTTGAACTATTAGTGAGAGGGGAAAGGCTAAATAATGCTTGAACTATTAGTGAGAGGGGAAAAGCTAAATAATCAGCTCTGTTGAGGGTGTTTGAGAACTCATCAAACAGCTGTACAAGGCCACCAGTGCAGTGTACTACAACAGCAACATTGGAGAGTGGTTTTGAACAACAGTTGGAGTAAGGCAGGGCTGTCTACTCTCACCCACTCTTTTCAACATCTTCCTTGAGAGAATCATGGCTGATGCACTGGAACATCATGATGGATCAGTCAGCATTGGTGGCAGAACGATCACAAACCTCCGCTTCGCAGATGACAATGACGGACTAGCAGGATCAGAGCAAGAGCTTGCCAAACAGAACACCTGAACAAGGCCTCTAAAACGTATGGCATGGAAATCAGTGCAGAGAAGACCAAACTGATGATCAATAACACCAAGGGCATCAACACTGATATCAGGGTCAATGACCAGAATCTGGAAACAGTTCAAAGCTTCAAGCACTTGGGAGCTGTTGTATCAGACAAGGGGTCCAAGCCAGAAGTAGTATGCAGGATTGCACAGTCAATAACAGCATTGTCAAAACTGAACACCATCTGGAAAAATGATAACATTTCACTCAACTCCAAGATCAGACTAATGCGCTGCTGCTCCCTTGTCACATCCATATTCATGTGTGCCAGTGAATCGTGTACCCTGACTGCAGATTTAGAGAGAAGAGTACAGGCAGTAGAGATGAGATGCTTCCAGAGACTCCTTGGCATCTCCTACAGAGACCACATAAGCAACGAAGCCGAGCATAACAATCCAGCAAACCATTGGTCCCTACAAAAACTTTTAATGATCATAAAAGAAGTGTAATTTTAAATGGTATGGGCATGTCACAAGATTAAAAGGACTTGCAAAGATAATACTGCAAGGCACTGTCCAAGGAGGGAGAAAAAGAGGCAGACCAAGGAAGAGATGGGAGGACAACATCAGCAAATGGACAGGCCTAGAACTTAACAAAATTTTGAGAAAGAACAGAGAGAAGAATGGAGGTAACTGGTTGTCAAGTCTTCAGGGGTGCCCCCACAGTTGCCAGACAATGGGATAGATAGAGAGAGAGAGAGAGAGAGAGAGAGAGAGAGAGAGAATTTGGTTTAAACATTTAAGTTTTGTTTGTACTGAACCTGTACTTGATATCACTCATCAGCAAGGTTATGTTAGCAAAATGCAACCGTCATAATCACCAGTGACTTAAAATTCTAACATAATGTTTGAAAATAAATTATGGCAGTTTTGATCATCTTTGACATTGGGTATATTCAGGTCTAAAATCCAAAATACGGGTGCTTCTAAAATGTTAAAGCAGAACTTCATAAATTTAATCATTTATGACTTTTAAGCAGGGCCAAAAACAAAAGTAGCATCTTAATGTTTAAAGGATCAAAACATCTATTGGCATTTTCCAATTTCAGGAAGGATATTATCATGATGAACTTTGTTGTTGGACAGGTTTTTGCAAGTGGTTTTGTTGGTTTGTTTTTTTCACCCCTGTTGCATCAGATTGAAAAAGAAAGCAACCATTCATAATTTTTTGAGGAAGTCCAGAACAAAGTGGCTTATCTTTACATGTAAGCATAAAATAACTGGTTTATTTGTAGTTAACTGTTAGATTTTTGTCATTCATGCTGTAGTGCTGATGACAACATGCCTTCTACTCAATTTGGTTATTGACTGAGTCTAGAGATTGACTAAACTGCTCTGCACTTTACGAGTCCCTTAACTGATAGTGGTTAGGACTGTAAGGGTGATGCACTATCAAAACAGGGAGACGGGACAGCCAAGTGGTCAGAACATTGCACTTGCAATTTGACAACTCAGGTTTGATTCCCGGTCGAACAGATTTTTCCCCTGGACTTAACATCAGTGCTGACTCTACTTTACTCAAAAGTCCTTTAGATGAGACTATAAACCAAGGCCCCAGGTGCAAACGCACTCAGAACATCTTGCGCACACATTAAATCCTGTTCCGCTTTTCATAAGTGTAGACCATTGTGTGCCGGTGGGAACAGATGGCAAGATTTACAAAACTACATATACCTGGGGACTGGATGTAAAGAAAGCACTTGAGTGCTTATTCCATTTTCCGCAACATATAAGAATAAATAAAAAATACCTCATATAGTTACACTGTCTACCCATTTCCTTCTTCAGCCGAACCTGTCCGCACTGCCCGACTCCTTTTCATTAGGACTGTACCTTAGAGGATGGTTTTAGAAAAGTTGTGGAATCTTGTGATGTGACTATGTCACTGTAGTTTTCTGTTCTGGACTACTAAAAGGTCTTCATAGTGCCCTTTGACTTGTCAGAGAAAGTTGCTCACTTCCTCATTGCTGTCATGGTCCAGGATGGAGAAGCCATGAACACTACCTGTAGATGAATTACTGATCCTCACAGCGCTTGGGAAAGAGTGAAATATAAAGCTGTTTGTTGGGGGGAAAAAAACAATATTGTAATGAATGAACTTGACTATATTACTCACTAAACTGCAGTGGCTTCTCCTTGAATGCAGTGTTGCAGCATGTGTTATTTTGTGGTGCACTTGTGAAAAGTCTGAAGCTTGCTTAGGTGTTGTGGTGTATTTTTGTATCACATTCTTAGCTCTAGTGGCAACTGTCATGTTCTTTGCTTTTGTGGCAGCTTACATTAAAATGTTTTTTGTTTTTTTAAAAAATCACATTCTTGGTTGTTTTGGTGAGTTACTTTCTTTATGACATTCACAGCTTTAGTTGTGAGTTTCTTTATGGCATTCTTGGCTTAAGCGTTTAGTTGTTCTCTTTATTACATTGGTGGTTGTAATGGTGAATATGACAATTTCGGCTGTTGTGGTGACATTGGTTATGACATTTTTGGCTGTAGTGGTGACATTGGTTATGACTTTTGGCTGTAGTGGTGACATTCGTTATGACTTTTGGCTGTAGTGGTGACATTCATTATGACTTTTGGCTGTAGTGGTGACATTGGTTATGACTTTTGGCTGTAGTGGTGACAGTCGTTATGACTTTTGGCTGTAGTGGTGACATTTGTTATGACTTTTGGCTGTAGTGGTGACATTGGTTATGACTTTTGGCTGTAGTGGTGACATTGGTTATGACTTTTGGCTGTAGTGGTGACATTCGTTATGACTTTTGGCTGTAGTGGTGACTTTTCTTATCGTATTGTTGGTTGTAGTTTATGACATTTTTGACTTTTGTGGTGATTTTTCTCATAATATTCTTGGTTTTTCATTGGAAAAAATCATGTTTTGATTGCTGTCTGTTTATATTTAGTCAAGGTGCTAGGAGCTGTAGAGGGCAAGTTTCACTCCCATCACTCCATTGCACAGCTTTCTGGTGTGGTGTGGTGGTGTGTATGTTGTGTGCTTGTGTGTGCGTATGCTTGCAGTGTGTGTGTGTGTGTGTGTGTGTGTGTGTGTGTGTGTGTGTGTGTGTGTGTATGTGTATGCTTGCAGTGTTGTGTGTGTGTGTGTGTGTGTGTGTGTGTGTGTGCATGCTGTGTGTGTGTGCATGCAGTGTGTGTGTGAATGTGTGTGTGTGTGTGTGTGTGTGTTCAAGTGTGTGTGTGTGTGTGTGTGTGTGTGTGTGTGTATGTGTGGGAAGTGTCTGAAGCTTCAAGAGGTTCCAGTAATAGATTTTATCACATGCAGACTTAGATCTAAATCCTGCACCACTCTGAAGTTGTTAGGTTAGGGGTCTTAGAGATCAAGGCTATTTAGAGTTAGTGAGTATGGGTTCAAATTCAAATTCAAATACTTTATTATCTCAAAGACAGAGAAATTCTGATGGGTTACAAGCCATACATAAAAAACAGTGAACATGTAAAAATGATATCAAGAATATATACCACAACACAGGATCTGAGCATCAGCACGCACCCATCACAATGTAAAGAGCACCCACAAATCAGCAGTACCTCAGCCAGCTATAAACTCGAACAAGTAAAATCACAAACACTCTTGTGCGCGCACTGGTATGCCTACACATCCACACACTTGCACACAGCTTGCATCCCCCCCCCGACACACACGCACACACACATTGGAAACATACACACATGTGCACACATTTTTATGACATAAACCAAATTGTTATAACATATTCTATGATAAGACAAATATCAATTAAATTAGTACTCTATTTCATTCAGATATTGAACACAGTCTTAAAAAAAAAAGAAAACATATTGGGGGGTATTTTTGTCTAGCACCACACACACACACACACACACACACACACACACACACACACACACACACACACACACACATTGGAAACATTCACACATGCACACACATTTTTATGACGTAAACCAAATTAACATATTGTATAATAAGACAAATATCAATTAAATTAGAAATCTGTTTTATTCAGATATTGAACACAGTCTTAAAAAAAAAAAGAAATAAAAAGTGGGGGTATTTTTGTCTAGGGCACATTCATAATACTTAAATTTTAAACAATTTTTTGGTCTACTATATATATATTTTTACTATACGGTTGTGCACCAAATGAAGTTTTGTTCATCAAGAGACAGAAAGCAGCAGTGCATTTGCTTGGCCAAGCTGCACTGGCGTAAAACTCTTATAATGCTGACAAGTATGATCAAGATATAAAAAGGGGAATAAAAAATGGTGTGCTGTACTGTGGTGATATGCTATTTTTGGAAGAGCAGCTCAATTTTCAACTGACTGTAGTGTAATGATATGACACTGCTCCCCTGTGTTTTGCACTGTACTACATTATACTTCCGTACTATACATAGTGTAGTGTATCATACTGTCCCATCCTGTCCCATCCCATCCTGTCCTGTTCCATCCAGTATCATGGCATCCCACCCCATCCCATTTTATGCCATCCTGTCCTGTCCCACTCCATCCCACCTTGTATTATACCATCCCATCCTGTCCCATCTCATCCTCTCCCGTCCAGTACCATACTGTCCCATCGCATCCCATCCTGTCCATTCCATCATGTCCCATCCTGTCCCATTCCATCATGTCCCATCCCATACCATACTATAGTAAACCTTTCCATCCCATCCCTTCCACCCATACAATGCAGTCAGCATAACACAACACCATACCATCTCATACCATTTCATACCATCTCATACCATACCATACCATACCATACCATACCATACCATACCATACCATCTCATACCATACCATACCATACCATACCATACCATACCATACCATACCATACCATCTCATACCATACCATACCATACCATACCATACCATACCATCTCATACCATCTCATACCATCTCATACCATCTCATACCATCTCATACCATACCATTTCATACCATCTCATACCATACCATACCATACCATACCATACCATACCATCTCATACTCATCCATCCATCCATCCCATCCCATCCCATCCATCCCATCCCATCCCATCCATCATACCATACACAGAGCACAGCACTGCACCTTCCCACATCATACTTGTGACCATGCATAGCATTCACTGCAATACATACACTGTATGGCATTGTGCCACCCACCCACACCACACCACCCTCATCACACCACACCACACCACATCACACCATACCACACCACACCACACAACCCCACACCATACCACACCACACCACACCATACCACACCATACACACCATACCACACCAATCACACCACACACACCACACCACACCATACCACACCATACCACACCACATCACACCACACCACACTACAGTACTAAGTAAGGAGAAAGTTGTGCAGCACAGTAAAGAAAGGTATATTATGATACGTGTGATACCTTGTCATAGTACTCTGTACTTAACCATACTGTACTGTACTGTATTGTGATATCTTACTGTGAGATATGCCATACTGTACACTACTGTATATCCATAGTAACTTAGCACAAACTATGGTATCACTTAAGTTTGCCCTGCTACAAGCCATGCCATTCCGTGCCGTGCCATGCCAAACTATATGTTGTGCCATGCCTTGCCTTAGTGAAGTTGTAAGTTAGCAGTTTTTTAATTTTTTAATTTCTTTTTTTTTTCTTTTAGTAAGTTAACAGTTAAGAATCATGCCAACAGACCTTGGCAGAGGAGAAACTCTAAGGAATACTGTCCATGAAGGGGAAGTTCATGTACTGGCAGAAATAGATGAAAATGCAATGTGTACTACTGTATATCAGCTTAATTATGTGAATGTGCTGTGTGTGTTATTTGCCATTGGAAAACATTGGTATGGTGGAAAGCACTGATGTACTTTCCTTGTGGTTAATAACAGATTATAATCCTGTGTATTTTTCAGATGAATTTTAAAAAATCAGAACAAACCAGTTTTAATACTGGTGAAAAACTGTATGAAAGCAAACTACTTTTATTTGGAATATATAAGATACGGGTGCCTATGTGTGTGAGACAGTGACATAGTGTGCAAATGTATTATTACTGTGTATGTTAGTGATTGTGTATTCATGTATATATTCTCACTAGTCTTCTGAAAACGAAGACAGACCATGTATTAGTCTTGTTCATGTACATGTACTGAACATGCATATGATATATATTTCAATTATCTGTAATGTACATTATTACTAAATATGTCTTGTATTAAAAAAAAGTTTTTGCTTTAGTTTATCTCCTTTTCTTTTCTTTAAAAAAAATTACATAGATTTTTATGGTGTGAATTGATCATATAGCTGATTTGTGTTGAGTTGAAAAAATACTGTGCTGATCTGCAGTGTTTAGATATAATGTATATTTTGTATCCTTGAGAGAAAATATGCAACCAATATCTGTATGGTGGAAAGAAATATGGGTTTTGACAGCTTTTGAATGTTGGTGTGGCTGTGTTTTTGTGTGAATTTTCTCTTTTCTTTGGGATGTAGTTATATAATCACTGAATGTGGATTAAGAAGAGGCTTTATTTTAGAGTAATTCTGCCGTGCTTTGATCTTTGATGATTTTTTGTTTTTGTTTTTTGTTGTTTGTTTGATTTTTAAATCTACCTTTTCTAGAAAGTATGGATGGTGGGATGAATTCATTGAAGAATCATGGTCTTTGATTAACTTGTTGAATGAAAGAAAGAAAAAAGGAGTGTATTATATATATGATTGTATATTGTGTGGGCTGGGGAGATGGTGGAGATGGATGAGAGAGAGATAAATAACCCAACACATGTTGATATGTATGTGCATTGAATGTGTATCATTAACAACCAGGAAAACTCATGCAAGCGAAACTGATAATTATGGATGACATGGAAAAACTGGTCATGTAGTGAACATTTATTGAAAGCTTAGGCATTTTCTCCAGACAGCTAGCTACTTTTCCAGGATGCTTATGGTGATTATATGATAATGTGTGTGGTGTGTGTGTGTGTGTGTGTGTGTGTGTGTGTGTGTGTGTGTGTGTGTGTGTGTGTGTGAGTAGTAGTAGAGAGGTGAGGGTGTGTGTGTGTGTGTGTGTGTGTGTGAGCTAGAGGAGGGGTGTGTGTGTGTTAGGTGGGGGTGGAGGTGGGGCTGTAGAGAGAGGGGGGGGGGGGGGGAGATGAGAGGAGATGTGACTATAATTCCTTCTCTTTGTGTGTGTGTGTTATTTTGTGTTAGCACAGGGGGATGGGGGGGGGGGGGGGGGGGGGTGAGAGAGGAGATGTGATTGAATGCCTCCTTAGATTTTTAGTGTGTGTTGTATTTGTATTTTTATTTTTTCCTGGGAGAAGGGGGGGGATGTAATTCCTCCCATTTGTGTGTGTGTGTGTGTAATCTGTTATGATGGGCAACTGGAAAAATCATGCAAGTCAAACTGATGTCAGTGACCAAAAGTAATCAAGTCATTACATTTTTCTGAAAACCTTACACAGTTTTTGCACACAAGCAGCAGTTGGCTTGCATCATTTTTTGCAAGTTGCCAGTTATGCTTCATATGATCAGAGAGTAGGGGGAGGAGAGTGATGTTTTTTGAAAATAATTTTTTGCAATCATTTTTCTCCAGTTTTTTGTTTGTTGTGGTGTGTGTTATTGTAATACAGATTGTGTTAAATTGAAACAAGTTGTGACATTTTTGGAAATGTTAACATATTGATGTATGCGACACCTTTGTCAAAAGTAATGACAGAAACTGTGTTGAGGAATGGGAAAAAAATTTTTGGGCTTTCTTTTTTGTTGTTGTTGGGTTTAATTTTAAGGTTTTTTTTTATTATTATCTTTTTATAGTGTATATGGATGTTTGCTTTTCTTCTTTGTGCTGTATTGACATCATAGTTTGATCAAATTCTGTGAAAAACAGCATTGGGGGGGGGGGGGGGGGAGAGGATGGTTGTTGGTTACTTTTTTTTCTCTTTTGGATTCGTTGTATTTATCTCTTTTTTTTTCTTAGAAAAAGAGGGGAGTATGTTTGAATTTCATGAAATAAGAGATATGTGATTAGTATTTTAGATTGAAGAAAAGTGTGAGTGTTCACATTGAGGTGGGGGGGGGGGGGGGAATAAAGAGATGAGAGATTAAGCTTTATGCCACCCAGTGTGTGTGTGTGTGTGTGTGGGGGGGGGGGGGGGCATGTGTGTAATTTGTTAAATCAATATGGGCAACATGGAAAAACCATGCAAGTCAAACTGATGTCATTGACTAAAACTGGTAGAGTCTTGGTAGTCAGCGTGCATAATTTTGTCACATTGCCAGTTATGCTTGATATGATTAGAGAGGGATAGCATGTTGGGGGAGGGGGGGGGGGGGGAGGGGGGGGAGGTAGGGGGTGATGTGAGGGGGGGAGAGGAAGAGGACTTAATGCCTCCTGTGGTGTGTGTTTGTGGGGGGGGGGGGAGGGGCGGGAGAGGAGAAGAGACTTAATGCCTCCTTGTGGTGTGTGTTTGTGGGGGGGGGAGGGGGGAGAGGGAGAAGAGACTTAATGCCTCCTTGTGGTGTGTTTGTGATTGTGTGTGTTTTGTGGGGGAAGGGGAGAGGGGGGGTGGGAAAAGAGACGTGTATGTGTGTGTGTGTGTGTGTGTGTGTGTAAACTGTAATATGGGCCACCTGGAAAAATCATGCAAGTCAAACTGATGTCAGTGACCAAAAGTGGTCAAGTCATTAAAGTTTACTGAAAACGTTGGGCAGTTTTTGCAGGCAAGTGCAGTTGGCTTGCATAATTTTTTTTAATTTGCCAATCATGTTTCATATAGTCAAAAACAAGGGAGAGTGATTCTTTTTTTTTTTGGGGGGGGGGGACATATTTTTTCTCAAGTTTTTGTTTTTGTATTTTTGCAATGTGTATAGTTATACAGATTGTGTTGAATAGAAAATGTTATATTCATGAAATGTGACATATTGATATATGCGTATGTGACATCATAGTCAAAGAATAATGAAGAAAAGCATGCTACATGATGGACAGAAATATGGTTTTCCTTTTTTTTTTTATTGTTGTTTTTTTTTTAAGTGTGTGGATGTTTGCTTTTCTTCTGTGTGCTGTATTGGCATCATAGTTTGATGAAAAGTGAAAAAGAACATTTGTGGTAGGCTTTTTTTTGGTTGTTGGTTACTTTTGTTTTCTATTTTGTGAGTGTGTGGATTTATTTCAGAGAAAGAGGAGACAAAGTAGTATGTTGGAAATCAATGAATTGAAAGATAGTTGGTTAGTGTCTTAGACTGAAGAAAAATGTGAATGTGCATGTTGAGTTGAGAGTATGGGGATAATGAGGTGAAAGGAGTGTGGTTTATGTGTGTTTGTGTGTGTGTGTGTGTGTTTTTTTTGGGGGGAAGGGGGTGGGGAGATGTGACTTAATTCCTCCTCATGTGTGTGTGTTTGGGGGGGGGGGGGAGGGGGTGAGGAGATGTGACTTTATTCCTCCTCGTGTGTGTGTGTGTGTTTGTTTGGGGGGGAGGGGAAGGGGGTGAGGAGATGTGACATTATTCCTCCTCGTGTGTGTGTGTGTGTCTGTCTGTTTGGGGGGGGGGGAGGGGGGAGGAGATGTGACATTATTCCTCCTCGTGTCTGTCTGTCTGTCTGTCTGTCTGTTTTGCGGGGGGGGGGGGGGGGGGGAGGAGATGTGACTTAATTCCTCCTCGTGTGTTGGCACATGGGTGGGGGGGATGGGGATGTGGTGTGAGAGGAAATGTGATCAATGCCTCTTCAGATGTTTGGGTTTTTGTTGCATGTATATTTTTTTGGGGGTGAGGTGAGGAGATGTGACGTAATTCCTCCTCATTTGTTTGAGTGTGTGTGTGTGTGTGTGTGTGTAATTTGTAATATGGGCAACCTGGAAAATCATGCAAGCCAAACTGACATCAGTGACCAGAAGTGGTTAGGTCATTAAAGTTGGGTGAAAATCTTAGGCATTTTTTGCAAGTAAATGCAGTTGGCATGTATCTTTTTTTTTTTTTTTTTTTTTTAGAAGTTGCCAATCATGTTTCATATAGTCCAAGAGAGAGGAAGAATGAGCAAATCTTTTATTTTAACATATATTTTCTTTTTCTCCAGTTTTTTTCTTTGTGCTTTTTTTGCGATGTATTTTGTAATGCTGATTGTGTTGAATTGAAAATAAGTTGTGGTATTCATGGAAATGTGAGCATATTGATGTATGTGACACCTTAGTTGATGAAAACCAAGTTAAATCTTGGAAAGAGATATGAAGGGTTTTTTGTTGTTTTTTTCAAGTGTGTGGATGTTTGCTTTTCTTCTTTATGCTGCATTGGTGCCATAGTTTGATAAAAAGTGAAAAAGAGAATTTATTTTGTGTGGGTTTTTTTTTAAGTTGTTGGTTTCTTTAGTTTTCTGTTTTGTGGGTGTGTATGTGTTTGGGTTTTTTTCAGAGAAAAAGGAGTGAAAGGAGTATGTGGAAAATGTATGAAATGAAAGATATCTGGTTGATATCTTAGGTTGAAGAGAAATGTGGGTGGGCATATTGAGTTGAGGGTGTGGGGATAATGAGGTGAAAGGAGATGTGGCTTATGCCTGTGTGTGTGTGTGTGTGTGTTTTGTAGGGGTGTGAGGGGGGAAGGGGGTAAGGAGATGTGACTTAATTCCTTCTCGCGTGTGTTTGTGTGTGTGTGTGTTTGGGAGGGGGTGAGGAGATGTGACTTAATACCTCCTCATGTCTGTGTGTGTGTGTATATGTGTGTGTGTATATGTGTGTGTGTATATGTGTGTGTGTGTGTGTGTTTGGTGGGGAGGGGAGGGGGTAAGAGGTTGAGGAGATGTGACTTTATTCCTTCTCGCGTGTGTTTGTGTGTGTGTGTGTTGTGTGTGTTTGGGAGGGGGTGAGGAGATGTGACTTAATACCTCCTCATGTCTGTGTGTGTGTGTGTGTGTGTGTGTATATGTGTGTGTGTATATGTGTGTGTGTGTGTGTTTGGTGGGGAGGGGAGGGGGTAAGAGGTTGAGGAGATGTGACTTTATTCCTCCTCGTGTGTGTGTGTGTTGGGGGGGACGGGAGGGGTGAAGGGGGTGAGGAGATGTGACTTTATTCCTCCTCGTGTGTTGGTACATGGGTGGGGGGATGGGGATGTGTGTGAGAGGAAATGTGATTGAATGCTTCATCAGATGTTTGTGTGTGTTTTTTTTGCATGTATATTTTTTCGGGGAGGAGGGGGGGTGAGGTGAGGAGATGTGACGTAATTCCTCCTCATTTGTTTGAGTGAGTGAGTGAGTGTGTGAGTGTGTGTGTGTGTGTGTGTGTGTGTGTGTGTGTGTAATTTGTAATATGGGCAATTTGGAAAATCATGCAAGCCAAACTGATATCAGTGACCAGAAGTGGTTGGTCATTAAAGTTTGGTGAAAATCTTGGGCAGTTTTTGCAGACAAATGAAGTTGGCTTGCATAGTATTTTTTTTAGAAGTTGCCAATCATGTTTTATATTGTCCAAGAGAGGGAGAATGAGCAAATATATATATATTTTTTTATTTTAACACATATTTTCTTTTTCTCCAGTTTTTTTTCTTTTTGGCGATGTATGTTGTAATGCGAATTGTGTAGAATTGAAAATAAGTTGTGATATTGATAAAAATGTGAGCATATTGATGTATGTGACACTTTAGTTGATGAATAATGATGAAAAGCATGTTAAATCTTGGAAAGAAATAAGATGGGTTTTTGTGTGTGTGTGTGTTTTTCAAGTGTGTGGATGTTTTCTTTTCTTCTTTGTGCTCTATTGGTGCCATAGTTTGATGAAAAGTGAAAAAGAACATTTTTTATGTGATTTTATTTTTAATTGTTGGTTGCTTTTATTTTCTGTTTTGTGTGTGTGTGTATTTTTCCGGAGAAAAATGAGCGAAAGGAGTATATGGCAAATTTATGAAGTGAAAGATAACTGGTTATCTTAGATTGAAGAGAAATGTGAGTGTACATGTTGAGTTGAGAGTGTGGAGATAATGTAGGGTGGCAGGAGATGTGGTTTGTGCCTGTGTGTGTGTGTGTTTGGGGGGGGGGTGAGGGGGGAAGGGGTAGAGGAAATGTGACTTAATTCCCTCTCACGCATGTGTGTGTGTGTGTGTGTTTGGGGGGGTGAGGGGGGAAGGGGGTGAGGAGATGTGACTAATTCCTTCTGTGACGTGTGTGTTTGGGGGGGGGGGAGGGGAAGGGGGTGAGGAGATGTGACTTAATTCCTCCTGTGTGTGTGTGTGTGTGTGTGTTGGGGGGGGGGGAGGGGGGTGAGGAGATGTGACTTAATTCCTCCTGTGTGTGTGTGTGTGTGTTTTTGGGGGGAGGGGGAGGGGGGGATGAGGGTGAGGAGATGTGACTTAATTCCTCCTCTGTGTTGGCATGGGTATGGGGATGATGGTGTGAGGAATGTGACAATCTCCTCATGTGTGTTGGTGTTGTTTGTGTGTTGTGTGCTTTTGTGGTGTGTGTGGTGTGTTAGTGTTAGTGTGTGTGTGTGTAATTTGTAATATGGGCAACTTGAAAAATCATGCAAGTCAAACTGATATTAGTGACCAGAAGTGGTTAGTCATTAAAGTTTGGTGAAAATCTTGGGCAGTTTTTGCAGAATGTGTTGCCCAATCATGTTCGATATAGTCCAAGAGAGAGAAGAAAATGAGCAAAAAATTTTTTTTATAATTTTTTTCTTTTTGTGCTTTTTTTGGCGATGTATGTTGTAATGCAAATTGTGTTGAATTGAAAATAAGTTGTGATATTGATGGAAATGTGAGCATATTGATGTAAGTGACACCTTAGTTGTGAATAACAATGAAAAGTGTGTTAAATCTTGGAAAGAAATATGAAGGGGGCTTTTTTTGGTGTTTTTTTTTTTTTTAAGTGTGTGGATGTTTGCTTTTCTTTAATGTGTATTGGCTATCACAGTTCATGAACAGTGAAAAAGAACATTTTTTTATTTTTTTATTTTTTCATTTTTAATTACCTTTATTTTCTGTTTTGTAAGTGGGGTTTTTTTGGGGTTTTTTTTTTCAGAAGAGGATGGAAAGGAGTATGTGGGAAATTTATCAAATGAAAGATAACTGGTTGATATCTTAGATTGAAGAAATGTGGGTGTGCATGTTGAGTTGAGAATGTAGGGATATGAGGTGGCAGGAGATGATGTGTGGGGGGGGGGGGGGGGTGGGTTTGTGTGTTTTGTTTTGTTTTTTTCTGGGGGGGGGGGGGGGGGGCTGAGGAGATGTGACATAATTCCTCCTCGTTTGTGTGTGTGTGTGTGTGTTTGTTGTTTTTGTTTTTTTCATGGGAGGGGGGGGGGGGGGGGGGGGCTGAGAGAGATGTGACTTAATTCCCTCTGTGTGTGGTGTGTGTGTGTGTGATGTGTGTGTATGGTGTATTAGGCAACCATGGAAAAATCATGCAAGTCAAACTGATATCAGTGACCAAAAGTAGTCTTTGAAAGTTTACTGAAAATCTTAGGCAGTTTTTCATGCAAATGCAGTTGCCTTGCGTTATTTTTTTTTTTTATAAGTTGCTAATCATGTTTTATATAGTCAGAGACAGGGAGAGTGTGGATTCTTATTTTTTTGGCATTTATTATATTTTTTCTCCATTTTTTTGTTTTGTTGTTTTTGCGATTTTGTTGTAATACATTGTGTTGAATTGAAAATAAGTTGTGATATTCTTGGAAATGTGAGCATATTGATGTGTGTAAACCCTTAGTTGAAGAATAACGATGAAAAGCATATTAAATCTTGGAAAGAAATACGAGTTTTTTTGTTTGTTTTTTCTTAGGTATGTAGATAGTTTGTTTTTCTTTTGTGCGTGCGTGTGTGGGGATGGAGGGGGTTGGGGGTTGAGAGGAGAAAGACAATGCCTCTTGTTTGTGGTGGTTGGGGGGGGGGGGGGGTAGGGGCAGGGTTTGTGAGGAGAGTGACTTAATTCCTCTCTGTGTGTGTTGGGGGGGGGGGGGGCTGGGTAGAGGAGAAGAGACTTAATGCTCCTCGTGTGTGTGTGTGTTGGGGGGGGGGGGGGGGGGGGGGGGGGAGGGGGGGGGGGGGGGGGGGGGCAGGATTTAGTGAGGAGATTGACTTAATTGCCTCCTCGTGTGTGTGTATGGGGGGGGGGGGGGGGGGGGTGATGAGGAGAAGAGAAACTTAATGCCTTCGGGTGGTGGGGGGGGGGGGGGGGAGGGGGGTGGAGATAGAGATTTAATGTCCTCGGGGGGGGGGTGGGGGGGGGGGGGGGGGGGGTGGGGGGTGAGGAGAAGGACTTATTCCTCCTTGTGTGTACGGGGGGGGGGGGGGGTATTGGTGTAATTTGTAATACATGTATTATGTGTATTATATATGTGTGTATTATTATGTGTGTTAGTTATATATATATATATTTATATTATTTTGTTTTGTATGGAAGTGGGATGAAAATAATGAAGAGAAATGGGATATACACCACACACCAGTTTAATGGAAAAAATTTTTAATCTGTTGAGTATTGCAACCCATTACTGTTGTTTTTTTTAAGTTTTTTTTTTTTTTTTTTTTTTTATGTGAGAGAGAGAATGTAAATGATGGAAATTTCATTCTGTATAAACCAGATGAAAGAACGAGACATCTGACTTGACTGGTTTTTGTCTGGGTTTGTTTCTTTTTTTGGGGTGGGGGTATTTTAATTTTTTAAAATTATTATTTGTGAAGTTGAGAGTGCTGTTTCTATGCTTTGTATGATGTGATTTGGATTGTAAGTTTGTGACATGGTGTTGAGAGAAGTGTTTTCCCCTGGGAAGGCTGTTTGGCATGAAAGAGGATAAGAAAGAGATGATTTGTGTGTGTGTGTGGTGTGTGTGTGTTGTGTGTGTGTGTGTGAAATTCATTGTGAAAACAAAAAGGGAGAAGAAAAGAAAACAAAAAAAAAGAAAAAAAAAAGGAAAAAAAAAAAAAGATGAAAACAAATAAAAACGAGATGAGGAGAAAAAAAAAAGGAAGAAGAAAATGATAGAAAAAAGAAAAAAAAAAACAGAAAGGAAAAAAGCACCTTTCACAGAAGAAAAAATCAAACTGCATTTATTGAAAACATTTGCATGAATTGTGTGTTTTGTGCCTGCCTTCCATGTGCATGTGAGCTTTGCAGCATTGACATAATGAATTTATTGATGGGTCTGGAATACTGTGTTGTTGTATTGGTTCAACGTTGTCACTTTAAGTTGAGATATGCTGTGGGATATTGTGTTAGTATCCTTTATGGTTATGATTGTGATTGTTGGCGTCATGTTCAGCTGATAAGATAAATTTTATTCAATGTTAGGTTATTGTGTTGACACTTGGATGTAGGAGGTGATTGTTGTTGTTGTTTTAAAGCAAGTTTTGTGTATTGTTTATTGTGTTAATCATGCGGAGTAGATTTTACCCTTTCCTTTAAAAAAATTGGTTTGTATTTATGTGATATATCAGTACACAGAGTATTTTTTATGTGGAGAGATTTTAACTTAATTTTTTTTGTATTTATGTGATATATAAGAACACAGAATTGTTTTTTTTCTCTTCTCTTTAATGGTACCAGTATAAAAAAAGGTTAAGGGTTGGGTTTAATGCTGTGAAGAAGAATGTTAGAAAAAAGCACCAACCACATTAAGAAAAAGGTGCCTTGTTTTCAGCGTTGTTTGTTTGTGTATGGCAACAGGCTGGCATGGCATTAATGATAATGATAGTAATAATACTAATGGTAATGATGGTAATGATATCTGTAATGGTAATGATAGAATGATATAATATGTTGTATCAATACATCTATTACTAATGATGATAATTATTATATGATAATAGTTACTGGGTAATATTAGTAATGAAAATGATATTAATGATAATAATCCCCCCCCCCCCCCCCCCCCCCACTGATACAATCATACCACCACCACACCAAAAAGCAACAACAGCATCAGCATAATCATCATCATCACCACCTCACCATCACATCATCCACCACCACCACACCACTCATCATCATCATCATCATCATCATCATCATCATCATCATCATCATTCATCATCATCACTATCCCTATCATCATGGTTGTCAGAGTACCAAGCCGTTGTATTATACCTGAGTACCACAGATTTTTAATTTTTTTTAATCGGGTCCTATCCCAAGAGAGAGCATTATCACCACAGTACATGCCATTATCTTTTCTCTGAATGTGCACACAGATTGTTTGCCCTTGATTGTGGGTTATGATAATTGCAGAAAATATTCTACTTTTTTCACATTGATTACTTTGATAACACATTTTCAATAGTAAGATTTTGTAAGAAAAAACATAAAAGCAACAGATTTGTTAAAGATGCGTAAACTCGATCCAGAAATAAGTGATGAAGATGAGCTTTTTTTGGTTTGTTTTTGGGTGTGTTTTTTTCTTTGAGATCAGATTTTGTTATTTGGAACTTAGGGAGTGATAAAATCACAACTGTAGGCCAAGAAGCACTGAAGAGGGAATCTTTGCTTTTCTATTGCTATTTTTTGATAAACGCGAGTTGAGTATGGTAGTTGATACATTTGCTTAAAAAAAAAATTCTCAAGTTTGTGTAGTAACATTTCAATAGAAAGTCGGTTTCATTTTGGTGTTACAAAATAGATACTATCTGTCTCGAATATTACACTATATCTATACAATTTATCAAGAGGTAAAACATTAAACATTTTTGTAATTGCTACACAAAACAGTAGACATCTATGAGTTTAGGTATGCTTTTGACGAAAATACTTTTAAAATTATCTATAAATACCATACTCTCTTTACCTTTATAGTTTCATCCCATTCTTGAATGAATATATCCACTAATCTTTTTTCAAGCATACTATTCAAAGCTTTTACATCCGGACACTTGTTGCATCCAAAAATGTTAAAACTGTGTGTGTGTGTGTGTGTGTGTGTGGTGTGTGTGTGTGTGTGTGTGTGGGGGGTGTGTGTGTGTGTGTGTGGTGTGTGTGTGTGTGTGTGTGTGTGTAAGCTTTGGGGTCTTCTGTTAAGGCAGTGTGGTTGAAAGTTGCTTTTTTAAAAGAGTTTGCGGCTGTCGAGTGTCCTGTTCTCTCTGCCTGTCAGTGTCTCACTGTATGGATGTTCAGTTACTCTGTTCTGCCTCAGTGTCGTGCTCACTGTATGGATGTTCAGTTACTCTGTTCTGCCTCAGGCAGTGTCTCACTGTATGGATGTTCAGTTACTCTGTTCTGCCTCAGTGTCTATTATGGATGTTCAGTTACTCTGTTCTGCCTCAGTGTCTCCTGTATGGATGTTCAGTTACTCTGTTCTGCCTCAGTGTCAGTCTCACTGTATGGATGTTCAGTTACTCTGTTCTGCCTCAGTGTCTCACTGTATGGATGTTCAGTTACTCTGTTCTGCCTCAGTGTCTCACTTATGGATGTTCAGTTACTCTGTTCTGCCTCAGTGTCTCACTTATGGATGTTCAGTTACTCTGTTCTGCCTCAGTGTTACGTTTACTCTGTTGGTAGTGTTCAGTGTGTTACTCTGTTCTGCCTCAGTGTCTCACTCTAGGATGTTAAGTTACTCTGTTCTGCCTCAGTGTCAGTGTCTCACTCTATGGATGTTCAGTTACTCTGTTCTGCCTCAGTGTCTCACTCTTGGATGTTCAGTTACTCTGTTCTGCCTCAGTGTCAGTGTCTCACTGTATGGATGTTCAGTTACTCTGTTCTGCCTCAGTGTCAGTGTCTCACTGTATGGATGTTCAGTTACTCTGTTCTGCCTCAGTGTCTCACTCTTGATGTTCAGTTACTCTGTTCTGCCTCAGTGTCAGTGTCTCATGTTGATGTTCGTTACTCTGTTCTGCCTCAGTGTCTCACTCTATGTGTCAGTACTTGTTTGCTCAGTGTCTTTACTTGGATGTTCAGTACTCTGTTCTGCCTCAGTGTCTCACTCTATGGATGTTCAGTTACTCTGTTCTGCCCTCAGTGTCTCACTCTATGGATGTTCAGTTACTCTGTTCTGCTCTGTCAGTGTCTCACTCTATGGATGTTCAGTTACTCTGTTCTGCCTCGTGTTCACTACAGATGTTCAGTACTTGTTCTTCAGCAGTCAGTAGTTCTCAGTATGTTGAGGTCATTTATTTATTTATTCTTTTATTTTGAGGATAATGGAATAAGCACATGTGCGCTTATTTACATCCTGTCCCTGTGTGTATGCAGTTTTGTAAATTTTGTCATCTGTTCCCACTGGCACACAATGGTCTACTCTTCCAATAGCAAAATGGGTTTTAATGTGTGTGCAAGATGTTCTGCATGTGTTCACATATGGACCTTGGTTTATAGTTTATTAAAAAAAAATTAAGAAAAAAAAGGAAGAGTAAACATACTAAAAGTCTGTCTATGGGAGATGGGGAAACATGAAAAAGAGAAAGAGAACAGTTTTAGATTTTATTTGTTGAGGAGAAGCCCTTGTCAAGTGTAATTTCTTGGTGCAATGGAAATATCAAAATAACATTAAAAAGAAGGGGGAAAAAAAGTTGATAGTATCCATTTCTTGATGCAATATGGGTGTTAAACACAAACCATAGAAACCACACACACACACACACACACACACACACACACACACACACACACACACACACACACACACACACACTGAATGAAAACACACACACACATTGAATGAAAACACACACACACACACACACACACACACACACACACCACACACACACACACACACACACACACGGGAAGAAAAATCAGTAGTGTATACTTCTTTATGCAATGGGGGTGTCAAAAACAAACAACAAGAAAACAAACCAAAAAAAAGGCAGAAAAATCCAATGTCTGCTTCTTTATCCAATAATTATGGGTATTAAAAACAAAACAGAAATAATAATTTAAAAAAAATCAAAAGCCTCAATGTCCAATACTTGATACAAGAAGGATATTAAAAGTCTAAACAAAAATAAGGAATATCAGGGAACAAAGTCTTGCTGCCTTTTTTGTTGTTGTTGGGATACAATACAAAAATTTGGATAAAAGGTCAAAACAAAAAGAAAGTGTTTTAAAAAAATAATTAATGCACTAGGAGCATTTTATCCGAAACAAAATAGAAAAAAAAGTAAGAAAAATCCATGATGTTCATTTCTTGGTGCAATAGGTCTATTATTAAAAACGCAAAGAAAACGAACAAAATTAGAGAAATTATCCAGAGAGTACATAGTGTGTAGGAATTCATGCATGATGCATGTGTGTGTTGTGTGTGTGTGTGTGTGTGTGTGTCCCTGAGAACTACATCAGCAGACGTGAAGCTTGTGTTATTTCATCAGTGATGATAGACTGAAAGGAAAAGCCCAGAAGACAAGTGGACGCCTGTTCTGGAGACTGGGCCTGTTCTGATTCTCCCTGTGTTCAGAGGGTTGAGTGAATGAAAGAATGAAACCAGTCATCATCTCCACAGCTCCTGGAGGATTACTTAACCACAGAGTCAGTGTGGCAAGAGGTGATAGTGAAAGCTGGGCCACAGGAACCCCCTCTGGCTGAAGGTGGAGGAAGCTGGGATGGTTGTGATCAAGGCACAGGCCAATACTCGACATCAGGTATAGCAGTGAATCCATGGATGGAAGCCTACATACTGATGGAGAACCTCTGGAAGTTGTTGAAGATTTTTTTTTAAACTTTGGGTCATACAAATCTGCTAACGCCTTGTGAACCAAAGACATGACTGCAAAAATTGCTCAAGCCAGACAAAGGATGTTCCATCTTATTGACATTTGAAAAGACGGGACTTGAGGTCACACTTCAAATGCAAACACTGCTCTGGCCCAGTGTCCTATATCAAAGTGAAGGATAGACTTCTAAAGCTGCAGAGATGTGATTCTACAACAGAAGACTTGTAAGAATAAGTTAAACAAAAAGACGAACAAACTACAGCATTTTGTAAGAGGTGAACAAAGAACCAGAACTTCTACGCTGGTTAGGAAAAGAAAAGGAAATATTTCAGACATGACATGAAACATCAGAGCTGCCATGATTCATTGTATCAAAAACTGTGGCCCAGGGCAAGATAGAGGTCCAGAGATGATAATGATGGCTGCCATCTTCTGTGTAGAGAACATGGGTTCAGTGGACAGAGTTGCTGAAAGAGAAAGTCTACTGAAGGATGGAAGACAGAAGGGGATGGGGACAGTTGTTAGAATATGCGTGAGTAACTACTATAAAAAATGCTGCTGCTGATATGTGACTAGTTGACTAGGTTTTATTTATTTATTTATGTATTCTTTTATATTGAGGATAATGGATTAAGTGCTCGTGTGCTATTTTTACATCCAGTCCTGTGTGTATGCATTTTTGTAAATTTATTGTAGGTGAGATGTTGAGCAACATACAGAGTGCAGGAGAGGAAGGTGTGAAGTGTGATGATAAAACTGATGATATAGAGGTGTGTCCAGATCTGACTTTAACTAACATGAATTGTTTGATCTTTCATTTATGTGTGTCCAGATCTGACGTTAACATGAATTGTGTGATTTCTTGTTTCAGATGCAGGGGTGACCAAACAGGGTGATGTGAACCAAAGCATCATAGGAACACTTGTTTCTGCCTTTTTTTTTTGGGGGGGGGGGGGGTTAAATTATTGGTTGTTTTTTTTTTACATCCGTCCATGTGTGACTGTCCCATGCCAGAGCTTGCATTGTGGGGGGACAGCCAGACAGTCTTGCTCCTGAAGCATTCTTTACCATTTACAGCCAGAGGGTTTTTTACAGCCAGTCCCCATGTGTATGCAGTTTTGTCATCTGTTCCCACTGACACACAGTGGCCTACTCTTTCAAAAAGCTGAACAGGATTTAACTTGTGCGCAAGATGTTCTGCTTGCATTCGCACACAGGGCCTCGGTTTAGAGTCTCATCCTAGGAACTTTTGGGGGAGTGGAATCTGCACTGATGTTAACTCCATGGAAAAATATCTTCTTAAGTAGGATTCGAACCCGGGCTGTCAGATTGTGAGCGCAATGTTTTTACTTTTTACACCACTTTAAGTCACAATAGATTTCTCTGTGTGAAATTTGGGCTGTTCTCCCAAGGGAGAGTGCGTTGCCACAAGGGCAGCGCCACCCATTATTTTTTTTTGTCTTTTACCTGTCTGCAATTGTATTTGTTTCCCCCCCTATCAGAGTGGCTTTTTTGTACAGAATTTTGCTAGGGACAACTCTCCTGTAACCGTTGGTTCTTTAACGTGTGCTAAATAATTTTGTGTAACATACTGGACCTCAGTTTATTGTCTCAGCTGAAAGACTAGCACCCAGACCACCACCATGGTCTAATGGATGGGGGAAAAGTTTTGGGCCCAAACAGGGTTCGAACCACTGCTCACTTCAACCCATACTTTTCAAGTAGGCATGTTAAACTTTAATTAATTTAATCTATTAATTTAATTACTTAATTCAATTTAAAACCTCTAGACCACCGATCCACCACTATTGTAACCACAAGGCTATCCTGTGTGTATTGTAGTAAATACATGTAGTTTTGTCAAAGGAAAAAAAGGTGGTTTTTCCTGAATGATGGATGCACGAAAGATGTGACAACACCAGAGAGGGGGATCTTGTGGTCATTCAGGCATCAGGGAAGGAAGGGACTAGGAAAGGGGAGGGAAGGGGGAGGAAGAAGTGGGAAAGGAGGGGTGGGGGGAGGGGGTTGGAGGAGGAGAGAAAGTAGAAATTGTACAGGAGAGGGAGTAGGCGAGGATGTAGTAGCTGTTGTGTTGCTGTAGAAATTACTGTTGACATGCGTTTGTTCATGTTCCATTCGGTGTTTGTTGTGTTTATTTGGTTGTGTTGTGTTTATTTGGTGTGTTGTGTTTATTTGGTGTGTTGTGTTTATTTGGTGTGTGTGTTGTGTTTATTCGGTGTGTTGTGTTTATTTGGTGTGTTGTGTTTATTCGGTGTGTTGTGTGTTTAGTGTGTGTGTTTATTGGTGTGTTGTGTTTATTTTGGTGTGTTGTGTTTATTTGTGTGTTGTGTTTATGTGTTCATCGTGTGTTGTGTTTATTCGTGTGTTGTGTTTATTTGGTGTGTTGTGTTTATTCGGTGTGTTGTGTTTTATGTGTTATTTCGGTGTGTTGTGTTTATTCGGGTTGTTATGTTTATTGTGTGTTGTGTTTATTCAGTGCGTTGTGTTTATTTATTACATGTTTCATGCGGTGTGTTGTGGTTATGCATTTTCCATTCCATGTGTTTCAGTGTGGTTGGTTGTGGAGATTGCTGAGGACTTTGGATGACAGCCGTTGGGGCTCTGGCATGATTATGTAAGTAATGTGTGTGTGTATTTTATCTATTTATTCTTTTATTTCGAGGATAAATGAATAAGCACTCATGTGCTTTTTTTTACGTCCAGTCCCTATGTGCAATTTTGTAAGTTTTGTCATCCATTCCCACCAGCACACAATGGCCTACTCTTTCAAAAAGCGGAATGGGTTTTAACATGTGCGCAAGATGTTCTCTGTATGTTCACACATGGGACCTCAGTTTACAGTCTCATCTGATGGACTGTTGGGGGGAGTGGAGGGTTTTTTGTTGTTTTGTTTTAAAGGGGAAGTGGAGTTTGCATTGATGTTAACTCCAAAAGAAAAATCCTCTTGACTGAGATTCGAACCTGGGACAGCAGATCACAAGTGCATCATGACCATCTTGTCCCCTGTATTTGGTGTGTTGTGTTTTATTCGGTGTGTTGTGTTTATACATGTTCCATTTGGTGTGTTGTGTTATACATGTTCCATTCGGTGTGTTGTGTTTATACATGTTCCATTCGGTGTGTTGTGTTTATACATGTTCCATTTGGTGTGTTGTGTTTATACATGTTCCATTCGGTGTGTTGTGTTTATACATGTTCCAGTCGGTGTGTTGTGTTTATACATGTTCCATTTGGTGTGTTGTGTTTATACATGTTCCATTCGGTGTGTTGTGTTTATACATGTTCCAGTCGGTGTTTCAGTGTGGTGTGTGGAGATTGCGAGGACTTTGGATGATGGCCGTTGGGGCTCTGGCATAATTAAGTAAGTAATGAGTGTGTGTGTGTGTGTGTGTGTGTGTTGAGTTTGTATATGTCATACTGTTAAGTGTGTGTACACAAGTGGCCTGTGTGCACATACACCTCAGACAGAGAGACATGAATGATTCTTTTTAATTTTCACAACCACCCTCCAACACACACACACACACCACACCACACACCACACACACACACACACACCACACACACACACACACACACCACTCACAACACCACCACCACACACACATATATTTTTTTGGGGAGGGGGAAGGTGGTCTTATTTGTGGTTTTTTTTTTTTGTGGACATGTTAGAACATTTTAAATGCCTGAACTGTGTATAGTTTCCTAGTTGTAGTGTACGTCTTATGAACACTCACAAATACATACACACACAAATACACACACATGCACACGCGCACACACGCACGCACACACACTTTATTTTGTCTAATATAACGTAATATGAAAAGACGTTACAGAAACAACACACACACACACACACACACCACACACACACACACACACCTGAGAATTATTTATAATATCCTACCAACAGGAAATTTCAAAACAAAATAAATAATCTCCACAAAATTCAAATCTCTTTCATGCAAAATGTCAGTAATGTAACTGGCCATATACCTCACTGTGCAGAATTCTTGGTGCCAGGTTTTCTCCTGTGCTTGGTTGCTCTGCAGGAGGTCTGCCTGCTGGCCTCAGCCCTCACAGTCTGACTTCAGGGCAGTCATTAAGAAATTGAATTTAAAAAATAGTCAGGTTTTTATGGAAAAAGGGAGGAGAATGGGATGGGTAGGCAGAAAATACGCAAGAGGGGGACGGGACAGAGAGGTAAGGGAAAAGGCAGAAACAAAGGGAGGGGATAAAAAAAATGGGGAAATTTCTTAGAAAGTGGGGATGCTCTTTTATTTTATTTATTTTTATTCTTTTATTTTGAGGATAATGGAATAAGCACTTCTGTGCTTTTTTACATCCAGTCCCTGTGTGTATGCATTTTTGTAAATTTTTGTCTTCCGTTCCCACTGGCACGCAAATGGCCTACTCTTCTCAAAGTGGAATGGGTTTTAAGTGTGCGCTAGAAGCTCTGCATGCATTCGCACACAGGACCTCGGTTTATAGTCTCATAGGAAGGAGCCTCTGGCATCGTCACAGGAGAGCCGTAAATGAATCCTGTAATGTGTTGTTGTTTCTCCTCTAGAGGTTTGAGGTTCAGCAAGGGGGACATTTTGTTTGAATTATGTGTCTGTCTGTCTGTCTGTTTTTACCCAGGGGGACATTTGTGCGTATTATGTGTTGTCCTTTTCTGTTTTTACCAAGGGGAGTTTTGCTGAATTATGTGTCTGTCTGTCTGTCTGTCTGTTTTTACCCAGGGGGACATTTTGCGTAATTATGTGTCTGTCTGTCTGTCCGTTTTTACCAAGGGGGGCATTTTGCTCAATTATGTGTCTGTCTGTCTGTCCGTTTTTACCAAGGGGGACATTTTGCTGAATTATGTGTCTGTCTGTCTGTCCGTTTTTACCAAGGGGGACATTTTGCTGAATTATGTGTCTGTCTGTCTGTCTGTTTTTACCCAGGGGGACATTTTGCGTAATTGTGTGTCTGTCTGTCTGTCCGTTTTTACCAAGGGGGACATTTTGCATAATTGTGTGTCTGTCTGTCTGTCTGTTTTTACCAAGGGGGACATTTTGCATAATTGTGTGTCTGTCTGTCTGTCTGTTTTTACCCACCAATGATAAAGGTAGCTGCGTTCTGAATTTGGGGTTGAGTCTTGTAAATGGTCCGTGTTCTTGTTCCGTATACTAAAGGGGGGGGGGGGGTTCTCCATGTTTTTTGTGTTGTGTATGTTGTGTTTCTGTATGTTCACATGCTACATGTTTCTTATGGGTGATGTTACATTTTAAACAGAATTCTGCATTGGTTATTTTTTTATTAATTTTTTTTTTCAAGAAATATTAGATTCAAGACTTTTAAATATTGTTGAAAATGACCAGAATGACAACCTGTGACAAATACTCCCATAAAAACCCTTGAAAATCAAGGCTTGTCGATTAAAAGTATTGTTATAAATGATGAAAATGAACTAAGGATACATTATTGTGTGAAAAAAATGAGTATATAAAAGTTCAAATACTTGAGTGTGTGTATGTATGTATGTATGTAGCAGACGACAAGGTTCAAGGGAAGTAATTATTAATTTAGCGCATGTTGTAAGTCTTGGGACTCATTCATCTACTGGATGATTTTTAGTCTGGAGTTAAACACACCAAAGCCAGTAAAAAGCCATGCATTAATTCCTGCTCATGTAATTGACAAAAGCAGAGCTGGGAGGCTAGATCAGTGAATGAAGTTTTGCTGTGTGTGTGATAAAACACATCTGCCTGCATGCAATGGTGGGCAGGAGTTTGAAAACTGTTTAACAGCCGACAGGAGGGGGGAGGGGAGGGGGTGCGTGTGTATCAGTAAAAGAAAAAAAGAAGAAAAATAATTGAATTGTCAATCTGAATCTGGCATCAACAAAACCAAAGTAATGAAGAAACTGATATCAATAACAAAAGATGATGCATTGCAAAAATGATACTGTAATTATATTTAAAAAAGGATAGGTCAAAGTCACAATTTTATTTCCAGATGGTACATTGAGTAAGCAATAAATTTGCTTCTTTTCATGAAGCCATCTATCTAGAAAAAAAAAAGAAAAGCAACAACAAGACAACCTAACAATAAACGGACAAACAAACAAAATAAAGCGACAAGCTAAGTAAATACATCAATAACAGGTAAAAAAAAAAATCCAAAAAATAATAAACTTCATGTTGTTATGACAGCTCATAGCAATAAATAAACTCAAAAGGAACTAAAGAAAAGATAGTGATAATAATAATAATGATAATATTTACAATTATGATATAATAAAAAAAAAAATAAAAAAAAAAAAAAAAAAAAAAAAGATAATGCACTGTAAGACTCACTCTTTCGCGTAGGTTACACACACACACACAAAGACAAGCACACACACACACCACACACACACACACACACACACACACACACACACACACACACACCACACACACATGAATGCACTCACACTCACACCACACACACACACACACACACACACACACACACACACACACCACACACACCTTTACACAAACACAAGTATATAACTATGCGTGCATGTTGCTCTGAGTTTTTAAAAAAATCATAGTAAAAAATCATAAAAAGTCAGTTATATCAGGTTACAATATCCTCTATTCTTTTACATTGTACTTTATATGATAAAAAAAAATAAAATAAAATAAAAAATAAAAAAGGGAAAAAATTAACAAAACACCCTAAAATTGATATCCAATCTAAAACAATCAAACCAACAAAATTTCACACTAGCAAATCACTCATAATGATATGATATATGTGTATAATGTAATAATCACCCATCACCACTAACAACAATAACACAACAAAAAAAGCAAGCGAAAAGGACTGGGAGAAGATTGGGGGGGGAGGATCAGGGAGAAAGGGAAGAACATAAACAATCAGCCAAACAAAGATGATGATGATAATACAAGTTTTACAAACAATCAAGAACCCCGACAAAAAAATCACAGTCAGTTGACTAGAGGTGTGTGTGTGTGTGTGTGTGTGTGTGTTGTGTGTGTGTGTGTGTGTGTGTTGTGTGTGTGTGTGTGTGTGTTGTGGTGATGTGAGTGAGTGAGTGAGTGAGATATGGAGAGGGGGGTGAGGACAGCATGCATGTCTATGTTAATGTCTGTACAGAATTTACGCCTGCTTTTTTTTGTTTGCAGGGTTGGTGTACCAAGACAGACAAGACACTGGAGATGTATATGTCCTGTTAAACAGGTACTGGAGTGTGTGTGTGTGTGTGTGTGTGGCGCCTGTGTAAGAGAGTATGTATATTGGTAGGTATCTATAGAAGTAGTGGTTGTACTGTTAGGATTGACAAAGGGATTTGTCCATGGATATCTCAATTTTGTTGTGTTTGGCCTTCAAGTAAGTCAGTGAATGTTGAAAAAAAAGGTTGACACACGCATAGGCTTACCTTAAAATGATGTAAAGTATCCATCAGCTAATCCACAAGAATCACATTGATTTCACTCACGGGCTCAATCTCAGGCTCAGGAATTGTTTTGAAGTAAAATTTGCTGGTACTACCTTTTAAAAAAAAATTAACTTTCTTTTATTTGAGGAAATGGAATAAGCACTGTGTGCATTTTTACATCCAGTTCCCGTGTGTGCAGAGTTTTGTCAATTTTTTCATACATCCTACAACGACAATGGCCTACTCTTTGAAAGCAGAATGGGTTTTACGTGTGTGAAGAGTTTTGTCAGTTTTTTCATAATTCCTACCAACAGACAATGGCCTACTCTTTTGAAAAGCAGAATGGGTTTTAACATGTGCGCAAGATGTTCTGCGTGCGTTCGCACATGGGATCTCAGTTTATAGTCTCATCCGAAGGACTTTGGGGTGGGGGGGGGGTGGAGTCGGCACCGATGTTTCAATCCAATCCAATTATGTTGCTTATAGCCCCACAACCACATAGGCCATATCGGGGCTGTCACCTCGTCATATTTTAAAACTCGTATTAAAAGTGTGCAACTACGTACAGTTTAAAACAGGGAATAAAACCAACTCAACTGTCCTTGCTTGTTAACTCCATACGAAAAATCCTCTTAAACGAGATTCGAACCGGGTCAGCAGATCACAACGCATCACTCTGACCACCAGGCTATCCCTCTTCAACATGTCTGTCATGTTTATCCCCATTTTCGTCATGAAAAATGGGGGGACTGGTGGGGATGTAGAAGAGTCCAACAGGACACATACACAGTGACTGACGGTCAAAGGGAAGGAACTCATTTCAAAGGAGACTGAGGATTTGGTGAATGTCTTCACCATCCTGCCATCTTCCTGCTCAATTTTGTTTTGTTATTGTTGTTTTAGTTGTTCTCAGCTAGAGCTCTGATGTTCAGAACATGCGCACACTGAACATCTTGTGTACATGTTAATTGTGTGCGATGGGAACAAATGACAAGATTTACAAAACTGCTTTCACACGGGGACAGATGTAAAAAAGCACATGAGTACTTATTCCATTATCCTCGATATAAAAAATAATAAATAAATGTTCACCTATGTGAGATTTTGTGTCTGCGACTGATTGCCCTCCATTAAGGCAGCCACATTCAGGCTTCAGGGATGATGTCTGAATACATCACCAGTGTGCAGGGGGTATTTTTGGTTTTCAACTTTGTTGTTCATTCCTGCTGGCAAACAATGGCCTAGTCTTCCTATATTCAAACATGTTATATTTTAAAATATGTGCACATGGTTGTTCTTCATGTGTTCATACACGGGACTTTAGTTTATAGCCTTATGGAAGGAGTTTTGGGGGAGTGGAGTTGGTACTGATGTTAACTCGGGGAATGAATTTCCCTTGTTATTGATGGTTTAAATCTGTGCCGTCAGATCGCAAGCTCAACTCTCTAACGCTAGGCTATCCTGCATTTTATTGAATTGCATTATATATGGGTGATTTTCCATTCTGTTTTGAACAGAATTCTTATTGGCAATTTCCGGATTAAAAAATTATTTTTTAAAGAAATATTAGCTTCAAAACTGCTGTTGAAAGTGACCAGAATGCAACCTGTGAATAAACATCCCTGTGAAAACCCTTGAAAATCAAGACTTGTCGATCAGAAGTTTCTCTTTAACGATAACAATAAACTAAGGATACATTTTTTGTGCTAAAAGATAAATACATAAAAGTTAAAATGCGAGTGCTTGAACGAAACAAACACAGAATAGCAGACTACAAAGGGTCTAAGGGAAGTAATTGATTCTGATGCTCGGCTCCAAATGACATTACATGCTGATTTTGTACTTAGAAAAAAGACTGATTAGACGAGTGTTTGTACTTTCGGTTTCCACATGTGTGGACATTTTTGTTTGAGAGTGTCATTCTTTTGCTGACTAAATCGGTAGATGTGGCATCCAACTTTATTAAGAGACAGTTGTGAAAGTTGTGAAATCTTAGATGATTTTTTTTTTCGAATGAATTTTAAACTTAATTTTTTTTTTATTATCGAAACGGCCACACCATTACCGGTAGGCCCTATAAACATAGCTGAAAGATTTGACAGTAACCAGTACTGGAAGTGAAACTATCTCTCCTCTCACAACACACAAGCACACACATTATTAATGTGCAGTCATCAAAAATCGGATGTGTTCATGAGTTATTAGTTTATTGTCAACTTAAATATTTTAGTGATACTTGCTGTCAAAGAACAAATTGGATAAGACAAGACTGCTAATTTAATTATCTGTGAGTAGATTTGAACCCCCCCTCCCCAACCACAAACACACATGCATGCAAACACTCAAGCATGATCATACTGTGTTGTTGTGTGGTAACTGATTGATGTGTACAAATAATGAATAATACTGTGTTATGTGGTAACTGATGTGTACAAATGATGAATAATACTGTGTGCAGATGGTGACCACGATGAAAGAGGCAGCAACAGACAGCATCACACCCAGAGGGGAAGGAAGGAGCCACTACACAGCTCTGAGCAAGTTGTCATCACAGTTGGGTGGGAGGGGTAATATTTTGGATAAATGTAGTTTTTACAAATGGGGAGGGGGGAGGGGTTGTAAGATTAATTACGTATTATTACGATGGTTTTAGTTTCAGTCATGTAGGGGGGTTCATGGTTTTAGTTTCAGGGGCTTGTATCATTTTTTGACTCTGTTAAACATTTGAACAAACAGAGACATACCTAATTACCTTTAAATTTGTAATGTAAAAACACTGATCTGGCCTGTATTGCTGCATGGATCAGAAGCCTGGACACTGCGAAAATGGGAAAGGGACAAAATAAATGCAAGTATACTAAACCAGCCAAAATGTGGTTGTACAGGTGACTTTTAAGAGTTAAATGGTCAGACAGAAGAACAAATGAAAACATTCTTGATGAACTCTCAGTGCAAAGACAAATGTTGCCTGAAATTGATAAGCACAGAGTGAGATAAAAATCTGATGACAGTTCTCCAAGGTGTAGGTTGAGGGCAGAAGGAAAAGAGACAGACCACCAACATCCTACATTGCCAACATCACTGAGATCAGTGGTCTGGGAGGAGGACTACAGGAGATAGTAGAACTCAGCAGAGGGGGAGAGAGATGACAAACCCTGGTGGCATTGGCATGGTTGATTTTGCTTACATTTTAAACAAAATTCTGTATTCGCAATTTTTGGATTTTTTAAAAAAGGAATATAAGCTTCAAGACTTTGAACTGTTTTGAAAAAGACCATAATGACAACTTGTAACCAACATCTTGAAAACCCCTGAAGTCAAGGCTTATCTATTGAAAGTATTCTTAAAAAGACGATGAAAAACTAAAGATACACAAGTGCGTGGAAAAATAAATGAAGGTTCAAGAGAGAGAGTGGACAAAATGAACAAGGAATAGCAGACTACAGAGTCTTCAAGGGAAGTAAATATTAAATTTGGCACATCTGCATTAACTCTCCAGAAGTCTGTTGATTGATTGCTGAAGTTTGAATGGATTTTTGTCATTTGGAGTTCAAAACGACAAAACAAGGCGAAACCTATGCATTGAATCCTGTGTAACACATAAAAGCAGAGCTCAGAGGCATAATAACAAAGAAGCAACAAACGGAACAAGTGTTACCATTAAAATACATCAACCTGCAAGAGGGTGAGGGAGGGAGATGAAGCCAATTTCCAAGAGCAGATTTGATACATAGTTTGTACTGGAGTTGCTACAAAACAGATACAAGGTAACAAATTTTGACACAACCGGTGCCTAACTTGAGTTGCTACTAAACAGATATGAGGTAACAAAATTTGACACAACCGGTGCCTAATGTTGGAGCCAAAATTAAATGTACATGCTGATTTTGTAAAATGACATGATCACAATGAGTGAACATTCAAACTTCAGCGATCAGTCGATAGACTTCTGAAGAGTTAGTGCAGATGTGCCAAGTTTTCAGTTTCCACATACAAATATTTTCTCAAGTGTGCCATTCTTTTGCTGACTCATATTAATCAGTAGGTATGGTATCCAACTTTATTAAGAGATAGCTATGAACTTTGCGGATTAAAAAAATTTTTTTTTACTTGACAGTTCAAAACTTAAAAAACAACAACACTTGAAACATACAAACCAGTTACAGTATAAACCTAACATATAGCATTACCATAACAGTTTAACACTTACTCAGATGTCATGCCTTAAAAGTATTTAAGTGAAAAGATCTCTCATCTCACAAACACACACACACACACACACACACACACACACACACACACACTTTTTTCCTGGTTGTTTTTAGACAGTAAAAGGATTTTAGATATTGTTTTCATTTTTGGAGATAATTAATTTGCCTAGATTTCAGAAAATGCATCAGCTAAAGGGGTCTGTCCCTTGATCACTGATTTTTAGACAGAAGTGGAAGGGAACATGCCTCTCCTTTAAATTCATCCATTGTAATATAATACCATATTTTGAGTGTAAAATGTTGCTTACTTGGCATATTTTTTTAGCTTTGCATGCTTCAGGTATTCAGGTATAGCTTTAGACCTTTCTTTGCTATGAAGGATGATTATTTGGCAAAGACTGGGGTTTATGTGCAGACTGTGGTAAAAAAAAAAAAAAAAAAAATTTTTTTAAGAGTTCACTATTGGAAATTTTTTTGAAATCACACATGGGTTGTGTGGAGCTTCTTCTATCAACAGCAGCAATGTAGACAGTTAAGTTGTTTGACAAACAGCCACCTGAAATACTGCATCACTTTTGTATTTTGTTAATTTGTAAATAATGATAGGGAATATCAATCTTTGTGCTTGTCAAATGAAGATCCCAAAATGACCACAACCATTGCCCATCCGTCCCCTTTGTAGCAGCTGGAATAAAGATCTTTAGTGCAGCCCCATTATAATATTGACCCCCACCTACCCCTCCCCCACTTCTTGTTTCAAGAATGGCAGAAAAATATTTGTGTCCAAATTTGCTGTAGAAGGGGAGGGGGTTCCTGCCTGCTTGTGTTTCTGGATTTGTTTTTTGATGGGTGTTTGCGAGAAGTATTTTATTTTGTTTATCAATTTATTCTTTTTTATTGAGGGTAATGGAATAAGCATTCATGTGCTTTTTTCCATCCAGTCCCCATGTGTATGCAGTTTTGTAAATCTTGTCATCTGTTCCCGCCAGCACACAATGCCCTACTCTTTCGAAAAAGCGGAACAGGTTTTTACATGCACACAAGATGTTCTTCCTGCGTTCGCACATGGGGCCTCGGTTTATAGTCTCATCTGAAGGACTTTTGGGGAGAGTGGAGTCTGCACTGATGTTAACTCCAGGGAGAAAAATCTCCTGGAGTGGGATTCAAACCCGGGTTGTCAGAACTGAGATGTGTGTGTGTGTGCGTGCTTTGGTCTGTGTATTGCATACATGTTGATTCACTGATTTGCCTTTACTGAAGAAAAACCACCTCATCTCATACAGCAGCACAGTTGTACAACACAGCAGTTCCCCTTCCTTTTTTCTTACTGAAATCTACCCCCACACTGTCACTCTGGCCCAAATGCAGCTGTCATAATACAAAGTCCCATCTCTACATGTCAAAACATTTTTCCTTGTTCCTCGGCTACAGCTCTGATGATGATCACCAATGGTCAGAGTGTTGTGTATGCGATCGTTTTTATTCCTGACCATTTAGGTAGCGGGGGTATGGTGTCTAAATAAGACTTATCTGCACTTGTGGGTTTGGGTTTTTTTCTTCTTTTTTTTTTATAAAAAGAATTTTATCCAATTTCTACCTGCATGAAATAGCCTACTCTTCCAAAAGGCGGAACAGTTTTTAATGTGTGTGTAAGATGGTCTGAGTGCATTCACACAGGGCGCCTTGGTTTGTAGTCTCATCTGAAGGACTTTGACATTTAGACTCTTTTTTTTCATCAAACTGGGAAGAAAGGGCAAGGCTGGGAATCAAAGTGAGGACCTCACTGTTGACTTGTTAGGCAGGTGAACATCTTTCCACCTTCCCTCTAAAAATGTAAAATAAAATAATATAAAATGGCAGTGTCATAACAAACCCACCTCTGCATGTGAAATAAAGCCGTCTGAAATGCAACTGTCATAAACTTGCCTCAGCATGGGAAATAAATCTATTTTTGAAAACTTAACCTCCGCATGTGAAATAAAGCCCTCTAAAATATAACTACCATAATAAATCCACCTTCCCATGTAAAATAAACCCATCTAAAATAAAACTGTCATGGTAAACCCACCTTCCCATGTAAAAAAACAAACATCTAAAATAAAACAAAAAAACGCACCTTCACTAACTAAAATGAAGCCATTTAGAATAAAACTGTCATAATATACCCCCCTTCACTAATTGAAATGAAGCCATTTAAAACAAAACTGTCGTAATAAACCCATCTCCATGTAAAGCCATCTAAAATAAAATACAACTATCATAATAAACCCACCCCTACATGTAAAGTCGTCTAAAATATATAACTGTCATAATAAACCCACCACATGTAAAACTATCTAAAATATAAAACTTGTAATATACCCACCTACACATGTAAAACCATCAAAAATACAACTATCATAATAAACCCACCTCTATATAAAGCCATCTGAAATATACAACTATCATAATAAACTCGCCACATGTAAAACCATCTAAAATATAATACTCGTAATATATCGACCTACACACGTAAAAACCACCTAAAATATGATACAACTATCATAATAAACCTACCTAGCAAAAACCATCTTGCAAGGAACAGTCGAGGGCAAGAGAAGAAGAGGCCGCCAAAAGAAATCATGGGTTGACAACATCAAAGATGGACTGCCCAACCCCTGCAACGCCTCCTACTAGCCACACAGGATCGTGAAGCATGGAAAAAGATCTCCGTTGCGTTTCTCTCATGTCCCCCCAACGTCCTTTGGGACATGGGACTGAGTGAGTGAGTGTGATCATAATAAACCCACCTCCATGTAAAGCCATCTCAAATATAATACCACTATCTTAATAAACTACCTCCACATGTAAAATGTACAACTATCATAATAAACCCACCACATGTAAAACCATCTCAAATATAAAACTGATAAATCCACTACATGTAAAACATCTATAATATAAAACTCATAATAAACCCACCTCCACATGTAAAATATACAACTATCATCATAAACCACCTCCACATGTAAAATATACAACTATCATCATAAACCCACCTCCACATGTAAAATATCTAAAATATAAAACTCGTAATAAACCCACCCCCACATCTAAAACGTCTAAAATATAAGACTTACAATAAACCCACCTCCACATGTAAAAAGTACAACTATAATAAACCCACCACATGTAAATCCATCTAAAATATAATGCAACTATCATAATAAACCCATCCACATGTAAAGCCATATAAAATGCAACTATCATAATAAACCCACTACATGTAATGCCATCTAAAATATATTGCAACTATTATAATGAACCCACCTCCATGTAATGCCATCTTAAATGCAACAATTGCAATAAACCCACCTTCACATGTGAAATGAAGCCATTTAAAAACTTGAGCTAAACCTGTCTCTACATTTAAATCCATCGAAAAAATATAATGCAACTATAGTAACAAATCCCCCCCCCTCTGCAGGAATAAAAAAGCCATCTAAAATAAAGCTTGTAAACCCACCCTCTGCATGTGATGTAAAGCCAAGTAAAATAAAATTGTTATAGTAAACCCTGTTCCATGTGAAATGAAGTGGTTTACAACCATTGTTATACATTCATGTGTGATAAAAAGCCTTTAAAATAGAATGTTCTAAATAAACTCGCCTTGCATGTGAAAGAAAGCCATTGTAAAAGAAACTAGGTATAAACTTGCCCAGGTTTGTCCTTTGGGTGAGGGGTTGTGTGTTCTAATGCATGCAAAACATCTTGCATGTTAAAACCTGTTCTGCTTTCCAGAAGAGTAGGCCATTGTGTACCAATGAGAATGAAATTAAGTTTTCGAAACCTCCCCATGTAAAATTGAAAACTCCCCATGTAAAAAGATTGGCATAAAAATGTTAATGCATACATAATAAACCATTAAAAAATAACCAAACTGGGCATGTAAAACAAATCATCTAAAGGAAAGAGAAACCTACCTCCATGCATAAAATATCCATCTAAGAACAAACTACCCCATGTAAAATGAACCATCTAAGAACAAACTACCCCATGTAAAATGAACCATCTAAAAACAAACTACCCCATGTAAAATGAACCTAAAAACAATCTATCCATGTAAAATGAATCATCTAAAAAACTACTCGTGTAAGATGAACCTAAAAGTAAACTACCTTGTACAAAGTAAAAAATCTAAAAACAACCTACCTCATGTAATCTAAACTATCTAAAAGCAACTGTCCCATGTAAAATAAACCTAAAAACAATTACCCCATGTAAAATAAACCACCTAAAAACTACCTCGTGTAAAATAAGCTATCTAAAAACTACCTCATGTAAAATAAGCCATCTAAAAACTACCTCATGTAAAATAAACTACCTCGTGTGAAACAGTCTAAAAACTACCTCCTGTAAAATAAACTACCTCGTGTGAAATAGGCTAAAAACAACTACCTCCTGTAAAATAAACCATCCAAAAACTACCTCGTGTACAATAAGCCTATAAACAACCTCTTGTAAAATAAACCATCTAAAAGTGAACAATTACCCCTTATGGAATAAACCATCTATAACAAACTACTGTTTAAAGCAAGCAGTATAAAAACAAACCTACCTCATGTAAAATGAACCATCTACAAACAAACCTTCCACCACATTATGATGTAAAACCATCCAAAAAAAAGTACCTCTGTAAAATAAACCACCCAAACAACTACATGCACCTGGAAGATACATCTAAATCTAATAAACCTACATCTGCAGGTAAAATAAACCATCACAATAAACCAAACCCAATCCTACCTCCATACAGAAAATAAATCTATAAACACAATGCGATTAAACCACCTAGAAGAAACGAACCTCCACATCATCACATGTAAAATTATCTGAACACTTTACCTCCAAATGTAAAATAAAAACAAACTTCCATAATCCCATCTCCACATGTAAAATAAACTAAAACAAACATCAATAATCCCATGTCCACATATAACATTTAAATAATCTAAACCATCAATAATGCCATGTCCACATATAATAAAACCTCAATAATCCCAGGTCCACTTTAACGTGGGTAAACCTTTGTCCACATGTAAAAAGTCTTCTAAAAGTTATTTGTCATAATGAACCCACTTACATATTTGGGGGAAACCATGGAAATGAAACTGTTGCAATAACCCACCAGCCATGTAAAATAACTCCCCCTCCATTTTGAGTAAAGCCAAGATAAAGCCGTCATAATAAACCCACATTCACATGTGAAATAAAACCATCCAAGACAAAATAATGTCCTCTAAACCCACGAGCACATGTCACAAAAAACTATCCGTATATAATTGTCATAATAAATCTAAATTCACATGTAAAATAAAGCTGAGATATAACTGTTGTAATGAATCTACGTTCATGTGTAAAATAAAACCATCCAAAATACAACTGTTGTAATAAATGACAAAATAAAGCCATCCAAGATACAACTTGTAATTAATCTCATAAAATAAAGCCATCCAAGATATAACTCGTAATAAATCGTGTAGTATAAAACGATCCAAGATACAACTGCTGTAATAAATCGTGTAATAATTATAAAGTCATCCAAGACACAACTGTCGTAATAAACACACGTTCACATATAATGAAATTAAGCTGTCCTATATAAAACTAATTTAATCCACAAAATCATGTAGGGCCTAAGGTAAGACCAGCCAAGATAGATACAACTATCAGAATAAACCCAGATTCACATGTGAAATAAATCGATAAAACCGTCCAAAACGCAACTCATAATAGACACAACCAGAAGTGGAATAAAGCCATCCAAACTGTCATAAACAACTCCCAGCACACACGAAATGAAGCCATCAAGTGCCACAGCAAACTCGCATCGGGCAAAATAACGCCACTGAAAATGCAACTGTCAGGGGACGGGATAGCTCGGTGGACAGAGCACTCGCTTTCTTTTTCAAGCTAAGGTTAAGCAGCATCCAGCGTGGTTACCAAGTGGATGGGTGACCGTTTGAATGCCTTGGTTTTCTACCGGATGAAAAAAAAGCACATGATTGCTTATTCTGTTATCCTCAATATAAAAGAATAAATAAATAAATACAGTAGGCCTACACCAGCTGTAAACGGGTGCCTGCCTTCTTTAGAGTCAGGGAAGGTAAAGCAGCGAGGGAGAAGAGATGGGCGCCGCCCTCAATGTGCTAGCCCCTAAAGAAGCTGAGGTCTCTGATGTCTCGTTCCCTTACGACCGCCTAGGTTATGGGACACATTTACCTTTGCCTTATAATATAACTGTCATAATAAGCCTATCTCCGCGTGAAATAAAGCTATTTATTTTATGATAGGCTATAACTATCATAACAAACCCACGTCTACGTAGAAATAAAACAATGTATGATATAACTATCGTAATAAACTCATCCCACGTGAAATAAAGCTATTTAAGATATAACTATCACAATAATCCAACATCTACATATGTTCCCCTAACAGGGTTGCCAATGGAATGGCAGATTTCTGGCTTTCTTAAGCATCAGGAGTGTATAAGCAGGCAAAGGAAGCTACCAGCCTTGTAAGGGCAACAACACTCAACAAGACAAAAAAAATAATAAAAGCTTTCTTTAACAATTTGCAGGACCTGAATTCATGCTACTCATTTCCAGCTGAGCTATTTTACAACCTTGATGAAACAGGGCTGACCACGTCACAGAAGCCACAGAAAGTTGTTGTAGATGTTGTCCCTTGTGTTCCACATGACCTCCAAAACAGCAGATGAGGCAGCTGCTGTTTCGGAAACTGAGCAGAAATTTGATTATAGCACAGTGGAGATGCCTTGCCCACAGTACACCCACACTCTCTCGGCCAGGAGGGTATAAGGACAGTCAGGGTTGGAGATGTTCTCCAAAGGCCAACTAGCCCCCAGGGCTGCAGCACATAAGGATTGTGCAAGTCTAGCCTCCTAGTCAGTCATATTCGATCACTAAAGACTAAGCTGTAAAGTGGAATTCCATGAGTGGGAAAGCCACTGATCATACAGCCTCTCACTTTGCTGTTGTCCCCAGTGTCAATGGATTAATCAAGTAGGCCTACTGTGATAAAGCCAAGGCACTGAAGGCTATGTTGCAGAAGTAGGCTCAAAACAAGCCGCACAGGTCCTGTCGCATGTACCTGGCCAACTGTCACCATATCTGGCTTCATCAACGCAATGGCAATGCACTTCACCTGTCATAACCTTTCTGCGAAGAGATTTCAAATCCTACATGCTGCACGGGGACTGGATGTAAAAAAAGCACATGGGTGCTTATTTATTATCCCAAAATAAAAGGATTTGATTTGATTTGATTGATTTGCCCCACCAGGAGCAAAAGGTCTTGCCAACCAAAGTGGATGGATGACCCAGATCTATGTCAGGATTTTCTACAGCATTTTGTGCCACACAGTTGTAGCATTCATTTTTTTTTGGTCAACATTAAGTTGCAGAGGGAGTGACTGGTGTTTTTAATTGTTTTAATGTTTTAAATCATAGTTTATTTATTTAATTTTTTTTTTATAGAGAGAATAATTATATTACTGTAGTACCAACCTGCCGGTGCTTAGTTCGAATATTATATGTTTTTTAATAAATACAAATTATACTGTATCAATGTTTTCTTTTCTGTTATTTCCGAATATATAAAGATTTGTTTTAAATCATTTTATGTATCATTTGTTCACTCATATTCAAATGAGAGGAAGAGAGAAGAGAAGCAGATATGAGCAGAAGAGAGAGAGAGACCATCTGTGGGAAAGACGGTGAGGGGGAAGAGAGGAGAGAGCAAGATTCAAAACCAAGAGATGCAAAGAAGAGATCAAAAGAATATTGCCAAAGACGAAGTCTAGGGCGTAAGGGCCTTTATAAATTTTAAAGTCCTCCACTTACATGGTTATTCTTTTATCTAATCTTTGAAAGCGGCACGCCGTGTTCACTGCCCCCTCCCCCTCTTGCAATAATTTCACATGCGTAATTATTAAGCATATAACTAACACCCTTACCACACTAGCTAGACCTAAGTTTAGTTTTCGTGTGTGTGTGTGTGTGTGTGTGTGTGTGTGTGTTGTGTGTGTGAGAGAGAGAGAGAGAGAGAGAGAGAGATGAGAGAGAGAGAGAGAGAGAGAGAGAGAGTTGGCAAAGTTTGAGACTAAGGGATGAGCATTCAACCTTGTCGAGCGAAGCCTTTTAGGTCGCAGATGCCAGCCTGGGGTTCTATCAAGTTTTCCGTCGTCGTAATATTTCAACATAAGCATAATTTTAAAGGTTATACACTACTAGTCTTTGATATCTAATTATTGAATAATGTAAGTTTGTAGAAAATATTTTATTTTTGGTATTTCTTAGATTATTTACAGTATTTAGCACATTAAATTTCTTGATAATTTCCTCCTGAAGGCCTTCTGTACCTGCGAAGAGAAGATAACGCTGATATCCGGATTTTACCGTCAAAATGGAGGAGGCGAACTGAAATTTCCAGATTGACGATCGTTTTTCTCTGCCCTTGTAGCTGTTCTGCGGTGCTGTGGTAAATATGTAATGCACGTGTGTTTATTTACAGACATGTTTAAGCATCCGTGTAGCATTACAAAGCATGTTATTTATTCTTGCCTTTGATTTTGACGCATTGCAAACTCGTGTTTTTGTTTCACATAGCCTTCCCCGATGCGAAGATGATGACTCCCGGAATATACTCCGGCAAGAACTAGGAAATGGCATTTAACAGAAAACTGCACTATACAATCCAGCGCCAAGATAGTAAATCTTATGTGGACTCAGATTTCCTGCTTCATCACAAGAACCAACAACACAAACAAAAAACACAAGTTGACGGATTCTTGTTTAAATGGACCTGGTAATATCATGTTTACAGACTATAGTTTCAGGTTCGCATCAATGTTTTTCTCCTTTTATCTTCGTGTCGAAATATTGACATTACATGTATTGCTAAAGATCCCTTTTTTTGATGCCGTATTCACAACTTGAAGGTTAAATTCTTTAATCAAAATATAATAAAACCAAGAAATAAACAACAACAAAACCCCCCAACAAAACCTACAGCAAAAGAAAAACCCAATTCATATTGAAGCAAGTAAAATTCTAGTCATGGCTAAGAGTAAGAGCTTTGGAAAATGTTAGTGCTAGGATCCAAACATGCACTGTATCATGTTGGCTTAAACATCACTAAAATTATAGTAAAAATTTCTCAAGTGAGTGCAAAATTCAACATTAATTGGTTTTGTTAAACAGACTAGTTTTGTTTATTTGTTGTTGTATTTTTTGTTGCGGTATGATTAATTCAGAACTTTCTAGATATTTGGAGTAGCTTGGAAAAAAGTTTTCCCTCCATTCCTAAGGTCTGTCCTTATCTTTTGGCTGGACACTTCTTGTAACTTTCGAAGGAGGAATTGGGGGTACTGAGCACTCTTCATTTTCCAGGCAGTGTTTTGCATAGATACAGAACCAACCCCTCTCCTGATTTCCCAAGTACATGCTTGTGTGGGTATAAATAAATAATGTAGTAGTTATAACAGAGGAGAGAGTGAATCACTGAATCATGGGAATCAGAGAACATGAACATGAACAAGATTTATTCTTCAGGCCACCAGCCCCAAGAATGGGGTAAACAAAGCATAGCAAAGCAAAGCAAATAATGCAAAAATAAAATGAAACCTCATGACATATATGGCAACTGCTAAAACATATCAAGTGTGAACATGTGTCCTTTTAGATTAAACTGACCTCTTTTAAATGATGTTATTTGTTTGTCAAGTCTCCAAGTTTTCAACAAAATCCTGCCTTATTTTTAAGGCATTGAAAAGATACAAACTTAGCCTACGAATGGTAAATACAGAGCCATATTTCAACACATTTACGTATGGTTGATCGATTGGGACCAAGTACTTATACCTTAGATTTTCATACAGAATACAATTTCTTATAAAATGTTCTTCATCTTCCACTACCTTACACAACTTACACATGTAGTCAGTATCCTTCTTAAAAGTTCTCCTGAAAGATGATCCATTAATTGGTAGCAAGCCGAGACGAAGCTTAACTAAACAATCCCTAAAACATTTTATATCCATGTATTCGAAATAAAGTTCACATCCAAAGTCAGCTTTAAACAGTCTATATGTCTGATATATGTCTTTAGCCACTATAGACCCATTCCACTCTTGTAAATATACATCTATCATTCTTTGCTTAAACAGCGATATAAAAGTATGTTCACAACCAACTCCTTGCTCCAACCAGGCATACCCAAAACCAAGAGTAAACAAGGTATGTTTAAGTAAAGTTACCCAGCATGTTTTGCCATATTCGTCCAAGTTAACAAGCATTAGATAAGCTTGCTTGGGAAGTCTATCTATGTCCATTTTTAAAAGCTTAAACCAGTATCGAATGCACCTGACTGCACTGTTTACATATAATGGATAGCGTCCTATTTCTCCATAAACAAATTTATTTGGTACCCTAAGTGGAACGTTTAGAAAACGTTTACATGCCATGGTATGTATCTTTTCAATATTGCTCAGTCTATGAAGACCCCACATCTCAGACCCATACAAGAGAATTGGCAGTACCTGCACATCAAAAATTCGAAAAAAACAATCCTTTGAAATGTCATTTAGTTTTGATATATGTTTCACGCATTCAACACATGCATGCCTTCCTTTCATGGCAAGAGCATCTACACCTCTGTTCAGGCTCATTCTTGTGGTAAAAACAAATCCTAGATAACTGTATTTATTAACCACTTCTAATACACTGCCACCTAACTTCCATTTTTCCTTCTTACCCAAAAATCCACCTTTGCGAAAAACCATAACTTTTGTCTTGTCGATGTTAACATTCAAAAACATTTTTGTACATGCATTGTATAGACTGTTAATTTGGTTTTGTAAACCATCCGCAGTATATGATAACAGAACTATATCATCAGCAAACAAAAGAAGATACAATTCAAGAAAACTGGGCAACAACTGTATACCATGAAGACCGTAAGTATCAACTGCTGAAGCTACTTCATTTATATACAATGAAAACAATATCGGACTCAACACACATCCCTGTCTTAGACCGATTGGACAATAAAAAAATTCAGTTAGTCTGCTCTCGATACGCACACAAGACACCACCGATTCATACATGGCAATAACAGCATTTAGATATTTCCCCTGAATTCCATTTTGATTCATAATATTGAACAAAGGCTGACGATGAACAGAGTCAAAGGCTTTCCTCAGATCGACAAAGCATGCATAAAGTTTTCCTCTTTTCTTTGCTAAACACTTCTCGACCACTGCTTGGAGTGTAAAAATATGATCTGCTTCCAGCTTGTGACTCTGTCAGTTTTTCATGATCTTCAGCCCACTGCACAAGTCTTTTGTTTAGAACCGACGTATAACATTTACTAGTCAAGCTCAATAAAGAAACTCCCCTGTAATTATCAGTTAAACTGTCATCTCCCTTTTTCAGAATTGGTACAATAATGGCTTTTGCCCATTGATTTGGGTACACACTATTATCAAACAAGATATTGAACAATTTGGTTAAAAAGCGCACAGCCAGATTGTCTGCTAGCTTTAACATTTCTGCCAAGATGTTATCAACACCACAAGCCTTGCCTCTTTTTAAGTGTTGTAAGGCATCAGCAACTTCCTTTTCAGAGATAGGCTGATTAAGCTGACAGCTTAAGTCATTGCCTTCTGCTTGTACAAGGCCAGTAGCTGGACTCATACTGGTGTTTATTGTGTTTTCGTTAAACAATTGCTGAAAATGATTGAACCACTGATCATCAGTTATATCTTTACAGATTTTTGTTTTTCGCCTTCCTGAAACTTGCTTAAGTTCTTTCCAAAAGTGCTTGCTATTTTTACCAAGAGAAGCCAAGTACTTGGCTTTTTCTCGCTTATGTCTAGTTTTTTTGCATTTAATCAACTTTTTATAGTCTGTTCGTGCCTTTACGTACAAAAATCGATCATTATCTCCCTTCGACCGACGGAACTTTGACAGACATTGTCGTGCTTTATGTTTAGCATCTTTACATTCTGCGTCAAACCAACGGGCATCTTGCTGGTTATTCCCAATGCAGACACGCCTTCTCATACATTCACTGGCCTGTAATAATGCATTTGTGAAAGTTTCCAATGCCCCATCAATATTATGGTCTAGCAATGAAAAAGCATGCAGACACATATCCTGCATTTCATCTGAACAAAGATTTGACAGAAAACTACCCTCCTTTGTATCATCCCAGACTAATTTGTTGACCCATTTCTTAATGCTTGTGTTTGCAGTACACAAATCATTTTTACTTTTACGTAGTGTCAGCATAACAGGAAAATGTGGCGAGTCAATAAAAGTAACAGTCTTAACAGCATGAACCAAATCAGCAACACACAGCTCTCTAGACATAATGACATAATCAATTGTGCTTCCCCATTTGGTGAAACAAATGTCAACGACTCATCAAAACCAAACTGACACAAACCATTCAACACAACACAATCAAATATGGAACATACATTCAACAATTCTTTCCCAAAAGTGTTCACCTCTTTGTCATCAGATTTTCTTTCAAATAACAAGTCTGCCCTTTCATCTACACCTCTGTGATTTCAGATTTCCACATCTACATCCACACTCATAGGCAAAGCATTCATACAACCTGTCCGTGCATTCAAATCGCCCATTATGATCAAAGAAAATATGGGAATCAGAGAGAGAGAGAGAGAGAGAGAGAGAGAGAGAGAGAGAGAGAGAGAGAGAGAGAGAGAGAGAGATGTATCTGTGTGTGTGTGTGTGTGTGTGTGTGTGTGTGTGTGTGTGTGTGTGTGTGTGTGTGCATGCATGTGTGTGTGTGTGTGTGTGTGCATGCGTGTGTGCGAGCTTGTGTGACTGTGTGTGTAGACTGGATGTGTCAATGTTATGATCATATAATATTTGATAAGAAGTTTCTACAGTTTCTAAACTTTTTTTGCCAGAAACTGAGAAAGCATGAGATTCACAACAGTAGTAGCCTATAGTATTACAGTATTAGATATTATTAATATTATAAATTAAAATTTAAATATATCAAAAGAGATACTCAGAGTCAGATAGTTATTCTTGTTTTATGCCAAACTAGCCTAGATAAAGAGTTTAAGGGACAGGTTCATTGAGTACTGAACAAGAATTTCTAAAGTAATCACTTAAGTTCCCAGTGAGAACTGTGTAATGTATACTTGTACAGTATACATGACTGAAGCAGCAAAGATGAGGGGTTTTGCATAGATCTAGACAGCTGTGTATAGGTCAAGATATTGTTGATTGTCTTTGATACAGATAGATCTAGATAATGTATACATATCAAATTAATCTAAATATTATGTTGGCCTAGTTGCTACTGCTAGCAGGAATTCTCCATAACTGAAACTGAAAATGAAGGTGCCAGAAATTGCTACATTTGGAAGACAGTTTTATATGGTTAAGATGCTGAAAATGAAGGTTCCAGAATTAGCTGTTTGGAAGACAACAGTTTGATATGGTTAAGATACTGTTAATCATAATTAAATAATCCGTATTATTTAATTATATCATTATCTTTGTTTGACAGGTTTTTGGCCTTCTTGCCCTATACCCATACAGAAAGGCTGTTTAACCATGCACCACTAAACCAAAATTGATGAAAAAAGCTGCAATGCATCTCAAGTAACGATAGAAAAGAAAGCATGCAAGGCTCTTTTGGCAAAGAATCAGCATCTCATGAGCGCTTGCATCAAACACAGTTACTTGAAAATCACTAACTGTTCATGTTTATAAGCCACTTACTTTTTCCTGAACAAACAAGGGGAAAAAAATACTCTTAATTGAATTTCTATATTTTTAGGTTTTGTGAAGCCGCTAAAAGAGAAAAGAAAACCACCCAAACAAAACCTGATAAAAGTAAAAAAAAAGAAGAAGAAAAAAAGACAGAAAAAAGGCTCAGGATGAATATCCTGCATGCTGTGAGCAAGCAGCAAGAGGTGTCGCCCAAGCTGAAGAAGCTGAAGGCGTCCTGCAAGGATGACGGAGACGCTCTGGTGCAGCTGGAGAAGGACGAGCTGAAGACACGCCTGACCCCCTGCAGTACAGGGTCACCCAGGAAAAGGGAACAGAAAGGTAGGGGGTGTAAACTGTACAGAGAGGTATGTACATGTATACCGGTGAAGTAAACTGTACAGAAAGGTATACATGTAAACTGTACAGAAAGGTATACACTATATACAGGTTGTTATGTAAACTGGCATAAGATGGATTGATTGTTCACATGTGTGTGCGTGCACATGTGCGTGCGTGCGTGTGTGTGAATACATTTGAATTTGCTAAAGTTATTGTCATTGATTGTTTGTGTGTTGTATAGGTTGAATGCAAGTGCTTTGATTTGTTTTATTGAGGAAAAAGTAGTGAGGAAAGACAAGTGCAGGTATCAACTTCTCAATCATTTTGAAAATGACTTATCAAAGATTCAAATAAAAAAAAAAGAAGAAAAAATAAATTCTAGGGAATAATGTCTTTCAGTGGCAGCATTGTAGGCATTTCTGAGTAAGAACCATGCCTTTGGCCAGACCTGACTCGAGTTTTCGGCTCCTGGATGAGCCCTCATCAGGGGTCAGAATTTAAAAGTGTCAATTGCATTCAAAGGAATATTTGATATTCCTGTGGCCTTTTGAATCTGCCCTCAAAAGACGATGATAAAAAGAGAAAGAATATATGCTTAGAATATATGTTGGGAAAAAAAAAATTGTTTAGATATAGCACTATAGATATAAATTCCATGTATTATTATTATGATGATGAAATTAGTCTAGAGCAGAAAAGAAAATGACAGTCTGCACACTCTGTTCCTCTTACACCAGTAATAGTCTGCACGCTTTATTCTTTTAACAGTGCCTATTCAGGAAAGTATGTGCACGCCAAGGATGAGGGTGTGTACAACTGCGTGGTGTGTGGCAACGCGCTCTTCTCCTCTGACACCAAGTTCGACTCCAAGTCAGGCTGGCCGGCCTTCCACGACGTGATGGACAAGGACAAGGTCATCCTCAGGGTGGACACTGCTCATGGTGAGAGGAGCTGCAGTGTAGTCCTAGAGGTTTTTTTTAAATGAATGAATGCTTAGTGCATGTTTGCGTGTGCTCAGATGACCTATGTGGTTTATTACATGCAGTCTCTGTGTTTGCAGTATTGTAAATTTTGTTATCCATTCCCACCAGCGCGCAGTGGCCTACTCTTTTGAAAAGTGGAACGGATTTTAACGTGTGCCAGTATGCCTGTGGTATTACACATTCAGTGTGCTGGTGTGCTAGGGGAATGACACATTCTATGTGCCAGTATTCCAGTGGTATTACACATTCAGTGATGATGATGACAATGATGATGATGACAATGATGATGATAATGGTGATACAAGAAAAGCAAAAAAGACAAGACATTTTGTCTTTCCACTGGGGTCGACATCTTATCTGTCAGTCAAACAGAGATTTGTCCCATAACCAAACTGACTTGGCTGATGAAGCATTGGTTAGATTGCTATAGCAAGTGTATCACAGAGTGCATCTGATACAGCAAACACTTGGCAATACTTACACACTTCATGCTGCTTGGTGTCCTATGTACACTTGATAACATTTCTGGTAAGGTGTCTATGGACAGAGTGTTGCAGAAAACAAAGTGTAATAAATAACTGATCACTCTGTCTCAGGGATGCAACGGATGGAGGTAAAGTGTGTTTATGGACAGACTGTTGCAGAAAACAAAAGTGTAATAACTAACTGATCACTCTGTCTCAGGCATGCAACGGATGGAGGTAAAGTGTGTTTATGGACAGACTGTTGCAGAAAACAAAAGTGTAATAAATAACTGATCACTCTGTCTCAGGCATGCAATGGATGGAGGTAAAGTGTGTTTATTGACAGAGGATGCAGGTAAAGTGTGTTTACTGACAAACATTTGCAGAACACAAAGTGTAATTAATAACTGATCACTCTGTCTCAGGCATAAACAAAGTGTAATAAACAACTGATCACTGTGTCTCAGGCATAAACAAAGTGTAATAAATAACTGATCACTCTGTCTCAGGCATAAACAAAGTGTAATAAACAACTGATCACTCTGTCTCAGGCATAAACAAAGTGTAATAAACAACTGATCACTGTGTCTCAGGCATAAACAAAGTGTAATAAATAACTCACCACTCTGTCTCAGGCATGCAGCGGATGGAGGTGAAGTGTGGGGACTGCAGAGCTCACCTGGGGCACGTGTTTGACGACGGCCCCAAGCCCACAGGTGTGCGCTACTGCGTCAACTCGTGCTCGCTGGACTTTAAGAAACACACCACCGTATAGCCTCCATCCAGTCACCGCTGTCTCCTCCCCCTCCTCCTCCTCCTCCTCCCTCCTCTGTCGTCTGCTTCTTTTCATATGCAACGGAGGATTCTGCACATGAAGTACTGTGTGTCTAGAAATACAAAAGTTGGGTTGGTTGGGTTTTTTTTGGTTTTTTTTTCTCTCCTTCCTTCCCTCCCAATGTCTTTTACATGCAGCAATCTTAATGGTTATTTTAAAGTTTCTGTTTTATTTTTATTATTTTTTTGGCCATACTTTTTAACACTGTTTAATCCTCCTTTTTATTGTTTGTATGTTGAGTATGAGAGCCTGTTTATGTAGGTACAGGTGATATCGTTTACGTGCATGAAGTTGTCATAAGCAAAATATGTACTGAATTTGAAATGGGAATGAAACTGAAAATTTGACAGTTCAACCCAGACTTTTTGTTTATTTAGTTATTTTTCTAACGTTTTTTTTTGTGTGTGCATCAAACCATCTTGTTTCATTTACTCCTGCAGTGTTGTTGCCATGGTTACCCATCGTGCCATCCTCCATGTTATATGTTGGGTCTTAGTGAGTGTACATGTCTGTGTGTTGTCGGTGTTATGATTTTCTTCCAACTTTTCCAGCGTAGATTGAGGTAAAGTTTGAAAAAGTCATTGATTGATTTTAAAATCCATATGGTCATCTAGAGTAATAGTGTAAATATGTAAGATCTTAATTGCCTTACTGTAAAGATTTTTAAAATATCAAATTTGTAGAATTTTTCTTTTACAGGAACTTGTGAAATAATTGGGAAAATTCATTTGATGTATTCTTTTTTATTTTTGTATTCATAATAAATCATCTCCAGTGATTGATTTCGAGTAAGTGAAAACTTGGACTTGATGTAAAAAATCAAATAAAATCTTTACAACTAAAGTAGTATATTTTTTTGCTGTATCAAACAGTATTGATTTCATACTAAGTGCGGTAGTTATTCAAAGGATAATTGAGTGATTTGAGAGCTTTTTCAGGGTTAATTAAAAAAACATTTTTTTTATAACTAAATGAAGAATAGAAGAATATCAGACTTTGGTTTAAATCTGTGACTTTTGATATATATAAATTTGATCAGTAACTTTTATGAAAATGCTAAAAATGGCTTGGACATTGGTGCTATAGCATACCACATTTTGTGGGGACTTTCCCGTGATATCTTTACCCCCTAAAGTAGCCTACATCTAATGTACAACCACATGGTTTTTTTTTCATGTATATTGCTGGAATGTAGAACAGGAGTTTTATATTTCATCCAGGAGACTTTGCCTTTCACCGGTTTTTATAAATCAGGTCAGATTTTAACATTGGATTTTATTTGTAGCTGTCAGACCATTGATAAATTGTACATGTACATGTATATATCCCCCCCAAAAAAAAGAACAAAGAAAAAAGTCTATTAATTGTCTTGGCTCTTTATCATGACTTGGACACCAAAACTTAATTTTCAGGTGAGAATGTGGGTGTTAGAAATGTGGTGTTTTTATTTTCCCAGAGAGTTGTTGGAAGGGTGTGCGTTCACCAGTCAGTGTTCAAATACTAGTCTGGTGAACTGGTGAACCGTAACGGCTATGTCAAGTTTAATAAATGAAATACGCTCTGTAAATCTGTAGCACAAACTAAATCAAACAGTAAACGATCTCAGTTTATTCACGCTCATAGACTGTTACAAAGAGGATGTTGAGGCTTGTGGTTTGTCTTTCATTTCGTGGATAGAATGGTTGTTCCAGTCAGCTCCGTAATGCTTTTTGTGTGTGATAAATCATAAACTGTGGTTTGGATCACTTGTCGTCTGCAATATATATTTGATTTGATTTTTTGTTTTACTTAAAAGCTATTAACTGGGCACTGTCAGTAGAGAACCAAGAACACTTTAGTTTTTTGTTTTATGTAGAGAAATTTGAGTCAGACGCACATTGCATAATTAAGATGAAACACAAAAATAAAGCACACACCACAGTGCACTGTTCAATACTTTTGTCATGAATTTTATGAGGTGAGGTTTTCTTCAAGCGAATTGAAGAAATCTGTAGCAGTGGGATGTTATTCTATGAACATGTATAAAGTTTTTCTTGAGGGATTTGTAGCTGGGTGAATATTGCTGAGTGCATTATCCATATTGGAAAGAAGCGAGGCAGAGAGAGAAAAATGAACACGAACCAGAGTAAACGGGCTGCTCAGAAAAGACATTTGCTTTTGTCTCAAAAGCATTGTTTGTACTTTTTTTGTCAATGATGATTAATGCCCAGATCTTTAAAGTAGTCATTTACCATCAGGGCTATGGTTGGTCAGTCTTCCTGTGGTTTTAAAATATTCAGTGAAAATTACTGATTTCTTATTCACAGTATTTTTTAGTTTTATCTGCATGTGAATGGAAATGGATCAATTGAGAGGAGGGGAGAGAGAGAGAGAGAGAGAGAGAGAGAGAGAGAGAGAGAGAGAGAGAGAGAGAGAGAGAGAGAGAGAGAATGGTTAATTATGACAAGCTTAACCTTCCACTTACAAAGGGGAGGGGGGTGGGGGAGAGTATGCACATGGTTGTTTTTCAAACATCTTAGCTAAAAAAAAGCTAACTTCCTTTCACTTTGCATTTTATTTCCTCTTCTTCTTAGTAATGTCTTTTAGTCTTTTTTGCTTTGGACTGAAACTCAAGAATACTTTATTATCTCATTACAGATTGAGTGGTGTATGTTTTTAAAAAAAACAAAAACTAAAACATAAGATCCACTTTGAGTTGCTGTATAATGTGTGTAATTTTGTGATGTGTTCATGATCCCTGTGTCATGTTTATGGTCAGAAATACCCTGTAATCTGAATGCCTTTGTCCTGTGTGTGTGTGTGGTGTGTGTGTGTGTGTGTGTGTGTGTGTGTGTGTGTGTGTGTGTGTGTGTGCACGCACACATGTGTGCACAGTTCCTCGTAAAGAACACATTTGGTCACTATGATTTGTGAAATCAAACCAGATAGTAGAGAGCGAAAACGGAGTTCACTTTTTCTCATTTAACACTTTTGTATAAAACCCCACAACCCCCCCATCCCCTAAAACTTTTTCTGCATATTGCTTCTTCAGGTATATATATGTGCCTAAAGTGAACATTGAATATATGATGCTATCATTTATGATTATCAGTATCTATATCTGTATCTGTATCTGTCTCTGTCTCTGTCTGTCTCTGTCTGTCTCTGTCTGTCTGTCTGTCAGTCTGTCAGTCTGTCTGTCTGTCTGTCTCTGTCTCTGTCTCTGTCTCTGTCTCTGTCTCTCTCTCTCTGTCTCTCTCTCTCTCTCTCTCTCTCTCTCTCTCTCTCTCTCTCTCTCTCTCTCCTCTCTCTCTCTCTCTCTCTCCAATACCAATGTGAACGTTCTGTAACATGAATGAACAGTACATGTTTGACTGGTGAAGTAACTGTTGTAGTTTTTAAAGCACACTGATTGGTGTGTGTGGAGACTTTGATTGATATAATATATATCAATCACATGCTGTGCAACTTATCGACTCATACTCTTCCATTGTCAAAGTGCCATCATCAGACGCATCAGTGTAGTGATAACATTTGTTGTCTCTCCTTTTTGTTGTCATCATTGTTGTTTTTGTTGTTGATTTTTTTTGGGGGTAAAGCCAGTGGTAACCAAAAAGTTGTGAATGGTATATGTATTGACATTTGTGAAAGGTTTTATATATAAAGGTCATATATATATTTATAAGACCTTGTCTTAGGGTTTAGTATTGGTCAGTGTTGCTTTTGGGTTTGGGTAGTGTGTGCTTTTACATAACCTTGTCAGTTACATAGCTTTGTCTGTTACATAGCTTTGTCTGTTACGTAGCTTTGTCTATTACATAGCTCTGTCTATTACATAGCTCTGTCTATTACATAGCTTTGTCTATTACATAGCTCTGTCTGTAACATAGCTCTGTCATCAGAAGATACCTCCTGGTCTGCTACTAATGTACAGAAAGCAGAAAGGTTTGGGTGGAAATGAAACGGCTATATGCAGTGTGTCTTATAGATCTGTAAAAGGTCAGTTTAGCAGTAAGAAGAATGTATGACTGTTGGATATCAGGATACACGCTGAGTCCATTGTGATTGGTTTATTCACTTTGATGGCATTAATCTATCTTTGAATCAAAGATGCCTGGATCTTGTTCATGACTTGCCCCTTCTCCCCCACCCCCGTGTTTTATCTTGAAGGTACTAATGTTAAGGATAGTGGAGGTTTGTAATGTAGCATGCATCTAGCACGTGCATGGAAAAGATACCACAGCAAAAAGGGTGAAAAAGGGTGTTGTCTCTGGCTAATGGTCACAGAAAATCTTTGTCCCATGAGTTCTGACACACACACGCATGCACACTCTCACACGCTCACACGCACTCTCACTCGCACTCTCTTTCCTGTTTCTGAACTAGAAGTATATATTAGTACTGAAATACGAAGTACTTTCCTCATACTGAATTAGAAGTATATATTAGCACTGAAATATGAACTAGGTTTTAGAAAGTAGAAAACAAATTATGATCGACACGATAAGTCTTTCACAGTCTGGTCTGCGTATTTCAAACTTGCAACGAACTCTGCCAAAACTGTCAGAAATTCCCCCACCTTGTTGGTGATAACATAATGTCCCAGCTGGTATCATCTGTATAAGCTTCAAATCATGTCTTTCATCTCTTTGTGTGTATGAACTTTTATATGGTTTTATTGAAAATAAACACCCTGATCTTTTCAGACAGGGTGTGTGTGCAGTAGTATGACAGTAAATGTAGATGTTATGGTTTGTGTTATGGTATGTATATCATAGCAGTTTAGGTGTATGTGTGTGTGTGTGTGTGTGTGTGTGTGTGTGTGTGTGTGTCTGTCTGTGCGTGAGTGTGCGTGTGCGTGTGGTGCATGCATGCGTGTGTGCATGCGTGCATACGTGTGTTCATCTCATTGCACATAAGGATGAAGTTGTTAAACCCTTTCAAAGATTTCGTGATTACTCTATCCATCTTAACTTAAGTGCATGAACCGTCTTCTCTGTATCTATGTGTGTGTGTTTGTGTGTGTGTGTGTGTGTGTGTGTGTGTGTGTGTGTGTGTGTGTGTGTGTGTGTGTGTGTGTTTGTTTTGTGTGTGTGTGTGTGTGTGTGTGTGTGTGTGTGTGTGTGTGTGTGTGTGTGTGTGTAGAAGCTGTGGACGGTGAAAGTAGTATGTCTATGTATCAAGTTCTATAGGACTGGTTAGTTCTGGAGGAGAGGGAGATTTCAGGTTTGCTGATATAAATGATTGAGGTATTTTAGGAGCCCAGTGGTTACACCCTCATCCAGAAAGCAAGACAATGATGGGTTGACCAACCCCAAGGGCCAGAATGTCAGAAATCAAGAAGTTGATGGTTCAAATCCCATCCGTAGCCAGACTTTTGCTCTGTTCTATCATATGATTGTCAATAAGTGAGATAAAAGTCGTCCCGATGTGTTTCTGTTCTCTCTGCCTAGAAATTTTTGCAGAAGCTGAGGTTAAAGTTAGGAATCATCACATAAGCATGGCATAAACTATATGCTTACATAATATTTAGACAAAAATCCCGTCTTTTTGTAAGAAAAGAAACCCCTTGCAATTAGTAGTGTATAACTATGCTATGCTTTGTTAAAACACCTTTTACCCCACCACACAAACCTACACAAACACACGGACAACACATATATGTGCACACACACACACACTCATGCATGTCTGCAAGCACACCTACACCCACACCACAGAGGCAAAACACTCCCCTTTCCCTGTCTGTGCTCACATACACACACAGAAGACAGGAGACAGTGTAGCCCTAGATGTGTAGTCCTTGGTGCTTGTTTCTATGTTGTGAATGGTGTGTACCCCCACCCCTCCCCCCCTCTACATCGAAAAGGTCAGCACTGCAGGTTGTGACTCTTCACTGCACGTCCATCTTGTATCCTCAGCCTCTGACATGTGTATGTCACCCACATGACTTATCCTCCCCCCCAAACTGGGCAGGGTGGGTGGGGGGTGGGTGGGAGAAGGGTAGGGGTGAGAGTTGGGGGGTGGGGAGGTGGGGATTGTTCTTGTCATTCGTGAACTAACTGAATAATTTTCCCTTGTGTAAGGTTGGGTTTTTTTGTTTTTTTTATACTAAAGTCTCATGATTGCTGTCGCTGTCAGTATTTTGTCACTACTTTCCATGTAGCTGCACCTTTGTTCGTTATGGTTAATGTCTTGTTAGTTAGCTGTGTGTAGCTTTAAAAAAAAATTATTTATTTTTTTTTAGCAGTGTGTGGCTTACTAAGAAGTCACCTATTGCTTTGGTTTTGATGTTGAGATAGCAAGTTTGGAAAGGGGGGGAGGGATATTACTAATTCTGATAAAAAAGAACAATAAAAATAGTTGTGACTTTATTAAAGGTAGGGAACAACATGAATGATAATAAAAGCAACAATAGCTATTACATAACAAAGTTTATAATGCCAACCTAACTAACAATCATTGTAACTAAATGACAATCACAATAGTACCGTTATTCACTGAATGATAATCACTAAGTGTGTTTGCTGTAAGTTCATGTGTCAATCATTAGTGCTGAAGTGGCTACATGAACTATGTGGAAGTTTTATGAGACAAAAAAAGAAAAGAAAGAAAATTGTATAGAACAAAACAGGAGTTCCATAGAAAAGTCAACACATCAGGGAAGAGGTGACTAGTCCTGTGTCTTCGCCTCCTGCCAGTACCCATGGCTTGAGAAAGCTTAATTTGAAAAAAATTTTTTTTGGATTGTCCTGTTCTATTGTCTGTAGGTAAAAAGGTAAGGGCGTTCCATAACCTATGTGATCGTAGGGGAGTGAGGCATCAGAGACTTCAGGTTCTCTAGGGGGCCAGCATATTGAGGGCAGCGCCCATCTCCTCTCCCTCATTTCTATAGGCTATGATGACAAAATGTATGTGGGACTATTTTTTCTTTTTCTTTTTTTTTGTTAAATAGTTTACCTTTCGGTGTATTTTTTGTTGTTTTTGATTGATTGTATGTGTTCTTTCAATACAGTGAAGCATTCATTCACTTTTTGATGATTATTTTCTCAATTACTTGTCAGTCCAAAATCAAGCATTTTGACAATGTTTTTTGGAGATGTCAAAATCAAACTTAGGCTGTTGGTTTTTATATCAATTATTATGAAATGATGTGATGTGTTGCTGTAGTGTCTTGTCATTCTTTTGTTTGGTTATAGATGAAAAAAAAAAGTTGCTAAGTGTGTGTGTGTGTGTGTGTGTGTGTGTGTGTGTGTGTGTGTGTGTGTGTGTGTGTGTGTGTGTGTGTGTGTTTTTTATGTGCTTTTTTATCTTGATACTCTGTACAGCTACTGTTTTCTCAACATTGTTGTGATTAACTTGCTATGATTTACATGTGTGTGTGTGTGTGTCTGTGTGTATGTCTGTAATTTTGGCTGTGTACCTTGTCTCTGGCTTTTTTGAGTGAATCTTGGTCTGATGCTTTGAATGTCAATTTTTTCAATACTTCTGTCTCAAACAATATAAAAATATCTCACATTTTCTTTCGCTGTTTTTTTTTCTTCTAATGATTGAGGCTAATAGAAAAATGGATTTGGTTATGTTGCTTATTTTTTTAATGACTGTGGATAGAAAGAATTGATGGATAAAGGATTCTGTTTTGTGTTTGCACCAAAATAACTTTTTGAATGGATATTTTTTAACCCTGTCTGGCTCACCCACTTTCTCTGTATTCTTCAGAGAAGGGGGCACTTTCAGTTTGCAAAATGTGTATGGAACAGGGAGCGGTAGGGGGCAGTGTTCTATTTTGCGAAATGTGTATTTTGATACAAATTGAATTATCATCGGTGATATGACTGAAACAGACTTTTGGGCTCTTTCATATTCTGGTTTTGCATCACAGCTCGTTTATTTCTTTGTTGTTGTTGTTGTTGTTGTTGTTGTTGTTGTTAAGGAAATGTACTTAAATCAAAACGCTCATCATCTTGACTTTAATTGTGATACTTCACTCAACTCTTGGTTGTTTACTTTTTATGCGTATTGTGATCTTCTAAATTTTCGACTCCTTTTTTTGGTTCTTTTTGAAACTGGAAAGCTCGATTCACTTGTTGAAATGTGTTTTAGTCATCTCACTCGTTGATAGGGCTGACATTGTTTTTGTATGATTTATATTTTCCTTCCGATCTCTTTTTCATAGGAGAAGAAGGAATTAATAGGAGTAGTGACAGTAGTGTGAATCATAAAGTTCTCTTACTAGTGACTTACAATGACCAGTTAACTAAGGAAAGTTGGTCATGTAAAATAAAAATGCTGTCATCATTGTAGAAAGAGGGCAAGTGAACTTTGAAGCACTATTGGCAAAATCCACTCTTCTTTTTCGTTTAAATTTTTTTTTATTTTATGCTTGTTCCTCGACTAGCGCTCACGATCATGATAGTGTGTGTCATATCAAGTTGATTTTTTTCCCCCACACATATGAATGCTGTTGAAGGGCTTAAGAAAGACAAATTGCGTTATATGTATATAATTTTTTTTTTCTTTTTGGTTTGATGAATTGTGGTTTTCATGAACTGACACTTATGGTTATGCTTTGTCATTTTCTGTTGAATTTGTGGGTAATTAAATGAATGTTGAAAAGGGAGAATTGTGAAAGGTATATCTTGTGCTTGACCATCATCTTAAAAAAAACCCTCTGGTTTCTTATTGGTTGATGTAGGACTTGAGTGTACGTTTGTTTGTTCTTGCCAAAATTCACCACTTTAAAAACATCTTTCAGTATCTCCATTTTTCTGAAGTGGTGTATACAGATTGAGTTACTCAACAGATAGGATTGTGTTTCTGAAGTGTGGTATACAGATTGAGTTACTCAACAGATAGATATGTTCTGAAGTGGTGTATACAGATTGAGTTTCTCAACAGATAGGATTATTTTCGAGTGGTGTATACAGATGAGTTACTCAACAGATGATTATGTTCTGATGGTGGTATACAGATGAGTATCTCAACAGATAGGATTGTGTTCTGATGGTGTATACAGATTGAGTTACTCAACGATAGGATTGTGTTTTGAAGTGGTGTATACAGATTGAGTTACTCAACAGATAGGATTATGTTTCTGAAGTGGTGGTATACAGATTGAGTTTCTCAACAGATAGGATTATGTTTCTGAAGTGGTGGGATACAGATGAGTTATCAACAGATAGGATTATGTTTCTGAAGTGTGGTAAAGATTGAGTTTTCAACAGATAGGATTGTGTTTCTGAAGTGTGGTATACAGATTGAGTTATTCAACAGAAAGGATTGTGTTTCTGAAGTGTGGTATACAGATTGAGTTATCAACAGAAAGGATCACATTGACATAGTGCAGAGAGGTAACTTCGGTGTCAGGTTTCACTGTTTATTGGGTAAATAAATGACTGTCTACAGATAAAGCAAGCGCTGATTTTCAGAAAACAGAATTTTCAACCCGTGCCTTTTTCATAGAATCAGCCTGTAGTTCTGTTGACAAGGGAAGCAACCTGCAGAACAGCTGTGAGTCACAGCCAAAGTCTCTGTCAGAAATCTGCACCCTCAGCAAGGCTCAGTATTGCTATCACTTTAAATGGTGTATCTCTGTTCAGGTTTTTTCTTCCCTATTTTGGTGAGTGTTGAATAGCCTCCAAGAGTGTGGGTTTTACTGTGTATGTATACGCTCTTACCAAGGGGAACTCTTGTTGCCATGGGTTCTTCAACAGACACTAAAATCATACTACACTGAGTCTAATACAGGAGGACCTGGCTTTATCACATTGTGGAAAAGAAGAAAACCTAGCAAGCACTCTGTGGAGGTACTTAATTCAAAGCATTATGTAGAAGTAGTTTAACACCTCTTCCCCCCCCCCCCCCCCCCAACCAAGACACACACTCTCTCTCTTGAAATTGACAGTTTAAAACATAAATTACAAATGACATGTTCTAAAGTTGATATTGAATTTTTTTCAATGATTTACTTGAAATATTTTGTTTTTATTTTAAAGGGTGGGGGTGGGTGGGAGGTGGAAGATATTGTAAGGGCTTTCATTAACAAAGAATATCATTGTCATGCTGCAGTGTGTATGATTTGATGGAATGATACTGATAGTGGTGTGGCTTCGTGGCTGAATACTAGTCTTCCTGCACACTTTGTGAACATCTTGTATTAATTCATGATCAAGATAACCCATTGCATTGTAAAAAATCAATATCACGAAGTGTTGAATGTTGTGTTGTAACATTGGTGTTATGTTTATATACTGATGCTTTTCAAATGTGCGATGAATTTTTGCTTGAATGGTCAGATCAATTTTTAATAATGTGACAAGAATATCATACATGACAGGGAAAAGGCTTATTTCAGAACATATCTTAAGAATGTATTGAATGGAAATAATGACTTTTTGCAATAATTTGAAAAGGGTGTATGTTCATGCGCTATTTTTATTATTTGCCAGTAATGAACTAAAGAGGGCTTGAAGTGATCTTTTTTTTTTCACAATTTAGTAATTGTTAGAAATGACAAGTATGTTTTAAGTTAGAAATATAAAAAAAAAAACAGCAACAGCAGTTGTGTATGCTTGAAATATTTACACCTCTACACCTTCAGATCTGTGAGTTGCATTTCAGTATGATTAAGTTCAAAGTAGACTTTATTTCTAGTCCCCCCCCTCCCCCCAAAAAAACCCCAACAAAAAACCAAAACAAAAGAAAAATACTGTGAATTACTTTGAAGATTGGAAGATTGCTTCTTTAAAAAAAACAGGAAAAGAAAAAAAAAATTAAAAAAGTATAATGAAGGATATCCAATGTATATTTTTTTCTACTATTGATGCCTAACTTCCCGTTCATCTGATGGCTAAATGCGTGTGCCAAATCAAGATCATCTTTGATCCATTTCCCGTATTTTCGTAGAAGTGCGCTTACAATAATCCACTGATTTTTTTTTATCTTGTGTTTGTGAACAAGCTGAAAAAAACATGTACATATATCCTTTTTCTAAACTTTTGTTTTTGAAATGTGTGTAAGAAGTAACAGAGCACATTGAAGTAACACTTTGTTTTGATGTAACATGGATTAACTGCATGTTGTGTCGTGGTTTTGTAAGATATACGATGAAGCACATACATGTCTGTATTGTACTGTAGAATCTCCAGACGCTGACAGTCGTCTGTCGAATGGAATTAATACAGCACCACTCTCCGCCAAGAGTCTATTTTTGTAAGCACCATGTCACAGCAGGTTTTGACAATCGTGAAAATGGAGTTTCATGTTTGGGTTTTAGTTTATGGTCTTATATCCACTGTTTATTGCGTGTTAGGTTACGTTGTTGTGTTGGTTGTATACAGTGGTGTGACCCCATGGTCAGGGAAAGGTTAGGGTGGGTATTGCTCAAGAGGAAAGTGGAGGTGTGAGGATATCAGGAATGCAAAGTGTGTGTATCGCTGTTGTGGGGATTTGGGTTTGTTGTCAAATCGCTTGGTGGTTATCAATCTTTTTTGTTTTATTTTGGCAGTTGAACAAATGTATATAATTTCTGTAACACGTTGCCTGCAACAAGTTTTTTTTTTGAAGTGTCATTTTATCTTCTTTTTTTTTTGCCATTGATGTATAATTTTGTCAGACTATATTTATTGAGTTTCTTGCCATTTTCTCATAGTGTTGTCCAACTCACTCACACGTCCCTCTGTCTAGGTAATATCCCCATTCTGTGAAAATTGTACTGCAAATTTCCTTCTTTTTTTTTGAAACTCTTTCTGGATTTTTTTTCGTGGTTTATCAGTTCAATTTTTGCAATGATGAAAAAGAAATATGTTTTTATCCCTTTTAAGTGCAAGTGTTATCACTTTTTCTTTCTAAGTTGATACACCATGTAAGGTATATGTCACTGTATTCTGGTGATGATGAGGTGGTAATATTACAAACACTCTTATGGCCACAAAATGTCTGTTTTATGTTTTTTTCGTGGACAGAATTTTTTTCAAACCACTCATTTCTTTACCTTGAGGGGCTATTATTTGTTTTTACAATTTTTGTTTACTACTACTACAACAACTACAACTACAACAACAACAACGACGACGACGACGACGACGACGACGACGACTACTACTACTACTACTACTACTACTACTACTACTACTACTACTACTACTACCAACCACTACCACTACTACTACCACTACTACTACTACTACTACTACTACTACCACTGATACTACTACAACTACTACAACAACAACTACTACTACTACTATTACTACTACTATTACTACTACTACTACTACTACTACTACTACTACTACTACTACTACTACTACTACTACTACTACTACTAAATAAATGAAATTGATATAGCGCTATATCTTGTAAAATCAAATCAAAGCGCTTGCATTCAGCCTATATTCTTACACATGTTTTCCACTAGTATGTGGATGCTGACATGACAGAAAGGATCAATGTTTTCAGCAGCATTATTAATGAAAATCCTATCAGTTAAAGACAACACATTGTCAACTGGTTTTAAAAAAACAGTTTGTTGTCGTTGGTTTGGGTTTTTGTTGTTGTTGGTTTGGTTTTTGTGTTGCTGTTAATATAATGAACAAGGAATACTATGAGAAAAGATTGGTATAGATGTGGTAGGAGTTTGTCAATGATGGACTGATGGTACATCCCTGACATGATTTTTGTTGGTCTATTGGTCTGTTAGCATCAACACAGCCTGTGGGTACTGAAAGCCTTGACACAATACTTTATATCAATATTATGAATCTCAATACTTTATTGATTTTTAACTATTTTTTTTGTGTGTGCATCTTTTGTTGAGCATGTTGTATGATTTTTTTAAAAAAAGCTAACATTTTTTTGTATTGATTTTTGTTTGTGGAGTGCATTACACAATTTTAACATTTTTATGTATTTAACTTTTTTTGTATTTGCTGCAGTGGCATGTCAAGTAGTTTTTAAAAAAAGAAATGTTAATTGTTGTTTGTCAGTTTTGGATAGAGTGTAATTGACACGAAGCAAAAGAGTTCTAAATTACTATTGGTTAAAATTCTAATTTCATTGGGTTTCTTTCCTTTTTGTTTGATGGTTTTGTTTTGTTTTGTTTTTTTCTCTTAAGTTGAAGATGTTGATTGAGGGTTGTTGAAAAATTGAAATCTGAAGGTGGAGCACTAAAACACAAAGACACAAAGAAGTACTCAATTAAATTTAATTATTTTTTTAATTGTTATGATTTTTTATTTATTTATTTATTTATTATTATTTTTTTTTTACTGCATACAGTTATTCTGTTCTGTGGCACAGCAGGTTTTTCAAGATGATGTTGAAAGAGAGAGAGAGAGAGAGAGAGAAGAGAGAGAGAGAGAGAGAGAGAGAGAGAGAGAGAGAGAGAGAGAGAGAATGTGTGTGTGTGTGTGTGTGTGTGTGTGTGTGTGTGTGTGTGTGTGTGTGTGTGTGTGTGTGTGTGAGAGAGTGAGTGACCAAAGGAGTGTTGCTGTGTGTGAGGGAATAGCCCCTTTCTTTGAAAAAAACCCAAAAACAAAACACCCCCCCCCCCAACTTTATGATGATGCGGACATAAGTCACAGGCATGTCATGAGACGAGCACTGTCACAGAAAATAGTGCCGACACAAAGAAGACTTTCAGTCAAAACACGTAGGAAGGCTGTCAGCAACACCATGACTCCACAGAGCAGAGACATAAATACCACTGGTAAGGGGAAATGCTTTTTTTCCATGAACTACTGTTGTCATATGACATGCCTACTATGAGCATTACCATCATGAAGGGTTAATATTTTTTTACATTTAGTTTTCTATAGCCTGCAGCAGAAACGCTCTTAGTCTCTATGCGCGACCTTCCTCCCCCCCCCCCCAAAAAAAAAAAAAAAAAAAAAAAAAAATTTAAAGCCTGACCTTC
>CM060335.1:9750505-9760505 GCA_030674155.1 Stramonita haemastoma | reverse complement strand
CACGCTTTAACACCAAACTTTTACGAATCAATCATTCCATAATTATTTTAAGATGGTGACCGTCTTTTTGTTTCTTTTTAAAGGTCATGTTGAATAATTTCTCACTAGTTTATGTCTTTATTCCAATTTTCAACCACTCACACAAATGATCAGAGTCAAATTTCTGTCAAGTCCGTCATTTCTATACTAGGTTTCCATCATAATGTTCTCTCTGGCTCCATATACGTCCGTATTCCTGTTGAGCACATTGACAATTTGTTAGGCATAATTCGGAAAAAAGAAAAATCCTGTGTCTGTTGTATGTGAAACACATCCAGTATCACACATGTCTACCCGGAGATTTATCTTTCACTCAACTGGTCACATTGAACAATACACGATGTTGCAACTTCTGTGCAAATATTCATTTTTCACGTCTGTGGATTTTCTGAATGCATAATTTTACCTTCTACTTTTTCAATCGTTATCTGTTGATTATTTTTCCTTTAACTTCGCTCCTTCCGTAAATAAGGTCAAGGTTATGTTGGTGGTGGGGGAGGGGGGTACGGTCAATTCTTAAGTCAGGAATAATCTTTGGTTAAAGCATGGAAAAAAAGTTGTTGACTTCTGATTTATTGTACACTCTGAAGTTGTCACAATGTAATCTCGGTGAATGTATGGGTTTGGCCTGTGTTAATACACCCATTGAGGTGGTTTTTTTTTTTTATTGTGCTCCCCCTCCTCTCTCTCTAGAAACAAGATTTTTGTTTTAAAAAGCAGCACAAAGTCAACAAGCCAAAATATCTTTCGCTGGCCAAACAAACAACACCCCCCCTACAACCCTATCCCTGCAATAATGAGAAGGAAAAATATCCAAACAAAATGCCCCCCCCCCAACTTTCTGCAAAAAAGACCATTCAAAATTTCTTTCTCTGAACTCAGGATATCTGTATACGCCCCCGTCACATGCAACATCAGCGGTCAACAGTCTTACACACTAGATAAAAGGACGTCTTGCAAAGTCTACTGCAGTCACTAACATCATCCTCAGCCACTGTCGGTCTATCCCTCAACGTCCCTCCCCACTGCTGTTAGATTTAATTCCCCCACTTTCAGCTCCTCTGAGTGCTAACTACTCCATTCATCCCAACCCAGCTGAGATGACAGTGACCACAGAACACTGTGATGATGACAGCTGGTGAAAGTGACCAAGTAGACTTTGCAAGAACCCCATTTTCTGGTCTCCACAATTAATTTGGACATTAACGAAGAGGGTTTGTTCTTTCAAAAGTATGAGGAATACACATCCTACCCTGTTCAGCTTTTTCACAGCAACACACGCTGGTTTTTTTGTTTATATATTTAAAGTGTTTCTTATCTCACACTCTGTCACAACTGGTATGAAACTGTTACAAACTGTTATAGGCTACGTGTTCAGTGGTCACATAAAGTAACAATGCTCGCTTACACACACACACACACACACACACACACACACCACACACACACACACACACACACACACACACACACAACACACATACTCTCTCTCTTTCTCATAACACACACACACACACACACACACACACACACACACACACACACACACACACACACACACACACACAAACTCTCTCTCTCTCTCTCTCTCTCCTCTCCTCTTTCTCATACCACACCCCCCCCCCCCCCTAAACCCACACTATCTCTCATACCACACACACACACACACACACCACACACACACACACACACCACACACACACACACACACACACACACACACACCACACACACCACTCATCCCCCCCACCTCCCCCCAACACACACACACATTCTCTCTCTCATACTACACACACACACACACCAACCCCCCCTACACCCCCAACACCCCTCCCACAACCACACACACCCCCTACCACCTCGCCCCCAACCCCCTACACACACCCCCACCCACTACAGTCACACGTCTCTATTAGGATGGTTGCTGTCCGCCTCGTTCTCCCCGACATACACCCCGCTCTCACAGCTCTCCAGCCAGGAGGCGCTGCGCTGCATGGGCTTGTGGGGGTCCGCCTCTGCATCCAGCATCATGCTGGTGTTCTCGCTGATCTGGAAGATTTGAACCCTCGGCAAGTGGCCCCCCACCAGCAGGTAGTGTCGGGCCACCGTGGCTCCGGCATGGCAGAGGAGGAGGAGGAGGAGGAGGGCGATGAGAATGGCGCAGATGGACGACAGCGACTGCCGCGCCGTCTGCAGCAAGGGCGACAACTGCTGGGCCACCATCTGGTCCAGGTTGTCTCCGCTGACGTCTGTTGGAATGATAATGATGATGATAATGAAGATAATAATAACAATAATGCGGAGAAATCTGCCTTAACTAAGAGTAGTATACAGTACAATACAATGCAATACAATGAAACAATGCAACGCAACGCACTGCACCACAGTATACAACACCCCACCCCACCCGAAACATCACACCCCATCCCAAAATACCACACCCCACACCACCTCCCCACCCCACCACACATCTCATCCCACCATACCACACCACCACCCCACACTCCCCCCACACACACCACACCTCCACACCACCCACATCCCCACCACACATCACACCCCCCCACCCCCCCCCAACACCCCACCAACCCCCCCCCCCACTACACCCCACCCCACCACCCCAACATTGCGGTGACTGACCTTGATAGAGGTGGGGGTGGGCGGGCAGGAAGTTGCAGGGCTGCCAGGAGGGGAGGGCGGGGAGGGGGAGGGGGAGGAGGGAGGAGACGTTACAGCCGGGAGGGCCGGCCCCTGAACACACCCGCTCCAGCAGGCTGACCAGCAGTTCCCTCTGAAACAGGGTACACAGGGTCACACATTGGTTTGTTGTTGTTGTTGTTGCTTACTTATTTATTTGCTGTCACTTTTGTTAGTTTTGAAATCCAAACATAAACACACACACGCAGGTGCGTGCACAGGCAGACAGACAGGCAGACAGTACGGTACAAACAAACAGACATACAGACATACAGACAGACGCACACATACACATACACACACGCGCACGCGCGCACACACACACACACACGCGCGCGCGCGCACGCACGCACGCACACGCACGCACGCACGCACGCACGCGCGCGCTCGAGCGCGCACACACACACGCACATACACAAACACACAAAAATGCACGTGTGCGCGTAGAACATCTGCGCACACGTTCAAACCTGTTCCACTTTTCGGATACGTAGGTCATTGCGCGCCGGTGGGAACGGCTGACAAAACTTCCGTGTATATGTGTGTGTGTGCTCACGCGCGCACGTGTGTATGTGCACATAATGTGCATGTGTGTGCGCGTTTGCGTGTGTGTGCGCGTTTGCGTGTGTGTATGCGGCCGTGTAAAATTATCTATCTATGTATCTATCTATCTATCCATGTATGTATGTATGTATGTATGTATGTATGTATGTATGTATGTATGTATGTATGTATGTATGTATGTATGTATGTATGTATGAATGCATGTATACATTTATGTATGTATGTATGTATGTATGTATGTATGTATGTATGTATGTATGTATGTATGTATGTATGTATGTATGTATGTATGTATGTATGTATCGTGTGTGTGTGTGTGTTTGTGTGTGTGTGTGTATGCATGTACTCGCACACGCATGTCTATGTATTCCAGCTCGTCCGAACACATGTGTATGCATATATATATAATAATATATATAATATATATATATATATATATATATATATATATATATATATATATATAATATATATATACATATACATATGCGGATGGGTGAATAATGAAGTGAAAAAGGAGGGGGGGGGGGGAGGGTTGCCGGACAGTACCTGTGTGTTGAGGGTGGAGGAGAGGAGGGCGGTGGCCAGGGCGGTTTCTGCCTGCACTGTGGCCCCGTGGTCAGTCAGCACAGAGGACAGGTGAGAGGCCAGCCCCGCCAGGTGGCGATTCGTCATGTGCACCTGGTGGAACACACACGCACGCACGCACGCACGCATACACATTATGTTCTGTTCTACATATATGTAATTTTATATATTATATTATAATATATTAGATTAGATTATTGTATTATATTATATAATATAATATGACATTATGTTAATAATATATTATATCATATCATAATTATTATATTATTTAATATCATATCATATCATATCATATCATATCATATCGTATCGTATCGTATCGTATCATATAACATCACATCACATCATATATCATATCATATCATATCATATCATAATATATAATATAATATAATATATAATATAATATAGTATTGTATTGTATTATTTATTTATTATATTATATTATATTATATTATATTATATTATATTATATTATATATATATTATATTATATTATATTATATTATAATCTCTACTGCATGTACTCTTCTCTACAAATCTGCAGTCAGGGTCCACGATTCACAGGCATACAGGAATGTGGATATGACAAGGGAGCGCATTAGTCTGATTTGGACTTGAGTGAGATATTTTTATCTTTCCGGAGACTCCTTGGCATCTCCTACTAAGACCACATAAGCAACAAAGACGCGCACAACAGAATCCAGCAAACCATTGGTCCTTGCGAAAATCTTCTATCAATCGTAAAGAAGCGTAAACTTAAATGGTACGGGCATGTCACAAGATCAAAAGGACTAGCAAAAACAATATTGCAAGGCACTGTCCAAGGAGGAAGAAAAAGAGACAGACCAAGGAAGAGATGGGAGGACAACGTCAGTGAATGGACAGGCCTAGAACTCAACAACACTTTGAGAAAGGCAGAACAGAGAGAGGAATGGAGGGAACTGGTTGTCAAGTCTTCAGGGGTGCCCCTACGGTCGCCAGACTAAGGGATAGATAGATAGATAGATAGATAGACAGATAGATAGATAGATAGACAGACAGACAGATAGATAGATAGATAGATAGATAGATAGATAGATAGATAGATAGATAGATAGATAGATAGATAGATAGATAGATCAAATTATATTATATTTCATATCATATTATTCCATCCCCAGATTGTGCCAACGAAGGATGGGGTGTATTTGCAAACAAAGGATGGAGTGTGTGTACCAAACAAAAGAACACCACACACCACCCTTATACTAACCTGCAAGTGGAGATCCCTCAGCGCAGACTGTCCCCCAACCAGGACCTTAAGGTTGTCCGCAGTCAGCCAAAACTCCGCGGTGTACATCAACACACACAGCAACACCACCACGATCCCCGTCACCACGAACCGCCACAACAGCTCCGAGATCAGCAGACGGTATAGCCAGAAGCACCAGGACCTCACCTGCCACCCCAACCCTCCTCTCTCCTGGCGCGGGTGGCGGGGTTTGGTCGGGTAGGAGGACTCCTGGGGAGGCTCCTGCCCCAGGTTCTGCTCCGTGCTGCTCAGCATCTTCTGGGCCATGATCTCGCGCAAGATGTCGTCCTTGGATTTGGGGTAGGACTGGCAGAAGTAGACGTTGAACTCTCCCTCCGAGGCGCGCTCTTCTGCCGTAGGGGGTGGTGGGGGTGGTTGTCCTTGGGGTCTAGGGGGTACCCGGGGAGCTGGTAGATGTCTTGAGGTCCGGACATGGGGTAGCCGGACTGCAGGGCCAGGATCTTCTGGCAGACGGGGTCTGTGGGGATGCGGTCTTCGTACCCGTGCCGTGCCGCCTTCAGCTGGGTCACCATCCAGGACATGCGGAAAACGAAGAGCAGGACGTCCATGAAGAGAAACAGACCGATCATCACGTACACCAACATGCGAACCTCCCCCTCCCCTTCCTCCTCCTTCCCCTCACCACCCCCATCCAACTCTTCCGTCCTCTCCAGCGAGTCTTCACCAGCCACCAGATGCTGACGCTGAGAACCGTTACCCAGGTGATTCCCGGGAAGCTCCACCTCCTCTGAGGTTTTCTCGCTGTAGAGGAAAGCGGACCTGGGACCAGACGGGGGCCGGCGGCGGGGGAGGAGGGAGGCGGTGGAGGTGAGGAGGGGGGTGGAGGAGGGGAGGGTGGAGGGAGGGGGCGCGAGGACGAGGAAGGTATGGGCAGCCACCATGGGTTCTGCGGGCAGCGAGGAGAGCAGGGCCTCGAAGGGGGAGGTCACCGTGTGCTTCAGGTGCTCGCTGGGTGACGGCAGCTTGAGCTCTGACAGTCTGGTGTGGGAAAGAGGCAGAAAGAAATGTACGTTAGTTTTTTTCATTTTTTTTTCATTTTATTCTTTTATATCGAGGATAATGGGATAAGCACTCTTGGTTTTTTTTATTTTTTACATTCAGTCCCCGTGTGTATGCAGTTTTGTAAATATCATCTGTTCCCACCGGCACACGATGGCCTACTCTTACGAAAAGCGGAACAGGATTTAACGTGTGCGCAAGATGTTGTGCGTGCGTTCGCACACGGGGCCTCGGTTTATAGTCTCATCCGAAGGACTTTTTTTCCCGTATAGTTGTGAGTGAAGGATTTGATTTCTATGTAGTTGCTTCTAGACTGACAGGGTTATTAGTTGTAAGGCTGTCTCATGACTCATGTGTGTGTGTGTGTGTGTGTGTGTGTGTGTGTGTGTGTGTGTGTGTGTGTGTGTGTGTGTGTGTGTGTGTGTGTGTGTGAGTGTGTGTGTGTGTGTGTGTGTGTGTGCGCGCGCGCACACACTTGGGGGAAAGCGAGCGCTCTGACCACTTAGCTATCCCGTCCCCCTTATCCTCGATATTAAAGAACAAATAAATAAATAGATGAATTAATAAATAAATGAATAACTATTACTGATCTCACCCAATCCTCGATATAAAAGAATAAATGAATAAATAACTGTTACTAACCTCACCCAATCCTCGATATAAAAGACTAACTAACTAACTAACTAACTAACTAACTAACTAACTAACTAACTAACTAACTAACTAACTAACTATTACTGACCTCACCCAATCCTCGATATAAACGAATAGATAAATAAATAAATAAATACCTACTACTGACCTCACTCAATCCTCAATATAAAGGAATGAATAAATAAATAAATAGATAAATAAATAAACAAATAACTATTACTGACATCACCCAATCCTCGATATAAAAGAATAGCTAACCAACCAACCAACCAACCAACCAACCAACCAACCAACCAACCAACCAACCAAACAACCAACCAAACCAACTAACTATTATCACTCACCTGGAGGCGACAGAGCCGGACACCTGAAACAGGTCCTGCATCTTGTCCACCTGCAGCCAGTGCAGGAAGCGCGCCAGCTGTTGGGATGACATGTACCTCCTGTGGGGAGGGTCGCCCTCCTGACCCAGAAACACCTCGCGGGGTACGTCCAGCCACCCGTTACGGGCAACCTCTTTCGCCTGTACCAGGAAATGAGAATCGAAACGGTCCAAGACGCTCTGCACCGTCCTGTTACAATCCAGCAAGAACTGCTGAATCTCCTCCGCGTAGACGGAAGTATTCTGCAAAATAGACTGTCCGGCCAGGTACTGGATAGCGCCGTCCTCCACATACACCTGACTTAACAGGTGAGTCACCTGGTCCAGGTAAGTCTCTAAGAAATCCCGGTTTTGTTTCTGGAGGTGGTAGGAGCAGGCTTGGAGGCGGGATTCCACGGACTGGAAGAGCCTGACTTCTTCCTGACTCTCGTGCAGGCGCACGTGGTGGAAGGACGCGTTCAGCTCTTTCTGCAGCTCCCAGGAGAAATCCGCCACGCCGCTTACCCCGCCCATGACGGCCCGGTGCGTGAGATAGACCAGGGTGAGGGTCAGGCAGAAGGAGAAGAGCAGCGAGTAGAGGAGATACAGCGCCACGAACACGCACAAACACCGTCTGGCCAGGCGCGTCTGGTGATGTCGTGGTTCTGCCGGTTTAGCGGCTTGGTTGTTGAGCGTGGCGGTTTCTGGGGCCGGGGTGTTGTGGGCGGCGACTCCTTTACCTGCACCTTTGCTTGCAGAACACCTGACGTGCACGTGCACCCCGCACACCACGCCTAACCCCAACACGCACACCACCACCACCACCACCACCACCGCCGACCACTGGAACCACCCCCCCGCCTCCCCCCTGTCCCTGGCGGTCTGCCCGGCGTGGTGGTGGGAAGACACGGGGAGGCTGACAGGGGGGAGAACTGAGGACAGCACCAGCTGGTGGGAGGAGGACGCGTCCTTCAGGATCAGCACGAAGATGTCCGGGAGGTCGTCGTCCGTCCTTGAGAGGTTGAAGGTCAAGGTGAAGTTGTGGGGGCAGGCCACCAGGAGGTCAAAGATGCCGACGCAGGAGGACATGAGTTTGTTGAAGACGTGCAGGGTCAGGATGGCGGGACACGCCTTGACGGCTCCTGAAAGGTCACCAGCTGGCTTTATTTAAATATGGGACATAGGTTTTTGTTGGTGTTTGTTTTTTGAGTGGTGATAGCGTGTTGGAGGTTGTCTATCTGTTTGTTTGTTTGTCTGTCTGTGTGTCTGTTTGCATGCCTGTCTACCAACCTATCTTTTTGTCTGTCTGTCTTTGTGTTTCTCTGTCTGGCTGTCTGTTTGTTTATCTATCTGTGTGTCTGTTTATCTGTCTGTCTGTCTGTGTGTCTGTGTGTCTGTCTGTGTGTCTGTTTTTCTGTCTGTCTGTCTATCTATCTGTCTGTCTGTCTGTCTGTCTATCTATCTGTCTGTCTGTCTATCTATCTGTCTGTGTCTGTCTGTCTATCTATCTGTCTGTGTGTCTGTCTATCTATCTATCTGTCTGTCTATCTGTCTATCTATCTGTCTGTCTGTCTGTCTGTCTGTCTGTCTGTCTGTCTGTCTGTCAATCTATCTATCTATCTATCTATCTATCTATCTATCTATCTATCTATCTATCTATCTATCTATCTATCTATCTATCTATCTATCTACCTACACATTACACTTTATTTTCCTTCATTTTAAGGGCTGGACGTGAAAAAAGTCTCTGTATCTAGTCTATTACCCTCGTGAAATGAATTTCGTTTTGTTACACAACAGAGGAATTAGGGCAAGAAATAAAAACACACATCTATCTATCTGTCTGTCTATCTACTTATCTATCTGTCTGTCTATTTGTCTGTCTGTCTATCTATCTATCTGTCTGTCTGTCTGTCTGATCTATCTATCTATCTATCTATCTATTATCTATCTATCTATCTATCTATCTATCTATCTATCTATCTAATCTATCTATCTATCTATCACCATCTATCTGTCTATCTGTCTATCTGAATGTCTGTCTGTCTGTCTATCTATCAATTGAAGAAACTGCATGCTGTGTGTTGTAGCCTATCATTAATTTTGCGTTTTCTTGTTCTTCTTGTTGTTCTTCTCATAAAACTGTGTCACAATAGTCTACTCTTTCGAAAAGTCGAATAGGTGATCACGTTTAGGTATTGTTTTTATTTCTCTTCGACCCATATTGTTTCCTCACCGATACATTTCTTGTTCATTGTTTAGATGAATTATCAGAAAATTGCCTCTTATTCACGAATAATGATACGTGTATGGCAATTGCTTCATATCTAAAAAGTGTAATATAGAATAATAACAAGTGAATTTTTGATATATTGTCTTCTTTCTTGATTAGCTCTTTTCCCCAATATTAACCAAAAAAGAGAGATTAATGATAAACAAAGATGGAGGAAAAAAAGGAAGTTGTGGAGAAAAGGAAAGTAGAGGTCAGCCCTGCACGTACCGGAGACAGTGATTGTCCAGTGAGATCGCCTGTGGTCCCAGGCCAGGTGGCCAGACAGGGCACTGCCTATGATGGTCCCTTCCGGGTTTGATCCTGAAACCTCTGCAACACTGACTCTCCCTCTGCACGCACACACGCAAACACACAGAGGTGCGCGCACGCACACACCACATACACACACACACACGCGCGCGGATGTAAAACATGAAAAAAAAGCATATGAGTGCTTATTCCATTATCATCGATATAAAAGAATAAATAAATAAATAAACGCACACAC
>CM060335.1:9740505-9745505 GCA_030674155.1 Stramonita haemastoma | reverse complement strand
GTCTGTCTGTCTGTCTGTCTGTCTGTCTGTCTGTCTCTGTCTCTCTCTCTTTCTCTCTGGAGTTAACATCAGTGCTGACTCCACTCTCCCCAAAAGTTTTTCGGATGAGATTAAAATCCGAGGCCCCATGTGCGAATGCACACAGAACATCTTGCACACACGTTAAAAATCATGTTCCGCTTTTTGTAAGAGTAGGCCATTGTGTGCCGGTGGGAACAGATGACAAGATTTATAAAACTGCATTCACACGCTGACTGAATGTAAAAAAAACCAACAACACATGAGTGCTTATTCCAGTATCCTCGATATAAAAGAATTAAAAAAACAAAACAAAACGACACAGCAGGTGACCGCTAGCTGACACACAGGACAAAGGACAAAACAGGCTGACTGCTAGATGACACAAAGGAGACAGCAGGCTGACCACTAATAAAAAATGAGCTTCGGCTTGTGCAGCACTGTGGTGCTTGCGCGGGAGATGCTACTCCTTGCTTCAACAAAATTGTTCTATTTTTGGGGGTGGCCCGAGGCACTGAAATGGGAGACCTCTTGACTTTCCGGCCTTCTGTCCACAGTCCCGAAATCAGATAGTTTCTGGAAGGGACTATAATATAACCTCCACAACAACAACGACCGCTATACCTGACCCAACATGACTGCACTGACCTGAGGCGCACTCCACCTGTGCCTGTGGGCAGGAAGGGCTGTGGAACTTGCGGCAGGTGTCCTGACTGTAGCAGGCCAATCCACAGCACGAGGCCCCCTTGTCTGCAAATACACAGAGACGGAAGTCAGGCATTGTTCGTCCACTTGGCCACTGGTCACCTTGCTACTCGGAAGTGGTATGAGTTCATGATGAAGGAATGAATCGTTTGTTTGATATTTTTTTTGTTTTACAGCACACTCTCCCTCCCAAACACACATACATAGACACTTACAGGCACACAGACACAGATGGAGACAGACAGAGGTAGACATCTCATCCACTCCCCTCCCCTCCCCTTCCTTCGGATGAGACTATAAACCGAGGCCCCGTATGCGAACGCACGCAGAACATCCCGCGCACGTGTTAAATCCTGTTCCGCTTTTCAAAAGAGTAGGCCATTGTGTGCCAGTGGGAACAGATGGACAAAATTGCATACACACGAGTACTGGATGTAAAAAAAGCATATGAATGCTTACTCCATTATCCATGATATAAAAGAATAAATAAGTAAATAAAACATACGCACAAACAGATCCATGCACGTGTGTATACATTAAAAGACAGCAAGCCACACTCCTTTCCCCTTCACATCACTCCACACCACCCCATCCCACTTCACCCCACTCCAGCCCATCATCACACCCCTCCCTTCTAATGAATAAAAAGAATAGATAGATAAATAAATAAATGAATAAATAAATAAATGATTAAATAAATGAATAAATAAAAAGAATGAGTAATAAATAAATAAAGAGATAACTAACTAACTAAATAAAAGAATAAATAAATGAATAAATAAAACAAATAGAGAAGTAAAAAAATAAATAAACATACCTGCAGAGGAGCAGGGTGTGGTGTTTTGTGGTATTTATTTTATTTAATTTATTTATTTAAATTATATTAAAGATATATATTTTAAAAAAGGTATTAAAAAACTATTTTAAAATATTAAAAAAATATTAAAAAAAAAAAAATAAATAAAAAAATAAAAAAACATACCTGCAGAGGAGCAGGGTGTGCGGTGTTTTATTTTATTTATTTTATTTATTTATCTAAAATATATTTAAAACATAAGTAAGAAATAAATTTTAAAAATATTTAAAAATATTATAAATTAAAAAACAACACAAAAACAAATAAATAAAATAAAAAAACATACCCGCAGAGGAGCATGGCGCAGTATTCAGACACTGGTCACACTGTTGACGCGCCTGGTCACAGTCTTTGGAGGGGAACATCATCTCCAGCGTCACGGGGCGTGACAGGCGAAACACGTCACGGTCCAGGTCAGTTTCGTCCACACACACCACAGAATTGAACCCGTCCTTCAGAACCTGCAGAGGGTCCGGGGACTGGCCAGAATGCTGTGGATGGGTTACAGAATTAATTAAATTAAATTAAATTTAATTAATCAATTAATTAATTCATCCATTCATTCCTTCCTTTCTTTCTTTCTGTCTGTCTTTCTTTCTTTCTTCCTTTCTTTTTCCTTCCTTCCTTCCTTCCTTCCTTCCTTCTTCCTTCTTTCTTTCTTTCTCTCTTTCTTTCTTCCTTCCTTTCTTTCTTTTATATCGAGGATAATAGATAGGTGTGGGTGTGTATGTGGAGCAAAAGAGGGGTTTATTTGGGAAGTGGTGTAGTGTGTGTGTGTAGTGTGTAGTGTGAGTGTGTGTTGTAGTGTGTGTGTGTGTGTGTGTGTGTGTGTAGTGTGTGTGTGAGTGTGTAGTGTGTGGTGCGTGCGTGTGCGAATCAATATGTTATCTATGTGAATGGTTCAGATAGTGAATGTTATGAGTGCAAGCTTTGATTTGTTCGCTTACAAGATTCAGCGCTATACAAATCCATATAATATATTATTTAAATGTAATTATCATAATATTACTTATTATTATTACTATTACAACACTGCTATATCATTATTTTCATCATCATGTCATTATCATATAATCATCATCTTACATCACTACCTGTACTATTATTATTACTATTAATGTCATCATATATCATCATCATCATCACTCCATCATCTAACATACCACCACCATACCACCACCACCACCACCACCACCACCACCACCACACCACCACCACCACCACCACTCCTCCTCCCCACACCACCATCCATCCCCACCATCCATCACCCACCACCACCACATCACATCATCATCATCACCATCCATCATCATCATCATCTCCTCTCCATCATCATCAATCAAAATCATCATCATCATTGTTATCCTCCTCCTCATCACCACCACCATCATCACCACCACCACCACCATCATCCATCATCATCATCATCATCATCATCATCATCATCATCATCATCATCATCATCATCATCAATCCCCCCCTGTCCCGTACATGGAGCTTATCGCAGTGTGTGTTGATGTCCCACTTGAGGAAGCGGTCCCCGTCTCTGTAGTCTTTGGGACAGCGGGGCAGAGTGGCGTCCTGGGAGTCACAGCGCAGCACCTGGGCCGCCGTGGTTCGATTCCTGATGATCTCCAGGTGAAGGTAGTAGTAGTCTGGCACCGGGTGTCTGGGGAATGAATGAGGAGAGAGGAGGAGACTGTGAAGGATGTGGTGTAGTACAGAGAGGCTGGTTGTTTTGGGGTACGTTTTGTGTGTGTCTGTTTTATTTTCTGTATGTCTGTTTGGATCTCTCTGTCTTTGTGTGTGTGTTTGTGGCTTTTTTATATTTAGGGTTTATTGATTTTTATGTTTTATGTGTTGTTTAGAAGCTGTATTTTTACAAGGACAGACTGTGAGACTCTGCTTGGTCTAAAATCTTTATACTTTCGCATTGGATCTCTGTCTGTCTCTCTGTAAGTGGATATCTATCTATCTATCTATCTATCTATCTATCTATCTATTATCTATCTATCTATCTATCTATCTATCTGTCTGTCTGTCTGTCTGTCTGTCTGTCTGTCTGTCTGTCTGTCTGTCTGTCTGTCTGTCTGTCCTGTCTATCTATCTATCTATGTAACAAGTGTGTTTATATAATTATACATGTATGTGTATAATCATATCTATACACACATACACACACATATATACAAACATACAAACACCTCCCCTACCTCACCCCACCCACCCTCACCTAACACCCCCCTTCCTACCAACCCCAAACCTCCCACACTACCATAACCTAGCCAAACCTAGCACAACATACACCCCCACCCACCCACCCCCAACGACCCACCCCACCCCCCTCACCCCCCAACCCCCACAACAACCCCACTCCATCCCCCAACCCCTCACCCCCTTTCCCCACAACACTCCCCCCCCCCCACCACCCCCATAACCCCCCCCCACAACCCCCCCACCCCAACCCCACAACCCCCCACACAACCCCCAACACCCCACTCACCTACAATACTCTTTCTGCACGTTAGAAAACAGGTCCAGCGTTCTCTGAGCCTGGGCTCTCTGGTTGAGGAAGAACTGGAGTCGTCCTCGGCGTCCACCTCGCGGTACTCCGGGATGAGGAACACCCCGGAGATGCCCACCACGATGTCGATGCCGGATTCGCGGTGCCAGACGAAGTCCTGGGTCTGCTGGTTGTTGGTGACGTACATGGGGGTTTCCAGTTCCTTCATGTCCACCAGACGTTCCAGGAACACGTTGCCGCTGTGGCTCACCGTCATGGGCGTTTTGTCTGTGTGTGTGGATGGAGAAAGAAGGTGGTGGGGGTTTAGGTTGTTGGTAGGGGTTGGTGAGCTTCAAGATACTGATATAATATTATATATATATATAAGATCAGACTGATGCGTTCCCTGATCATGTCCGTATTTTTGTACGCATGTGAAACATGGACCATAACAGCAGACATTGAAAGAAAGATACAGGCCATGGAAATGAGATGCTTTCGCAAACTCCTTGGCATTTCATACAGAGATCACATCACTAATGAAGTGAAAACTAGAATAAAGAATGCCATCGGTCCATATGAAGAGCTCCTAACTTCAGTGAAAAAACGCAAACTAAATTGGTACGGGCACATCACACGATCATCTGGACTGGCCAAGACTGTTTTACAGGGAACAGTAAGGGGAGGGAGAAAGAGAGGCAGACAGAGCAAACGATGGGAGGACAACATCAGAGAGTGGACAGGCCTTGGGTGGAGCGATCTGCTACGGAGGGCGGAGGACCGTGGGGAGTGGAGGAAGCTGGTTGCAAAATCTTCAGAGGTGCCCCCACGGTCTGCGGGGCTACGGGACAGGTGAAGGTGAAAGAGGGGTGGGGGTGGAGGGGGAACAGAATGAGTTGAGAAGGGTGAGTGTAGGGT
>CM060335.1:9728005-9735505 GCA_030674155.1 Stramonita haemastoma | reverse complement strand
TGTTTAGTTATCTTTAATATAAACACACGCAACAAGCTCGTTTTTCGCAGCTGTTCATGTTTGTACTCATGTTTTATTTATTTGTTTATTCATTTATTCATTATTTTTCTTTCTTTCTTTCTTTCTTATTTTGTATTGAGGGAAATGGAACAAAGGACCCAATCACAATGCGCCTCACACAACCACACAATAAAATCACTCATGATACTCTAGCATTAAAACATACGACCAAGTCGAACACAACTAACCAATCACAACGCGTATTCCCCAACACATAACAAAACCACATTATTCCGACTTTAAACTACCCAACCATAAAACTCCTTCTATATGCCAAAACACGCTCAACGAATCACAGTTCATGCTACTCAACCACACAAAAAAATCATTATCATTCGACAGCCCAATCATAAAACTCTTTCTATCAGTCAAAACACAATCAGCCAATCACAACGCGCTTGACACACACGTTGGGCCAATGGCGTACCTCGACACTGCTGTTGATGGAAGTAGTACCCACGGCGACAGCGACAGAGCAAATCATTGTCTCCACCATCACACACCGCCATGGTGTGGCACAGGGAGAGGTTTCCTTGGCAGTTCTTTAGATCTGAAGCAACGGCAGAACAAAACGGCCCCTCTTAATATTACACACACCTCTTTGTTTGGACACACAGACACAGACACACATACACATACATACAGATACACACACACAGACACAGACACACACACACACACAAACACACACTCACGCACGCACACACACACACGAAACGAAACGACACGACACGACACGACACAACACACACACACACACAAACATACACACGCGCACACTGCTCGTATGATATAATCAACAAACCAACCAACCAACCCGCTAAATAACCAACCAACCAACCACCCACCCACCCACCCATGCAAACAACCAACCAACCATCCACCACCCACCCACCCACCCAACCACCCACCCACCCACCCAACCAACCAACCAACCAACCAACCATCTAACTACCCACCAATCTTATCACCCAACCAGCCCGCTAAATAAGCAACCAAACAACCTGCAAATAACTAACCAATTCGCCAAGCAGTCAACACATCTACGCACCCATCGCCCACCCAAATCCTAGGCTAAAGAGCGTGACAGACAGACAGATAGTTTAATTACCCAAATCTTAGGCCAAACAGTAGGACAGACAGACAGATAGTTTAATTACCCAAATCTTAGGCCAAACAGTAGGACAGACAGACAGATTAGTTTAATTACCCAAATCTTAGGCCAAACAGTAGGACAGACAGACAGATAGTTTAATTACCCAAATCTTAGGCCAAACAGTAGGACAGACAGACAGATAGTTTTAATTACCCAAATCTTAGGCCAAACAGTAGGACAGACAGACAGATAGTTTGATTACCCAAATCTTAGGCCAAACAGTAGGACAGACAGACAGATAGTTTAATTACCCAAATCTTAGGCCAAACAGTAGGACAGACAGACAGATAGTTTAATTACCCAAATCTTAGGCCAAACAGTAGGACAGACAGACAGATAGTTTAATTACCCAAATCTTAGGCCAAACAGTAGGACAGACAGACAGATAGTTTAATTACCCAAATCTTAGGCCAAACAGTAGGACAGACAGACAGATAGTTTAATTACCCAAATCTTAGGCCAAACAGTAGGACAGACAGACAGATAGTTTGATTACCCAAATCTTAGGCCAAACAGTAGGACAGACAGACAGATAGTTTGATTACCCAAATCTTAGGCCAAACAGTAGGACAGACAGACAGATAGTTTGATTACCCAAATCTTAGGCCAAACAGTAGGACAGACAGACAGATAGTTTGATTACCCAAATCTTAGGCCAAACAGTAGGACAGACAGACAGATAGTTTGATTACCCAAATCTTAGGCCAAACAGTAGGACAGACAGACAGATAGTTTGATTACCCAAATCTTAGGCCAAACAGTAGGACAGACAGACAGATAGTTTAATTACCCAAATCTTAGGCCAAACAGTAGGACAGACAGACAGATAGTTTAATTACCCAAATCTTAGGCCAAACAGTAGGACAGACAGACAGATAGTTTAATTACCCAAATCTTAGGCCAAACAGTAGGACAGACAGACAGATAGTTTGATTACCCAAATCTTAGGCCAAACAGTAGGACAGACAGACAGATAGTTTAATTACCCAAATCTTAGGCCAAACAGTAGGACAGACAGACAGATAGTTTAATTACCCAAATCTTAGGCCAAACAGTAGGACAGACAGACAGATAGTTTAATTACCCAAATCTTAGGCCAAACAGTAGGACAGACAGACAGATAGTTTAAGAACCCAGATCTTACGCCAAACAGTGAGACAGATAGTTTAATGACCCAAATCCTAGGCTAGACAGACAGACAGACAGACAAACAGACAGACAGAGAGTTTAATCACCCAAATCCTTGTAGACCAAACAGTGGGGCAGACAGAAAGAAGGAAGGAAAGAAAGAAAGACAGACAGACAGATAGTTTAATAATCCAAGTCCTAGGCCAGAAAGACAGACAGTTTAATCACCCAAATCCTAGTAGGCCAAACAGTGGGGCAGATAGACAGACAGACAAACAGAGAAGCAGACAGACAGAAAAACAGAGAGACAGACAGAGAGTGTAATCACCTAACTCTTAGGCCAACCAGTGAGACAGACAGACAGACAAACAGAAAGACAGACAGACAGAGAGTTTAATAACCCAAATAGGCCAAACAGTGGGACAGACAGACAGACAGAAAGACAGACAGGCAGACAGACAGACAGAGAAAAAGAGAGTTTCATCACCCAACTCCTAGGCCAAACAGTGGGACGGACATATAGACAGATAGACAGACAGACGGACTGACAGACAGACAGACAGGCAGACCGAAAGACAGACAAGACAGACGGACAGACAAAAAAGACAGAGAAGTTAATCACCCAAAAGCTGTAGCCTGGAGACCAGAGCCAGACTGGCGGGGTTGTCTGTGAAGTGAGTCAGGTCTGGTGTGGCGCTGTAGGACCGTACCTTGCCTGTCAGCACACCACAGCACAGGTCACAACACCGTTATAGTGTACATGTGGTGTGTGATACAGTATTATTTGGTATGATGTAGAAATTATATTTGATGTTATGTGATAGTGATAGGGTAGGATATGATTGATGTGATAAATGACTTTATCATATCGTTATTAATTTATGGTTTATTTATCATATCAAGTGATAGGTAACATATAAATGACATAATTATTATCACATCGTATTATACGGTTTATTTATTATGATATCACTTGATAGGTAACATAAATGACATAATTATTATCACACCGTATTATACGGCTTATTTATCATGATATCACGCGCTAGGTGATATGGTATGATGTGTTAGATATCATAAATGACATATTGTCACTTCGTATTCTGCGGTTATGCGTATTAATGCACTTGTTGTTATTTCTTTTGTTGGCATGACTATATATATATATATATATATATATATATATATATATATATATATATATATATATATATATATGAATGGCAAAAAAGCAAATGCGTTAATCCTATGATACTACATCTAAAAAAGAGACTTAAATACACACACATACCCCCCCCCCCCCAACAACCCCCCCCCCCCACACACATCCACACACGTACACCCACTCACCACACCTTCCCCCACTACTTGTCCCCTCCCCCACACACACCTACTCCCCAACCACACACTTACCCCCCACCCACCCACCCAACTCACCACTACCACCCACCCACCCACCCATACATACAGACACACACACACACCCACACACACAACACACACACACACACACACACACACACAAACAACACACACAGATGACCATCTGACACATCAACACACACTTATTCAGAACACACACACACACACAGACACAACACACACACACACACACACCAACACACACACACACACCACACACACACCACACCACACACCACCACACACACACACACACACACACCACACAACACACGTGACACACATCGTCCAGCAAACTCACGTATGGGCACATTGCTGGGCACGGACACCTGCAGCCTGTACTGCCTGTTGAAGGACGACACCCCCACCGCCACCGCCGTCACTGCCGCCATCAGCAACGACACCCCAACACCCCCCTCACCTCCCCACACCCCCTCCCCCACCAGGACCACGTTGACGATAACCTGGGATGACGCTGCCGTGACGACGATGATGATGATGTTGATGATGATGACGTGGATGAAGGTTGAGTGGATGGTGATGGTGGTGGTGGTGGTTTTGGTGGTGGTTGTAGTGGTGGTGGTGGTGACAGGTGTGGGGTGTGATGATGAGGAAGAGGTACAGGGGTGGGTAGGGGTGGTTAGGTAGCTGATCTGCACACAGAGAAACAATGTGTGTGTGAGAAAAATACAAACACAAAACTTAACGACTAGAGCAATGGGCACCCAAACAACAAAGTGAATCCCATTAACCAGTAACTTTTATATTTGGAGGGGGGAATGGTAGGTTGCTATGCTTTCAGTGTGTTTGATTGTACATAAAAAACGTTAAAGGTGTCCCATAACCTATGTGGACGTAGGGGAGCGAAGCATCAGAGACCTCAGCTTCTCTAGGGGCCAGCATGTTGAGGGTGGCACCCATCTCCTCTCCCTCGCTGCTTTACCTTCCCTGACCCTAAAGAGGGCAGGTACCCATTTACAGCTGGATGTTTATGTTTTGTCCAATGTTTATGTGTGAGAAAACAAAACAAAAAACAAAACAAAACAACTAGGGCAATGGACACCCCAACAACAAACTGAATCCTATTAACCAATAACTGTTATAGTTTGAGGAGGAATAGTAGGTAAGTCAGGTGTCTTTACAATTTACAGGAAAAACAGTAGGAAAAAACAACAGAAGTTTAAGCCGAGGTGCAGGCTTATACTGTCAGTTTTCGAGGTGGAAGATTTGACCACTAGTGTATTCTGCTTCTCATATTTTTACATATAATTAGATGTGTATATTGTGTTTTGTCAGTTCTACTTAGCATATAAGCAGGACTAGGAGATAAAAAAAATCGAGAAGGGGAAAAACAAGGCAGAAACAGTGGCAACACGGAGTAAGAGATCAACACAATTTGGAAGGTTTTGACACTCTCTTCCCCATCTTTTCAATCTTTGTTACCGTTTTTCCAGCTCCACCCTCTTCCATTCTTCCCACTTCTCCAGCTGATGAAGGAAAAGACAACCTCACAGATAAACAGTGATGAAGACAGCTCCGCTTAACCGTAGCAGTATTTAGATCTAGTAACATCCTGTTTAAAAAGTAAAGAAAACAAACAAAAACCAACCCCAAAAGAAAAGACCTATCACAACCCACCCTCCCTTACCACGGCACGCGCGTCTCGCCCCAGATCACGTGCCGAGAGCGAGAGGGACTGAAGCGCCCCCAGGCGGCCAGACTGATAGGGGAAGTCATCAATGTCACTTCCGGTCTGATAGTCTCGCCGTTGGACCCGGAGTGACTCGCTGACAAATTTCGCTGATAGCATTGGACACTGACGAGGCCTCGCTGCCGATAGCTTAGCCCCGATAGTCTCCCCTTCCGCGGAAGGGGCGACTACTTAGAAGCAAACATCTTCTTTATTTACATTGACTTGACTTCACTAGACGAAAGATGTTTTTTTTTGTTTGTTTTTTGACTTCTTCCATTGGTCCCAACGAAAACTGACTGTCAATCGTAAAGAAAGCGTAAACTGAAATGGTACGGGCATGTCACAAGATCGAAAGGACTTGCAAAAACAATACTGCAAGGCACTGTCCAAGGAAGAAGAAAAAGAGGCAGACCAAAGAAGAGATGGGAAGACAACATCAGCGAATGGACAGGCCTAGAACTCAACAAAATTTTGAGAAAGGCAGAACGGAGAGAGGAATGGAGGGAACTGGTTGTCAAGTCTTCAGGAGTGCCCCCACGGTGGCCAGACTAAGGGATAGACAAATAGACTTCTTAGAGACTTGTTAGAGCATCACAGGGAATTCATGTTGTCAGGCAACGTGTCAGTCATGGGGTATGTTGAACTTGGCAGGGCACAATCCTCCTCAGGGATTCAGACCCGAGAGCTGTTGGAATTTTGATTTGTTGGGATTAACGTCTTCATGTATTCATTTAATACTTTGCAGACATTTGGAAGGCTAAATATTCCATGATATGGGCTCGTTTTGTTGTAAACCTGTAGGACAACATTAAGCAGTCTACCTGATACAAAACATAGCCACTTTACTACAAGCTCGTAATGTTACAGAGCATTATTTGACATTCTCAACGAGCAATCTGAAAAGCACACTACGCTATTTTCTAGCAGCTTGCCAGGCTTCTCCTACAAAACGGATCTGACATCAACAAAGCTCCTGACCAAAACGCATGGTAAAGGAAATAGACAGAAAAACAAATTCTGCGGCGATTAATAATCTTGTCTACTCTCAAACCGAACACGATACCTACACACCAGTACATACAAATAAACTCACACAGTCACCCTCTCTTCTCAAACTGACGGACCAATGTCTGTGGAAGACACTTTGTTTTTTCCCCTTACAGACGGATCAGAAAAACGAAAGATGACAGACATCGATGCACGGGCGCAGAGCTCGCTGACTGAAGCAAAAACAAACCCGGGTCTGAAGTCAGTGACTGCTGACTGATACACCAGATAGAGAGGGGTGAACGTGACAGGTCAGGAACTGACAGACATGAAGGCAGTTAAACAGAGAGATAGATCTCCAGGAAAACGCAGAAAAGTATGACTTTGTAGCATAGCTCTTTTTTCCATGCTAAAATCTAAGTATTGCTACTTTTCACAAGGGAGGAGAGGGGGATGGGAGAGAGAGAGAGAGAGAGAGAGAGAGAGAGAGGAGAGAGAGAGAGAGAGAGAGAGAGAGAGAGAGAGAGAGAGAGAGAGAGAGAGAGAGAGTCTAGCCTAGAGTGGTTTCATTTCATGCTGTTGCCCTATTGACCACAAAGGTCATATCAGGACTGTGGCCTTAATCATTTTCAGCAACTCCAGTGACATTCCCCTTAAGTTCAGCGTCAAGAACACCCAATGGCTTCATATATCTATCACTTCAAAGTCTTTAACACACACAAAAAACCCGTTATGACAAAGAACCCTCTTTAGTTTATTCCTTAAAGCCAACAAAACAAGGTCAAGCTGAAGACACCAGCCACACCCCTTAATTTATCATCCGTAGGTTACAAAAAAGCGTAACAAAAAAAGATAATGAACACTTCAATGTACCCCCTCCCTTCCCTTTCGCCCCAAAGTACCTATGAAAAATGGCACATGGGCAAATAACACTGCAGAATGGACATCCTGTGACCATCCCAGTGTCCTCACTATCACTGCCTGGTCACCAGAACAACTGTTTATCCTGGCACTAGCTTACATCATCACTGATAAAACCGGAAAGTTGGAGAGG
>CM060335.1:9723005-9725505 GCA_030674155.1 Stramonita haemastoma | reverse complement strand
CTTTTTTGGCAATAAAAAGTCTACATCTGAGATTGTCTGTCTGTCTGCCTGTGTCTGTCCGTATCTCTGTCTCACTCACTCACTCATGATATTACTTTTTATCGTTTTCTTTCTGCATCTCATCCAGTCCTGTTCTCTATCCCCCCTCCCCCTCTCCCAATCACCTCCTCCACACCCACAGAATTGAAACGAAAAAAAGTCAAAACAAAAGCAGAAAGCTGTATGCAATACACCCCCCCTCTCCAACCCCCCCCACCGCCCCAACAACAACAAAACAAAAAATAAACCCAAAGAATACAACACCCCCCCTCCAATAAAAACAAAGAAAGCAACAAGACCCCCTAAACATAATCCGAAATAAAACAAACAGACAAGCAAAAACCAAAATGAACAAACAAAGCAAAAATGCACCCCCAAAACCCTGAAGCCATTTTTGTCGACACGAGGAATGTGACATTGTTATCACACGGTTCATAAAACAGCTTTTATCCAGCCCAGAGCGCAATGTATAGGACGTTTCTATCTACCGTGAAGATGGAAATATAATTGTTATGCCCTGAATAGTGAAGACCTTGTTGACAGGTGGTCTGGTGGTGGTAAGCGCTTTGATTTGTGCACTCTACAAGATTCAGCGCTATATAAATCCCATATATTATTATTATTATCACCATTATTATTATTATTATTATTATTATTATTATTATTATTATTATTATTATTATTATTATTATTATTATTATCATTATCACCATTATTATTATTATTATTATTATTATTATTATTATTATTATTATTATTATTATTATTATTATTAAGGCATTCATATAGACAACAACAGGTTACTGGTTGGATGTAGTCAACATGTTACTTTGCTATGAGCATACAGTTTTTTGTTGTTTTAAAAAAAACAAAACAACCCAAACAAAATCAAACCAAACCTGAAATGTATTCTCTTTTGTCTCTCTCAGACTTTTCTTTCTGTCCCTCAGTATTCCTGTATATCTTTTTCTTTCTTAACCAACTCCTGTTACATTACCTACCCTCCTGTCTCCCTTCTCTCCAAGATTTCACGCAAAAATGAAAACTAAAAAGGTCAAGAGATGGGCAGAAAAACCCTCACCTCAACAAAGCAGTGCCCTTTCTGTGGTTAGGGGGAATGTGATTTTGTTACAGCCTGGTTCATACAACAGATTTTATGTAGCTTACAGGCTCCGCTGAAGCAAAAGTTGGCTGTATAGATCGTTTCACTTTATCCTGACAGTTAGAACGAAATATCCTAAAAAAATATCTGTCATTATCTATGGGTGGGTCCAGTGGTAGCACAACTGTTAAAAGAATGAGAGGTTGAAGGTTTGATACAAATAGCCAATCATTATGTCACTTAGCCTGAACATAAAGCTTTTTTTCAGAACTAAATTTACATCTGAAATGTTCTATGTCTGTCTCCTGCCTGCCTACCTGTCTGTCTGTCTGTCTCTTTTTTGTGTGTGTTTATTTTCATGATATCACCCATAAGGGCAGGGACTATATAGTTAAAGAAACCACACGAGTGCTTATTCATTATCCTCGAACTAAAAGAATTTGATTTGATTTGATTTGATTTGATTCGATTCGATTTGATTTGATTCGATTTGTATCCACTCCTGCTCTATGACCTCATGACCCCCACAGCACATCCTGTTCTGCTAACTTATCTCTAGCTGCTTCTCTTCTAGGCTGGTCATGTCATGTCCTATCTTTAAGGTCAGAAGTTAAGCCCAGGAGAAGCTTACCAGCGCTAGGCTGCCATGATGGCACCAACTAGAAGGGACTCTTTATTGTAACGATTCCATATATCCAGGTGTCAAACCAGGCCTGAGGGACAAGGTACCTGCAGCGATCATCAGGCAATTTATCCCACACCCTCTAAATCGCATCCAAAAAGTGGACGATATTTGAATGTATGGTCCAAGTCCTAGTGAGTCAACAGAAAACCCATCCTCGGTAGGAACCGGTTAGAGTATGATTAAACTCCTGGGACTCTTTGAGACTCGAACCTGTGACCTCCAAGCCAAAAACCCAACACACACGCTAGAGCTGCTGGTACACAGCACAGAATTAAAACAATAAAAATCAAGAAATGAGAACCCCCCCCCCTCTCACGTTAATAAAAAATAAATGACAAACAAAGCGAATCTTTTCTGTGGACGCGAGGAATGTGACATTGTTATCACACGGTTCATAAAACAGCTTTTATCCAACCTAGGAACGAGCTGGAGCGAAGTGTGGCTACAGGTATAGGTCGTTCCACTTTACTATGAAATTGCAAATAAACTCTGAAAAGTCAAGACGTTGTTTCCATACGATTTGAACCAAAGAGGAATTGGTAAGGGGAGAGAAGGGAGTAGAGAGTAGAGGAATACAAGCGCAAAAAAAGTCCTTCACGTATCTCTATGTGTGTGTATGTATTTTAAATTTAATTTTAAAAAGGATTTTGCATGCTTTGAAGAATGTGTTAATA
>CM060335.1:9700505-9705505 GCA_030674155.1 Stramonita haemastoma | reverse complement strand
AAATTTAAGAAAGAAAGAAATAGAATGTTAAGAAAGAAGAATTTTAAGAAACAACGATAAAGAGCGAGAGAATAGTAAGAAAGAAAGAAAGAAAGGGAGAAAATTTTAATAAAGAAGAATTTAAAGAAATAATGAACAAAAGAAAATCGTAAGAAAGAATGAATGAATGAAAGAAAGAAAGGAAGGAAGAAAAAGAATTGTAAGAAAGGAAGAAAGAAAGGAAGAAAATTTTAATAAAGAAGAATATTTAGAAATAATGAAAAAAAGAGAGAGAATTGTAAGAAAGAAAGAAAGAAAAAAAGGGAAGAAAATGTTGAAACAGAAGAATTAAAAAAAGTAATGAGAAAAAGGATAGATAATTGTAAGAAAGAATAAACAAAAGAAAATAAGAACCAAGAAAGGAAGGAAGAGAGAAAGTTTTAAGAAAGAAGAATTTTAAGAGATAATGAAAAAAAAGAATGAAAATTGTAAGAAAGAATGAATGAAAGAAATAAAGATCGAAAGAAAGGAGGGAAGAGAAATTGAAGAAAGACAGAAAGAAAAAAATAAAGGAGGGAGGGAAGAAAATTTAAAGAAAGAGAATATTAAGAAATAATTAAAAAAAAAAATTGTAAGAAAGAATGATTGAAAGAAAGAGAGAACATATGAAAGGAAGGAAGAGAAATTTAAGAAAGAAAGAAAGAAACAAAGGGATAAAGGAAGGAAGATAATGTTAAGAAAGAGAATTTTACGAAATAAAGAAAGAAAGGTAGATGATTAAAAAAAAAAAAGAAAGCAAGAGAGAAAGGAAAAAAGAGAACTCTAAGAAAAAGAATCTTAAGAAAGAAGGAAAGAAGGAAAAAAAGAAAGAAAGAAAGAAAGAAAGAAAGAAAGAAATAGAAGAAGATAGATTTAAGAAAGAAAAAAAAAAGGAGGGAAGAAAATTTTAAGAAAGACAAAAAAAACTGAAGAAAGAAAAGAAAAGAAAAGAAAGATGGAAATCAAGGCAAGACAGAAAAACGGAAAAGGGAGGAAGAAGAAAAACACAGAGAAAAAACGAGAAAAAACAACACAAACAGTCAGAAAAAATAAATTAATAAAGAAAAGAAAAAAAAAAAGAAAAGAAAGAAAGAAAAAGAAAGAAAGAAAGAAAGAAGAGAGAGAGAGAGAGGAGAGAGAGAGAGAGAGAGAGGAAAGAGAGAGAGAGAGAGAGAGGAGAGAGAGAGAGAGGAGAGAGAGAGAGAGAGAGAGAGAGAGAGGAGAGAGAGGGAGAGAGAGAGAGAGAGAGAGAGAGGGGGGGAGGAGAGAGAGAGAGAAACCCAAAACAGGGAAAAAAGAAGAAGCAGAAATGTACAGAGACAAAAATAAAAACAATAAGGAAGTGTAAACAAACAGATACAGGAAAAAACAAAAGAAGTAAAAGAAAAAGAAGAAAAACTTAAACTAAACAAAATAAGATAAACGGGGGAGGGGGGTAGGGGAGGTTAAGAACGAAAGAAGCAAAGAGCTGGCAACTAAGCCACAAAAAAGAAAATTACAAATAACACCCTCACCCCCAAAAAAAAACAACAACACACACAAACACAAACAAAAAATAAAACAAAAAAAGAAACAACAACAAAAATAGACAACGCTGACAGAATTCATGTATGAAAAGAATGGAGCGAAAGAAAAATATACAAACAACAGAAAAAAACACCCTACCACAAAACATTCACGACAGGCAGAGAGGGTGGGTGGGTGGGTGGGTAGGAGGAGAAGGTGGAAGAGAGTGGGGGGAGGGTTAGGAAATGGAAAGTGGGGGTGGTGGAGGTTGGAGGAAGGGGGAGGGGGGAGGTAAGCATGGAAGGGGAGATAATGAGGTAAAAGCAAAGGGAGGCCCTTGGTCCTTTCAATATTTGATAACCTTCATTTTCTATTACCACGTACGGAAATGAGAAAAAAAATGCACAATCGTATGTCGCTTAGGGCACGTCGCTCATTCCGCTCTCTGTCTTTGTTTGTCTGTCTGTCTGTCTTGTCTGTCTGTCTTTGTCTTTCTTTGTCTGTCTGTCTTTCTTTGTCTGCTGTCTGTCAGTCTTTCATTCTTTGTCTGTCTGGCTGTCTTGTCTGTCTGTCTGTCTTTGTCTGTCTTTGTCTGTCTGTCTTTGTCTGTCTGTCTGTCTATGTCTGTTGTCTATGGGCATCTTTTCTCTGTTTGACGGCGTATTTACATCTCTGCGCCTGCCTGTGTGTCTGTCTCCGTTTGTCTGTTTATTGAGCATTTGTCTGTCTGTTTTTGTTTAGTCTGTTATGTCTGCTGTCTATGTCTGTCAATGTGTTCCTGTCTTTTTGGCTGTATTTTTGTTGTTATGTCTGCATGTCTAATAGCATCGTTTATATGTATGATGGTGTATTTCCGTCTGTACGTCTGCTTTTTTATTTTATTCTTTTATATTTCATTTTATTCTTTTATATCGAGAATAATGGAATGAGCACTCACGTGCCTTTTTTCATCCAGTCCTCGTGTGTATGCAGTTTTGTAAATATTGGCTTGGCTGTCTGTCTGTGTTTTATCTGTCTATGCGTATCTTTCGTCTGTTTGATGGTGTGTTTCTGCTTCTGTCGTCTGTCTGTCTGTCTGTCTGTCTGTCTGTCTGTCTGTCTGTCTGTCTGTCTGTCTGTCTGTCTCTCACCTCCATTCCTGCTATTGTCTGTGGCTGTTTGTCTCACTATGTCTCCTTGAATACTCCTCGGTTTTTGCCCAGTTTGTCTCTGTGTAGCTCTGTGTGTGTGTGTGTGTGTGTGTGTGTGTGTGTGTGTGTGTGTGTGTGTGTGGTGTGTGTGTGTGTTGTTGTTGTTGTTGTTGTTGTTGTTGTTGTTGTTCAGTTTAATGTCTATTCACATAAGTGATATTAGACAATGTGTGTGTATGTGTGTGTGTATGTGTGTGTGTATGTGTGTGTGTGTGTGTGTGTGTGTGTGTGTGTGTGTGTGTGTGTGTGTGTGTGTGTGTGTGTGTGTGTGTGTGTGTGTGTGTGTGTGTGTCAGCGCGCGCGTGTTCAAAGTCATTTAACGTCACATCACAACTTGTGATGTGTGTGTGTATGTGTGTGTATGTGTGTGTATGTGTTTGTATGTATGTATGTATGTATGTATGTATGTATGTATGTATGTATGTATGTATGTATGTATGTATGTATGTATGTATGTATGTATGTATGTATGTATGTGTGTGCGCGCGCGTGCGTGTTTGCGCAAACACGTAAATAGGTGACACACGCCGTCCCGTGCAGGGAAGAGCAGAGCATCCCGACATCCATACAGAGAAATCTTCCGTCACTAACAGTGGCATACAGCGTTAACTCCAAGAGAAAAGATTCATCATCATCATCTATCATCATCATCATCTCATCCTCATCATCATCATCATCATCATCCCTTTACACCAGAGGTGTGTAGAGCAGTAACAAAGTCTTTCCACCCTGCCTATCCTGGGCCAGCCTGGCCAATGAACTCAAGAGTGCTGCATGGCTTCCATCTCACATTCCACTGTCCTCCTCCATGTTGTTCTTGGTCTTCCTCTCTTTCTCTTGCCGTCTGGGGTCCAGTGCAGTGCTGTTCTTGCGACAGATTGCGTGTCTCTCGCAGTACATGCCCAATCCATCTCCATCTTCGTTTGCTAATGATGGTGCCCATGTCAGTTTGGTTGCATTTCCTCAGTAGATCTTCATTGGAAATCTTTTCTGGCCAAAAGATTCGGAGGATTCTCGGAAGGATTGCTTTAGATTAAAACCTCAGTAGAGGCTGGAACCCGTGTCCCCAGACAACTGTCAGATCAGGAACATGACGCTCTCTCTAACCACTGGGCTATTCTGCCCCAAGCAAAGCCATGCAGAGTCCATTCAAATAACCCTCCCACGCAATCACCCCCCCTCCCTCTTCCCCATTTACCCTGGCCTTACCCTTATCCCTATTATTTTCGTGAAAAGATTGTTCCAGTTGAGCCCATCATCAAAGCTGATGTCCATTTTAAACCCGCGTAAAGGAATTACACACACACGCACGCACGCATACACACACACCGCGCGTGCCGCCCACACACACACACACACACACACACAACACACACACACATCACACACCACAACAGAACAGACGCAGACTGACAGACCGAGACACAGACACTCGCACAGACACAGACACACATACACCCCCACCCCCCACAAACATAATGGTGAAATAGTCCGCCCACTCTTCAACGTCACACACATACACACACACCACCATCACCACCCACCAATACACCACACACCACACACACACACCACCAACACACACACACACACACGCACACACACACAACACACTCACGCACGCACACAGACGTACCACATCACACCACATACACCCCCACACACACACCAACCCCCCCCCCCCCCCCCCCACACACCACACAATGCGGTGGCACGCAGTAAAAGTATAAACTTTTCGTTAGGTCCATCTTTAGAAATGTTATTTCAGTTCCTGTTAGAAGAAGAAAAAGAAGAGGAAGAAAAAGAAAAAAAGAACAATGGGAAGGACGAGATGCGTGTAGGCAGAAGATGAAAGGAAGGAGACAGAAAGGAGACAAAGACGAAAGCGAAGAAGAAAGAAAGAAAGACAGAAAAAAGAAAGAAAGACAGAAGAAAGAAAGAAGAAGAAAGAACAGACAGACAGACAGCACAAGAAGAAGGAAAAGAATTGCGGAGAAGCAGACATTAAGAAGAAAAAGAATGGCGAGAAGAAAAACAATATTAAAGAAAAAGAAGAGTTGCGTAGAAGAAGAAGAATTGCAAAGAAGAAGAAGAAATGCGTAGAAGAAGAAGAATTGCAAAGAAGAAGTAGAAATGCGTAGAAGAAGAAGAATTGCGAAGCAGAAGAGAATTGCTAGAAGAAGAAATGGAAAGAGAATGCGAGAAGAAGAATGCGAGAAGAAGAAGAATTGAAAGAAGAAGAATGTAAGAAAAGCAATTTAAAAGAAAAGAAATAGCAAAGAAGAA
>CM060335.1:9693005-9695505 GCA_030674155.1 Stramonita haemastoma | reverse complement strand
GAGAGAGGGGAGGAGAGGAGGGAGGGGAGAGAGAGAGAGGAGAGAGAGAGAGAGGAGAGAGAGAGAGGAGAGAGAGAGAGAGAGAGAGAGAGAGAGGAGAGAGAGGAGAGAGAGAGAGAGAGAGAGAGAGAGAGAGAGAGAGTCTCTGTTTACAAAAATAGCAGTGAAAACAACTTTGTCCTCTCTTCCTCACAGTCCACACGATGTATCATAAATCAAACAGTGCAACAACAACAACAACAACAGCAACAAGAACAACAGCAGCACATCATCATCAACAACTCCACCACTAAAACAGCCCACACACCACCACACCACCACCACCACCAGAAAAACCAGCAAACTTCCAAGTCTAAAAAAAGGCACAAAGTATAAAAAAAAGGAAGGCCAAAAAAAGAAACAACAATAAAAGAAAAAAGTAACAGTACAGAAAAAAGGAGGTTACGGTCGGAGCCGTGAGGCTTTGTACATTCTCACGGAGGAGACGCAAAGGAGTTAAGCAGGGTTTAATGACCGCTAGACTCCCCGGCACTCTGCAGCAGCAACAGCAGCACTGACATACATCCCCATAACCCTCTCCACTGCCGCCATCACCGCCAGCACTCCCTGTTAACTTAGAGACACTGCAAAGTTGTGGTGTACAGCTGTGCTAGATCTGGTTTTTCTTTGCTGGACGTTGTGTGCACGAGTGCACGAGCGCAAGTGCTTACACACATACACAGAGACAGGGACAGATAGACACAGAGACACGGATTGAGACACACACGCATACGCAGACAGACAGATCAATACACACAAACACACATACAATTACACACACACTCATTCACATCACACAGAACATCATCATTAGATCCTTAAAGTGAAAAAAAGTATGTCAGTACATGATTGCTCTGACTCAGGCGTGAAGCACACATGCATGAGAGGAGAGAGAGAGAGAGAGAGAGAGAGAGAGAGGGGAGAGAGAGAGGGAGAGAGAGGAGAGAGAGAGAGAGAGAGAGAGAGAGAGAGAGAGAGAGAGAGAGAGAGAGAGAGAGAGAGAGAGAAGAACAGACAGACAGACAGACAGAACAGACAGACAACACAGACAGACAGACAACAACAGAACAGAGACACACACATCATATTAAATACAAATAACACACCGTTACATTTTTTCTGCTTCGTGCATTGCATCATCAAAGCTGTTGTCATTTTGATCATTCCCCCACACCCTATGGCTTTTTGGAATCCATTATTTCTGTTGCTGCCAAACGGAGCGAGACAGGCCAGGTGCTGAAGCCATTGAGTGTCTACAGAAACCACCTTGGATATCAGCCCCGACACTGCAGGGATCGCTGTAGGTGGCAACATTACTGCATAGAGTGATGCGTGTTGCGGTATTTCATGACAGGTTCCTTTGTATCCTTTTTATATACCGTATACTGCCTGCTTCTTCTGATAATACCCAGTCTGTTACTGATAGGTATTAGTGGGTGCATGGTTTGGGTTTTTTTTTTGTAGTTAGATGTGCATGCCTTTGTTTATATTTCTATAAGTGACATGTTTGTTTGCACCACCTTTGTGTGTTAAAGTTGCTTTCAGAGTATTGATGTTCGTGCCTGGCTCTATGTCAGTGATGGTTTACGCAGAATTTATATTTATTTCTTTGTTCCTTTCTTTCTCTGTTCATCTTTCCCTCTATCTTCTTTCATTTGGTTTAAATAATGTTCATTCAGAAAGAGTGAAATATGCATGACATACAAATTGATATAAGAGAAACAGACAATTTACTTTCAATGTGCAGTAACAAAAAACTACAAACAATAAGAGCAACAAACAATTAGATTTTTACGTGCCCTAGCAAAAAACAACATTAAGCAAAATACTTATTTGGCAACTTCTTTAATTTTTTTCATCCACTTTTTATTCATTCTTTTTTCTCTTGCCTGTTTGTTAACTATATCATTCCACGCCCGTATACATATTTTGGGTTTAATTTTTGTATCAGTTCATCAAATCTTTCAACCCCTCTTTCACCACTAAGCATCCTATTTTCTCCGAATTACCACCGACACAGTTTTTGGACTTCTCATTCTGTCCTAGAATAGAAGGAGACTCACTGAACTTATTCATCCCTGCGTAAGTTGAATGGCAACAAAGAAACGACAACATGGAAATACATAGTAACAGCAGAACAGGGATTTGCGCAAAGTTCCCATCTTCTAACAAAGTCTATGCCTTTTGAAAGGTCAGAGAAATATAAAGGATAACAGCAGTAGCAGGGTTTTCGGATGGTCACTCACTTCTGAAAAAAAGTCTTCTGTCCGCTGAGGACTAGGTACCATTGCCTAATGAGGTCCTTTGGTCACCCAGACTTGTCCTTATCAAGTGACCAGTGACGAGAGGAGAGGAGAGGAGAGGAAGGAGAGGAGAAGATAGGAGAGGAGAGGAAGGAGAGAAAAGAGGAAAAGGAGAGGAGAGGAGACAGTGTGGATCAAAGTTCAAGAGAGAGAGAGAG
>CM060335.1:9680505-9683005 GCA_030674155.1 Stramonita haemastoma | reverse complement strand
AAAGCAGCGAGGGAGAGGAGTTGAGTGCTACCACCCTCAATATGCTGGCCCCTAGAGAAGCTGAGGTCTCTGACACCTCGTTCCCCAACGACCACATAGGTTATGGGACACCCGTACCTTTACTTTTTTATTTCATTCATTTATTATTATTTTTTTTTTACAAAATGTAGTTAGTGAGGTTTCAGAGAAATTCTGATGTCTTGTGGTGAATGAGAGAATTTCTGTTTATTTTTTTCGTTTCTTGGCTAACGCTCCTAGTTTTACCAATGGTGGGATTTTGTGTATGGGACACGTTTGCCTACTGTTAAATTGAAGGTAGCCACATTCTGACTTCAGTGATGAATGAGGGAAACATTACTTCATGAGCAAAGCAGGAATGGATGAAAGAAAGATCACCTGAAAAAAAACGACAAAAGGAAAGAAGAAAAGAGAGTGGCAAATAAAGGAATGAAAGACTAAGTAGTATCTATATGAACGGTAATAATATTAAAAAGAAAGAAAGAAAGCAGGATGAAAAAAAAGATAGTATTTATTTTTTAATTCTTTTATTTTGAGGATAATGGAATAAGCACTCATGTGATTAAAAAAAATTTCAGCCTGTGTTATGCAGTATTGTCAGAGTATAAGTGATGAGTGAACAGAGGATTGATCATACACCATCGTATGCCCATTACAAAGCCAGACAAAAAAGCCCAACTATCATGTTTTACAGCAATATAATATAGACAAATGTTAAAAAAACCGAACCCACACATTCTCCCAAATAACCCTGAAATACCATCATGCAAGACAAACAGTTAAGTACCTAATACACAACGAAAATAAATATACATAATAGACCACGCGCCACAATAATACGATATCAATAACCGATTTGGCAACTTTCAGTAGAAGCCGAATACACGATGACTACTACGGATAATGTAACGATGCTAGTCCTGAAATACCAGCAACACGCATCACTCCGTATGCAGTAATGTTGCCACCTACAGCGATCCCTGCAGTGTCGGGGCTGATATCCAAGGTGGTTTCTGTAGACACTCAATGGCTTCAGCACGTGGCCTGTCTCGCTCCGTTTGGCAGCAATGGAAATAATGGATTCCAAAAAAGCCATAGGGTGTGGGGGAATAATCAAAATGACAACAGCCTGCTGATGCCAATGCACGCAAGCAGAAAAAAAACATAACAACAGTAGTAGTGTATTTATATTGAACGATCTCTTCTGTCACATTGTGTGTGTGTGTGTGTGTGTGTGTGGTGTGTGTGTGTGTGTGTGGTGTGTGTGTTGTTGTGTGTAGTGTGTGTGTGTTGTGTGTGTGTGTGTGGTAGTGTGTGTGTGATGTGTGTGTGCAGCGCATCATTTTGGATGGTGATGAGTGTGTGTGCAAGCATGCGTTTTGTGTGCCATGTGTGTGTGCGTGCGGCGTGTATGTGTGTGTATGTGTGTGTGTGTATTGTTTGTTTGTTTGTTCGTTTTAACACTATCGCTAAAAGTAATAATTTATTACAGGTAAATGAGATAGGAAAAAAGGGAATTTAGTGTGGTGTGTGCGTGTGTGCGTGCAAGTGTGCGCGCGTGTGCGTGTGTTGTGTGTGTTTGTGTCGCGCGCCGCAAGTGTGTGTGTTGCGTGCGTGTGCGCATGTGTGTGAATGATGAAGACTTCCACATTGTTTAAACCCTGTCTGACCTCATTCAGTCAGCACCCCACAAACTGTACAATGTTCACGCTTACTTTACTGCCTCCTAAGTACTTCTTTTCTTTTTTTTTTGTCTGCTGGGAAATGTATGGGTACTACTGGGATAAGGATGAGCGGCAGAGAAGAATGAAAACAAAAGTACAGGGAGTTTTTGTGCCTTGGTAAGACTGATATAAAAAAAAAGAGCCTTCATAAGTTAAAATAGGTTGGGAGAGAGTTGGGTAGCTGTGGGTGTGCCTAAGTTCATGTTGCTGGTGTCTGCTTGATAAATTCACGCGTCTGTGTTTTTCTCAACAGCTGGTGGTCCGCCTATTGTTTTAGTATAAGTGTGAACTTGTCATCCTTGTGCTAAGCTCATAAAAGATGGGTATATAAAAATCTAATGTACTTTATCATTTATTTCTGGGTTTTGTGTACGCACGTGTTTTGCTTGTATGTAGAACATTAAAGAGAGGCAGATGATGATTTTATTGTTCTTTGATATCTATTCTTATATCAAAATGTTTCAATATTATTGGAGAAAAATATATTTATAAATGCTAAGCAACAAAAGTGAATTGGCAAACGAAAAATCAGCAAAAACATTCATCCTCCACTTTGAAAGATGTCAACAACCTTTCATTGGAAAACAGTAAAATGGCTGCCCTTTCAACAAATAATTAAGAATATCCCTTGTGAATTACACTGGCAATAAATTTTGTCTTGCAACGCATTATTTGGAAGTTAACATTCTAGATGCTGTAGAGCGCTTAGGCATTTCTTGATATGTGAAATTTTGAAAAAGTTACAATCCAAAGGAAAT
>CM060335.1:9673005-9675505 GCA_030674155.1 Stramonita haemastoma | reverse complement strand
GGCAGGTTTGTTTAGATTTGCTGGGCGTCCTTGGACCAAAACACTCTACCATTTTACAACTGTGGGAGAAATGAATGGGGGAACAGAGGGAGAGAGAGAAATGCTGAGGGGTGTATAAATGATGGTGTTGCTGGAAGCAGTGACTGAAAAATGGATGTGACCTGACTGCAGACTGAATTCTAAATGCCTATGTCACGCCATTCCTTCCGCGAAAGAGGATAGACTTGATCTGACAATGGCATTAGAAGCGTCTGTGAAATTAAAAGAGACTATGGAATTAAAAGAGTCAATGGAATTGGAAGAGTCAATGGAATTAAAAGAGTCTATACTCGTCCTTTACTGCGGGTTTTCTGTAAGTTGATTTAGTTTGTTTGCCTTTTTATTTTCATAATTTTTTTTCAGTTGTTTTTACCTCCTGTTTCCGAGGAAACGATGGGAAGACAACATCAAGAGTGGACAGGCATTGGGTGGAACTACCTGCTACGGAGGGCAGAGGATCGAGGGGAGTGGATGAATCTGGTTGCAGAATCTTCAGTGGTGCCCCACAGTCCGTGGGACTACCGGACAGGTGAAGGTGAAGAAGAGGACCTCCTGTTACGGTTGGATAATTTTCAGTTTATCAAATCTGTGGTGTAGTCTAGACTAAGATTTTCCTTTTTATGTCTTTCCTTGTCTTTTCTTTCTTTTTTCTGTCTGCTTTTTTTCTTTTTCTATTTTTCTTTTTTCCACATTTTCGGCTTATGAGTAACAGAAGAAAAGTTTTAAGATAAACTGAGTCGTTTTTTCAGTATGAATTCTGAAAAAATATGTGTCCTGCGGCGGTGTTCCACACATGAACTTTAGCCTCCATGCCCTGCAAAGGGCGAAAGGAACTAAGATTTTCCAAGCGCACATTTGTTTCTTGATATCTAAGGCAACATCATTATTGTCATGTCTGTGTGCATATATCTGTTGCATGCTGTAGATATTTATCTAAGCATGATTTTTCTCTTCTTCTTTTTCTTGTTCTTCTTCTGTGTTCCCTTCATTCTGGAGGGAAACCGTAGTATCTGGTCATCCCCGTAGGAAATTTACCCACTGGCCTCAGAGCAGCTCATCAAAAAGTTCATAAAAAGCTTCAGATCTTCTTGTAAAAAGGCAGGAGAATTAACTGGATAGACAGAAAGTAACAAAAAAGAGAGGATAAAAAGGTTAAGAAAAAAAGGCAAAAAGAAAGGAACTGATAGAAAAGAGGAAATCAATAGCACAAGATTTTAGGAGAATTAACTGGATAGACAGAAACTGAAAAAAAGAGAGGATAGAAAGATCAAAGAAAAAGGCAAAAGAAAGAAAGGGACTGATAGAAAAGAGGAAATTTATTGTACATAATTTCCAGAAGGTGGGGATACTATTCATCCTAAAAAACACCCTGGCATCCCCACGGGGCTGGCAGAAGCATGACATTCAAAACCAGTTCAAGGTTTGAATAGTATGTCTTTCAGGGAAGACACTTCTGTTCTAAGCCACTACTCAAGAGACCTACAGACTATCACATTGCTATGCCCTTATGACAGCGTGGAGAAAAACGCAAAGGCAGATAGATGACAGGGAAAGTGGATTGAGATGTGTGTGTGTGCGTGTGTGAGTGAGTGAGTGTGTGTGTGTGTTATGTGTGTGTGTGCGTGTGTGTGTGTGTGTGCGTGTGTATCACTCTGTGTGTGTATGTGTGTGTGTGTGTGTGTGTGTGTGTGTGTGTGTGTGTGTGTGTGTGTGTGTGTGTGTGTGTGTGTGTGTGTGTGTGTGTGTGAAAACTGGATGGATGAAAGAAAGGAGAGAAAAAGAGTGATGGACAGACAGACAGAAAGAAAGGAAGACATGTCCTGTGTGTGGGAGAAAGAGAGAAAGAAAGAAAGAAAGAAAGAAAGAGAGAGAGAGAGAGAGAGAGAGAGAGAGAGAGAGGAGAGAGAGAGAGAGAGAGAGAGAGAGAGAGGGGGGGGGGGCCTCTTCAGCAGGAGTGTATAATCTGCCCTGATAGAACTCTCCCTTCACTTGACTGTCATTGCGAAGATGGCGAACGATCCTCTTTCCTTTACCCTGCCTGTCTCTGTCTTTCTGTTTTCCCTGTATACTTCTGTCTCTGTCTCTCTGTCAGTATGTCTGTCTCTGTGTATCTCTCTCTCACACTTTTATTCACACATACAAATACACACACATCAAACGCGCGCGCACACACACACACACACTTTTATACACACATATACACACAAATACAAATACACACACAAATCGTACACATACACACACACACACAAACACACAAAACGTACCCCCCCACACACACACACGCGCGCGCGCACACACACACACACACACACCAAAAACGTACACACACGCACGCACGCACGCACACACACGACACGCACGCACGCACGCACGCATGCACAAACAAACAACACAAACACACGCCTACACCTACACCTACACACACACACCCTACACACACACACACACCACACACAAC
>CM060335.1:9663005-9668005 GCA_030674155.1 Stramonita haemastoma | reverse complement strand
CCACAAGCCAATACCACTTCACTGAAGGACGGGCAGGCGCAGTGCAAGTGCTGTGTGGGGCAAGAATGGACCAGCTATTGGTAGTAGTGCTGACTGACCTCTGGAGAGCTCTTGAGGCACCAGCACCAGTCACAGCAGCCACCTAGCCAGCCATCTCCCTTGACCTGGGAAGGGCTCATGATGTCTGGAAAGGCTTTATTTATCTATTTATTTATTTATTTATTTATTTATCTATTTATGCTTTATATCGGGCTAGATACAAAAAATATCTATACTTAAGTTTCTTATCCTCATGGGAAAAAAACCTTTCTCTCTTAGTGTGTTGTCTGTCTGCCTCACGTATCTATCTGTATGCGTGTCTGTCTCTATTCGTCCGTGTCATTTTTCTGTCTATCTATATCTGTAAAACTGCCTGTCTCTGTATGCCTCTGTCTCTGTGTCTCTGTCTATCTGTCTATGTCTATTTGTCTGTTTGTTTCCTTTTTCTGTCTATCTGTGTAACTGTCTGTCTCTGTATGCCTCTGTCTCTGTCCATCTGTCTCTCCCTTCGACCCCCCCCTCTCTCTCTGTGAAAGTTGCCGACAAGGTTAAGTTGCAGACACCACACCTGGTCAGTGATCTGAAAGTGGAGCTTTCTTTGCCAAAATCCAATGGCACAGGGCTTTACTTTGTCTTTTGTTTTCCTTTTGTTGCGTAGGAGTTGTAAAATAATCTTTGGCTTGGTGCAGTAGCTACTGGCTTCACTATCCTGGTTACTGCATTGAGTTTGGTTATCCTGTTGGCTGATCCAGTCTTTCCATTGTTTTGGAATGGCATTAATGAGTGCATTAAATTGAAAAGCCGTGTTGGCTGGGTTATGGTTGACTTTGCTTTGAACTTCTTCTAACTTAAATAGTCTGTTTTCGTTGTTATGTATCAAATCTTGAATTTTTTCTAGTCCTTTATTTTTCCAGGAAGAAAAGAATAAGATCTGAGTTTTGTATGTAATCAGTCTATTGTGCCAAAGAGGTTGGTTTCTGAAATTGGCAATGTTGATTTCTTCCATTGTGCATAGCTTTTTATTATCTAGGTAAGTGAATAAAACTGTGCTCCAGAACTCACTATTTATACTTTTACTGGCTTTTAATTCTGCTGACCGACAATTTATTTCAAATATGTTACTTCCATTCGCTACTGTCTGAAAATACCACTTTGGAATAAAAGTCCAGTTATCATTGTCCGATTTGTAAAGCTTGCCAATCCACTGAAGGTAAAAACACATTTGTAGCTCAGTTACATTTACCATTTTAAGTCCACCTTCACTATATTCACTTTCCATAACTTTTCTTTTTACTTTTTCGAACGCTTTCTTGTTGGAAAATTTTCTCTGCCAAATAAATTTGTATAATGTTCTATTGATTTTTGAAAGTACCTTTTCTGGGAGTCCAATCGATTGCATTATGAAGACTAACTGACTTATCAGCAGACTTTTAACTAGAACAATTTTGCCATGTATGCTAATATCTCTTCGATTCCACACCTTTATAAGATTTTGAATTTTCTGTAGTCTACCTGTCCAGTTGTCTTCGATATTTTGGGCTCGTACATCATTTCTGAAAAATACACCTAGAATCTTGATCTTGTCTGCGAGGGCATATGGTATATCTTCATTTTCTGTGTGTTTTCCAATTTTCATTGCTTTTGTTTTATGTACATTTAGTGAGAGACCACTTAATTTTGAAAAATCAGTAATTATGGATGTGGCATGCATTATGTCATCTTTATTGCGCAGGAGAAGTGTTGTGTCATCTGCTAGTTGCTTTATCTTAATGTGTTCAGTTTCAGTGCCATTTTTGGGCAGTTCAATGCCACACACATTGCTGTTTCTTATCTTGATTGCCAGCAATTCAACAGACAGTACAAAAGCTAGGGGTGAAAAGGGACAACCTTGTCTTATCCCACAAGTTACTGGGAAGGGTTGTGAAATCCAACCCCCGTGATTTTATGCTACTGAATGTATTGCATGACAGAGTGGATACCCATTTTCTAAAATGTTCACCAAAACCAAAGGTTTTAAATGCGTTTAAAATGAATTTTCTGGAGATAGAGTCGAAGGCTTTTGAATAATCTAGTGCTAAAAGATACCCAGCTTTCCTTGTGTGATTTAGATATTCAATGACGTCATCAATTGTTCTGATTATTGTTGCGATGTTTCGTCCTTTTAAATAGCCAACCTGATCCTGGTTGATCAGTTTTGGAATTACTTTACCGAGTCTTAATACTAATGTTTTTGCTAATATCTTGTAATCTGTGTTTGAAAGTGTGATTGGTCTCAGTTATTTAATTGATCGCGTGACAGTTCCTTCCCTTTATGTAACAAAATTAATATTCCTTGTCTCTGTGTGTATGACATTTCTTCATTTTGAAATGACTCATTAAAAGAGCATGTTAACAGTGTTTTAATCTTCTTCCAAAACACTTTCATGAACTCAACCGTTAGTCCATCACTACCAGGAGATTTGCCGTTACCCATTGTTTTCAATGCGGCACTAGCTTCTTCTTCCAAAATTATACCATCACAAAGAGCTGATTCTTCAGCACTTAATCTAGGGACTTCCACATCTTTAAGGAAGTCACAGACAGTTTCTTCCGCATTTTCGATGTTAGTTTTTTGATTGTATAAAGCACGATAGTATTTAACCTGTTCTTCAATAACTTTCATTTGTTCAGTTATTATTTCGTTTTTCCCATTGAGTATTCTGGTCATGATTTTTTTCTTTGCTCTTATTCTTTCTAGATTTAAAAAGTATTTTGTATTTTTTTCACCATCCTCTATCCATCTTTCACGTGCTCTTATCTGTGCACCTCTAGCTTTTTCAAGGGACAATATTTCTAACTGTTGTTTAATATTAAGCAGATCCTTCTGCAATTCAGTGTCACCGGGATTTATTATTAGTGCCTGCTCAATTTTTTTCAATCGATTTTGTAGACAGAGTGTTTTGTTTTTGTTTTCGTATGCTTTGAACTTTCCAAACTCCATACAAAATTCCTTTATTCGAATCTTAATGTTATCCCTGAAAAGGGCGGGGACTGGATGTAAAAAAGCACACGAGTGCTTATCTATTATCCTCGAATAAAAGAATTTTGCCTTGCCTTGCCTTGCCTTGCCTTGCCTTGCCTTCTCTCTCTCTCTCTCTCTCTCTCTCTCTCTCTCTCTCTCTCTCTCTCTCTCTCTCTCTCTCTCTCTCTCTCTCTCTCTTCCCCTCTCTCTCTCTATCTCTCTCTCTGTGTTGATTACGAATATTATGGTGTAGACTTCTTCCATCGTTGAATATCATTGTTATGGCTGGTGTAATATTCTTTTTTTTTTTTTTTTTAAATTGAGGCACTTTAATTTTCAGCATTATGTCGGTAGTGGTATGTATAAGACTTCTTGTCAAAAGATGGAGTCGAATTCAATGACCAACCTTCCACAGACGCTGAAAAGTCAAGGGAGTTATGTTAAGACCCCCCCCCAAAAAAAAAAAAAACCTTCACCAAAAATTAATCATACATTCAGTTACAGCACTGACAGATTTTGGTTAAAAAAAATCACCAGAGGCTCCAATCCAATCCAATGATGTTGCTTATAGCCCCGCCGACTACACAGGCCATTATAAGGCCTGTTATCGGGGCTGTCACATCGTCACATGTTAAAACTCATATTAAAACTGTACAACTATATACAGAATAAATATAAAACCAACTTCTCTGTCCTTGCTTGTATCGACGCCCTGGTCAACCATAGGGGTCAGCCCAGGACGGCCACCGTGTTGTGGGAAAACCCACATCGATCACACATAAAATGGGACAAGACCAAAACCAGATTCCTTAAAACAGGAGGCCGATTCATGTAATTTACATCAACACCATTTTGTTTTCGTACCTCCTCCGGAGCTTCAAGGGTCACCAATGGTGAGATTTTGCGAATGCAGCAGTTTTCATCCGCCATCAAGGTCGCTGGATTCGGCCTTCGGGGATAAGCCCTGTATTGAAATGACTTATTCTTCTCTGAAATATTATGCTGTCCACACCTCCCTAGAGTTTCTTCTTTCAGGTTAAATTACATTTTCTTTTTATCACCTCCCCTTTTTTCCTAGCACGAAAAACTATCATTTTTTTTCTTTATTAGCATACTTAAAAATAATTCAGTTTCTTTGCATGAATGAAACTAGATTTTGACCGTGCCTATTGATGTGTCTGGAACTAAACAATAAAATGATTAAAAGAAACTCGAATATGACTACAAATTTATCCTACAGTGAACTCTTTTAGAACTGTTTCTTAAAAATAAATGCTTATAGAGAGTTAAATAATAATTTGAAAATACCGTTTTGGTGACAAAAAAATTGTGATGAGGTATAAGGGGATATACAATACTACCCTGTCTTTGTTAGATATGCCAAGTAAAAATAATCAAATACTATTTTCAATCTATCAAAGAAAATATTTAAAACAACCAGCATTCATCTTTTCTGCTAACACACTGTACAATCAAAGTAGTGCTTTGTTATCTTATAAAAAAATACATATGTATTTGGTTCACTGTAAAATGCACTTTGTGTGCTCTAGTATTTATTTGTTTTCCTCATATCCTCGTAACATGAAATGACATCGTATTTTGTTTTTCTCTCTTCTCTCTCTCTCTCTCTTCTCTCTCTCTCTCTCTCTCTCTCTCTCTCTCTCTCTCGTATTACTCTCTCTCTCTCTCTCTCTGCGTGCGTGCGTGTTTGCGTGCGTGCGTGCGTGTGTGTGTTGTGTGAGTGTGCGTGCGAGTGTGTTATTTGTGAGTGTATGTGTGTGTGTATGTGTGTGCGTGCATGTATATTGTGTGTGTGTATGAGCCCAGCCAGCCAGTTAGCACTAAACCTAAGATCCTCCCAGTCCACCCAAATGACTACACCCCCACCCTTTTCAAACAAACCATTTAGCTCTCCAAGTCAGTTCACCATCCGCGCAATGTTAGCAATATCTCAAGTGAC
>CM060335.1:9653005-9658005 GCA_030674155.1 Stramonita haemastoma | reverse complement strand
TGGGAAGAGTCCGCAAAAAGGGCGAGGAGACGCGTGCATTGAGAATTAGAGATACACTTCTTTCTTCTTCTTGTTCCTCTTGTTGTTCATCTTATTCTTCCTCCTTTTTTCTTTTCATCCTCTTTCTTTTTCGTTTTCCTAAACTCGTTGTAGCCGTCCTGGGCTGACCCTTATGGTCGACCGGGACGTCGATACAGGCAAGGATGGTTGAGTTGGTTTTATACCTCGTTTTAAACTGTACATAGTTGCACACTTTTAATACGAGTTTTAATATGTGACGAGGCGATAGCCCGATATGGCCTATGTGGTCGGCGGGGCTCAAAGCACCATTATTGGATTGGATTGAAACTCGTTGTTGTTGTTCTTCTCTTCCTCCTCCCCCTTTCCCTTCTTCTCCTCCTTCTTCTTAATTTTCTTCTTCCAATTTTTCTTCTTCTTCTTTTTCTTCTTTCTTCTTCTTCTTCTTCTTCTTCTTCTTTTTCTTTCTGCTCCTCCTCTATTTTCTCCTACTTTGCCTTCTCTTTCTTCGTTGTTAACGCCGTATGTGATCAATGAAGCAGTGCAACAAAGAACTACAAGGTTTAACAGGAGCTAAATATATATACACACAATCCTGCACATAACAGCACTGTCAAGTGCATACGTATTTCTACTTTTACACGTGCGTACAGTAATGCATGTTATTTTTATTTCGTACTGAAGAGGAAGAGAGAGAGAGTAGAGAGAGAGAGGAGAGAGAGAGAGAGAGAGAGAGAGAGAGAGAGAGAGAGAGAGAGAGAGAGAGAGAGAGGGAGAGAGAGAGAGGAGAGAGAGAGAGAGAGAGAGAGAGAGAGAGAGAGAGAGAGAGAGAGAGAGAGAGGAGAGAGAGAGAGAGAGAGAGAGGAGAGGAGGAAGAGGAGAAAGAGAGAGTCACAAAGACAAGAGACACAGCAATACACACTGACAAACCAGCAGAGACACATTCCCTCACACACACACACACACACACACACACACACACACACACCTACACATACCTTTCCACCCCCATACTTACACACATCCCCCCCCCCCACCACACTCCCCCACACCATACACCCACTCCCCACCACACCACACCACACTACACACACACACACACAACTCTACACACACACACCACCCACCACACCACACACACACACCACACACCACAACACACACACACACACACACATGAGACTCCGGGACCAGGTTCTAGGTAGGCCTATGGGGCCGAAGACACAGTGCAATGTTTCCATACACTGGGTGACCTGATGGCAGCTTTCAATCTGGCGGTCTGGAGGTGGCCTCCTCAGAGACTGGGACAAGGGGGCAGGCAGACCACCGCAATACACTGCAGTCTGCCTAACCCTGTTTGCATTGACCACAAGAGGGCTGGGCTTCGAAAGAGAGAGAGGGAGAGAGAGAGAGAGGGGGGGGGGAGAGGGAGAGGGGGGAGAGAGGGGGAGGAGAGAGAGAGGAGAGAGGGGGGAATGGGAGAGAGAGAGAGAGAGAGAGAGAGCGAGATAGATAGATAGAAGAAGAGAGAGAGACAGAGAGACAGAGAGACAGAGAGAGAGAGAGAGAGAGGGAGAGAGAAGAGGGGAGGGGGTCGTGCAAGCAAGCGGCACAAAAAACCCTGGCAAAAAAAATCGATGGTATGTTCTTGGAAGTTGAAAGTCATCTTCAACGCTCCATTTCAAGCACAAAGCAGCCTGTTTAATGCGTGAAAACCACAGTTATCTTGCCTCTTACCAAACAAAAAGGAGAACAGCAAAATCAAAACAAAAGCAAAAAACAACAATACAAATAAAAAACAAAACAACAAAGAATCCTAAAACAAGCAGAAAGCAAAGCAAACAATGAAAATATAGCAGCAAGTAGCTGCAGGTTCCATGTCTGCCTTGATTAGATTTCTGTGACTTGAGAACCAGGACAAGAGGGTCAGAAACCTTAACTAGTAGACTACCGCTCTGTTTTCTGAGCAATAAACAAAACCACGACATATAAAAAGGTAAAGTAAAGGTGTCCACAAACCTATGTGGTCGTAGGGGAGCAGGCGTCACAGATCTCAGCTTCTCTAGGGGCCAGCATGTTGAGGGCGCGCCCATCTCCTCTCCTTCACTGCGCAACACCACGAAAGCAAATGAAAAACCAACAACAGGTCTGCTGTTTTACCCGAACCGCACGCTAACAGTACAAAGGCAATAGGAATTGTCAGCATTGGAATAGTTTGTCAAGCGGCTTGCAGTCTGTACATTGACAGCATACCTGGTGAAGAAAAGGAGAAGGTTAGTTTCTACAGGAAACGTCAAGACCCAGAGAGAAGTTGCTGTCTCCGTTTAACCTGTCCACTTAAAGACACAACACCGTACCCTTTTCCAACACAAGCCTGTCATGGCCAACTTGCACTGTGCAGAGTCAATCTCTTTTCCAAGGCACCAGTGATGACCTCGGGAGAAAAATCCCCTGAACTTGTTAGGATCAAGATATTCTCCATGTAGCATTCCAATATTCCGCATTCAGCATTCAACATGTCCACGTACTTTCATGTGTGTCTTGCCCCTTTCTCGACAATAAATTAATGTGGAAGGTTTTGGCCCGGTCTAAAACTTCTTTCCTCAATGTTGAGGAACAAAATGCAAGAACACAGCCAAACCTGACTGTATTTGGCAAACATTATTACTATCTTCATTGCGGAGTTGTGATTCATAACTATTTTTAACTATGATTACGTTTGTTCTCAGAAGGACAGACTGCTATCTTTTTGCATTCCACCCAGTGCGATTCCTCTATTACTTCATTCATTTTGATTTAGTTCAGCATAATAAGACCATAATTACGTGATATAAAGTATCTTAAGTCAATTACAGTCCCTGTCTGCAGTACAAAATTCTTCACTTCCTATCTGCCCATAAAACGTTAAAAAGAAAACAACAAACAAAACAAAAAAAAGCCATTCTATTCCTATAAGCTTGCACTAAAATCTTTTCAACTCTTTCGTGCTTTTTTAGTATTTTGCTTGTTTTTAACTGTTTTGTGTTTGGCTTAATTCCTTGTTGAACTACTCATATGCTTTCTGTTGTTTGTCTCTGTTTTCTAAACCATTAGCCAAAGCGTGAATCAATCTCATAATGAAAAGAAAAATAAAAACATCTCAAACAATATGCAAGTTGACAGACAAATGCTATAAAAAAGTACAATCTCAACCACCTCACACTTTGGCCATTCTTAACTGGCATAAACGTTCATGACTGTCATAGACCTACCCTTTTCATTGAGCAGGCAGAGAGAGGGGAGAGAGGCAGGATGAGTGGAGAAGAGAGAGAGAGAGAGGAGGAGAGAGAGAGAGAGAGAGGAGAGAGAGAGAGGAGAGAGAGAGAAGAGAGAAGAGAGACAGAGAAGAGAGAGAGAGAGAGAGAAGAGAGAGAGAGAGAGCAGAGACGAGAGACAGAGAGACAGAGAGACAGAGAGACGAGAGAAGAGAGAGAGAGAGAGAGAGACAGAGAGAGAGAGAGAGAGAGAAGAGAGAGAGAGAGAGAGAGAGAGAGAGAGAGAGAGAGAAGAGAGGAGAGAGAGAGAGAGAGAGAGAGAGAGAGAGAGAGAGAAGGAGACAGAACAGACAGACAGACAGACAGACAGAGAGGGACAGACAGAGACAGACAGAGAGACAGAGAGAGAGAGAGAGGGGACAGACAGACAAGACAGAAGACAGAGAGAGAGAGAGAGAGTCAGAGACAGTACATAGAGACAGAGAGACACAGAGAGAGCTAACAAGACTGGACAAATTAACTCCACGGCAGAAGGAAAAAGAAGTCGACGTGTTTTTCCTGTCGTTGGCTTCTCTGGCCCTGTGTGGTCTGTCTGTTCCAGGAAGGAAGAGGGTTGCTTGTGATGTCACAGGTTGCTTGTGATGTCACAGGTTGCTTGTGATGTCACAGGTTGCTTGTGATGTCACAGGCTGCTTGTGATGTCACACGTTGCGTCTTGCTTGTGATGTCACAGATTGCTTTTTGCTTGTGATGTCACACGCTTATGTCATTCATTACACAATGATTTTCACAAATTATAGGTATAAAAATAGAAAAAAATATTCACACCATAAGAAAAGAACAATAAGACTAAGTGATAAAGAGTGTAAAGAAAAGTTTCTGAGGAAGAGTTGCGAAAAAATACTGTGATAAAGGGACTGATGAACAGAACTTTAAAAATCAATCGATAAAGCAATCGGTGAATGGATTTATGAGGAAACAATTGATGGATTGACTGATCAATGGATTTGGGAAACATTCCTTGATGAAGCTGCTAGTGAATGGAGCTTTAAGAAATCCTTTGATGACGCTACTAATTCATGGGGTTTGAAAAACGCTGTGATGAAGTGAGTGATCAATGGAGTTTTAGAAAACACTTTGATGAGGCGACTGATTAATGGTGTGTTCTACAAAATATTTTGATAAAATGAGTGACCAATAAACTTGTGACCATACTATGATAAAGCGACCGATGAACAGAACTTTGAAAAATATATTCTAATGAAAAGACTGATCATTGGAGATCAGTCCACAAAAATAGTTTGATCACAAACTGATAGATAGAATTCTGTCAAGAAGATTAGTTTGATGTGTTGACTGAGAGAGCCCGCTTAAACAACAATAACAACAACATCTTTGTTCATACCACGAAGGTAAGTTTGATGTGTTGATTGATAAACAGAGTCCAGTTAAACAGCAACAATAACAACAACAATAACAACAACAACATCTTTGTTCATACCACGAAGGTAATTTTGATGTGTTGATTGATAGACAGAGTCCAGTTAAACAGCAACAATAACAACAACAATAACAACAACAACAACATCTTTGTTCATACCACGAAGGTACGTTTAATGTGTTGATTAACAGAGTCCAGTTAAACAGCAACAGCAACAAAAACATCTTTATTCATCCCACGAAAGTGAGATGCAAAGTAAAGTATTTGCCTAACACTCCTTGAGGGTT
>CM060335.1:9638005-9648005 GCA_030674155.1 Stramonita haemastoma | reverse complement strand
CGTGTGCGCACATGCGTGTGTGTGTGCGTTTACATAAGTGTGAATATATGCTTACACGCCATGCGCATGTGCATGCATGCTAGTAGAGAACACACACACACACACACACACACACACACACACACACACACACACACACACACACACACACACACACACACACACACACAGAGTCCAAAAAATCCAATCTGCTGGCCAGGAATGGCTTCTATCCGAGGAGAAGGAAGCTGTAGAAGTTCAGGGACTATTTTCTTTGGGCTGTACACAGCTAACCTCTCTCTCTCTCTCTCTCTCTCTCTCTCTCTCTCTCTCCTCTCTCTCTCTCTCTCTCTCTCTCTCTCTCTCTCTCTCTCTCTCTCATCCTGCTGCTCTCTCCATCCTCTCTACTGTCTACTGCTTGCTGCCTATGATGAAGAGATGACATTACGAAACTGCATACGCACGGGGACTGGATGTAAAAAAGCACAAGGGTGCTTATGCTATTATCCTCGATATAAAAGAATAAAATAAAAGATAAAATAAAAAAACAAAATAAATACTTCCCATTGACTATGCAGCACAGTGAAAGCAGTCAGTATACGTGAACCACAACTCTGATGTAAAAAACCAACAACAGCAAAATATCAAAACCCTGCCAAAGTTGGATGCGCAGGGCCTGACTTGTCAGGCGCTTAACGGCAGCGCGACGCATTTTTTGCTTATAGGACAGACAAAAATGAGTTGCTGTCTGAGTCTTTGACGAAGAGGAATAACCGATGTCACACTACATTATCTTTTTCATGAACCTCCCCCCCCCTTCATTCAGTTATGACGTACTAGTTATTTACTGAACCTTACAAAAATGTAGTATATTTTTATAATAATATAAAATTTAACCTACTACATGTGTTTTAGTCAGTAGATAAAAAAATCAATTTCGTGGAAAGAAATCGAATGAAGAAAGGTTGTAGTCAACAGTCATCGAATTCCACTTTAGAGCTTAGTCTTTTAGTGATTGACTATGACTCTCTCTTATTAGGAGGCTTGACTTGCACAGTCCTTATGTGCTGCAGCCCTGGGGGCTAGTTGGCCTTTAGAGAACATCTCCAACGCTGACTGTCCTTATGCCCTCTTGGCCAAAGAATGGGTAGTGTGCTGTGGGCAAGGCATCTCCACTATTAGCAAATTTCTTGCCCGATTTCAAAAAGCAGCGCCTCCTTTGTGTTTTGGAGGTCATGTCGAACACGACGGTACAAAGGAACTGTTATAATACTAAGAGCATGTCACGAACATAAAACAACCTCAACATAACTTTCCAAAGCATAGAACACTGTTATGCGATGATGCCTTTATCCCCCACCAATAATTCTGACAGTTTTTGCCCCAGCAAAAGCGTTGAAAGAAACAGCAGTCATCCAAGTACTGCACAAAGCCAACCCTAAACTAAAAAGTGGGGACAGTCTCTGCCAAAGCTCTACGAGGGTGACTGAATTCTGAACAGTCAAGTCAGTGATCCCAAGCTGGCACTTCAGTTCCACACTGGAAAATGTGATCTGCACACACAACACTGGATTCCACTTGTCTGGCTGTGCACCGAGGTCACCCGGTACCAGACCGCCTACCTACCTACCTACATCCCCCCATGTTTCAACTTCAGCAAACTCCACTTCCATTTCCCGCCACAAAGTCGAACACGGGGAAAGTAGGCCTACACGACGATGCCAGCCTGCGAATTGTTCTGCAGACTTTCCCATCTCACGTTTCGTTATTGTTCAACTGCAGGGCTGCTGCATTGTGAAATAATATAACACCACGACTGCAGCAATCGCGCATGCACAAGTTGGGAAGGTTTGCCAGTGATCTTTTCACATTTTTTAGAAAACTTTGTTCTGCTGTTTGGTCATTTGAATTTAATTCCTGTTACGATCTTTCCAGAATGAACTTACCCCCAGAATAGAGACAGCTGCTTGGATTGCGAAAGGACAGGGTTACGGATTGCATAGACGAAACCTCCTGGGGAAGCCTTTATTTCTTTTTCTTTTTGGAGTGACTTTAGCTCTATGTGGTATCACTTTTCACTTTTTGGAGGGCTCGAAATAAAGTGACCTTTGTCCACTAAGTGGTTGCTTTTTCTTCTTCCTACACTTCTTTTGGACAAATTAGTTTTTTCTTTGAAAACTGGATGGTTTTCAGATCACAGCATTATGTAAATTTAATGATAAAAAACATAAAGTAGCTTTTATATCAAGTTTGGGTAAGTTTAAAAATTATCTTGATGTATTAGTATGTTTTGAAAAATGAATATTCTATTATATATCTATCTATCTATCTATCTATCTATCTATCTATCTATCTTTCTTCTGTCTTCTGTCTTCTGTCTGCTCTAGCTTCTGTCTCTGTCTGTCTGTCTGTCTGTCTGTCTGTCTGTCTGTTCTGTCTGTCTGTCTATCTATCTATATATCTATCTATCTATCTATCTTCTATCTTGTGACTGTTGTGGTCAAAACAACTTTTTTGCTTAAACTCATGGATTCTTTCTGCCTGCTATAATCTGGCCTCAATTTGGTGCCCACTTGTGAAATACATGGATGCAAATGATTAGAAAAGCAAAAGAAAAACTTGCAAAGGCATACAGGGAACATACACACAGACACAGACTCTCTCTCTCTTCTCACACTCACACACACACACACGCACACACAACACACACACAACACACACACACACACACACACACACACACACACACACACACACACACACACACACACACACACACACTCTCTCTCTCTCTCTCTCTCTCTCTCTCTCTCTCTCTCTCTCTCTGAACGTCTTCGAGTTAATTTTTGTCTCTGAAGCCAAGAGTAAAACGCTTAGAATGATGGACAGAAATGGGGTAGGTGTGTTGTGATAGAAAGAGGGTGTGGTAGGGAAGGAAGGGGCTGAGGGCTGGGGTGGGTGGGAATGGGGTGGAGGATTCTAAAAAAAACGGAAGGGAGGGGATGGGAGGAGTGAGAGGGTGAAGGGTGGGGGGGGTGGGGTGGGGGAGGAGATCTCATCCAGAATGATCTCATCACTGACCCCTGTCAGACCGAGGGCCAATCTCTTTAAATCGCCTGCTACCCCCCCCCCCCTTCCACCACCCCACACACACACACCTCCTCCCTCCCTCACTGCTCTGTTCTGTGTTTCTGTCTGTCTCTGCTTTGTCTGTCTATGTCTGTCTGTCTGTTTGTAGGTCTTGGTTTCTGTGTCTCGCTTTGTCTTTGTCTGTCCCTGTCGTGTATATTTATACTTTTTTCTTTTTCTTTCTGTCACTCAGCTTGCTTCTTGTCCGTCCTTGTCTTTTTGTCTGTCTGTCTGTGCCTCTTGTGTTTGTCACCAACAACCACATACCCACATCCCATTACTCCTGAATAATTATCTAGTATAATAAAACGTCTTTAATCTTCGGAGGATGCTATGCAAGTTTGACGATGAAACTGAACAAACTGGTTTCAAAGTTAGACCACTGTGGCCACAATTCCTGAAGTTGAGGAGGCAGACTGAGACACCTTTGCTCTCTCTCTCTCTCTCTCTCTCTCTCTCTCTCTCTCTCTCTCTCTCTCTCTCTCTCTCTCTCTCTCTCTCTCTCTCTCTCTCTCTCTACCTGTGGTCTATCTTCTAACCTGCGCTCGTTCTTCGCAGCAAACCCATTCCTCCGAAAACGTCTGGGGGGAAAATGTCTTCTGGAGTAGATTACTAGCCATATGTCCTTCCCTGGGCGGCCATAACCGCCACGTTAGCTGTTTTGGAGAGGGGTGTAAATTCACACCGGTCACAAAACAATGCCCATCTCACGCGATTGGACTTGGCAATATTAGGCGGTGTCACCCCGTAAGGCACCTTCTCTCTCTGCAATTTCAGTTGAAAGAGATTTCGATTTTCGATCCTACCTTCCCCTCCCCCATGCTCCCCTCCCCCTGAGATGTAACTGCTAGCAAAACTCTAAACAACGACAGGGAGCAGCAGCAGCAGCAGCAGCAGCAGCAGCAATAGTAGTAGTAGTAGTTGTTGTAGTAGTGGTAGCAGCAGCAAGTAGTAGTAGTAGTTAGTAGTAGTAGTAGTAGGTAGCAGCAGATAGTAGTAGTAGTAGTAGTAGTAGTAGTAGTAGTAGTAGTAGTAGTATGTAGTAGTAGTAGGTAGTAGTAGTAGTGGTAGTAGAGAGTAGTAGTAGTATAGTAGTAGTAGTAGTATAGAGTAGTAGTATAGAGATAGCAGCAGCAGCAAGTAGTAGTAGTAGTAGTAGTAGTAGTAGTAGTAGTAGTAGTAGTAGTAGTAGTAGTAGTAGTAGTAGTAGTAGTAGCAGTAGTCAGGAGCAGCAGCAGCAGAAGCAGCAGCTGCAATAGTAGTAGTAGTTGTTGTAGTGGCAGCAACAGCAACAACGACAACAACACCCCCATCACGCATGCAGACTGTTGGCTTCCTGGCAGCAAAGTGACTGTTTCTCTCAAAGTGCCTGCGAAGCCTCACTCAGGCTTCGTGTCCTCCATACCACAGGCCATAACCAGCTTGAAGTTTTTGTGGGTTTTTTTGCAAAGAAAGACGGTCGTTTTGACGTGTGTCAAAAACTCTCAGTTCCAAAGAATGAAGCTGACATATTAAACCCAATCTATTTTTTCCTTGGTCTCTGCACCGACATGATCAGAAATGCCCACACCATGGGTTACTCCAGTGCTTCATTGTCGCTCTTCTCAGGTAGAATGGAGGTCCCCATGCTACATAGCCAGAGGTAAAGCACTACCAGTGTTAATTAATTGTCACATCATAAAAAATGCACGGCACACCTCAAACCTGTGATAGCCGCAAGCAGATACCGTTTTGTCCATTTGTATGGAAACGGTTCTAAAGAACAGCAACAGAAACAAGAAAAACAAAGCAACAACAACAACAGCAGCGGCAACAACAACAACAAAACAGTAGCGCAGCAACAACAACAACAAAAACACCCCCCAAACCCCAACATCATAAACAAAAGGAATAACACAGAAAAAAAGCCCTGAACCCCCCCCCCCTTTTACCCGGTCATCCTACGTCTCGGTTCCCATGCCCACCCCATTCACTTCTTCCAACACTCGACACCCTCACCTACCCCTCCCACCTCTCCAGACCCCCATCTCCTCCCTCCCACTACCCCCCCCCCCCTTCGCTTTTCCCCCTCCCCCCTGGTAGCGGCGTTTGTGCTGTAAAGACAGCCATGCATACTAAGCAGGAGGAAGGAAGCCTGAAGCAGTAATGAGAGAGAGACACCCAAAAAACCCTGCCAAGACACCGACCCGTATAACGCATCCTTCCTCCCTTCTTTTCTGTCTTCCTTCCTTGCTTCCTTTCTTCTTTCTTTCCTTCATTTCTTGCTTCATTCTTTCCTTCCTTCCTGCCCTTCCTCTTCCTTCTTTCCTTCCTTCATTTCTTTCCTTTGCTTTAGTACCTTCGATTTCTTTTACATCTTTTTTTAAAGTTACAAGTATCTTGTGTGTGTGTGTGTGTGTGTGTGTGTGTGTGTGTGTGTGTGTGTGTGTGTGTGTTGTGTGTGTGTGTGTGTGTGTGTGTGTGTGTGTGTGTGTGTGTGTGTGTGTGTTTCTGTGCATGTCTTGGTCCAATCTATATGCCTGTGCCAAAGTCAAAGTCCTCTTTTACATTTTGCTTTTAGTTTCAGTGCCTTTTCTAATGGTCTTTGTTTCTCTCTCCCTCTCCTCTGTTCTTTTTCTGTTTTGTGTTGTTGTGTTTGTGTGTGTGTGTGTGTGTGTGTGTGTGTGTGTGTGTGTGTGTGCGTGGTGCGTGCGTGCATGTGTCTCTGTCTTTCTGTCTCTCTGTGCATATGTTGGTCTTATCTGAATTCCGGTGTCAGAGTCAAAGTCCTCTTTTAGTTTTGCCCTTGAGGTTACAATGAATAAGCAAGGCATCTGGTTTGTATTTCATCCAGCCATCCATGTTAGGAAAAAAATCAAATAAGTGTGTGCGCAAGTAAGCACGTGTGTGTGTGTGTGTGTGTGTGTGTGTGTGTGTGTGTGTGTGTGTGTGTGTGTGTGTGTGTGTGTGGTGGTGGGGGTGTGTGTGTGAGTGTGTAGTGTGTAAGTGATGTTTTTTGTTTTATATGTTGTGTTGTGATTGTTGGTAGATTGATCATTGTGGAAGGCTCGCCATTAATGCGCGATCTTTGGGGATGTAGTCTAAACTACAAACACCATGCACAGGAGAGTATTTTTTTTAAGTGTTTGTTTAAATTAGCGAACTGTTTCTATACACAGTCCACAACTGGATGACTCGCCCTTTCTGGATGATAGAATGAAATGAGGAACAAGCTGTTTTATACAGGTAAAGGTGTCCCATAACCTACCGTCGTAGGGGAGGAGGCATCAAGACCTCAGTTTCTCTAGGGGCCAGCATATGAGGGCGGCGCCCATCTCCTCTTCCTCGCTGCTTTACCTTCCCTGACCCTAAAGAGGGCAGGTAACCATTGACAGCTGGGTGAACTGGGGGGAACTGTACTGTAGCCAAGGCGCGCAAACTGGTCACCCATCCAATGGTAGACCCGCTCGAATGCTTAACATCGTGGGGAATCAGCGCTCTGACCACTGAGTTATCCCGTTTCCTTGTGAGGTAATGAGGTACAAGATGCTTTATACGATTAATAAAAAAAAAAGTGAAGCGTGTAACACGTTTAATTAAGGCTTTTGTCTTTCTCCTCTTCTGTAACAGTCCCTACCCTACTGTGCCCACACCGCTCATTCCAGTTCTCACCACTTCAGCGATACTCAAAGTCACCATCCGTAGAAAATCCTCAGGGCCACAAGTCCACAGCAAAGCTTATAAATAAAAATGAGGCAACCATCAGGTCACCAGCCAGAATAGCCTTGCTACATGCTTGAACATCCATCTCTGGTGTGTTTATATACTACTGAAAAAGTTCCACTCAGAGGACGGAAAACGGTACAGAAATCTGTACAAGACGTCTGGTGCAGAGAAAACATCTCTCCTTCAGATTGAAAGAGGATGTTTTCTTTGCTGCAGTCGCCGCTGTATTGAGAATCGATCTTGCGACTCGCGGAGCAAGCATCAAGTATTCTGCTCATTCAGGCACCACGGCCCCGTCAGACCATCAACTTTAAAAGCACTGTTAGGATTGGAGGGGGGGAGGTTGGAGGAGAGAGAAGGTGTGATTGGATGTGTCGTGGAACCGTCTGTTGGCAGCCCACAGAGTAAGCTGGTCTCAATACGAGAGGGGAGGAGGGAGGGGGAGGGAGATTTGTGCCCGTGTGTGCTGTGCTGTGTGGCTTGTCCTGTGTGTGCTGTGTCCGTGTGCCATGTGTGCCTGTCCCTCTATCTAACATTTAGGGCCAAACACGTCTTCCCGTGAAGTTATCTTCCCTTGTTGGGGGGTCAGAGGGCAAGGTACCCTCTATCTTCCCCTCCCTCCCTCACCCCTATTTCTTTCCCTTTCCTCTCTCTGTCTGTTTTTGTTGCTTTATTATTCTACAGAGTAAGTATCTGTGGGAATAATACCAAGTTTTTATCTATCCTAAAAAGTTTTATCTCAGTTTGGATACACACACACACAAAACACAACACACACACACACACAAAAACACACACATACACACTCACACACTGTCTGTCTGTCTGTCTGTCTGTCTGTCTGTCTGTCTGTCTGTCTGTCTGTCTGTCTGTCTGTCTCTCTGACAGAACCCCCCCAAAAAAAAAGACAGTAAGTATTCAGCAGATTACAAAATAAAAAACACACACAATAAACAAAAAAAATAATATGGAAATTATAAATCGCTGCACAATATCGAGATGCAAATTTCTAGACACTCCACATTAAGCCGGCTAGCCAGGCAGACGACTTAAGAACCCCAAGAGTGCCGGATCTATAATCTCAACAACAAAAAGACCAAAAACACACGAGTTGGTAGCAAATTAAGTATTCCTTACAGCTCTATCACACAAAAAAGAGCGAGAGAAAAATGAAAAGAAAGCTAAAAGAAAAAGAGCCTGGATTCGTTATAGAAAAACAATGTAACTCAAAATAAAAAAATGAAGACGAAAAAAAGAGGGAAAAAATAGAATACGTTGTTGTATGGGGTAGGAAAACATAGGTCAGTGAAATATTTCTCTTCTGTCTTTTTCCTATTTGTAAATCCTTTTTGCTTCTTTCTTTCTTTCTTTCTTTCTTTCTTCCTCCCTTTCCTTCCTTCCCTTCCTGCCTTCCTTCCTTCCTTTCCTATCTTTTCTTTCTTTCTTCCTTTCTATCTTTTATTCATTTCATTTCTTTCTTTCTTTCTTTCTTTCTTTCTCTCCTTTTCATCAAGGATAATGGAATAAGCTCTCACGTGCTCTTTTACATCCAGTCCCCGTGTGCGTGCGGTTTTGTAAATCTTGTCATCTTGTATACAAGTTTTCAATCTTGCAATCCTACAATTAACAGGTTACTACACAGATTAGATCAGAGGTCCAGCGGTATCGTTTTCATCTAAACAGCAACAGGTTAGTGGGTCGATCCCACCTTAATTCAGATTCTCCCACTGAGAGAGAGAGAGAGAGAGAGAGAGAGAGAGAGAGAGAGGAGAGAGAGAGAGAGAGAGAGAGAGAGAGAAGAGAGAGAGAGAGAGGAGAGAGAGAGACGAGAGAGAGGACGAGAGATGACAGGAGAAGACAGAGAGAGAGAGAGGAAAGGACAGACAGAGAGGAGACAGAGAGACAGAGAGAGACAGACAGAGAGAGCAGACAAGACAGAGACAGAAGACAGACAGAGAGACAGAAGACAGAGAGAGAGAAGAGAGAAGAAGACAGAGAGAGAGATCAGAGACAGACAGAGAGAGATACAGAGAAAGAGACAGAGACAGACAGAGAGACAACAGACAGACAGACAGACAGACAGGAAGAGAGCTCAGTGAGGTAATTTGCAAACAAATGGACACAAAAAGAGGCGGACAGGCTGCAGGCACAGAGCCAGGCAGGGAAAGGAAGGAAGAGGAAGGAAGGAAGAAGGAAGGAAGAAGAGTATTTTATTGTCTGACTCTGTGACTACCTCTCTTCTTATGAGGAAAGAGAAATGGTAGTATGGGGAAAAGAGTTGGGGATGGGGGCAAGCAGAGAGAGGGAGGGAGGGAGGGAGAGAGAGAGAGGGAGAGGAGAGAGAGAGAGAGAGAGAGAGAAGGAAGAGAGAGAGGAGAGAGAGAGAGAGAGAGAGAGGAGAGAAGAGAGAGAGAGAAGAGAGAGAGAGAGAGAGAGAGAGAGAGAGAATGAATGAATGAATAATCTTTATTTTTCAAGGGTAACAGAGTAAGTAAGCATTACATACTTTTTTTCATCCGGCCCTTGCCCTGATCAGGGAATAAAGTAAGAAACCCCTCCTACTCACATACCAGCATCACACCAGCAGCAGTTCAAACAATATTTAAAAAAGAAAACAGAATACATTCAACAAAACGCGTCATCCCAACTGGATACACTAATAATTATTTAAACAAAAAATAACATAGCAAAGAACATTTTAAAAATAGCAAATATTCAGGACCATGAAACAGAAGGCATTACAAATATATAATGCGTGAGTGTGTGAGTGTGTGTGTGTGTGCGTGTGTGCGTGTGTTGTGTGTGTGTGTGTGTGTGCGTGCGTGCGTGCGTGCGCGTGTGTGTGTGTAAGCGGGAAAAACAAGCAAAGTAGGCATAAAAGGGGGGAAAAAACAGATTAAAAAACAACAACAACATAAAATCCTTTAAACACAAAAGACTATATGAAAACACATTTCAATATTCAAATGGTAAGAATACAGTTTGAATCAACATAACAGAGAGAGAGAGAGAGAGAGAGAGAGAGAGAGAGAGAGAGATTGAGATGAGTATAGAGAGAAGAGAGAGAGACAGAGAGAGAGGAGGAGAGAGAGAGAGAGAGAGAGAGAGAGAGAGAGAACAGAGAAACAGAGAAAGAGGGAGACAGACAGAGAGAGAGACACAGAGAGAGACACAGAGAGAGACAGAC
>CM060335.1:9603005-9633005 GCA_030674155.1 Stramonita haemastoma | reverse complement strand
AGAGAGGAGAGAGAGGAGAAGAGAGAGGGAGAGAGAGAGGAGAGAGAAGAGACAGAGAGGACAGGAGAGACAGAGACAGAGACAGGACAGAGACAGAAAACACAGACAGACATAGAAGCAGAGAAACAGAAGACAGATGAAGATTTTTTTTAGGTCAAAAGAAACGTTCTTACTCTTTGAAAATGAATGAAGTGAGAAACTGTCGGGTTGTGTGTAAGCCCTGTATGACCCATTAAGTCGGTGGTGTGAAAACGAAGGAAGCAGAAATGACAGAGTGGGTGTCGCTCCATCCATCTTACCGTCTGCTGCCTTTCCGATAGCCTCAGACTGCGCTTCACTTCGGCCTTCTTCCCCTTGAGGGGGAATGGTTCAATTTCGTCCAGTTTTAGTTTTGTCTGTCTGTCTGGTTTGTCTGTCTGTCTGTCTCTGTTGTATTTCGTTCTCTTTTTCTTCCTGACCCCTTTTTGGATCCTGCTTCTCTCTCTCATTTTCTTGTAGGTCCCCCCCTCTCTCTCTCTCTCTTCGTCTTATCTTTTTCTTTATGTTGTTTAGCTCTCTCTCTCTCTCTCTCTCTCTCTCTCTCTCTCTCTCTCTCTCTCTCTCTCTCTCTCTCTCTCCCCCCCTCTCTCTCTCTCTCTCTCTCTTCGTCTCATCATTTTCTTTATGTTGTTTAGCTCTCTCCCTCGCTCACTCACGCTCTCTGTCTGTCTGTCTGTCTCTGTCTGTCTGTCTGTCTGTCTGTCTGTCTGTCTCTGTCTCTCTCTTCTTTCCTTTCTCTTGTTCTGTCTTTTTTCTCCTTTTATATTTTATACTCCCCCTCTCTGTCTGTCTGTCTGTCTGTCTATCTGCCTGTATGTCTGATTGTCTATCTGTTTGTCTGTCTGTCTCTCTCCCTCCACCCTCCCTCTACCCCCTCTCTCTCGCTGTCTTTTCAGCACTATACTGTGACTCACACTATCAGTTCCCTTCCATGAGTCAAGTTACGGTAAGTGGCCCTGGCTGTGTCCTCCCAACGTGTCGGGGAATCTGATTGGGTTTTCAGTTTACAACATGAATGCTGATTGGCTCATTTTCAGATGTCACTATATATTCTGCGCTATTGTTTTTTTTTCGGAATTAATGAATTCGGTATAATGAAAAATGATATTGATTGAGCTTGTTCCTGTGTTAGGGTATTTGTATAGAGGTGTATGTATGTATAAATGTGTATGCGTGTGTCATTATTTTTATTTCATTTTTTACTTAATCTTTTATACCGAGAATATTGGATAATGGTGTGTGTGTATGTGTTTGTGTGTATGTTGTGTGTGTGTGTGAAGAGAGAGAGAGAGAGAGAGAGAGAGAGAAGAGAGAGAGAGAGAGAGAGAGAGAGAGGAGAGAGAGAGAGAGAGGAGAGAGAGAGAGAGTTGATTGAAAAAGAAACCATCCTGAAACCGAAAGAGTTTATAATTTTATATTATGACTGTCAACAGCATGCACATAACTACTGTCGTGATGTGCCAGAACTGAGTGTGCACGACAGTGCTGATATCACCACAGGAGAACAGAAGTGGATATAAATCACAGGGCATGCACCTCATGCTGGTTTCTTAGGCCTCTCTTGCCTGGTAAGAAAGCAAAGGAACAGATCGGAGCAAAAACTCTGGAAACATGCAGTGTTCTGTATGATTCTGAGTGCTGATGTTCTACAATCAATTACTGGAAGTATTTGCCAGTCACCAGTAGCACAGTTACTGTAAATGAAATCTTAATAAACTTATCATCATTCATTACGTTCTTCATCCTTCCCATTTCCCCTCATCCCCTTTTTATGTACATTCTAAAGTGAATGTACCATTGTCTAAATCGCCTTGTTGTGAATGGACATTAAACTAATGAGAAGAAGAATTATATGCAATTAATGCGTGGCGTGCTCACACACACACACACACACACACACACACACACACACACACACACACACACACAACAGATGGAGAGACAGACAAGATACAGGAACAGAGACACAAAGGAAAACAGAGACAAAAAAAACAGAAACAAACATAGAGACAAAGAGACAGAGTGGGAGCCTGACTAAATGGGAAACAAACGCTATTATCACAATGGAGACTTAGACAACAACCAACCCAACCTCCGTTCCTGATTTAAAAAAAAAAAAGCAACAGAAATCCCAACAACAAACAAACAAACACCACCATCACCCCCCCAAGAAAAAGAAGACCCCCAAAAAAAACCAACAACAAAGAAAGCAAAACTAAAACAAAATGAAAAAAAGTCTATGAATAAACTACACACACACACAGACACACAGACACACACCACACACACACACACACACACGAAAACTGAATTAAAATAGTGGAAACAAGCAACTAAGGTTCTCTCTCTCCAGATAGCCCCCATCCCCTTGCTTTCCCCTCCCCAGTTTTCCGTGTAGTCAGTCACAAGAAACCCCTCATTCAGCACTGTATCCCACAGCTTGTAACGCCCCTCCCCCACCCCAACCTCCCAACCCCTATTCATTCATCTTCACTCTCCAAAAATGGTCAGGCAATAAAGCCGTCAATCTGATTGGCTCATTTAGGCCATCTCACGTGACCTGAATGTCACGTGCACGCCATTTCCTGACCGCCGATTGGATGTGTCAAATGGCGCTATGTGAGCCACCCTGGGGTCAGCTCGTGAGTCACCAGATCTGATTGGTGCTTGCAGTTTAAGAGCCAAACGGCGATTGGCTTAGCTTGTTTACATCACATGATACCCTGTCCCTACTTCATGCTTATGTTTCCGTGAGTTGGCTCATCTGTTTTTCTGTCTGTCTGTGTGTATGTCAGTGAGTTGGCCAATCTGTCCTTCTGTCTGTCTTTGTGTATGTCTATGAGTTGATTCATCTGCCTTTTTGTCCATCTGACAACCCGGGTTCAGATCTTGTTCAAGGAACTTTCCACACTGGAGTTTCAGATGAGACTATAAACCAAGGCACAATTTACGAATGCAGAATATCTTGGTACACATTAAAAACCTGTTCCCCTTTAGAAAAATTAGGCCATTGTGTGCCGAGTGGAACAGATGGTAGTTTATAAAAGCACATACAAATGAGGCTGGATGTAAAAAAAAAAAGCACATGAGTGCTTATTCCATTATCCTCGATATACAAGAATAAACAAATGAAGAAACATAATAATAAATGTCATGCTGAAAACATCTTCAGCCATGACAAGTTGCTAGCATAACAAACTCTGTCCTCCATGGCAAAAGGACAGATGCCCTGGAATCGGATTTGGGTTGCCTAAATGGGGCTGTATTCAAAAGCAGTTACACAGGCAAACTTCTCACGCTGTGTGTAGTCTACAGTGGTTCCCAGGCAGGATGAGGGAGACACACTGCATTATAATTATCCTGGGTGACCCCCAGAGTGTTTAACTGTGGAAACACTCAACAACGAAAACAATAATATCAACGACAGCATCAGTTGCAGCATCTACTGCTGCAACAACATCAACGATAACAACATAATCTGTAAACGTAAACCTCTCTTGAGAAAAGATCTAAATTCTCTGTCTCTGTAAGTCTTACTCTCATTTATCTGTAAGTTTCTCTCTCTCCCTCCCCCCCTCTCTCTCATCTGTCTGTCTGTCTGTAAGTCTCTGTGTGTATGTGTGTGTGTCTCTCTCTCTGTCTTACTCTCAGCTGTCTGTTTGTAAGTCTCTCTCTCTCTGTGTCTCTGTATATCTCTCTCCCCTCTCTCTCCCTCCCCCTCTCTCTTCCACCCCCCCCCCCCTCTCTCTCCCCTAGCTACAAAACACAGTCCACTCTTCAGACAGCAGCAGACTTGTAGATCAGAAGGCAGCCCCGGTCATTCGATCATGACTCTTTCATCTTCCCCCCATCCCTGCAGTTTGCTGAAGGAGGGAGTGAATGAGCAGACGAATAAAAGCAGATCAATGCTGCAGGATGCTATGTGTGTAGCATTCACTGCACGCTACCAGTTCTACACATACATACATACATACATACATCATACATACATACAACATACATCATACATACATCAACAACACAACAACATACACAACACACACACATCAACAACACACACACATGCATCAATATACACACATCATAACATAAACACAAATACACACACATGATACACACACGATTGCACACACACACAAACACACACATGCGCACCCACGACACACATCAAGCACACACAATAGTATGCGCTTATACTATAACTCATTCAAGTACACATAATGTTATGGTGTATATATATACTCTGCACATACAAACAAACACACACACACACACACACCAACACACACACACACACACACACACAAACACACAACACACACAACGTACAACACAACACAAACAAACACACACACATGCGCACACCACGCGCGCGCACACACACACACACACACACACACACACACACACACACACACACACACACACACACACACACACACACCACACACTACCCATAAATATATGTTCATGGAGCTGCGGCACCAGAGAAGAAGCAAAACCAGCAGAAAGCAGCCCATACTACACACAGCCAAACAAGCTGCAGTCACTCACAGCACCAACAGGAAGCATTCAGGCCGTTACAACCAGCCCCGCTGAATCGATTGTCGGCATGTATCATCGTTTTCTGTCTGTCCGTCGTGCCTGCTGCCTGTCTGCCTGTCTGTCTGTCTGACTGCCTGTCTGTCTGTCTCTCATTCATTTTTTCATATACACATACGTTGATAGTAATATGCTTATAAACATATCAACGCATACGTATACATAGCATCCTGCAGTATTGATCTGCTTTCATTAATCTACTCATTCACTCCTCCTTAAAAAAAAATCTCTGAAAATCAACAAAACCTTTTCAAGCTGGCACTCTATAGAAAATACTTCATGACCCAGTAAGCCAATACAGAGGTGAAGTCTTACGAGGGCAAGGCTGGTAGCTGTCCAGATTGTATTACACAGATGGGGAAAAGACATGAAGGGGGCTTGAATGTTGCACACCTAGCTAAACAAGTCCAAGGTTTCACAAGGAAGAGGGGAGGGGGGAAAGGCAGGGGGGAGGGGGGTAGAGGAGACATTTATTTATTCTTTTAAATCGAGGATAATGGAATAAGCACCCACATGTTTTTTTTACATCTAGTCCCCGTGTGTATGCAGTTTAGTAAATCTTGTCATCTGTTCCCACTGGCACACGATGGCCTACTCTTACGAAAAGCGGAACAGGACTTAACGTGTGGGCAAGATGTTCTGCGTGCGTTCGCACACGGGACCTCGGTTTATAGTCTCATCTGAAAGACTTTTGGGGGAGTAGAGTCAGCTTTGATGTTACCTCTAGAGAAAAAATCCCCTCGAACTGGAATCGAACCCGGGTCGTCAAATTGCAAGGGCAATGTTCTGACCACTAGGCTATCCCCCCCCCCCCCTGGTGATAGATGTACCTGTCAGAACAGGCCAGGCTAAGCACACACCATGTCCTGCCCCTTGTATCCTCACGCACGGAGAAATAAGACACCATCCCTCTGGGGGAGGAAGGAGGGAGGGAGGGAGGGAGATAAGGGGAAAAATTAGAATTCAATTTGCCTTCTGTGAAGGACGCTGCTTTTCTCCCTTGTTGATGTCAAATGGAATTTGTATGACCCTGGGTTAGGACAAAGACACTTGAGAATTTGATGATGAGGTTTTAACTGCCATGCATCATCACCATCACTACAGGTGTAGGAAGGAGATTAACATGTATTATGCAGTACAGCATTATAGTAATAACTTACTTTTTTTGAGAGAGGAAGGGGGTGGATGAGTGTGAATTTTGAACTCTTAGTTGTGTGCAGGAGATTGTACGTTTGTCTTTCATGTGAAAACAACAACCCAGACCACCATTCAATGGACCTAAGGCTGAGAGTCAGGATTTGCATGGGAATAGCATCAATGAAGCAAGACTGTCACAAAGAGGGGGGAAGGGGGAGAGGAAACGAAAGACAGAATAGTCTAGTGGTTAGAGCCTGGCGCTAGCAATTTTTTAAATCCCGGGTTCGAGCCACCACCGAGCTAGACACCTGTTTCGGGGCATTTTTTCACAGGAGTTAACATCAGTGCAGACTCTACCTCCCGGAAGTCCTTCGGATGAGACTATAAACCGAGGTCCCGAAAGCAAAAGCACGCAGAACATCTTGCACACATGTTGAAACAAGCTCCGTCTTCGGGAAGAGAAGGCTGGCTATTACGTACGGGTGGAAAGGAATGACAAAGTTGGCAAATCTGCATGCACACAGGGTCTGGATGTAAAAACATCATCGAAATAAAAAAAGTTAAATAAAAAACCGTACCCGCTTTCTAAACAGAGGCTAACACACGGCCACATATTCAGATATAGCGCTATAGAAATCTTATTTATGTATTTATTGGTTATTATTATTCTTTTTATTATTATTATTCACTTTTTTCGTCTAGCAATGTGATAATTGTAGTTGACAAGTCCAATGTTTTGTGCATTGGACACGGTTATTGCGCGTGGACATTTCCATCCCGTTTCTAACTGTTTAGGGCTGTTTTGGCTCTGTTATTGCAGATGTCATTACCATGCTTTCCCAGCTATGATTACATCCCTTTATTGTTACGCCTTTTCCTATTTCAATCGTTTTTTGTTTGTTTGTTTGGGGTTTTCTCTGGCTATGCAGATGTCAAATTCTGTTTTGAATGATTTTGTTCTATCTTTCTATCTGTGATGGGCTGGTAAGTAGATTATCTCCCATGGGATCGGAGCGCCGCAGTCGCAGCATCGTGTTTCTATTTTGGGACACACCTGTGAAATGTGCGATGCTCTGTTCCTTGGGTTGTAGTCGAAAACACTCCGGTGCATACTCGCTTCGCTTTGAGGGGGACACACAACAAAACCACCTCATTAGAGAGGTCACAAAGTTCCTGAAATTTGGATATCTACTCTGATACATTTTGCACAGAACGTCTTGCACACACAATACATCCTGTTCCACTTTTCGTGAGATTAGGCCACTTAGTGTCGGAAGGAACGGATGACAAGATAAACATGCATATGCATGGAGACTGCACGTCCACAACTAGAAACACTTGACAGCTTAATCCTATATTACTGATATAAAATAATGAATATGTACAGTATTATGTTGCTTTAGATTCCTGTTCATTTACACACATCTAACAAACGATTGTACACATAATACTTTCCGTTCAGGCTGGATATTCAATACAGATTTCAGTATGAGAGATCTTCCATATTGTATAGTCAGCACTGGTCATTGGAGAAAATGGAAAATTGAAGAACGCGGTTGTAGCGTAGCAGATAAGACATCAATGTGTATTTTAATAATTGTATATATATATAAAACCATTTGCTCCAAATTAAAATAATTCCGTTTTTGATGCTTTGGGCAGACATACAGATCAGGTAAACCCATCTAAGGAAGACTCTATGTCCTACTTTTATTTGCCAGAATGTGCAGTTGGTGTGTTTGATTTGACGTTTTTAAGTTTTCATCCTGCGTATCTTATCTTTTAATATTTTTGGGCAGATATCCGCGTAGTTTTATTGCTATGATTTCTGAGAAACTTGACATCATATCAATGGTATGACTTAAGAGCGTGTGTGTTCTTATGTAGATGAGATGACGGAAGATTGGCGTGATTTAGATTGATATGACACATAACTGATATGATTTAGATTGATATGACACATGATTGATATGATTTAGATTGATATGACACGTGATTGATACGATTTAGATAGTGTTAGTTATCTGCGGTACATTGACCTTCATATGCTAGTAGTGGCAGCCCAGGCTACAAGAAACTGGATGATAAAAAGTTAAAAAGAAAAAAAGCTATTCATATGATAAAAAGTTAAAAAGAATAAAAAAAACCTATTCATTACACAGGCAGCAATCATCATTCTAGATCCGTTTTATGTCTTTCCTGCCTTCCTGCTAACATCCTGTCTCACTACACATACACACACATACACACACACGCGCGCGCGCGCGCGCGCGCGCGCATGCTGAGAGATTTATTCTATTCTATTATTTTATATCGAGGATAATGGGATAAGCACTCATATGCTTTTTTCATCCAGTCCCCGTGTGTATGCAGTTGTGTAAATATTGTCATCTGTTCCCACCGGCACACAATGGCCTGCTCTTACGAAAAGTGTGTGTGTGTGTGTGCACACGCGCACGCACGTGTGTGTGTGTGTGCACACGCACACGCACGTGTGTGTGTGTGTGTGTGAGTGTGTGTGTATGTGTATGTGTGAGTGTGTGTGTATGTGTATGTGTGAGTGTGTGTTTGTGTGTTCACGAGAGAGAGAGAGAGAGAGAGAAGAGAGAGAGAGAGAGAGAGAGAGAGAGAGAGAGAGAGAGAGAGAGAGAGAGAGAACAAAAAACAACAACACGCGCATGCGCGCACAAAGCCACGAACATTTGTGTAGCAACAATTTGAGAGCTGGTGGTCAGTGAAGCACGTGCTAGTTCAACTGCCTGTGTTCACCTGCAAAGAGGGTACAGTGCTAAACAGGCTTGCCTGGCCTGGTCACTTCACTGCAACATTTGACGCTGACCACAGCAAGTTCAAGGGGACAGCTGGACCAGAATGTTTTGCCATGTTGTCCCACAGCCAACCTGACCTGATATATACCGCAGGTAACTATCACTGTAGTGTTTTCTACAATTGTTTTTATGTATTGAAATTATAGATATCATAAGGGCATAAGACTGGCTTTAAAAAATTAATCCTCGTTCCGAAAAAAAGTATCGTAAACAGCTTTGGTTTGGACTGTACGGGTTTAAGTGAGCAATGGTTAATTTTTCTGTTGAAGAAAATATTGTAAATATTGCCCTATCTCTGCGATAAAGTATTGAGTGTATACAAGAAGAAAACCTATGTCATGGGTTCAGAACAACAAGTGACCAACACAAGTAGGTCCTAAGCTATGCAGATGGTAATGAGATGTGCCCAGTTGGAAACCTTTCCTAATCATTGATGATGCCCCACCCCATCCCCCGATCTTTCTAATTTTTTTCTGCTCTTGGGACTAGCGCTGAGTGATGCAACTTAAAATACTACCAGCAAACAAAAAGCTAAAAGAAAACTAAAACTAAAAACTAGGCAGTAATGTGTTTGCTGCTGACACATTACACGAGTACAAAATTCGTAGTTTTTTTTTTTTTTGCACAGGTATGGCGAGGCGGAAAATTACCATCATGTCAGCGCTTGTCACTAATTGGTCAAATAGCCTTTAGGATAGCTAGTCACAATGACACGAGCCAAATTTCTTTCTTTTTTTTTCTTCTTTTTTTTCTTTCAAAAATCGCGTTCTAAAATGCAGGTCAGATCTTTCTGAAGTACGTGACATTTATTGGTTGTAATCGATTGAACTGTGCATTTTCAGTTGAGACTCCTAGTATCTGAAAATAAAGAAAAACATAGACCTAAACGACGCACGTTTTCACATCAGATTTCGAATATTTTTTAAAATATTTTTTTCTGCCAAAAATGTCTCAACTACAAAGTAATGTGTGTGCATCTGTGCGTGCGTGCGTGCGTGCGTGCGTGTGTGTGTGTGTGTGTGTGTGTGTGTGTGTGTGTGTGAGAGAGAGAGAGAGAGAGAGAGAGAGAGAGAGAGAGAGAGAGAGAGAGAGAGAGAGAGAGAGAGAGAGAGAGGAGAGAGAGAGAGAGATCATATATACAGTTTATGTTCAGCTGTATAAAGCCCTGATTGTTTGATTTCAGATATGCGCTCAAGATCCATCCCTGCTTTCTATTTATAACGCTGAAACACGGAAGCTGGAAAGTCTGAAACTGTCAAGTGTTCAAATCGGGTAAGACAATGTGTGTGTGTATGTGCGCGTGCGTGCGTGCGTGCGTGCGTGCGTGTGTGTGTGTGCGCGCGCGCGTGTGTTTGTGTTATTCTGTGTATATTTGTTTGTGTACGTGTGTGTGTGTGTGTGTGTGTGTGTGTGTGTGTGTGTGTGTGTGTGTGTGTGTGTGTGTAGTTTATCAGTCAGGATGCTTTTCTGTTTTCGTTCTTGGGCTAGAGCTTCGAGGTTCACCAAAAGTGAGATTTTCCGTATGCTGTCATTTGAAGGTAGCCACAGTTTTCGACTTTAGTAAGGACGTCTGTACACACTCGTGTTCATGTTTAAAAAAAAAGTCATCTGCTCATACATGCTCAAAAGGGCTTCTTCCGAAAGGTAGAACGGGTTTTAACGAGTAAGATATTTTGCATGCTTTTGCACACGGGACATTGGTTTATAATCTCAACCGAAAGGCTTTCGGGGGAGTGGAGTTGATACTCTTAGGGGGAAATCCCCGCGAACCCAGACTGCTAGATCCCAAACTCAACGCTCTAATCCCTAAGCAATCCTGCCACCTAGTCAGGGTGGTTTAAAAGTTGCTAAGCTTTTCTGAAACTTAAGAGTCGGGATAATGTCAAGAGGGAGTTCAATATTGCTAAGGGTTTGTAATGTCACAAGGTTATTTGTTGTAGTTACCATTATTTTTGTTCTAGTTTGAATTTTGTTTTAACGTTCTAGTGTTTTAGTTTTTAGGATGTGTTCAACCACAACCAAAACATTTGTATAACTGCGTGTGTACACACGCGCTAACACACACGCACGCGCGCGCACACACAATGTATATTTATACATACATATATATACATACACATACATACATACATACATACATACATACATACATACATACATACATACATACATACATACATACATACATACATACATATCAGCGCTCCTACTTTTAATCTGTCCCATCCCCCGCCATCTTCCTCTTTCTCACTCTCTCACACTTCCCCTCCATCCCTCCCTCCGTTTTGTCCGGTATCGCTATGTGGAAGGACATGACATTTGGAGATTACTACTACTACTTCACACACACACACACACACACGCACACGCACACGCACACGCACACACACACATACACAACACACACACACACACACACACACCACACAACACACACACAACACACCACACACACACACACACACACACACACACCACACACACACACACGCACACACACACGCATACACACACACACACACACACGCACACACACGCATACACACACACACACACACACACGCACACACACACGCATACACAAACACACACACACACACATGCTCATACGCCCCTCCCTCCCTTCCCCGCACACACACACCTTTTCCTTCTAAGTTCAAAACATCGAACTTTATTGTACAATAACTTTTATCCTTGTCCTCATCAGCCACTTCTCAACAATCATGGACCTTCCTTCTCCCCATACACGCTATGATGACGGCGCTATACTTGCTGTCAGATGGGACTCTCTAAACTACCTGTGCATTGACAGTGATGATTTAACCTGGTCAGTCTGGCCCCTGTAGGTAGAGGTAGAGCATGGAGGACAGAAAATACCACAAAGCCCTTAATTAAAGGGTTTTGCTTTCTTGGGGAAATCTGGGACATAAAACAATTGATCCAAATCTTCACACACGCCACACACACCTCCACACACGTCACACACAGCACACACCTCACACACATGTCACACACACTCCACACACACGCCACACACACCGCCACACACACCGCCACACACACCTCATCAAATACACCGCCACACAACCTCCGCACACACATACCTGCACACACACCTCCGCACACACTCACACAACTTCTACACACACTTCTACACACACTTCTACACACACCTCCGCACACACTTCTACACACACCTCCACACACATACCTCCACACACCCACACACCTCCACACACACACACCTCCACACACACACCTCCACACACACGTCCACACACACCTCCACACACGCCACACACCTCCACACACACACACCTCCGCACACACACCTCCGCACACACACCTCCGCACACACACCTCCGCACACACACCTCCGCACACACACCTCCGCACACACACGCCACACACCTGCTTTGCGCAGTTCATAGGCATGTGCAATCAAAGCACAGCCTGAGAAACCTGCTTCAAAAAACACAGGTCTCACCTGGAGTTTTCATCCAGTTCGAACGAAAACAGTGCACCCGAATTTCTCTGTGGTCGCGTTGTCGTCTTTTCCGTTTGACTCCCTGCCCTGTCGGTCACCTTCATACGATCACTGGACACCAAACTTCTGATTGCATCTGTGCTCCTTAAAATTTAAAATTTTAATAGGAATGTGAGATAAAATGAAGTTGAAATAGAGCTAAACCTACTAAAACTGAATTAAACTAAAACCTAAAATAAAAACATAGAATGATATAAAATAGAATAAAAATAAATTACAGCAAAATAAAATGAAATAAACCATAAATAAAAATAATAAAACAGAATAGAGAACAATAGAATAAAGTAAACTAAACTGAAATAAAAATAAAATAATAGATTAGACTAAAATGATGTAGTGAAGGAGTTAAAACGGCTTAAGAAAAAAACAGAGGTGTAAACTTCTAAAATTAAACAAAGCAGAGCGCAATCCTGGTGACAGTGATCCTGGGTGTCCGAAAACACCATCACCTACACAATTTCTTGGTGTCCGAAAACACCATCACCTACACAATTTCTTGGTGTCCGAAAACACCATCACCTACACAATTTCTTGGTGTCCGAAAACACCATCACCTACACAATTTCTTGGTGTCCGAAAACACCATCACCTACACAATTTCTTGGTGTCCGAAAACACCATCACCTACACAATTTCTTGGTGTCCGAAAACACCATCACCTACACAATTTCTTGGTGTCCGAAAACACCATCACCTACACAATTTCTTGGTGTCCGAAAACACCATCACCTACACAATTTTTTGGTGTCCGAAAACACCATCACCTACACAATTTCTTGGTGTCCGAAAACACCATCACCTACACAATTTTTTGGTGTCCGAAAACACCATCACCTACACAATTTCTTGGTGTCCGAAAACACCATCACCTACACAATTTCTTGGTGTCCGAAAACACCATCACCTACTCAATTTCTTGGTGTCCGAAAACACCACCGCCTACTCAATTTCTTGGTGTCCGAAAACACCACCGCCTACTCAATTTCTTGGTGTCCGAAAACACCACCGCCTACACAATTTCTTGGTGTCCGAAAACACCATCACCTACACAATTTCTTGGTGTCCGAAAACACCATCACCTACACAATTTCTTGGTGTCCGAAAACACCGCCTACGCAATTTCTTGGTGTCCGAAAACACCATCACCTACACAATTTCTTGGTGTCCGAAAACACCGCCTACGCAATTTCTTGGTCTCCGAAAACACCACTTCCTATACACTGATCTTGGTGTCCGAAAACACCACCACCTACAGTGATTTTGGTGTCCGAAAAACCACCACCACCTACACACACACACACACACACACACACACACACACACACACACACACACACACACACACACACAACAGTGATCTTGGTGTCCGAAAACACGATCTACACACACACACACACACACACACACACACACACACACACACACACACACACACACACACACACACCACACACACACAGAGTGATCTTGGTGTCCGAAAACGCCACCACCTACACAGACAATGACACAAGAACGCTGAGGAAGGAGTGTGACTCGGGCACATCCTCACATTGTCCAGGTATTTTCTGAACTGACCATCTCGGTCCCTCCACCCTAGACCAGACTTCACAGGGTTTGTGGTCAGCTGGTTAAATCACCGTGTCAATCACAGGGCAGTTTAGAACTGTTCTCTTCAGCAGCGGGGCTGGCTGTCCTCCCAGGGGAAAACTGCTTCGTCCAGACCTTGCATGTGTAAGTATGGTAATAAAAAAAACCCTGTATAGCTACTGCTATGCTAATTTTCTTATTCCTCCGCAAGAGTTTGCCAGTCAAGGCTCGGTAAAGAACTCCAATATATATCTATGTATACAAAAAAAACACCCAATTTAGAATAATGTTACGGTTCATTGTTAGTCTGTTGAAAGCTGTAGATTTACTCGGCTCAAATTTGAAATTAATTGGTGAAATGTGAAGCAGGGCTCGGTAAAGGAGTTGTGAATGAAATCTGTGAAACGGTCAAATGGGTGTAATATTTTGGTCCAATAAAACAACAGTGGTTTTTATTGTCACTAATGCTGGCTTTACAGCTTTCAGGGGCTCTGGGTTTGGAGTGGAGGGCCAGTGACATGACAGTGTGTGACGGCAGCCATCATGACGATGCACTTTTCAAAAGGGGAGGTAAGGTGTGCGTTACTTGTACTGTCCATTGTTGTGTCCTGACTTTTTTCGGTCCAGTCTTTGTTGAATATTTACGTCGCTCTTAGTCACTTGTCCAGGGGACGGGATAGCCTAGTGTTTGCATGCCAGGCTCTTATGAGCGTGCACGCGTGCATGCGCACACTCACACACACTCACACACAGGGGGACGGGATAGCCTAGTGTCCAGAACATTGCGTTCGCAATTTGAGGACCCGAGTTCGATTCCCGCTGGAGGGGATTTTTCCCCTGAAGTTAACATCAGTGCTGACTCTACTCTCCCCAAGTCTTTCAGATGAGACTGTAAACTGAGGCTCCATGTGCGAACGCACGCAGAACACCTTGTGCACACGTTAAATCATGTTCCACTTTTCGTAAGAGTAGGCCATTGTGTGCCGGTGGGAACAGATATTTACAAAACTGCATACACACAGGGAATGGATGAAAAAAGCACATGGTTGCTTATTCCATTATCCTCGATATAAAAGAATAAAATAAATAAATGCCCCCCCCCCCACTCACTCTCTCTCTCTCTCTCTCTCTCACACACACACACACACACACACACACACACACACACACACACACACACACACACACACACACACACACACGCAGAACATCTTGCGCACACATTAAATCCTGTTCTGCTTTTCATAAGAGTAGGCCATTGTGTGCCGATGGGAACAGCATACACACGGACTGGATGTAACAAAGCGTATGAGTGCTATTCCATTTTCATCGATGTAAAAGAATGAAATAAAATAACAAAATACACACAGATAACACACATTCTTCCAGACAGTCCACAAAACTAGGGTGGGCTGCAATTTTTTTTCATACATATACACTGATAACAGTACACTACTCTCTCATTAATTTTTTTTTGTGACCAGGATCTACGCAGGGAGGATCACAACAGAGAATAAAATCCTACACGGCATCAACAAAAACATCAACAAAAACATCAACGTGAACTGAATCAACAGAAATCGGTGTGGACTGAATAAAGATAGATCAACATTGACTGCATCACCTAGAAATGTTTCATCAGACCAACATAGACTTCAACAAAAATCAACGCGGACTTCATCACCAGAAATCAACGTGGACTTCAACATGGATCAAAGTGGACTGCATCAACAGTGTCTGACTCAGAAGGACAGTGTAGATTAACCCAGACGCCTAAACAAACGAATGGCCAACCCATCATCCTCAAGGGTCATCTGGATGACCACCGCTACCACCACCACTGCCACAGCCAATGTTTGTGATGAACTGTCACTCTACTGCAGGCAGATCACAGTCGTAGAATAAGCTCCATTCTGTAGAGGTATGTATTACAGAATCAAAATGCAAGCCAAAGAATAATCAACCCAAAGGTTGTAAGAAAAATTAAAACTGTCACGTTGCAACACACACTAGAGCAATCATAAACCCAGACACATTGATCACTATGAACATTTTAGCTACTGCATGCATCGGCATACACTAGAGCAAACAACAAACCCAGACGAATGTGTTCAGATCTTACACACTCTTAGAATGCAGGCATCACTCCACACTAGGGCAGTTTTTTGCTCTAGATGTAAGGGACAAATCGGGGAAAGAATTGGTTAAGACCCAAGAGGGGAGAAGAGCAGTGCAGCTGTTTTGGCTTGTGAATCACAACATATAAAGCACCGTCTTACAACAACAATCTACGTGTTTATCCAAACAGGAAAAATTGTGTATGTAAGGTAAATATTATGGTGTTAGAAAAAAAATCGTGTTGATAATATTTACTTAGTTTTTTTTCTGTACTCTGTTGGATTACGGTTAAAAAAAAAATTACAGAGCTAACTTGTGTTTACAATAGTGTAGTCTTCATCGTCACCTTTGCTGCTTATACGGTTGAAAATAGAGTGACTCCAGATTCTAAGATACGCCATGGGTCTTGAATAGATTGGAAATTTTATGAGGTTCTGGAGTCTATTTTTGTTGGTAGGGCTTAAATTTGAAATTGCGTTTAAAAACCTCGTTTATTTTTAGTATTGGCAAGACATGATTTTTGCATGTAGATTAATTACTGATTTAAGCAAAAGTTTTTTTAAGCTATAAAGTATAAAATAATTTGGTGGGATTAGCATTAATCATAAAAAATCAAGTTGGAGTTAAAAGATATGCATATAGACTTGAGTGTGTATGAAAGGAACAGGGTTTTCGCCTGATTTTGGAAAGGGATTTTCTTATCGTATTTAGAAAAAAAGTCCAGGATGAATTGAGTATGCTTCTGTACTTTTAGGGCTCCATCGTGGCTTTTGCGGCCGTGTTTTTGTATTCCTAAAACTGTCAACTGGCAGGAAAGCTGTCATGTCAAATAATTTTTCTTCAGATCAGATTGTGTGACACAAAAGTTATAATTATGTCTAAAAAGAGCACGTGAGCCTTGTTGATTTCAATTACATCTCTTTAGGCTGGTGTGCCACTGGGAGGCAATTTCAGTTTGCTTTGGGATGTAGAGAATTCACATATTGGATTTAATGATTGAATCTTTGATATAGCCTAAAGATAATGGTTTGTTTTATTCTTACACTACATATTTTAAGGGCGGGCGTTTGCGCGTGTATGTGTGCTTGTGTGTGCGTGCGTGTGAATGCATGGGTGCGTGTGCGTGTGTGTGCGAGCGCACGGAGCATGCTTGCGTGGGGGTGTGCCTTTGCGTGGGAGTGTGTATGAGTCGGGCTTAAAGGGGTGGGGTATCTCATTGTGCAGGCCAGGTATTTAAGGAAAGAGGGGGGGAGGGGGAGGGGTGTGGTTATGATGTGTGCATGCACAGAGCAGTGGGCATGGAGAAAAGATAGCTGGCAAGAGGAAGGAAGCTTTGTTTAGGGCGAGGAGATAGCACGCAGGTATATATCAACAGAAATGAATTATCACTTGAGCGGAAAGATATCAAAGTAAAGAACAGGAATGGAAAAAAGTGAGCTTACGAATGGAAAGGTTTGTTTAGGGGAAGGAGATAGAATCCACGTATATACCCACAGGAATGAAACAAAAATAAATGGCTTACAAAAGGATTTTAAGTAGCGTTGATTTGGGCCCGATTCCTTTTTGAAAACAGACGTCAAAAATGTTCCTGAGAGTGAGGTTAAAAGCATAATAATGAGAACAAAATGCAAAATACGATAAAAAGGAAACTTCAGCAGTTGCTAGGACTGACCATTTTCTATTGAGTAAAGCAGCCTGCCGAAGTGTTTATGTTGCACTTGTGTCCACATGCATTCAGACCGTCCACTGACTGACCCCCCCATTTTGATGCTAAAACGTTACACTAACCCTAACCTAACACTAACCATCATCCTAATCTTTGCCCCGCATGTGGACACAATGGCAGGTAAACATGACAGTAGCTGCCCAAAAGCGAAGGCAGATCAATTATGATGGTAGCTGTGGACACAAAGGCAGATAGATAATAATAGTAACTTTCCACACGAAGGCAGATAGATAATGATAGTAACTTTCCACACGAAGGCAGATGGATAATGATAGTAACTTTCCACACGAAGGCAGATGGATAATGATAGTAACTTTCCACACGAAGGCAGATGGATAATGATAGTAACTTTCCACACGAAGGCAGATGGATAATGATAGTAACTTTCCACACGAAGGCAGATGGATAATGATAGTAACTTTTCACACGAAGGCAGATGGATAATGATAGTAACTTTCCACACGAAGGCAGATGGATAATGATAGTAACTTTCCACACGAAGGCAGATGGATAATGATAGTAACTTTTCACACGAAGGCAGATTGACAGGAAGGCAGTCAGATAATATAAACTTTCCACACGAAGGCAGACAGATAATAATAGTAACTTTCCACATGAAGGCAGACAGATAATAATAGTAACTTTCCACATGAAGGCAGACAGATAATAGTAACTTTCCACATGAAGGCAGACAGATAATAATAGTAACTTTCCACATGGACACAACTTTTTCAAGGGAAGGTGTGGAGGGAGAGAAAAGGATGTTAGGAAGGAGGGGGTAGAATGCATGTTCTAGGCTAGCTCTGGTAACTGTGGGGTCGAGAGTGAAAGGGGGGGGGGGGGAAGAGGAATTTAGAATGTGTGTGGGTGGTGGGTCTAGAGGGGGTGGGGTGGCTGGGGGGCGGAAGGGGGAGGAATAAAAAATTTTGAAGGTGGGGGAACAAAGGGAATGGAGGAAAAGTGTGTGTGTGTGTGCGTGTGCGTGCGTGTGCGTGTGCGTGTGCGTGTGTGTGTGTGTGTGTGTTGGTAAGGGGCAGGGGGTCAAATTGGACATTATGATGGGGGATGCAGTTTACAAAAGGTGTTTAAAACAAGGTGCTAAGAAACTTAGTCTAGTCAGTTGGGAGAGAGAGAGAGAGAGAGAGAGAGAGAGAGAGAGAGAGAGAGAGAGAGAGAGAGAGAGAGAGAGAGAGAGAGTGCTTTATTTCCAGATGGTAGATTTAATAACGCCTTTTTTTTTTAACTTATCAAGCCATCCATCTAGAAATGATGAAATGCAAAAGATTAAAAAAAAAAATCGAAGCAATAAATCGAAAAGGCAATAGAATGCAAAGAAGCAAAGGTCTACCAGGCTACATTACCCCCACCCCATTCTTCCACAAGGTTGAGAGAGAGAGAGAGAGAGAGAGAGAGAGAGAGAGAGAGAGAGAGAGAGAGAGAGAGAGAGAGAGGAGAGAGAGAGTTTATGCTGCAGGCAATTCACGCATTTGTCTACTAGAGGCATTTATCAGCAATAGTTTTAGATTGCTGTAAAACCAGCGCCAATGTTGCGTATTAACATGTGGGATAGTTTCCTTATTCGTTTCTAAGTATTGGATATCACGATTTTACGGAATAAGGTGCGTGATGGGTTTCTACGAGTTTTGATCCCATATATGTGTGCATACAAGTTTTCATCTGAATATATTTTGTCGTGGGATGCTTATAGTGGAAGAGATTGTAAGAGAAAGGGAGATGTTTTTTTCATTTAGATTACGTGTTCATATATAAAAACTGATTAGATGGTAATACGTATATATATTTTTGCAGTCATATCTATTTTTTAAAGGGTGGCAGAATTTGTTCAATTTTTTTTAGTCGGGTGTTATTATTTTAAAGATGACAGTTTTGTGTTTTGTAGTTAATTTTTTTTGGGGGTGAAAGATGGCGACATATCTAAATTATTGTAGTCATATTTCTTAGTAAAAGATGGCAACAAATGTTATTTTTTGGATTTTTTTAAAGATGGCATTGTATTTTCATACTATTTGTATTTTTCTTTCATTGAGACAGCGATACATGTTCACACTTTTCATTTAGATGGCAATACATATCCATCTTTTTTTAAAAAAAGTTTGTTGACAGTACATGTTCAAATCCTGTTTGTAGGAACGGTAGAAAAACAGAACTGTTATGGGGAGAATCTTGACTTGGATTGTTGCCCTTTGGGTTGGTCTTGACTTCAGATGTTTTCAGGGGTGTTTTTATTATTATTATTTTTTTTTACATTTTATAGCATTTAAACTGGTTTTGAGGTAAACAGGACTCGCAGCTTATCACAGAAAAAAGGAATGTTACCATAACCTGTGCTTGGTGTCAAGGCTGGTATTTTGTATCTGCAACGTTTTGAAATGGGTTCAGTGGACTAGAAACCAGTTTTTTTAAATACCCTTTTGATTAAAACAAAATTACTTTTAATGTTAAAATGTAGTTTTGAGATGAATCTTGACGTTAAGATTCACTTGTTTTATGCTTTCTTAGGTTTTCTGGCAAACTTTTTGGGTAAAATTAAATCCATATTAGATATGGTCTTGTGCCAGCCTTTTCTGTCTATTAATTTAATTTTTGATGCTGGTGACTGTCTGTATAAAGATAACAGACTTGATAATATTTCTATTGCTTTGTGAATTAGTAAATTGACCTAATCTAAACAGATATCAACTTTCAGTAAATCAGTAAATAGTATGATTTTTTAAAATGAAAAATCCACGAGGATGCCTGATTTTGGCATCAGCAGAACTTTTTTCTAATGTAAGTAAAAACAAAAGATTCTGTAAGTAATCTTTGTGCTGAAGTACTAATGTGCGTGAACACAAACAAAAATACTTGACATTAGATGTTCGGTTTTGGATATGTGATTGCGAAGACACGCTTTTAAGTGGGTAACAGTTGCACCACTGATATAATTTAAGCAATGTGTCAATTTTTCGTTAATTTCTGTTTTTTATGAATGCAAGTGTAATACACAATCTTAAGGGCTCACTTAGTCGGCAATTTTTGTTCTTTTGATTTTGCTTGTAAATCAGACGCCATAACAGTTAAAATAAAAAAGAGAAAAAGCTGAATCCTGTTTCGTACTGGCCATTCAAACTTAACGGGGTGAACTAGTGTGTACTGATGACAAATCTATCTAACATAAAAGAACAACATTGCAGTGTTGTGTGTGTGTGTGTGTGTGTGTGTGTGTGTGTGTGTGTGTGTGTGTGTGTGTGTGTGTGTGTGTGTGTGTGTTACGTAATGGCCTTTCAACCTTAACGGGGTGAACTAGTGTGTATTGATGACAAATCTATCTTCCATAAAAACACCATCGCGGGTTATGTTAATGCTTTAAAGAAAAACAAGTTTTAAAGAGAGAGAGAGAGAGAGAGAGAGAGAGAGAGAGAGAGAGAGAGAGAGAGAGAGAAAGAGAGAGAGAGAGAGAGAGAGAGAGAGAGTGTGTGTGTGTGTGTGTGTGTGTGTGTGTGTGTGTGTGTGTGTGTGTGTGTGTGTGCGTGTGTGCGTGCGCGCGCGCGCGTGTCCCGTGGGAATGCCAGGGGCTCTTTTAGTATAAACAGCACCCCCTTCTTCTGGAAATTCTGTGCAAGAAATTTCTACTTTTCTGTTTCTGCATTTTTATCATCTCTATTTTCTGCCTTCCCAGTCCGTTCTCCTGCCTTTTTGTAAGCAAATCTTTCAAACAGTATTCTGTTTTCATTATGACATTTTGCCTGTATTTTTTTTTGTTCTGGTGACCAGTTAGTAAGACTTAAAAACTGGGATGGGTACAGGGTGTCCATTCTGCAGTGGTATTTGCCTATGTGATACTTGTTTATGTTCGTACTTTAACATGTTTATCCTTTTATGTTTTTTTTGTAATCTGGGGATAAAGTAAACAAAATCGCTGACGTCCTCAGCACAGCCCGATTTATCTATTTTAAGGAATTGGGTGATTTCGGTATTGTCATTTTGATGGTTTTTTTCACTTAGATGGTGTTAAATATTTGAAAAGAGTGGGTTTTAGCTGAACAGAAAATTACTTACAAAGAACAGACCGGTTTTGGGGGAAGTATGTGATGTCGATTATCTACTTTAATTAGCATATAAACACAGAAATAGCCTGCACTGCTGGCTGAGCTCAATTCTGAATAAAACGTCCTAGAAACTGAAAGTCAGTGATGTCTCAGTTCTTTTACGAATCTAAATGAATTAACATAAAGTAAGTCTGTCAGCTTGACTTCATATTCACGATTAATACAAATAAATCGACATAATCAACAAGTTAAAGCAATTCATAATGTTGGCGTGACTTCATGTTTAGTGAAAAAATATTGACATATTCAAGAAACAATGGATATCGGCTTGATTTAACATTTTTGATTAATATAAAGAAATAGAAATAATCAACAAACTACATAATCTATATAATGACTAGACTTACATTTTTTTTAAAGGATATAAAGAATTTGACATACATGTCCTCAAGAAAGTGCCTGTGACGCTGGCTTGAGTTACATTTTTTTAAATTAAAAAAAACTGACTTGATAAAAAAATTGAAAGAATTTGCGATGTTGGCTTGCCTTATTTTTTGAGTGATACCTAGAAACTGACACAACCAAGAAACTAAAATACTTCGTGATGCTGGCTGGACTTGATTTTTTTGTTGGTATGACTTTAAAGAAACGGACGTAAAAAATGAAATTATTTCTGATTTTTTAAAAAAAGTGATGTGAAGAAATTATTATGAAGAAATTGGAATAGTTTGTGATGGTAGTATGATTTGATGACTTTTATAACCATTTATGTAAAGAACCGGAAGAAATCTGTGATGATTTGAATAGTGTTCAAAAAAGAAAATAATCCATGTTGGCTTGATTTGATATTTTTAAAAAACTTTATATGAAGTTATTGAAACCAACTGTGATGCTGGCCTAGCTTGATACTTTTTTCTTCATTTGTATAAAGAAATTGAAATGCATGATGCAGACTTACATTTAACTTTGTCTAGGAAGTTGAATAATGTATATGAAACACTATTTTTTTCCAATTTTTATAAAGACATTGAAAAAGAATATTGATAATGATTGTTTTAGTGGCTTGTTTGCTTCCCTTTTTGTGTTTGGGTTATTTTTGCTTTTATTATTATTATTATTATTATTATTATTATTATTATTACTATACTTACTTACTAAAGTGATTGACAAGTTACTTCTGATGCTGGTTGGATTATGTTTTTGTAAATAGTCCTAAGATGTCGTTATATTTTTATTTTAAAACGTGTGTTTTTGAAACTGTTGAACGCCCTGATATCAGTATAAAGGTGTCCGAATCTTGAATCCTGTGTGTACACACTTTCAGTGATCACACCATTGCTAAAATGACTGGTATTTTACAGTGACTTTTTATATAAAGGTGGTTTGTTTTACCAGTGTGTAAATGTAACTCGGCATTCTAAGATCTTTTCTCATTTTTTGGTGCATGTTTTTTTGTCTGTAGAATAAGAGCAAATGTCAAGTGAAGAAATAAGCCAGTCCTTTACCAGCTGATGGTATGAGGGGGTATGGCACTGGTCTGATTGCTGGCAAAACTGTGTACTGGCTTTCTACATGAGATCATTGCAGACTTTACAGCAACACAGGAATACTCTTATGAACACTTGTATAAAAGATAGGTTTGTAGTGTAGTGCATTGTAGTGTGGGGTGGTGTGGGGTGGTGTGGTGTGTGGTGTGGTGGGGTGGTGCGTGTGTGGTGTGTGATGTGGTGTGGTGTGTAGTGGTGTGTGATGTGGTGTGTAGTGGTCTGTGATGTGGTGTGGTGTGTAGTGGTGTGTGATGTGGTTTACTCGTGTGCTGTGTGGAGTGGTGTGGTGGAGTTGTGTGGTGGAGTTGAGGGGAATGGAGTGGAGTGTGTGTTAGTGGACATGAATGAAAGAGAGAGAGAGAGAGAGAGAGAGAGAGAGAGAGAGAGAGAGAGAGAGAGAGAGAGAGAGAGAGAGAGAGAGAGAGAGAGAGAGAGAGAGAGAGAGATGAATCATAGTGTGTGGAATAGGGTTGTGAAGTCTTTTGTTTTTACTCACATGCACTCCTCTGTGTGTGTGTGTGTGTGTGTGTGTGTGTGTGTGTGTGTGTGTGTGTGTGTGTGTGTGTGTGTGTGTGTGTGTGGGGTGCGCGCACGCGCGCACTTGTAATAAAAACAGGTCACCATTTTTTTTATGTGCTTGATAGGTATTAGAGCTGGCCTAATTTGTTTGGGTTTTTTTTTTGGTAGATGAAACTATCACTCTAATCGGGTCTTGTGATAATCTTTGATATAAATCGGATCTCAGTTTATGATGTTTGCTTGACATAATATTAAAAGTTAAGTGATATAAAGAAATTGATATAATCAAGAAACTTGATGTCTGCCTGATTTTATATTTTTAATTGATGCAAAGAAATTGAAGTAATCAACAAACTAGATAATGTATCTGATGTTGGCTAGATTTCATTTTTTAAACGGATATAAAGATATTGACATTTACTCAAGAAACGTCTGTCAAGCTGGTTTGATTAAATTTTTTTTCCTCGATAAAAAGAAACTGACATAAAAAATGGAAACAATTTGCGATGTTGGCCTGCCTTCACATTTTTGAGTGATTCTTAGAAACCGACATAATCAAGAACCTAAAATACTTCATGATACTGGCTTGACTTGATTTTTGCTGGTATGAATATGAAGAAAAGGATGGAAAAATGAAATTAATGATGTTGACGACTTTTTTTTTTTTTTTTTTTTTTTTTTTTTAGTGATGTAAAGAAATTGACATAATCAAGAAAGAATAATTTCTGATGTTAGCATGAATATATATATATTTTAATAATTCATGTAAAGAGCCGGAAGTAATCTGTGGTGTTGAATTGAATAGTCTAAGGAAAAAGTCAGCTTGAATTGATATTTAGAAAAAAATTATTTGAAGAAATTAAAACAATGTGTAGTGTTGGCTTAACTTGATAATTTCTTCTTTATTCATATAAATTGAAATGCATGATTCAGACTTGAAGCACATTTAAATTTGTCAAACTGGAAAGACACGCGATATGAAATAATGATCTGATTACATTAAAAAAAACTAAAAACATTAAAAAAAAAACTGATAATGATTTTGCTTTGGTGGCTTGAGTGCTTCCCTTTTTGTTTGCTTAAAAAAAAAAATCCATATTTCATTATTATGATTACTATTTTTTTTTTACTCAAACGATTTACAAGTTACCTCTGATGTAGGTTGGATTATGTTTTGTTTGATTTTTCTTCGTAAATAATCCTAAAATGTCTTAAGTTTTTCAATTTGTAATGCATGTTTTGTGTTTTTAAAACGAGTGAAAGCCATGACAGTAGCATAAAAATGTCCAAGTCTTGTGTATACATGCTTTTAATGATCACGCCATTGGTAAATCGACTGGTGTTTTACATTGTTTAAAAAAAGGGTTGTTTTACCAGTGTTTGAATGTAACTGGGCACTCTAAAATCTTTTTCCATTTTTGGTGCATTTTTTGTCTATAAAATAAGAGCAAATGTCGGGTGAAGAAGTAAGCCAGTCTTTTATGGGCTGATGGTAGGGAGAGGTTGGCACTGATCGGTATTGCTGGCAAATTTGTGTACTGGCTTTCTCTATATCATTGCAGACTTTACAGCATATAGTGTGTGTGTGTGTGTGTGTGTGTGTGTGTGTGTGTGTGTGTGTGTGTGTGTGTGTGTGTGTAAGAGAACGAGAGAGAGAGAGAGAGAGAGAGAGAGAGAGAGAGAGAGAGAGAGAGAGAGAGAGAGAGAGAGAGAGAGAGAGAGAGAGAGAGTCAGAGTCTTATTTTTTTGTTCAGGGGAGTCTGCCATATGTGCCGAAATAGGGTGAATTGGTTGGGAGGGATCATTGTGCGTCAAGAGTTGTGAACTTTTTTTGTTGTGAACTTTTTGTTTTAACTTAAATCGCCTGTGTGTGTGTGTGTGTGTGTGTGTGTGTGTGTGTGTGTGTGTGTGTGTGTGTGTGTGTGTGTGTGTGTGCGCGCGCGCCCGCGTGCATGGGCGCACACACGTGCGAAAACTGCTCACCACTTTAGTTTTTACCTGCTTGATTGTTATTGAAATTGGCCCTTTTTGTTTTTGTAGGCGAAACTATCAATTGACAAAATAAATCGGGTCTTGCGATAACTTTTTTTATATTGATAGGATTGGCATTATTTGGTGTTGCTGAATAAATCTGTGTTGTCGTCTTCTTTTAGAAAGTCCATGCAGATTCTAGAGCAGTACCTCAATATTTATGGAAGATATACTAATTGAAAGAGGTTGATAGTTTCATGTGTAATCTTTTCCGAGTTGTTTGTAAACAGAAAAAAATCCATTGGTGTTGTTAGTTACGATCCAAGTGTTGTCATTTTGCTTGATTTTTTGTTATGGTTTGTTTGATTCTTTGTTTTTTATGACACAAAAACATAAAAGAAAATGGAAGGGACGAAAGCTCGAAAACTGTCGATTTTGACTTGATAGTATTTTTTTTTGCAAGTAATGAAAATAAACATTAGCATAAGAGCTCATATTATATGATTATGCGTGTTTGGAATGTTTAACTGATTGTATTATTGGCTAATGCTTTGTGGGTGTTAGTTTTGTACTATTTTTGTTAAAAAGCTTTTTAGTGTATGATGTAGTGATATAGATAAGAATCTTATGTAAGATAAAGTTTATTCTTGAGAGTGTGTGTGTGTGTATGTGTGTGTGTATGTGTGTGTGCTCGTGTGTGTGTGCTCGTGTGTGTGTGTGTGTGTGTGTGTGTGTGTGTGTGTGTGTGTGTGTGTGTGTGTGTGTGTGTGTGTGTGTGTGTGTGTGTGTGTGTGTGTGTGTGTGTGTGTGTGCTCGTGTGTGTATGTTGTGTGTGTGTGTGTGTGTGGTGTGTGTGTTGAACCATGTGGTCGTAGTTGTTTACTTTTTTGGAAGAACCTCCGTTGTGCTTAGTTGTTTTTGTTTCGATAAATTGAAGGAAATCCAATGTCAATTACTGTAGCAGTCAAAGCGTGTATTAGATACTGCTGAGAATGGGATAGGATTTTGGGTTGGCTTGACTTTGTTAGCAAATAAAACATAAAAAGCAACGGTCTTGACTCTTAAGTATAGTGTGTGTGTGTGTGTGTGTGTGTGTGTGTGTGTGTGTGTGTGTGTGTGTGTGTGTGTGTGTGTGTGTGTGTGTGTGTGAAGGTGCCTGCATACATGCACTTGCAGGTTTATTGGGAATCGAGGGTGAGTGTTCTGACGTACTATGTCTCAACAACGCGCTATGTCACACATGTGCACGTGCTATGCTAAAAATTGACAAATTGATAGAGCGCATTGCCTCTTCAATGCACCCCCCAAAAAAAAAAACAAAAAAAAAACACCACCAAAAAACACCACTCCAAAAAACAACCCCAAAAGAAACCACACATACACACACACGCGCGCGCGCGCGCGCACGCGCGCGCGCACACACACACAGAATTCAATACCTTGCTAAAATACAATGCTGTATCACTCAATTTACCTGTCCTCTTACTTCCCATTACTTAGCGAATATTATAACAGGACAAATGATCATTGATATTTTCACACGCAGTGATGTATCTGCTTGAAAAACACTGATCAAACTTCGAATCTAACTGTGCTATGCCGACATTACAGATCTTTCCTTGTACAATAAAAAAAAAACCAACATAAAACGGGTGAATCTCCACCACTGGCCTTTCTGTTTCTGCTGCATTTTCCTTTTTCTTTTCTTCTGTTTTTCGAGGAGAATGCAATAAGCACTCGTGATTTTTTACATCCAGTCCCCGTGTGTATGCAGATTTGTCAATTCTGTTATCCGTTCCCACCGGCACACAATGGCCTACTCTTCTGAAAAGCAGAACGGGTTTTAACGAGTGTGCAAGATGTTCTGCGTGCGTTTACACACGGGATCTCGGTTTATAGTCTCATCCGAAGGACTTTAGGGGGGAAGGGGGGTTGGCACTGATGTTAAATCGTCTAAATAATGATGAAATAATTTTCATCCCCTCCCCCTCTCAAGCCGTTCATCTCGATATTTTCACCCTAACGACACCTAGGATCATGTCGAATTTGGAAGGCCAGAAGTCTACGAGAAGCTTATCCATGCCAGGCCGCCATGAGGCCACCCATGGAGAGGGCCCAGCACTGCAGGTGGATCATTTCTAGTGTTCTGTAATGCCATCTCTAAAGCATGTAACTGGTGGAAATTATCAAGATTTTATTTCAAGAACCACCCCGCTCCCCACCCCCACCCCCTCGAAGGCTACATGAAATTTAAGCAAAACGAAAGTTTCCAGATGTATGCGTGTGAAAAATACTTACATCACAGATTCATTACGCAAATAAATAACACACATGGAAAAAAAAGACTATTCTGAATACAGGAAAGGAACAAAAAAGTCAGCAGGACGATGTTGAGATAAATCGACAATTAACTGCACGCACCCTGTGTGATACCACGAGTGTATGGCAGGTTCGTTTTTCGTTTGTGGGGCCCTTCCAGAGAAGATTTACTAGGGACAGAGAAGGGCGCAGGACCATAAAGCGCGGCAGAAGGGGGAATCGAACACCTCCTAATAGCTCTCCTCCTCCCCTACTTTGGTGATGGGCGGAAGGCGTACATTTGCACTGCTAGTGCGGTTTGACAAGTGGAGTGTAGCCATCAAGTGGGTCACTTACACATGGTTTTTTTTCCCCCGAAAGTTTCTTTTTTTTTTCTTTCTCTTTCTCGTATCGTAGTAATGTGTCGGTGTGTTTGAGTAAAGCTCCATGATGGTAAAGGTTCAGAGAAAGCGGTTCCAAAAGTCTTTAGCGAGGATGGGGACGGAGTGGGCGGGAGATGGAGGGAGAGGAGAGGGAGGGGGAGGGGGGGGGAGAGAGAGAGAGAGAGAGAGAGAGAGAGAGAGAGAGAGAGAGAGAGAGAGAGAGAGAGAGAGAGAGAGAGAGAGAGAGAGAGAGAGAGAGAGAGAGAGAGGGAGAAAGGGGGGGACAGCACGAAGATAGACATAATTATAATTAGACATATTAATATACGCAGAAATACACACAGTGACAGAAAGTGTTAGAAGCAGTTATACAGACGTAAAGCCACACAGACGGACAGACAGTCAAGACAGACAGACAGACATGTAGACAGACACTAAACTTGCTGATAAATGTAAAACAAAACAAAGAATCAAACAAAGAGAAAAAAGAGCCAGCCTGAAGGATCTTGTTTCATCTGTCAGGGGAAAGTGCTTGAAACCTGATGATCCTTCTTCCTCCCTACTTCATTGATTTTCCTTCTTTATTTCTTCCTCTCTTTCTTTTTTTTTCCTTTCCTTCTTTGTTTGTTTGTTTCTTTTTTTTCTTTCTTCATCTTTTTCCTCCTCCTCCTCCTCCTCCTCCTCCTCCTCCTCCTCCTTCTTCTTCTTCTTCTTCTTCTTCTTCTTCTTCTTCTTCTTTTTCCTTTCTTCCTCATTTTCCTCTTCTTTCTCTTCCCCTCTTTTCTCTTCTTCTTCTTCTTCTTCTTCTTCTTCTTCTTCTCTTCTCTTTTCTTCTTCTTTTCTCCTCCTCCTCCTCCTCCTCCTCCTCCTCCTCCTCCTCCTGTTTTCTGCTCAAAAAGGAAAGTTCACAGGGGGAAGAAGACATCAGGTTTTTGATTTTTGTAGGCATTCGAGGCCAAGTACTACACACAAGACTAAGAATATTTGTTATATCCTCGTAGACTGACTGATGTACAAACCTACAAGTGACTCCCAATGTCACGCACGCACAATGACAAAACAGGCACTTGGAAAATCTTGCAGCTTCAGACTGGATGCTGGTCTTTGAACCGAAAGGATAAAAAAGGAAATCCCCAAATGCAGTGTACATTTTGTGCACGTTAAAGAGAATGTGGCAGAGAGACATTGGATGTCTCTGGTCATTGTCTGTGTAAAAATCCACTATCATCGGTTGACTAATATACAGCAATGCAGGAATGGGGGACAGAGGGTTGAAAGAAGGAAATTAGAGAGAAAAAAACGAGTCATTTGACTGTCCACGTGTTACACATCAGAGAGAGAGAGAGAGAGAGAGAGAGAGAGAGAGAGAGAGAGAGAGAGAGAGAGAGAGAGAGAGAGAGAGAGAGAGAGAGAGAGAGAGCGAGAGAGCGAGAGAGCGAGAGCAATAATAGGGGCATGCCTTACAGATAAGCCTTCAAATTAATCTGCCGACAGCTTTATCATTTTTGTTTTCATAAAGCTACAAGGAAATCGCGGTGACAAAGAGGACATTGTGAAATCCTAGAATCATAAAAGATCTTTCACAGCCGTCATTGTTTTCATGTATCAGCAATTCAAATCGTCGAGATTTTAATCAGGAAGGATGTTAG
>CM060335.1:9580505-9583005 GCA_030674155.1 Stramonita haemastoma | reverse complement strand
GTGAAGAGAAAAAAAGAAAAAGAAAAGAACATGAATTAGAACTTTGCGCAGTCTTCGGAAATATGTTGCTATGATTATACACTTTCGCCTGTACCTAAACTGGTCTTTGGCCTTGGTCACAATGCAGTTCAAAAGGGAAGAAGAAAAAAAAAAAGAGAGAGAGAGAGAGAGGGGAGAGAGAGAGAGAGAGAGAGAGAGAGAGAGAGAGAGAGAGACAGAGACAGAGACAGAAAGAGACAGAGACAGAGGCGACAAACAGTGGCAGGACCTAATGTTGCAGGTTATCTCTACTCTCCTATCCACCAGCCTGACGACCCTGGCTGAGGGAGGGAGGGAGGGAGGGGATCCTAACGAGGTCCACTTCAGCAGGAGAGGGACTTTGCGGACACTGACTGCTGCAGCCAGCCCCAGAGACAGAGACAGGGACAGAGGGACTACAGCATTAGGCTGACACCCACACACAGACAGAGAAAGAGGGACTACAGCATTAGGCTGACCCACACAGAGACAGAGAAAGAGGGACTACAGCATTAGGCTGACACCCACACACAGACAGAGAAAGAGGGACTACAGCATTAGGCCGACACCCACACACACACAGAGAAAGAGGGACTACAGCATTAGGATGACACCCACACAGAGACAGAGACAGAGAAAGAGGGACTACAGCATTAGGCTGACACCCACACAGACAGAGAAAGAGGGACTACAGCATTAGGCTGACACCCACACACAGACACACACACACACACACACATACACACACAGACACACTCACAGACAGGGGCCACTCCGGCCCCTCATTAGGACAATGGGGGAGGGGGCAAATCACAGTGTGGGGATTGTGTTTTCTTTCTCTGGGGTACAGCCAAATGATGTGACCCAGTTTACACTGTGGTCCTGCTGATAATGTTGGTCTCTGTCTCTCTCTGTGTGTCTCTGTTTCTCTCTCGCTCTGTCTCTGTCTGTCTGTCTGTCTCTTTCTTTCTTTCTTTCTTTTATCCTGAAAATGTCTTTTTTTCTATTGTTTTGCTCACAATCTTTCACAGGTACTTTTCAGTGTGTGTGTGTGTAAGTGTGTGTGTGTGTGTGTGTGTGTGTGTGTGTGTGTGTGTGTGTGTGTGTGTGTGTGTGTGTGTGTGTGTGTGTGTGTGTAAGTGTGCGTGCGCGCGTGCGTGCGTGCGTGCGTGCGTGCGTGTACGTGTGTGTGTAAGGATGTGCATTCATGCCCATATATGTATGCGAGCAAATAAACCAAGCCAACACTTTCTGCTCTCGGCAGACGAGGTATGGCTATCTAATAGCTCACGAGCTTCATCTCCAGACTGATGCCAGCATCAAAATCTCTCTGCTCAAAATCTGTCTCCTCTCCCCCCAAAGAGAGAAGGGAAAAAACCCCCACCCCTTTCTCTTCTTGCTTCTCTCCCCTGGCGTGATATTGACAGTGAAAAACATATCCTTCCTCCCTAAACGGATTTTCCGGGAACGGCTGGATTCTAAAAAAGACCTTTTTGGGGGGGCTCCCAAAACAGCGTTAGACCACTCTGCATGTTTTAGCCAAAGATGGTGGAGAGTTTTCGCCCTCTAGCTAACACCTTGTAAAAAAAAAAACTGTAATGGCTGACTCGACTTCTGCCTAACTTCTTGAGAAGTGAAGTGGTGGTGGTGGTGGTTTGCATTGCTTTGAGGTTTTGGGGTCGCGTGTTGAGGGTATGTGGAATCCGATGGTACGTTTCCCTCTCCTTGAAATAAAGTGCTTTGTCAGCAAAATGTGTCGCTACGTGTCTGTATTTTGCGTTGATTTGTTTACTTCGATGGTTTTTTTTCTTTTAGAAATGTTATTCATGTATGTTTTTTCTTCATCTTTTTTTGCAGACGCTTGGAGTGGAATGGTACAGATATCTTCGTGTTACTTTTGTTTTTAAAGGGTCCCCCCGTCCAATCAGTCATTCTTGGAGCTAGCAAGTAACTAACTAATAATAATCACCAAAGTATTGAACGAATAAAAAATTGAAATATAAATGAATGAAGAAATGACAGCATGAATGAAGGAATGAAATAACGAAAGAGCAAATAACTGAACAAACAAACGAGCGAATGAATAAATAAATGACTAAATGAATGAATGAATGAATGAATGGGTGAAAAATCCCAAAGACTGGATGAATGAATGTTCCCTCCGTTCCTCTCTCTGTTCTGCCTTTCTCAGGGTTTTTAGTTGAGTTCTAGGCCTGTCCATTCGCTGATGTTGTCCTCCAAATACATTGTGAAAAAAAGTGTGCAGTAGTAGAGAGCAATCGATGAACAATCACGAGTTGACAATCTCATGTGAGTCGTCAGACACTCTGCTTTGACTGCATGATTACAGACAGTCTCTGTGCATGACTCAAGACAATCTCTGTGCATAACTGCAGACAATCTCTACATGACTGCAGACAATCTCTCTACATGACTGCAGACAATCTCTAAGCATGACTGCAGACAATCTCTCTACATGATT
>CM060335.1:9565505-9575505 GCA_030674155.1 Stramonita haemastoma | reverse complement strand
ATCCAGTCCCCGGTCTTATCAGGGATTACATCAATTTAAAAAACACCTCTAACTAACAACAATAAAAAACCAAATAGCAAAAACAACAACAGTAACAAACAGAAGACAATATGCACAACAGCCACAGTCAGCCAATTATCGCTCGGATTGGCACTGTTCTCCACCTTCTTCCACTCTCTGTTTAAAACGCTGTCTCACTCTTTATTTGCTTCATGAAGGATTTTGTACCTTCTGCTTTGTAAATCTGTGACGAAGAAACTCCACACCTTTTCTTTTTTCCTTCCTCGGCTAGAGCTCTGAGGGTCACCAATGGTGAGATTTTTGCGTATGCGGCCGTTCCCCCACCCCCACCCCCACCCCACTCGCACTACTTAGGTAGCATTATTCAAGCTTCCGGGATGCACGCTTGTCTGTTTTGAGCCAGATTAAAAATTTTTTTTCCCAGGTGTGCTTAGGCTTTTATACCTTCCTCATCAACAAAAACAATAACAATAAAAAGAACAAGAAAACAATTCATGTCCAATACAAACGTACATTATTCAAACAATGCATAACCGCTGTAATTTCACACAGAGCTACAATACAATCACAGCACAATCACTGCGCAATCACAGCACAATCACTGCATAATCACAGCACAATCACAGTACAATCATTGCACGATCACAGTACAATCATAGTTCAATCACAGCACAATCACAGCACAATCGCTGCATAATCACAGCACAATCATAGCACAATCACTGCACAATCACAGTACAATCACTGCACAACCACAGTACAATCATAGTTCAATCACAGCACAATCGATGCATAATCACAGCACAATCACAGCACAATCACTGCACAATCACAGTACAATCACAGCACAATCACAGCACAATCACTGCACAACCACAGTACAATCACTGCATAACCACAGTACAAGCACTGCACAACCACAGTACAATCACTGCACAATCACAGACAATCACTGCACAATCACAGACAATCACAGACAATCACTGCATAATCACAGTACAATCACAGCACAATCACTGCACAATCACAGCACAATCACAGTACAATCGCTGCACAATCACTGCACAATCACTGCACAATCACTGCACAATCACTGCACAACCACTGCACAATCACCGTGCAATCCCTAACCCTGAACTGGCCGGGCAGATGGTCTGACAAATCAAGCGTTCACAGCAAAGTGCAGGATGGCTTTTGTTTCTACTTCTGACGGACAGACACATCCCCTCCCGTTACACACCTGACAACCCACATGCTTCCTGTTGACAGAATTAAATGCTAGGGGAAAACATTAAAAAAAAAAATCCTCATAAAATGTGCAACACCTAATGTTTGGAGCGCCGTCTGCATTTTAGATGTGAATTATTGTTTTGTTAGAATTTTCGCCTGGTCTGGCTGAAGTTTTAAACACATCATCTGCCCCGTGTTATGTCATGTGGCTCTAGATCTTAACCTCACCCCCTCTCCATCCCCCCCCCCTCATTCTCTTTTATTCCCCTCTCCCTCCCCCCGCCCTTTCCTCTGTTTTTTTTTTAGTGTCTGCATGATAGAAGAATTCTCTTTAACTAGAGGTGAGTGGTTTAGCAGATCACTGTTTTAAATCAATGTGTTTCGCCATGTGGGATAGCGTGGCTTTCAACAGAGTTTTGCACAAAGGGAATTTATGTGTCTGCTCTACAGTTACGTTATTAATGGATAGACATTCTTGTTTAATAGTGCGCTTTATCTCAATTTCCTGGGGGATTGTTGGGAAGGGTTGGGGGGTTGGGGGAGGGAGTGGGGTGGGGGTGGGGGTGGGAGAGTATTGTTTGTTGGGTAGTTTTCTGTTTTGTTTGAGTCCTTGTCTGTCTGCTGAACTGTCTAATCCTAAAAGGTGTGTGTGTGTGTGTGTGTGTGTGTGTGTGTGTGTGTGTGTGTGTGTGTGTGTGTGTGTGTGTGTGTGTGTGTGTGTGTGTGTGTGTGTGTGTGTGTGTGTTAGTGTCTGCGACTGTCTGTGTGTGGTTGCGTGTGTGCCTGGTCACACACACACACACTCACACACACACACACACACACACACACACACACACACACACACGCACACACACACACACACACACACGCACACACACACACACACACACACACACACACACACTTTCCTTTCTTATTCAAGCCTGTATGAAAGGAAGGAACAGTGAGGGAGGTAACTGGGCTAACAAGGGAGGAAACAAGGCCCCAGCAGTGTTGTGCCCAGCGCTGCATGCACTGCCTCCAATAACAGACAGGATGAAAGGAACAGGAAGCCCGCCACAGCTGTGAGGAATCTTCACCTCCTTTTAATTATGCACCCCTCCCCCCCCAACCACCACCACCACCGCCACCACCACCACCACAACCATCACCACAACCATCACCACCACCACCACCACCACCACCACCACCACCACCACCACCACCACCACCACCACCACCTCGGAGCCTAGTAACTCGCTACAACAGCAGTAATGAACGTATTTTCACCACTCTCATCGTCAGTTTACTCGAACTTCTAATTGTACCCTCTTCTTGTCAAACGCTGTGTCTGTTGAGTTACTTACTGCTCCCTCAAGCTTTCTAGCTTGTAGAGATTAACCCTCACACTTCTGTACTGTGCCTGAGGTTGTTTTTTTCCTGTACAGGGGCCGCCTCGTGTTCTTTAGTAACTATAGTCTAGGTGTGCTTGACCTTGAATTCTCTTGCCACAAGCACAAACAGGAATCAAACCCAGACCTTTCCACTTTCAGAGGCAGGTGCGTTACCTGTAGACTACCTATCCACTATGTCATCACTTAGGTGTCATCATTACAATCAATACAGAGTTACGAGTGTGGGTTAACGGTGCAAACAGCAGGGTACTGCATCTATATAATCCCCTGTAATCCACTGTGCAGCCACAGCACAATCACTGCGCCATTACTGGCCACGAACACGGCAGCTGGTCAAACAAGTGGCCTTTTAACAGCCCCGGATGGAATTGCAGTGTGTGTGCTTTCAGACAAATGGCCTTCTATTTCACGGCTGACAGATGACATGCTTCATGTTTGGAGAATGCGCTGTTTGGACAGGCAACCTGTTTGCTCATAAAATCTGCAAACTGATATTTGGTTTTTGTCAAAGTTGTTGTGCGAATTCGATTCTGATTCATTTTGTGTGTCTTGTAACCTGAAGTCTGCTCCATGTTTTAAAACCAGTCTCACCCGCACGCGCGCACCTGCGCGCGCGCAACACACACGTACAGACAAACACACGTTCACAAAAACACACACACATGCACACACACACAAGCACACACACACACACACACACACACGCACGCACACACATAGAATATCTTGTATACACATTAAATCATGTTCCGCTTTTCGGAAAAGTAGGCCATTGGTATGCTAGTGGGAATAGATGACAAAATTTACAAAACTGTAAAAGCACTCAGGGACTGGCTGTAAAAAGGCACATACGCTTATTCCATTATTTTCGATATAACAGAATAAATAAATAAATAAATAAACAAATAGTACATACACACACACACACAAAACACACTCATACACACGCACACACACACACACACACACACACACACACACACACACACACACACACACACACACACACAGAACGCTTGCATTACATAATAATGCTCCTCCACCTTATTTTTTCTCATCCCTGATCCTCCAACTTCCCCATACCCCACCCCCACACCACCCCACCCCACCCCTCCCTTCCCTCCTCCCCTCCCTTCTCCTCCTCCCTAATTTTTCGGAGTTGTCCTCTTTAACCTAGGCTGAGTGGTTTTAGCGGATCTCTGATGGAGGTGTATGGAACCACTGTGTCATGTTGTGTTGTCGTTGATAGCAGGCCTTTCTGAAGAGCTTTCCCACAAAAGCATTTGAGCTGTTCCTCTCACACATTATCAATGGCCATGCACATTCCTTTTTTGTGGGTTTTTTATATTATATATTTTTTCTAATCTGATTCTTTTAGGTAATGGAGATGGGATAAAGGAAGTGAGGTTAGGGTAGGGGTGGGTGAGGAGTGGGGGTGGGTGGGTGGGTTGGGGGTGGTTAGTGGCATCATTTTCTGCTTCGTTTGAGTTCCTTGTCTCGTGGAATGTATGATCCTGTTTTGTGTTAAAGGTGTGTGTGTGTGTGTGTGTGTGTGTGTGTGTGTGTGTGTGTGTGTGTGTGTGTGTGTGTTGCGTGCGTGCGTGCGTGCGTGCGTGCGTGCGTGCGTGTGTGTGTGTGTGTGATTTATTTTATTTATGTGTGTGTGCTGTGTGTGTATGTATGTATGCATGTATGAATGCAAGTATGAATGTGTGAATGTATGTTTGTATGTATGTATGCATGTGTGTATGTATGTATGCATGTGCGTATGTATATATGTACGTATGTATGTGTGTATGCATGTTTGCATGAACGTATGAGTGCCTTTGGGTGTGTACGTGTATGTAGGTGTGTGTGTATGTGTGTGTGTGTATGCGCGCGTGTGTGTATGCATGTAAATGTGTGTGTTTGTAAGAAAGTGTGAGGGGTGATGACTATCACAGAAGAAGGACTCCGAGGCCTCCTGCCTGCTTTGTGCTATCGATCTGTCATTAGCCTCCCCCCTTCATCCCCACCCCTCCACCTCCTCCTCCACCGCATCTTCCCCCCTCCCCCTTCTCCCCTGTCCCTTTTTGGGGACACACACACACACACACACACAGAGGAGAAGGTGGGAATGAAAGGAATGTTTTCTCTGCTTTCAGCTGGTCTCTGTCCTGAAGGCTGCTGTGAAGGGAGGTAAGACAGCCAGGGTGAGGGTGGTGAGAGAGAGAGAGAGGGGCAGGGAGGTCTAAAGGGGTTGGGGATACCTAGGTTTGAATGGCAGAGAAAAACACGTCTGTCTGCTTCCTTGTGCCAGTGCGAATGTATGTGCAAGCATGTGCGTGCACACACGCACACACACGCACACACACGCACACACACGCACACACACACACACACACACACACACACACACACACACACACACACACACACACACACCTACATTGACGAATACATACGCGTGTACACAGAGACACATGGACAGACAGATATACAGACGGACACCCATAGACATACATCCACATCTCCCCAAATACTCACGTGCACACGTACACACACATAAGCACACACACGTCCCCAGAGAGAGAGAGAGAGAGAGAGAGAGAGAGAGAGAGAGAGAGAGAGAGAGAGAGAGAGAGAGAGAGAGGAGAGAGAGAGACAGAGAGAGAGAGACAGAGACAGAGAGACAGAGAGAGACAGAGAGAGACAGAGAGACTGGCGACCATGGGGGCACCCCTGAAGACTTGACAACCAGTTCCCTCCATTCCTGTCTCTGTTCTGTCTTTCTTAAAAAATTGTTTTAGCTCTAGGCCTGTCCATTCGCTGATGTTGTCCTCCCATCTCTTCCTTGGCCTTCTTTTTCTCCCTCCTTGGACAGTGCCTTGCAGTATTGTTTTTGCAAGTCCTTTTGATCTTGTGACATACCCGTACCATTTAAGTTTACGCTTCTTTACGATTGATAGAAGATTTCCGTAGGGACCAATGGTTTGCTGGATTCTGTTAGGCACGTAACAAAATCCAGTAAACCATCAGTCTTCAGTCTTCCAGAAAACCCTCCCAGTATTTGTGGGCATCCACTCCTATCCTGGCATTCCAGTCACCTCGTACAACTAGGATGTCTTTCTTGGGAATTTAATTTAGAACCCCTTGCTGTTGGTTGTATAATACGGATGTAGATACCTTGATGGATGGTTTCAACACAGCAGTGACTGATAAACGTAACCAAACCAAAATGAATAAACAAACAGCTTAAACAACCAGCCAACCAACCAACCAACCAAATTTATCGGCAAAGCAATCATAATCAAAACAAAATGAAAGAGACAGTCGCAAAATAGCCATGGACATTTGAATTTCAATGGTCACTACTAGAGTTCTCCAGATTATGCTAACTCTTTCTTCCTTCCGAAAAGAAACATATTAGTGTTTTTCTGGGTTTTTTCTTCCTCTTTTCTTTCTCCTAATCTTAAATACAATATACCAATAAAAATAAAACAATAACTGAAAATGCATGACAAAAGCAACCATATGAATGAACTAAATGAAACTAAAAATCACAGCCAAGGTAAAAGAAAAAACAAACAACAGCCTCCAATTTTATGAAATGCCAAAAACAGTGTAGAAGTGGCCATCTTACACATTAAACTAATAGAAAAGCAAAGAGTCTGATTTGTGCTGGTGCAATGCAAAATGTGTGAAGTTTAAATGGAGAGAACAGAAACAGACATGACAAAACACCGTAGCAACAAAAATATTGGAACGAAACTTCCACAGCTGTTGAGACGATAAAGAGCTGGTCATTTGTATGCTGGAGAAAGAGAGAGAGAGAGAGAGAGAGAGAGAGAGAGAGAGAGAGAGAGAGAGAGAGAGAGAGAGAGAGAGAGAGAGAGATAGAGGAACAGAGAGAGACAGAGAGAGACAGAGAGAGATACAGAGAGAGATACAGAGAGAGATACAGAGAGACAGAGAGAAAGAAACAGACAGACAGACAGACACTAACCAGCATGCTAGACTAACAGAGAGATTCTTCTTAGGCCTAATGAACAAAAATAAAACAAAGTTAACCAAAAAAATCGACCCCCCACCCCCCAAACACACATCCCCCCACACACTCACACACCCACCGACCTCTTCTCCCCCCTCCCCCACACAAACACACACTTATACACACATTAAAAAAACAATTCAAAAAGAATAATGAAAAAGAAAAGACAGCAAACAAACTAATCATCAAACTTTAAATTTCAATGGTTATTAGAAAAATACTTCAGATGTTGATGGCTCTTGTTCCTTCCAAAAACATTGATTATCACCGTTTGTGTTTGTTTACTTTCTTTTTCCTCCTATTTTTCCTCCCTATCTTGACACTTCATCAATAACATCACAATAAACAAGAGCAAACCGCATGACAAAAACAACCCCAAGCTGAACAAAAAACCAAAATAAAACGGAAAACCACAAGGCAGGTAAACACACACGCACGCACACACACACACAAAAACACACGCACGCACGCGCGCACGCACGCACGCACACTCACAAACATACACACAAACACACAAATATACACACACACACGCATACACATACACACACTTACATACTTACACACACAGACACATACACAGACACGCATAGACACACTAACACACACACACTCACTCACACACACACACACACACACACACACACACACACACACACACACACACACACACACACACACACACACATACACACTCTCTCTCTCAAAACACACACACACGCACTCTCTCTCTCTCACACACACACATACACACACAGACACACACAGACACACAGACACACAGACACACAGACACACACACACACACACACACACACACACACACGCGCGCGCGCGCGCGCGCTCTCTCTCTCTCTCTCACACAGACACACAGACACACACCACCACCACACACACACACGACACAGCAAAAAAGCCACACCAAAAAACAACCCTTTGAATTTCGTGAAATGCCAAAACAGTGTTAAACTGGACATTTTACACAGCAGAGAAATGAAAGAGAAAAAGTCTGAATCTTTCGCAATGTTCAAAGTTTGTGAAGGTAGAACACACACACACAGACAGAAGGAAGGAAGGAAGGACAAAACAATGCCCCAAAGAAAGGACAGGTTGGAACAACTTCATTCCATAATGCTGCTGAAAAGAAGGAGGAGAGGCAGACATTCTTTTGTCTGTTAAAGACAGAAGGGGAAAAGAAGGGGGAGAGAGAGAGAGAGAGAGAGAGAGAGAGAGAGAGAGAGAGAGAGAGAGAGAGAGAGAGAGAGAGAGAGAGAGAGAGAGAGAGAGAGAGAGAGAGAAGACAAGGCAAGGCAAGGCAAGGCAAACCAAATTCTTTTATTTCGAGGATAATGAATAAGCACTCATGTGCTTTTTTTACATCCAGTCCCCGCCCTAATCAGGGATTACATAAAAGAGAGATAATAGATACATGTAGAGAGACAGACAGACACAGAGACAGACATAGAGAGACGGAGACAGAGACAAACAGACAGAGGGACAGAGAGAGAGAGAGAGAGAGAGAGAGAGAGAGAGAGAGAGAGAGAGAGAGAGAGAGAGAGAGAGAGAGAGAGAGAGAGAGAGAGAGAGAGAGAGAGAGAGAGAGAGAGAGAGAGAGAAAGAAAGAAAGAAAGAAAGAAAGAAAGAAAGTAAGAGAGAGACGATGTTGGGGAGGTAGATGCACAGAGACACAAAAGAAGCAAAAATACAGTGACAGATAAAGAATAATTATGTGAAACAGACATATAGAGAGATACACAGACAGACAGACATAGACATAGACAAACAGACAGACAGACGAGATAAGACAGACAGAGAAAACATACCAAAAAAGAAAACAAACGAAATACAACGAAAAGTGAGGTAGAAAAATGGGAGAAAAAGAAATATTGTAGATAGACTGAGGGAGACAAGAGACAGACACCACAGGAGAAAACACTGTATTGTTCTGAGCTATATGTTTGTCCGTCGTGTTCGACGATGACCTTCAAAACAGCAGAGGAGGCAGCTGCTGTTTTGGAAATTAGGCAGAAATGTGAGTATAATGGAGATGCCTTGCCCACAGTACATCCCCGCTCTCTTGGCCAAGAGGGCATAAGGACAGTCAGCGCTGAAGAATGTTCTCCAAAGGCCAACTAGCCCCCAGGGATGCAGCACATAAGGACTGTGCAAGTCAAGCCTCCTAGTCAGAGAGTCATAGTCGATCACTAAAGACTAAGCTGTAAAGTGGAATTCAGTGAATGGGAAAGCCACTGATCATATAGCCCCTCTCTCACTTTGCTGTTGTCCCCTTGCGTCAATGGTTTTAATATAAAAAGGTAAAGGTGAAAAATTCCAACTTTCATGAATTAAACAGTGATAAGCGAAACTTGGATTTTAAAACTTCCAAAGCATTCCAGGATTATGACTGAAATTTACCTTTAGAACAAGAACATACATAACTTTAACATTTTTATTAAGCCACACTTAAAAGTTGATTAAAAAAAATTAAATAAAGTTTCACAAAGCCATTCAGATTAAGAAAGTATTTTTAATCTCTCTCTCTCTCTGTCTCTCTCTCTGTCTCTCTCTCTCTCTGTCTGTCTGTATGTCTCTCTCTCTGTCTCTCTCTCTCTGTATGTCTCTCTCTCTCAGTCTCTGTCTCTGTCTCTATCTCTCTCTTCTCTCAGTCTCTGTCTGTCTGTTTGTATGTCTGTATGTATGTCTCTCTCTTTCTCTCTCTCTCTCTCTCTAAAAAAACAAACAAACAAAAGACAAACGACAACAATACTTCTATCCAGCCTTTTGCAGCGTTTCTTAATTTCTTAACAATGATGTGAATTTGTTTTCGCCCTGACTGCAACGCACTGAGTGTTTTTTCCAGCAAGACAAGAGCTCTCCGGGGAGCGAGAAGAGGAAAATTAATCAGGGGTCACCAGGGAAATCACATTTTCAGCTCTCTCCCCCCACTCACTGTTTACGCACAACTTTGATACAAGTTTTGTGCTTCCCCTGAGAGAGAGAGAGAGAGAGAGAGAGAGAGAGAGAGAGAGAGAGAGAGAGAGAGAGAGAGAGAGAGAGAGAGACAGACAGACAGACAGACAGACAGAGACAGAGAGAGAGAGAGAGACAGACAGACAGAGACAGAGACACACAGAGAGACTGAGAGAGAGACAGAGACAGAGAGACAGATGGAAGAGGACAGAGACAGAAACAAAGAGAGAGAGAGAGAGAGAGAGAGAGAGAGAAGAGAGGAGAGAGAGAGAGAGAGAGAGAGAGAGAGAGACAGACAGACAGACAGACAGAGAGAGACAGACAGACAGACAGAGACACACAGAGAGACGGA
>CM060335.1:9560505-9563005 GCA_030674155.1 Stramonita haemastoma | reverse complement strand
GATTGTAAAATGCTGGACTGATGATGCCATTAATATCGGCCACCTTGAAAAGTGTGCAATTCTGATTTCATGTCAACTTGACGAAACGAGAAGCAGTCAGCATTGTTTCATTTCATATTCAAAGCAGTTGAGATTCAAAAATTAAATGCAATACATTATGATGATTACATTTAGTTTTGCGCCGAATATTGTTTTTGTTTCCAATATCAGACTACATTTTCTATCCTTTCAATTGCACCCCCCAAAAAAACCCCCAAAAGCCCCCAACCCAAACGAACCAACAAACCAAGCACAATAAGCTATTAGCTTGCTTCGGCTCTAAACAGATGTTTGTACATTGAGGTTTTTTGTTCTGAATAAACGTATGTTTAAGCCATCTGTAAACATTATGTATGTCAAATATGGCTCCACGCTATTTCGTGTTCTGTTTCTGTCTCTGTCCGTCCGACCGACCGTCTGTCCGTAACGGTCTGTCTATCTCTTATTCTCTCTCTCTCTCTCTCTCTCTCTCTCTCTCTCTCTCTCTCCTCTCTCTCTCTCTCTCTCTCTCTCTCTCTCTCCTCTCTCTCTCTCTCTCTCTCTCTCTCTCTCTCTCTCTCTCTCTCTCTCTCCTGTCTCTCTTTCTGTCCTCCCTACTTGTAATGACTTGCTCAGGGGTTTTCATGATTCTTCTTCTTTTTGTTTTTGGTCTTTTTTAATTACCTTTCTGTTTAATCGCGTCAGACATAAAGTTTGAAAATGGGAGGTTTAAACGTCAAAGCCATTTTTATGAAGGTTAAGCAGCTGAGGGAAGCCAGAGAAAGAAGAGAGAAAAGAAAACAGACGACAAAGAAAGAGGCGTTTCTATGGAAACACACAGATAAACAAAGACACATCCGGGTTGACAACACCGAAGCTGGCAGCAACATGGCGGACACAGGGAGGAACAAAGCTGCACTGTTCCTGAGGGATTCGGGCTTCTTTGATCTGTGTGTCTGTCTGTTTGTCTGTCTGTCTGTTTGTGTACCAAAGTGTTTATCAGTCTGTCTGTCTGTGTATTAGTTTCTGTGTATCAGTCTCTGTCTGTCTGTGTATAAAAGTCTCTGTCAGTCAGTCTGTCTGTTTGTCAGTGTATCAGAGTCTCTGTCTGTCTTCTGTGTATCAGTCACTGTCTATCTGTGTATCAAAGTTTCTGTGTGTCTGGCTGTCTGTGTATCTGTCTGTTTGTCTGCTTGTCTGCGTATCAGTCTGTTTGTCTGCTTGTCTGCGTATCAGTCTGTTTGTCTGCTTGTCTGCGTATCAGTCACTGTCTATGTATCAGTCTCTGTCTGTCTATGTATCAGTCTCTGTCTATCTGTGTACCAAAGTTTCTGTGTGTCTGTCTTCTGTGTATCAGTCTGTTTGTCTGCTTGTCTGCGTATCAGTCACTGTGTATCAGTCTCTGTATATCAGTTTCTGTCTGTATATCAGTTTCTGTCTGTATATCAGTTTCTGTCTGTATATCAGTTTCTGTCTGTATATCAGTTTCTGTCTGTGTATCAGTTTCTGTCTGTGTATCAGTTTCTGTCTGTGTATCAGTCTCTGACTGTCTTTCTGTCGGTCTGTGTATAAGTCTGTCTGTCGGTGTATCAAAGTCTCTGTCAGTCTGTCTGTTGGTCAGACAAGTTCTCCGTCTGCTTGCCTCTGTGTGTGCCTCTTTCCAAGTGCTTTTTTCCCTCTCTCTCTCTCTCTCTCTCTCTCTCTCTCTCTTTCTCTCTCTCTCTCTCTCTCTCTCTCTCTCTCTCTCTCTCTCTCTCTCTCTCTCTCTCTCTCTCTCTCTCTCTCTAACCCTCTCTTGTTGGTGGATTCCCCCACCCCACCCCCCACCCCCCAAGACACACCCACCCCGTCAGGAGCTGTGGTATAATCTGACAAAGCCAAATGTTATTGCTGCCCCGATCTCTTCAATTATTCAGCTAGGGCGATGCCTTCACTCTGAGCGCTCGCCACTGACTGACAAATCCACTTCACTGCCTGCTTGCCTGCCTGCCTGCCTGCCTGCCTGCCTGTCTTGCCTTGTCTTATTGGGGCCAGGTCCCTTTTTTTCCGCTATTATTACAGTGGCCTTGTGATTTGATTTGAGAGGACTTGATTTCTGTCATGGTCTCACTCCTTGGCGAGTTGTCAGGACATCACACCGCGTTGACTTTGTTCTGACAGTACTGTACAGTACAGGTCAGTGTCCTGTTCTGGGCTGGAGTGGAACCTGGCTAAGCTAGCGTGTTTCTCTGTCTCTTTCGCTGTCTCTGTCTCTCTCTGTGTCTGTGTTTCTGTCTCTCTTTCTCTCTCTCTCTCATTATAATTGCTGTTGTTTAATTGAGGTTATTTTTTTTATCTTGATGTTATCCCTGAAAAGGGCGGGGATTGGATGTAAAAGAGCACACGAGCGCTTAGTCTATTATTCTCTAATAAAAGAATTTGCCTTGCCTTGCCCCCCTCTCTCTCTCTCTGTATGTGTGTGTGTGTGTGTGTGTGTGTGTGT
>CM060335.1:9543005-9555505 GCA_030674155.1 Stramonita haemastoma | reverse complement strand
CAGAAAGAACAATATTTATTTCAGTGTTAAAGTGGTTCTTTTTTGTTTTTTATTCGCCATCACCTGATGTTGGCGGTAAAATGCCTCTGCAGTTTGTACCACGCGGCAAAAAACAAAACAAAACAACCACCAAACTTGCAGTTCTGCACCTGTATCAATGCATGTGTGCTATGCTCACGCACACGTACGCATGCACACATGCACATACTCGCACATCAAGCGTATAAACACGCACACACACACTCACACACATACTCACACATATATACACACACACACACACACGTGCACATGCGCGCGCGCACGCATACATTCATACATACACACATTTAGTGGATAAGAGTTAAAACGAAGACACACACACATTTGCACACAGACACATTTGCACACACACACAATCACACACACAATCACACACACACGCGCGCTCGCGCTCGCGCGCACACACACACGCACGCAGACACGCACCCACGCACACACACACACACACACAGATATAGACCTCTCCGACCATACGCAGATATCGATATATTGAACCGACAACAGGAAAACAAAACTGAACCAACAATAAAAACAGAGTGTTGAAATTTGACAAGTATGTCTTGCAGCTTATATGTCTTCCTCCCCCTCCCCCTCCACTACCCCGCCATCCCCCATTCTCCCCTCCCCTCCCTATTTACCCGTAGCCAATGTTTTCTAAACCTCTTTTTTCTACCCATCTTCCCAAATAATCCCAATTCTCCCTGTCCTTGTCTCACTGTCTGTCTGTCTATCTCTCTCTGTCTCTCTCTTGTTGATTATTGGTAATGGTGGTAGTAGGGTGTTTTTGAGGCTTGATTTATTTTGTTTTTCTTGTTCGTTGTTTGCTTAGTTTTGTTCGTATCTGGTTATTATCTAATTTAGTTTTGTTTCGCGCGTGTGCTTTTCTATGTTTTCGCTTTAGTTTTGGTGTTGTTGTTGTTGTTATTCTTGTTGTTGGCGGTTATGTTTTTGGTGTTTTTCTTGTATGACAAAGTTATTATGATGATAAGGACAGGCACTGGATGTGAAAGAGAGCACATGAGGGCTTATTTTTTATCCTCAAAATAAAAGAATTTGATAAGATCTGATTTGATATCCCCCCCCCCCCTCTCTCTCTCTCTCTCTCTCTCTCTGTCTCTCTCCCCTCCCTCCCCCCCCTCTCTCTCTGTCTCTGTCTGTCTGTCTGTCTCTCTCTCCCTCTCTCTCTCTATTCACATTTTTTTGGGTGAATTTTTGTGAATCTCTCTTTCCCTCCTAACCTCCACCATCCAGCACTAACATAAGGAGGGCAGACGAGCAGACAGGCCACAGTGACGCAGTCACCCTCAGAAATGCCCAGCACTGACAACACACAGGGCGCCTGCCTGGCAGACGACCCGAACACACAGGACCCTGACTAGCCGGGCCATCCCACCATGGCCTGATGTCCCTGCAGATAGGCTGCTGCTGCCGCTGGTTTGCCTTGGTTTGGCTTTGAAGTGTTAAGCCCCAATCACTCTTCAATGCTAGTACTTGGCTTGGCTGTAGAAAAGGGCTGGCTTTTACGTTGCTGCTGTTGCTGCTGATTTCATTCATGACGTTGCTACAGCAGACGATAGTTTTGGTGGTGGTGGTGGTGATGGGGAAGGGGGGTCGTTGTTGAACTAGTAATGGTGATCGTGGTGACGAGTTTCATAACTTTTTTTTATATTTGTCCAATGTGTAATGCAACTCGTAAAAAATGTTTACGAAAATATTGCGCTAAACATCCAAACACTTTGAAGTATGAACAGCTCTTTTCTTCATCAAATAAGAAGTCTCTGCTCAATGTTGTTAAAATTATATTATCAGACATAACATGTATGTTTTGTTCAAAGAGATTGATGTGTGTAAGCAGATAAGTGTTTTTTTTTTATAGTAATTGTTCGAATAAATAGTTACATGGTGCATGTATGTTGTTCAGTTATGATTTCGTTCAACGAAGCTGTGTAAAATCCTACATATTCCTGTATGGATGAAGGAATGAAAGAAATGTTAAATATAAGAATGATTGATTGCTTTCTTTTATTGTATATTTTTGTAATACCTCAATCACTTCTGATTCCATGCTTCGTTTTTATGTTTATTGTGTACTGAAGTAGATGTTAATGTATCAAATACATGTTGTTCCTTTTTTCATAACTTCGTGAAAGAAAAAGAAATACTACTGTTTCCTGTCATCACTGATTGAGTTCATATCGTTCATCTTAGTGATCATTCTCGTCATCAGCATCACACACATTGTTGATGTTATAACCTAAACAGCAAAACCTAGTAATAATGTACTAGTAGCAATGTTAATATTGTAGGTCCTGGCTTTTGGAAGAATAGGCCATGTCGTGCCTATGGGAACGGATGGCAACATTAAAAAAGCATATTGTATGCTCACAAGACCTGACACCATCCTGAATGCGGCAATCTTAATACCTCACTTTTGGTGATTCTTGGAGTACTAACTGAGGAACTTAAAAAAGAAAAGAAATACTTAGTGTCATAACATCTGAAAGGAAATACAATCAGAACCATGTACCAATCTCAACACTAAAAGGAAAAAAAGGCTCTGAAATAAACGGTTCAGAGAAACTGAACAGTTCTCCTTCAGACTACTTCTGATGATGTATTTCACACTTCAACCTTAAGCTACCCTAACAACTTCTTAACACTAAACACAGTTTCAAAACCAAATCCATATCAATACAGACAGGAGCAGTAAACACCACCCACCCCTCTGTCCACAGTTCCCCATCAGTGGTCATGTCTCGGGGTATGGGCAGGACCCAGAGGTGACAGACGAGGGCTGGACTCTCACTGATGCAGTGGTCAGTGGTCATGAGGACATGGGTCAGTCTGAATGTCGATGGACAGGACAGCGATTCTCACTCTGTCCTAATTGGCCTGATGTGTTGGGGTGTCTACTGCAGCTGCCTCTGAATCAATGCTGGCAGGGGGGTCATCGTTTTGCTTTCTCTGTCGTGCACGGTAAGGGTGGGGTTATACTTGTATTATAATATATATATATATATATATATATATATATATATATATATATATATATGTATGTATATATATATATATATATATGTGTGTGTGTGTGTGTGTGTGTGTGTGTGTGTGTGTGTGTGTGTGTGTGTGTTGCGTGAGTGCATGTTTGTGTGTGTACATGTGTCTCACTACACACACGCGTGTGTGCATTTCGTGTGGGGGGGTAAGAGAGAGAGAGAGAGAGAGAGAGAGAGAGAGAGAGAGAGAGAGAGAGAGAGAGAGAGAGAGAGAGAGAGAGAGAGAGAGAGAGAGAGAGAGAGAGAGAGAGAGAGAGAGAGAGAGAGAGTACAGGTGGTTATCTGTCACGTCTTTCTATTTCCATCCCTCTATATTGTTCTTTACTGCTTTAAAGTCTCGGAGACAGGAATGCAAATCTGATGTCTTGGGTCACAATGCCACAGAGAAGATCTGTCCTGCTAGTGATTTGTTTATTTCGTGAACGACATAAATAATCAGTAGGAAACATTTTTTGGAATGGTTGTAAGGTAACAGCGGGTATTTTTGGGGGTAGGGGGCATAAAATGTTGTCTGTCTTTGTTGCTGCTTCTCTATTCTGTCTTTCTGTCTGTCTGTTTGTATCACACACACACACACACACACACACACACACACACACACACACACACACACACACACACACACACACACACACAGAGTTTTTCCTTTAAAATGTGTCACTGAGAGAATGAGTGAGTGTGTGTCTCTCCGTCTGTCTTTCTGTCTGTCAGTCTCTCCCCCCCCCCACACCTACGAAAACACAAACGTACACAAACACCCCCCCCCCCCCTACAGACACACATGGCATGGGCTGAATCCTGTGATGTACCCCATAGCACAGAAAAAAAACACAATCCCTAAACTGTGATTTGTTCCCACCTCCTTTGTCCTAATGAGGGGCCAGAGTGGCCCTTGTGTGTGTGTGTGTGTGTGTGTGTGTGTGTGTGTGTGTGTGTGTGTGTGTGTGTGTGTGTGTGTGTGTGTGTGTGTGTGTGTGTGTTGCTGTGTCTGTGTGTGTGTGTGTGTGTGTGTGAGTGTGTTTGTGTGTGTGTCTGTGTTTGTGTGTCTGTGTCTGTCTGTGTGGGTGTCAGCCTAATGCTGTAGTCCCTCTTTCCCTGTCTCTGTCTGTGTGGGTGTCAGCCTAATGCTGTAGTCCCTCTTTCCCTGTCTCTGTCTCTGAGGCTGGCTGCAGCAGTAAATTTGCATTTTTGTAATAATTCAGTACGGTTACCATTTTCGACAGCAAAATTATAAAAGTTTGCTCCACCCAATTTTAGTCAACTTTACGTCATTTGAAAAATAATTTATCAAGCTACCCAAAACAGTTAATTTCAGTTTAAAAGCAATCAGTTTACGGTTGGGTCATTTTTGACCGTAAATTCCCCCCAACTAGTCAGTGTCCGCAAAGTCCCTCCCCCTGCTGAAGTGGACCTCGTTAGGACCCCCTCCCCCCCTCCCTCCCTCCCTTCCTCCCTCAGGGTCGTCAGGCTGGTCGATACAGCAGAAATCCTGAGACCTTGCTTCCTACCATTTTGTCCAAGTCTGGGAGCTACAGATTTGGGGGGTGGGGAGAAATTTGTCCTTGTTAGCAGTCCTGAAACTGCCTTTCTGCTGTTAAGGCGACAGAATCTTTTAAAAGGGCGTTTTTCATTTGCATCCTATTATGCAACAACTTGAACTTAGCTGTTGGCAAGTCCTTTTAAAAGTTCAGATCTGAGAGGAATTGTTTCCTGAAAAGGGAACAGTGGAAGCGGGGTAACGACTATGCTGGAACAGTTTTCTAAAAGTTTTCTGTTTCTTTATAACTTTATATTCATACAGTGAACTTTTGAAACAATTTTGTTGATTGCCGGGCTACTAAATACCAAGATGTTTTAATGTATGTCGTTAAAGCCATTGGGTTGCCATGGGAACGATTTGGACAAATCATGACATTAAATGTTGTCCTGTAACACGCAGCAAAAATATTTTAACTGATTTTTTTTCTGCTTTGTTCCGTTAGCTTTGTAATAACTCCACTTAAAGAAATACTGAGGCACTCAAACGAAACTGTCTTCAAACATTTAGACTGATTTATATGTCTAATACATTTTATAATGACCGCTGCAAAGTGTTACGGGATTGTAAAGGAAAGACAGCGATTAGTTATGTCATCTTTAATGTTAAAAGACTGGTCTTGAAAATGGTTTGTTTTGGGATATGATATATCCTTCGCTTTGCTTTGCTTTTTTAAAAAGGTGCTTGGAAAATAGAGGAGATTTGATTCATGCCAGGATTTTTACAAATCTGGGATCAGAATATTTTGTGCGAGTGATTCAGAAGAGTTTTGATTCTAAGCGATTTTCCAATTTGTTACAAGTGGCTCCATGCAATTTGCAGCACGAAAAGCAAGCGAACAGGAAATTGAAGATGACAAGACAACTGGGATAATCATTTCTTATAGTTTTGCTAAACGTAATCAAGGATGCATTTTCATTGGATATGCCCTTTTCTATCAAGAAAGAAAATATAACCATCCATCCAGCCTTCGCCTACAGAAAGCGACTATCTAACTGTTTAATATTAATTACTTTGTCTAAATTACTCAGTTTTTATAGAGTGACATGAACACAAAATTTCTCTGATTGATTTTAAACAACTTTCAAAATGTACATCTTTTAAAAATAAATCTCCAAACGGCTCGGAAGAACACCTTAATGTCTTTGCAAAGTTTATTTTTGTATAGTACTATCGGAGCAGGTGAAGTTTCTAACTGAAAATGGCATTGTTTATTCATTGTTATCATGCATGGGGAAAAACGGGTTGTTGGGAGGCAGATGTTTCCAGTTGAATCATAAATTGAGAGGTAAGAGTTTATAAAGACATTGGCATATGTGTTCAAGTTTCAGCACTTTAAGTCAAACGTTTGCTCCATTAAACCTATTTATATACGTTCAGCAGCAACACGTAAGCCAACCTTAAAATGCGACATACACGAGTCTATATAAGACATGAAAACATCATGTCAGCAAATTAGCAGCTGAATATCCCCCCCCCCCCCCCACACACACACACACACACACAGATGATGTCAGAGGTTGGGGGAGAGAGAGAGAGAGAGAGAGAGAGAGAGAGAGAGAGAGAGAGAGAGAGAGAGAGAGAGAGAGAGAGAGAGAGAGAGAGAGAGAGAGAGAGAGAGAAAGACAGACAGACAGACAGACAGACAGACAGAGAAAAACATACATACATACAGACAGAGACAAAGATTGACAGAGAGAGACAGACAGTCAGACAGACAGACAGAGGGAAACAGAGAGACAGAGAGACTGGAGGAGGACAAGACAGAGCCAAGCCCCCCTAGCAGTGAGTCTTATCATCAGGCCAATCCAGACTAATGCCCTCCCCCCTGAATAGACTGATCCGCTCATTTCGGCCCACCATGACCACAGTTAGCTCCCCTCCCTGTCTGGACACTCCACAATGACCTCCCCTGACTGACGGGCTGGTCAGTCCAGAATGGCCGGCAGCAGGGGGCATTACCGCGCTCTTGGTACAGCGATTCTCTCCCCTCCCCCTCCCCCACCTCCTCACCCCCCCTCCTCGTTGATTGACTGATGTGGCCAGCTGTGTGACAGGCGATAGTGCTGATGGATGGAGGATGTGAGGGGCAGCATTAATGAGGATAAAGACTGCTGGTCATCTGGAGGGTGTGTGTGTGTGCGCGCGCGCGCGCGCGTGTGTGTGTGTGTGTGTGTGTGTGTGTGTGTGTGTGTGTGTGTGTGTGTGTGTGTGTGAGTGTGTGTGTGTGTGGTGTGTGTGTGTGTGTGTGTGTGTGTGTGTGTGTGTGTGTGTGTGTGTGTGTGTGAGTGTGTGTGTGTGTGTAAGTGTGTGTGTGTGTGTGGTGTGGTGTGTGTGTGTGTGTGTGTGTGTGTGTGTGTGTGTGTGTGTGTGTGTGTGTGTGTGTGTGTGTGATAGGGATGAGGGTCCAGCTATTTTCCCTAAGCACCGCTCTTTGTCGTCATCACCTCGGGAAGATGTTCGCGTCGTTTATGGGGGATTACAGTCACGGCCTTGAAATAGAGGGAAGGAGGAATAGGCCTAGCACAGCAATCATCTTGACTGTCTGTGTGTCTGTTTGTCCCTGGTGGGTGTGACTATAGTTTGCTGTTGCGGTTTTAAGTCTCTGCTAAGATTTTCTGGTCTCTGCTAAGATTTTCTGCGATTTTTTTCGTTTCTTGTCTATAGCTCCGAGGTTTACCAATAGTGAGATTATTTTTTTGTTTGGTATGTGACAGTTCTGCTCAACATTGAGGTATCTGCATTCCGAATTCCGAGGATGCTGAGATATCTCTTCGTGGGGGATTTTTTTGAGCAAAGGTAATGAATGCACTGCCTTGAGAATTCTTCTGGTGAGACTTTTGTTTCAGATACATAGATCTAATTAATATACTATGTGCGAAAGTAGGCCGACCATCTTGTGCGCCTGTTAAACCCCGATTCGACGGACGCTGTAGCCGAGTATTTAAAACCGTATGACTTCATACCCGTGAGTCCATGGAGCCAGGGGTTCAAATCTCGGCGGCGGTGTCTGGTGATTTAAGGGTGGTGGATTTTTACAATCTCCCAGGTCAACTTCAAAAGCAGACCTGACAGCGCCTTAATTCCCTTAGTGTATTAACACATTCAGAAGATCCAAGCCGCACTTTAAGAACACTTAATTCATATCAACGTTCGGTGGGCTACGGAAACACAACAATACCCAGCATGCAACCTGTACAATAAAATGAGCTGCTTTGAAGTTGAAATGTGTCAGCTGAGGCCAGCGGACAGACCTCCTACAAACTGACAGGCACAGGAGAAGGCCAGGCACTACGCACCCTATCCTGTAAGGGCACGCAAAGAGAAGCGGTGAAAACCCCCTATTCTTCATTAATGAAAGAGATGGCCGGATATGCCTGGTGGTATGGATGACACAGACATAAGCCACACAATTATCCTCTGCTGTGTGAAGAAGTAAAGGCTCTATCATAGATCCACGTGCCGACAACACACTGTGTGACAGAGGCAGTACAGGGTACCAACCACGCCTGAAGGTGTTGGAAGACATTTTGGCAAGTCTGCAGATATATTTCTGGAAGTGTGTCAACAGCATTTGTTTGCTTCCACTGTTCTTTGTTGTAGTTTTATGTAAAAACAAAAAAAAGAGATGGATTTTCAAGAAAAATGTGAACATTTGCTGGTTTGATCCAAAAGGATAAAGATGAACAGAGCTGTGTTTTCATTGCTATTTTACAATATATATCACTCACACACACACACACACACACACACACACACACACACACACACACACACACACACGCGCGCGCGCGCGCGCGCGCGCGCGCGCGCGCGCGCGCGCGCGCAGGCACTTCAAAACATCGTTCTTCCACGACCGGCGAGTTTATTCATAGTGTTATCGCTTGTTCGTGATGGCACTATTGATCCCCAACACCTACGCTTGTCCTCTGCACCGTGTCACCTTTATTTGAATGATATCCTCGTTCACCTACTTCTCTTCTTCACTTTTGTTATTCTCTCTATTTTCCACACATCGTGACGTCCATCCATCATAAAACCACCGACAGTGCTTCCCTCTTCGTGGTTCAATCTGAGATAAGGAAAGTGAAGGAGAAGAAGAAGAAAAGAAATGCCTGATGCATTCTAAAAGTGAATCATGAATGTTGAAGAATAGCGGGGGAGGCTGAAGTCATAAGGCCACCTACTGTTAGTTCTATTACTGGCGGTCCTGTGCTTATGCTTGGGTCTCAGCATATTTTTTTTCTCTTTATAACTGATGTTGTGTACGTTTTTTTTTTCTATGGCCACATCTTTGCTCAAATTTCTAGACAGATGGTTAGATAGACAGACAGACAGATAGGTGGAAGTATAGACAGAAATGCTGACATATAGACATAGACATATAGATAGATACATAGATAGATAGATAATAGATAGATAGACAGGCAGACAAATAGATAGATAGATAGATAGATAGATAGATAGATAGATAGATAGATAGATAGAAAGACAGACAGACAGACAGATAGACAGACAGATAGATAGATAGATAGATAAATAGATAGATAGATAGATAGATAGATAGATAGATAGATAGATAGATAGACAGAAGACAGATAGATAGATAGATAGATAGATAGACAGATAGATAGACTAGACTAGTAGATAGACACAGACAGACAGACAGATAGACACAGTCCCGTGCCTTCACTGACCATCAGATCAGGAATAGGACACTCTGACCACCAGGCGCAGTGTGTACACTGCAGATACTCAGTGACCCGGTGCACAAGCAAGTGAGGGTGGTGTGGATTTAGTGGACAGCTTACAGAATGCAATAAAGCAGCTGGGATTTGGATTATCTGTCTGTCTGCCTGTCTGCCTGTCTCTGTCTGTCTGTCTGTCTGTCTGTCTGTCTGTCTGTCTGTCTGTCTGTCTGTCTCTCTCTCTCTCTCTCTCTCTCTCTCTCTCTCTCTCTCTCTCTCTCTCTCTTGTTGTTGCTGTTGTTTTTATCCCCCACCAAAACACAAAGCAGCTCCGCAACCCCCTTTGTGTATGGGCCAATGGCCTTTTTGGGAATAATTCATTCCAGTTCGAGTTCAAATACTCTCTCTTTTGCGCCTTCTCTCTCACGTTGGAGAGAGAGAGAGAGAGAGAGAGAGAGAGAGAGAGAGAGAGAGAGAGAGAGAGAGAGAGAGAGAGAGAGAGAGAGAGAGAGAGAGAGAGAGAGAGAGAGAGTTATTAAACAATGTGGGATGAGCATAATTCAAAATGGCATCTCTGAAGATGCGCATTAAGATCTGCAGCCATTCCTTTTCAAAGAGGGCGCTAAAAGACAAAGAAGATACATGACCTTGTCATGTGACCTGAGCCACATCATGACCCTCGCTCACGTGACCCAACACGAGAGACCCCCCCCCCCCCCCCTTTAGTTAACTAAACTACAAGTGTAAGCATGCAAATCAGCTGGACATGACGTAACACAATCCCCTTAATGAAACATAACACTGATCTTATCTGTAGAAAAAATAAAATGAAAACATGTAACAACAAACCTCAACCAAATAACGGCTGAAGACACAAAGAAGAAAATAACAGCACAATATGACAGACAGGAGGATCAGAAACATTACAAAAAGTAAGTGATGAAAAAGGTATGAAAATGAACACAAAAAACCCCCACTGAGGTGTCGACCAAAACAATGAAGACACATGTTAAGATGAATTGATTCAAAGACAAGACACCCTTCATTTGCCCTGCACCATTATGGCAGTATAAGCCTTGAGATGTCTAACCTGCAGAAAACCCACCATATTCAGCCCTAAATAGACTGATTTAAACAAGCCTCCACAACTTAAGGGCTGGTGTGGGACTAAGGTCAAGGTCATTTTTATACCTCCCCCCCCCCCTTAAAGTATGATGTGAACTGACTGGAGCAGAGAGGAAGGGGGGGGGGGGGGTTGCTTCAGGGGAACAACTGAAGTGGGGGTCTCCCCCTCGCTCCCCCTCCCCTTCCCTTCCCCCTTCGTCTTTCTTCCCCTCTATGAGTGTTATGATGGATGGGCAAATAACAGCCACACAGGACCCAAGATGCACAGGGGAGAGAATCATTTGAGAAGTAGGATGAGAGAATTGGGGGGAGGGAAGCGCAGACAGTTGAGGGGGAGGGGAGGCAATCCCTCCTCGTTTGTATGGTAAAATTTTAGCACTAAAATTCTGTTCCTTTCGCAACAATGCACAAGTCTTTTTACTATGAGCGGTCGTGTGGATACTACCCCTCAAAAAACTCCAGCCTTCACTATTCATGGCAGTTGTGCGCCAATGCCTGGGCTTGATGAAGCTGTTTTCGGTTCATTCAGCCAGTCTACCTCTCCACACTGGGCTTGCTTTGCAAGGGGGGACGGGATAGCCTAGTGGTCAGAACATTGCGCTCGCAATTTGACGACCCGAGTTCGATTCCTGTTTGAGGGGATTTTTCCCCTGGAGTTGACATCAGTGCTGACTCCACTCTCCCCCTAAAGTCCTTCAGATGAGACTATAAACCGAGGCCCCGTGTGCGAACGCACGCAGAACATCTTAGGCACACGTTAAATACTGTAAGAGAAAGAGTAAGCCATTCTGTGCCGGTGGGAACAGATGACAAGAATGACAAAACTGCATGCACACGGGGACTGGGTGTAAAAATGCACACGAGTGCTTATTCCATTATCCTCGATATAAAAGAGTAAATAGATAAATAAAAACATGGATAGTCTTTGAAAGGTCTGGGGATATGACTATGCCACTTCAGTTGTTATTTTTCCCTTCACTATGGAAGAGAGACGTTCATGGTAGTATCTAGCTAGTCTGGTCATGTTTTATTACCAAATTTAAAATCGTTAAAACAATAAATCATTGTGAATCGGATGGTTTCTGCAGCCATGAAACACACGACCATAACATAAAAAGATGGATTTTCTCCTGCCTATTGTTTCGATGCGAATGATTTAGAATATCCGTTAAGCTGATGCACGATCAAACATGTATAAAATCTTTCATTTGATATGGATACATAAATGGATGAAAATAAGTAACACGGAAATAAATAAACAGACAAATAAATAAACAAAAAGCAGTCAAACGTAGCTATCTATAAACAATCAATCAAACAAACTAACCAACAAACTAACAAAGTAACAAATCAACCAGGTAACTGACTGACAATCAAACAACACAACACACAAAGGAACGAACGAACAAACAAACAAACTGACTAACCGACTAACTAACGACTAACTAACGAATAACTAACTAACTAACTAACTAACTAACTAACTAACTAACTAACTAACTAACTAACTAACTGGCTAACTAACTAACTGACTAACTGATTAACTGACTAACTAACCAACTAACTAACCAACCAACTAACTAACCAACCAACTAACCAACCAACTAACCAACTAACCACCCAAATAATTAACCAACTACCTAAATAACTGACCAACTAATAAGCTAACCACCTTTTGACCCACACCGCTTACGATACCCGGAGCCGAGGCTGATGGAGAGGATTGCCGCTGCTTTGGACACCAGCCTTTTAATTTTATTTCCAATATAGTAAAGTGGGTTTGGGGGGAGGGGGAGGGGGGGAGAGGGGAAAGAAAGGAGAAGGGGGAGGCAGAGAGAAAAGGGAAGGAGACACACACACACACACACACACACACATACACACACGCACACACACACACACACACACACACACACACACACACACACACACACACACACACACACACACACACACACACACACACACACACACACACACGAACACACACACACACACATACACAAGCGCACGCGCTCACACACACACATACACAAGCGCGCTCACACACAC
>CM060335.1:9533005-9535505 GCA_030674155.1 Stramonita haemastoma | reverse complement strand
CGCCCTTTTCAGGGATACATCAAGTTGAAAAAATACTAAACAATAAAGCTTTATGCAAACCAGACAACATACAAGAATAAGGACACTATATATGATAAGGTAATAAAAATGCACTCGATCAGAAGACAAAAATCAGAAGTCACAATAAGATTTTGATAATGAAAGAATAGAAAAGTGTTAATAGGTAAAGAGCAAACAAGAGAAGAGAATAAACAACTGAAAACATCAATCCACCACCATCTGTCAAAAATTATACATGTGACATAAATCATACATTTGGATAAAAGGGGGAAATTTTTTTAAAAACTAATATCCTTATTGGAGGGGGGGGGAGATACTGCCAATAAAAATATAAATAAAATCAACAATTATAATGATCCAAATACCAAAAATAAGGAACCATACCAAGTATCAAACAACAGGCAAGAATTAACACAGAGATACAATATTAAGGTAATGTTATAAAGTCACTGATTCAGAAACGAAAATGAGAAGTAAGAATCAATGATGATTTTGAGTTGAATAAAGAAAGCAAGAAAAACAAAGAAAAAACAAAAACAAAACAAAACAAAGAAAAGGCGCAATAATTAAGAGTAAACATGAAAATATGATGAGGTTAAATGACTGAAAGCATCAATCTACCACCATCTAACATCAAATAAGTCCCATAAAACAAGATTTTGATAAAGGGGAGAAAGAACAACAACAACAGGTAAGGAATACGACAGAGATACAATATTAAGGTAATGTTATAAAAAGGCACTCATTCAGAAGCAAAATATGGAGTAAGAATCAATGATTATTTTGATTTGGATGATAAAACAAAAACAAAACAAACAAACAAACAAAAAAAACAAAACAAATAAACAAACAAAAACAAAACACACACCACACACACACACACACACACACACACACACACACACACACACACACACACACACACACACACACACACAAGAGAAAGAGAGAGAGAGAGAGAGAGAGAGAGAGAGAGAGAGAGAGAGAGAGAGAGAGAGAGAGAGAGAGAGAGAGAGAGAGAGAGAGAGAGAGAGAGAGAGAGAGAGAGAGAGAGAGAGAGAGAGAGAGGAGAGAGAGAGAGAGAGAGAGAGAGAGACAAGGCAAGGCAAGGCAAGGCAAGGCAAGGCAAATTCTTTTATTCGAGGATAATAGATAAGCACACATGTGCTTTTTTACATCCAGTCCCCGCAAGAGAGAGAGAGAGAGAGAGAGAGAGGAGAGAGAGAGAGAGAGAGAGAGAGAGAGAGAGAGAGAGAGAGAGAGAGAGGAGAGAGAGAGAGAGAGAGAGCTCCATCGGAAGCAATGCGCTGTTGGAGGGTCTGTCGCACTTTGCTGATCAGAGATACGCTCCGTGCATCTGATGTCTAACTTCTTGTAGCAACACTTCGTTTCCATGGCTACAAGTCTCTCTTTTTTCTAGCTGTGATATCTATTATGTGCCATCTTTTACAAGTGCATACATCAACAAAACGTTTTTTAAAAACAGCATGCACACAAGTGTCGTGTTTAGACGCCGTCCCTGAGGAAACATCGGGGAGTTGGAGTCCTCAGGACGGTTCGGGGCTGTAAATGGCAACGTTCTGGCGGCTCCTGCGACGGTACTGGAACCATATCGGCGATTGCCTTACCAATGGATCATTCCTGCGACGTGGAGAGGAGGGGGTGGGGGGTGTTGCTGCATGGGTAACAGCTTGCCCTCCACACTTACTTACCCAGGCTTTGCGCTTTACAACCTAGAGCGCAACTCCATAGTCTTCCGAGACTGACGGACATCTACCTAACATCACCAAAATATTTAATGTGAAGTTGAACTAACAGAAATGGAGTTTTTCTTCAAAACCAGATTGCCGTTTTGTCTATCATTCATTATCAATACGCTACATTGAACAAGCTGACGACACACCTCTGGCTCTATGTGGTGAATCGGCAGAGATGTAAAGGTAATACACACGCGTATAAAGGGAGGAGTCGCGAGTTCGATTCCCAGTTTGTACCCCTTCCACTAGATTTTGACCTGTGATCACGGTAGTAATCTTTCGATTGAAACAAAAAGTCAAGATATAGTGTGCCACACAGGTTTAACGCAAGTAAAGCAACCCAAGGCAACAAGACAGTTGTGCTTGGCCAAATTGTGAAGAAAAGGTCATTCTCACATAGAAACAAAATACACCTACCTACAGGAAGGTATTGTTAGATTTTAGGATTTAGAAGGTATTTTTGATTTGTTTATTTGTTGTTTTGTGTGCAAAAATGGGTGGCACTGTTACAGTGGCAGCTCACTCTCTCCGCGAAAGGCAGCCCGATATTTATAGAGAAACATCTGCTTTGACTGAAAATGGTATACAATACAATACAAAACAACAAATACAATACTACATAAACGATGCAACACAATACACTCGATGCAGACATGAACACTTGAGGACCATTTTGTCGTTTTCAGGAGAAATTACCCATCTCCTCACTTCACTTACTGTCA
>CM060335.1:9520505-9523005 GCA_030674155.1 Stramonita haemastoma | reverse complement strand
TCTATCTCAGCACCCCACCACACCCCACCTCACCCCACCCCACCCCAATGTCTGCTCTGACCCTAGAATGACCCAGTCTCATTTTCCAAGGGGACAGTGTTGGCCAGTGGTCGGAGCGGTGTACTGGTCATCTTTACAGACACTGAGGTTACGGGTTTTAGTCTCCGCTGTGTTGTCTGTGTTCGACGTTTTTTTCCACCTTGAAGTTTCCATTGGTACTAGCTTTCTCCCCCTGAAAATTCTTCAGATGGGACTGAATACCGAGGTTCTTTCTGTGGGCAAAGGTAGGCACAAAATCCTGCATCTGTGTTATACACAAAGTATTTGAATTGAATTGAATTGAATTATACACATCACGTTTTCGTTTAAGATCAGACCAGTTATAGAGGGTGGGGTGTGTGTGATATGGACATACCCAGCATGCACCCTGCAACCTGAAAATGGTTAGCTCCACCCGGTTCAGTTTGTTTTAGAGACAGTAGCTGAAAAAGATCAAGTAGGGCTTCCCAAAAATGAATTCATGAGGTAAAGGAAAAGTTAAATTCTGACAAAGGACTTTGTTAAAAAAAAACTGCTCGAGGGAACATTAAAAAAAAAATTAGTAGGAAGCAACACACACACACACACACACACACACACACACACACACACACACACACACACACACACACACACACACACACACACACAAATAGTAAAGCAAACAGAAATACAAAGAAACAGATAATTATATAAAGAAACGGACAGACTTAAGCGGAGACAGAGAGATAGGGACAGACAGATCCCCAGACACTGATTACGTGATAAACATTTTAAACCTATCTTTTATATAATAAGCCTGCTCCTTGTTGTTGTTGTTGTTGTTGTTGTTGTTCTTTTGTTGTTGTTCTTTTTGTTGTTGTTCTTTTTGTTGTTGTTGTTGTTGTTGTTGTTGTTGTTGTTGTTTCTTTCTTCTTCTTCTTCTTCTTCTTTCTTCTTCTTCTTCTTCTTCTTCTCTTCTTACTCTCTCTTCTTTTTATTTACCTCCTCCTCCTCCTCCCCCTCCTCCTCCTCCTCCTTCTTCTTCTTCTTCTTCTTCTTCTTCTTCTTCTTCTTCCGCACACGCCAATGAATGATTGATGGTCAGGCATCCTATACAGACGGAGTCAGGACAGACACCTCTGTCTCCCAGCCCTTGAGTAAGGTGATAGTACTCTAAGAGAGCTGTGCCCCAACGACTGGACAATGAGTTATCTAAGCAAAACTTAAGAATGTTCTTACTATTGTATTGTATTGTCTTGTATTCTGGTATGTATCCAGGGTACAATTTGGTTTTCAAAAAAGCTATTTTAAAATTCTTTTATATCAAGAATAATGGAATAAGCACTATTGTGGATGTTTTTTTTAAAATCTAGTCCCCGTGTGTATGCAGTTTTGTAAATTTTGTCATCATCATCATGTAATTCTGGTGACAGCTCTGACTGGCCTTGCACCAGACGCTGTCAGTGATGTTTTTATCGCACTGTTGTCCCCGAAGTCGAAATATGACTGTCTTAATGACGGGGACGGGACAGCCTAGTGGTCAGAACATTGCGCTCGCAATTTGACGACCCAGGTTCGATTCCCATTCAAGGGGATTTTTCCCCTGGAGTTAACATCAGTGCTGACTCCACTCTCCCCAAAAGTCCTTCGGATGAGACTATAAACCGAGGCCCCGTGTGCGAACACACACAGAACATCTTGCGCACACGTTAAACCCTGTTCCGCTTTTTGTAAGAGTAGGCCATTGTGTGCCGGTGGGAACAGATGACAAGATTTACAAAACTACATACACACGGAGATTGGATGTAAAAAAAAGCACACGAGCGCTTATTCCATTATCTTCAATTTAAAAGAATAAATAACTAAATGGGTTAAGAAATGCGAAAACGCAAAATATCACAACTGGTGAACGTCGGAGCTCTAACCAGGGAACCAAACAGACACACACAAAAATCACCTATTAATGCAGTGTCAGGATTGTCACCTTTTCCTTCTCGCCATTCCGCCGGAAAAAGGAAACGGAAATAGTCACAGACTGAGGAGTGAGACGATAGAGTTATCTAACTTTGTTACGGTAAGTTTTTGCTTACAGCTGCAGTTTTTTTTTTCTATAGGGAAAGTGTGAAATGATGAAAAAGCTTTCCTGAAATGGTATGGCGCAGTCTATTAGGTTGTGACATACTGGACATATTGCACTGTATTGTTATGCTCTGCGGTCTGTCTTACACGCACGCGCGCGCGCACACACACACATACACACGCAAGCATGCATGCACATATATACACATACGCACAACGCACATACCCACACACACGCGCTCCCGCGCACACACACATACACACACACACACACACACACACACACACACACACACACACACACACACACACACACACACACACACACACACACACACACACACACACACACGAGCACACTTGCGAGAGAGAGAGAGAGAGAGAGAGAGAGAGAGAGAGA
>CM060335.1:9500505-9508005 GCA_030674155.1 Stramonita haemastoma | reverse complement strand
AAACTTTATACTGCACAGATAATAGTCCCTAGACTTACAGTAGTAGACAATCCTGCAGGGGACACGTGAGAGAGAAAGGTGCAGGGGCAGACACATGAAAAACGGGCTGAACAGCATCAAAGGTGGGACCTGCCTTGACTTGGCTGTGTGGCTGCAAAAGGCGGGAGACAGATCTGTGTGAAGACAATTGCCCCTCTAATCTCCCCGACGACCATCTTGGTCAAGAAGTTGATTGGCTGATTAAGATTTATTTTCTATCAATCTATCTACCTATCCTTTAGTCTGGCGACCGAAGGGGCACCCCCGAAGACTTGACAACTAGTTCCCTTCATGCCTCTTTCTGTTGTGCCCTTCTCAAGGTTTTGTTGAGTTCTACGCCTGTCCATTCGCTGATGTTGTCCTTCAATCTCTTCCTTCTTATGTCGGACATTTAAAAAAAGTTTAAAATTTTCAATTTTGATCTCATCCAGTTTGTTAGATCTTTGCTAAAAGTTTATTGTTTGTTTGTTTTCTCAGGGGGTGGAGGATGGTTGGTTGTGGGTTTTTTTAGGGTGGTGGTGGTTTGTTATAATTGGTTGGTTAAATGTGTTATTTCTTAGTTTGCGATATGAGTGCATATTTTTCAGAACATGTCACACATCAACCATGTCAGCAATATCAAAGAGGAAAAAAAGAGAAGAGAAAGGAAAGAAAAACCAGATAAACGCAGACAACTAGAGACAGACAGAGGGTCCGGTGTGTCCTTTCATCCCCGCTAACACCACAGACAGGACAAACCGCCATTGTCAAAGCTGTGCCATAAAGCACGGCGTGCAAACACAAGTGCCAGCCACCCAGACAGGCGCTGGGTCAGTGGGCCATCAGGCCAATGGCCACATCAGGCCGTTTCTCTGGCCACTGACAAGCAGCACCGGGGGATTGCCCCTCACATCTTTACGGCCCTTAGCACTTCAAAGAACCTGCCACCATCACGCACACTGTCCTGCACGTGAACGTGTGCATGAGAAAGCCACGTGCCCGTCAACAGAACGTCCGCAAGAAAACAGATTTATAGACAGGCACACACACACACGTACACAAACACACACACACTCACACACTCACACACAGACACACGTACGCACACACACATTTGTGCATACAAATATGCGTCCACTCCTTCAATGTGGCTCTACTCCCGGGAGTGCGTGCGTGCGTGCATGCGTGCGTGCGTGCGTGCGTGCGTGCGTGCGTGTGTGTGTGTGTGTGTGTGTATGTGTGTGAGTGAGTGTGTGTGTGTGTGTGAGTGTGTGTGTATGTGTGTGTGTGTGTGTGTGTGTGTGTGTGTGTGTGTGTGTGTGTGTGTGTGTGTGTGTGTGTGTGTTTCTGTGTCTGTTTTTTCATCAATAGTACAAACTAAATGAAAAGAAAGAAAAGACAAAAAAGCATATAAAACCATTGTCTGTCAGTCTATATGTGTCTCTATTGTTCTGTCTGTATCTCTACCCATAGGTGCTTCCTCCTTTGCTTGTCTCTCCTTCTTTACCTCCTTTTTTCTCTTGCCACTCTGTTCTCTCTTTGTATCTCTTTTATGCACCCACCCCCCGCTTTATTTGATTTCAACAGTTTCTATTTTCCATTTTCATCTCGCGTTAAAATACTGCAGCCATCATTTATGCCCTATACCCTTCTTTCTTTCTCTCTTTTCTTCTGTTGTCGAAAGGACAATTTGTTTGAAATCTGATTTCAAATCCTGCACCATCATTCATCATTTTGCGTCGTGGCAAAGCTATCGTGTTATGATTTCCCAGTTTGTCTCCAACTATGATTTGATCATGGCTGCTTTCATACATGGAGTATGACAGCCAGGTTCCATTCTAAAACATCGCCAATCAAGTTAGGTTCTCCATTTCCTAGAGTGTGGCCCATGGAACATCCCCATCGTCTCTTTCTGTGCAGGCTGTACCCCCCTCCCCCCACACACATACACACACACACGCACGCACACACACACGCACGCACACACACACACACACACACACACACACACACACACACACACACACACACACACACACACACACACACACACACACGTCGAGGCTTTGAGTTATCAATCTGCATCAGCTGCAACGAGACAAAGATGTGTTCCATGTTTTCATGTCACTGGGATGCTAGCTGGTGTATCGTGTAACTGATTTGTAGTAGTTTTTGTGTTGCTGTTGTTGTTGTTGTAGCTGCTGCTGTTGTTGTTGGTGTTGCTGTTGATATTGTTGGAAATGCTATCAGTATTAATGTATGGGGTCTTTAAAAAAAAATTGCAAGCGTACTCGGACTGGTTTTTTTACGGAATGACTTACACTTAACAGGAAATCAAAGAATAATCGTTTTGTTTGAGTTTGTTAATGCCAAGGCTTTTGGTACATAAATTTGGAAAAAAATGACATGGGAAAGAAACAAATTCTTTAAACTATTTTTGTTTATCAATTTCTCTCAAATTTGCTCTTTCAGACCAAAAGGAAGCTTTTCCATCTAAACATACCAACCCTTAGAACATTCGCGACGGCCGAGGGGTGCTTTGAGTGTGAGTTAAGGGAGATTTTCCGACTTTATATGAGACTGAACAAGAAACGAATTGACCTCTACTTCAAAAGCGAACTGCCCCAATGTCAATACAAACGAGCAAGTCATTTCTGGCGACTCCAATTTACGGGGTCACTGGCCCGATATTACACTGTTGCTCCTCATCCAGTCCAAAGTCCGGTCTGTGATTGTCAGGGCGGGAAGTGTGACGCTTTTCTATTCATCATAAAACGCGGATCAAATCATGGACTCTCTCTGGACTGAAGTGTCTTTCTCTAGAGGTTTGGGTGTGGTGATTATTTCTTGCAGAGCTAACCCGAAAATTGACTGCTACCCTGGAATTGTTTCATCTATAAGTCTCATTGTGTTTTCCGTTTGAAGTGAAGAAGCAATTTAAAGAAAATTACTGTAACGATTCTCTGTCTGTCTGTCTGTCCGTCCGCTTCTCTCTCTCTCTCTCTCTCTCTCTCTCTCTCTCTCTCTCTCTCTCTCTCTCTCTCTCTCTCTCTCTCCCCTGTCTCATTCTCTCTACCTGTCTCTCTCTGTGTCTCTCTGTTTTATCTTATGACTATCAATCTTTCTTCACTCTCCGTGGAATGAATCTTAAGAGTTAATGATCAATGCCACTATAACTCTCTGCTTCAGGGAAATTCATGTTCATGTTGTTTTCTTTTGTCAGTTGGGACGCAGTAGCACACTTCAAAGGAAAAGACTTTGACATGGCAAGTGCACACTATTAAACAGAACCATGCTAATAAATATTCCAAACAAAGAAACCTGATCTCTACAGTGACGTTAAGATATTCTGCAGAACCAGTCAGTACTACTCTTTATTTCTAACGCAGTAAGTAGAAATAGTCTGTTATTCAGTGAATACTTTTTTTTTTTTAAACCTAGCTAATACTGTCTCAAGGGAACGAGATAGCTCAGTGGTCAGAGCACTTGCTTTCTCATAGCCAAGGTTAAGCAGCATCGAGCCTGGCTACCAAGTGGATGGGTGACAGTTTGCGCGCCTTGGCTTCAGTACAGTCCCCCAGTTCACCCAGCTGTAAATGGGTACCTGCCCTGTTTAGAATCAGAGACGGTAAAGCAGCGAGAGAGAGGAGATGGGCGCCGCCTTCAATATGCTGGGCTCGGGAGAAGCTGAGGTCCCTGATGCCTTGCTCCCCTACGACCACATAGGTTATGGGACACCTTTACTTTTACCCTTTAATACTGTCTCTCAACTCTACAATCCATTTCAGAGTGTTGTGAATGAAAAACAAATCTCTGATATCATCTACAACTGGCTTCTTACTCTAATAAATTAATCTCTGAAAATGTTTTCTTCTCCCTCCGGACAAAGAATATTTCCTTCTTGATAAATGAACACAAAGCAGAGTGTACAGCATGCCGTGAATGTAAAATGCAAGTGTGTGTAAAGTTCTCAGAGTCAGCTCCCAGTGGACTCACAGCTCTGTGGCTGTGACACATCACGCCTGAACATGACTCTGGCGTTGAGATCGGAATGAGCGGCATGGGAACAGCAGGAAAGGTGTGTCACAGAAGATGAGGCAATAAAACGTTCCGCAGATTTGCTTTCACTTTCCAGAAAAATAAATCACCCACCCACCCCGCCCTGGAAAAGAAAACCTCCTTAGAAACAAAACAAAAATACCCCCCGTCCTCAAAAAAAAAAAGCCAGTCAGACAATGCAAACACACACACACACACAAAATAAACTAAAAATAAAGGCAACTGCGCTGTCAAAATAAAAGGCAAAGAAAGTCGTTTGCAGTGACCCCTATTGACACGGTCACCAACCATATTTCACTGTCTGAAATTATTTTCTTTCCAGTCCAAATCCTGTTCTGGTCCATGATTTTTCAAAGAAGGAAGTGTGGCGTTTTGCTCTCCATCATAACATGGGGATCGAACTATGGATTTCTCTTGTAGATTGGGTGTATTCCAGAAACAGGGTTCCGGAATGATGAGTCTGTGTAATAGAAAACACGGGGAGCTGCCTGCCTGCCTGCATCTATAAGGACACTGGGGATTTTTTTCATTCTTCTTGTCTTGGTTTGCTCCTTTTCTTTATCTTTCAGTGGGGAAAAAATAACTGGAAATAACTATTTTCTCGCAGCTTGTCTCTCTCTCTCTCTCTCTCTCTCTCTCTCTCTCTCTCTCTCTCTCTCTCTCCTCTCTCTCTCTCTCTCTCTCTCTCTCTCTCTCTCTCTCATTGTATCTCAGATTTATGATGAAGCCCTTGCATAATCTTGTGTATGTTATGATTTTGCTCACTTAACATAAGTAGGTACTAACTTGCATAATTGCAGTTCTTATTGTTTTTTCCTGATCCTTCTTTTTCTCTCCTTCCACCTCCTCTTGCTCCTCCTCTCTCTCTTTCCTTCTATTCTGTTTTTCTCTTTTCTTTGTCCATTTCTTCTTACCCTCTTCAGGAGCTGAAAAAGATAATAACAGCCCGCACCTTATTCCTCTCACTCACTCCCTCTCTCTCTTTTTAAATGTTATAGCTTTATACTCATTATGCTCAAATCATACGATTGGTTGATTTATTCACAAATTTTGATTTTCATAGCTTTATAATTGAATTACGCGTTTGGATTGATTGGTTGATTGATTCACTTTTTTATTTTATTTATTTATTTATTTATTTATTTATTTTTATTTTATTTTTTTTATGAGGGCTGGATGAAAACAAGCCACCATTGTGCTTAATCTTTTCCCTCAATAAAAATGTTCATTCATTCATTCATTCATTCATTTCATTCATTCATTCATTCATTCTCTCTCTCTCTCTCTCTCTCTCTCTCTCTCTCTCTCTCTCTCTCTCTCTCTCTCTCTCTCTCTCTCTCTCTCTCTCTCGCTCTCTGTGTGTGTGTGTGTGTGTGTGTGTGTGTGTGTGTGTGTGTGTGTGTGTGTGTGTGTGTGTGTGTGTGTGTGTGTGTATGTGTGAGTGCATGTGTGTGCATGTGTGTGCATGTGTGTGTGCATGTGTGTGTGAATGTGTGAGTGAGAGAATGAATAAATGAGTCAGTGAGTGACTGAGTGAGTGTGTTATTCATTTATTCTTTTATCTATTCTTTTATATCGAGGATATTGGAATAAGAACTCATGTGCTTCTTTACATCCAGTACCCGTCTGTATGCAGTTTTGTCAATCTTGTCATCTGTTCCCACCGGCACACAATAGCCTACTGTTACGAAAAGCGGAACAGGATTTAACGTGTGTGCGCGCGTGCGTGCGTGCATGCGTCTGTCTATCTGTCTGTCTGTCTGTCTGTCTGTCTGTCTCTCTCTCTCTCTCTCTATCTCCCTTCTCTCTTCTTTAAAAAAAAAATGTCTACTGTAATTCTTGTTTGTTTGTATTCACGTCTATCTCCTGTGCAATTTTTCTTTCATAATCCATCATTCTTTCCCATGAGAATAAGTTTGGAAAGTTTTCGAGCTGAAATCTCTTTTTTGCATGTTTCCTTCACGTTTATACTCTTTCTTTTCTCTCCACCACTCTCTCACTCTGTCTCTGTCTCTCTCTTTTCTTGTTCTCTTATTCTTCTCCCTATTTTCCCCCCGCCCCCTCTTCTTGTTCTTCTTCTTGTTCTTGTTCTTCTTGTTCTTCTTCTTCTTGTTCTTCTTGTTCTTGTTCTTCTTCTTCTCATGTTGTTTACTGAGATTTGTATGTGCTTCGATCTTTTGGTTTGTTAAAAAAAAAATTCCTATGTTACCGATGCAGCCTCCTATTTAGGATAAACGCCAGAAAAAAAGATATATGATCTCAGGCAATAGTCATATGTTGCCTTGTGTCTCTGTGTCTGTCTGTCTGCCTGAATCAATCAAAATATTATCTATCTTTCTCTCTATCTCTCTATCTATCTGTCTGTTTGTATGTCTGTCTGTCTATATATAATCTATCCATTCATATATTCGTCTGCCTTTCTGTCTGTCTGTCTTCCTGCCCGTCTTCTTACTATGAGATAGGAATAAAGACGACGATAGTATCAACTCACTTCGATTTCTGTTCCATTTCAAACACACGCTAAACTGGACAGCAGCCAAGATGAAAATGTCCCCGAGGCAGTGATAGGAATGGATATTTGTGAAGAGTGCTCTCCCCCTACCCCCGCTGACAGCTGTGCCACCCCCCTCCCCTTCACCCTCCATTGGCCAAGTTTTTCTATCATACTTACATCCATATATGGAAATGGTAAAGTACTCATGATAGGGGATGATAGTGTAGAAAGGGTATAGTCCCTCTCCCAATAGAAGAGAGTTTGAGACCGGACAAATTACGCATGCATTTAATATAGGGTTGAACACGGGTCTAAAAGTGGCCAAAAGTCATCTTTCTAGTTTAGCAAAAATTGCTTGATGCGTAGACGATGATTTTCCTTCGTAAATTTACCGTACTCATATTTCAAACATGTATAAAAATATATTTCTTATGCTTCTTGAAGATACAAAGTTCAAAAGTTTCAAATATTTAGTTTTTTTTTGTCATATTGGATGGTTTCGGTAGCAATAGAGCATAAACAGTTTGTCCTCCATACTTACTTACCAAGGCTTTGCGCTCTGAAGACTAGACCACAACTCCATAGTCTTTCGAGACTGATGGGTGTCTACTACTAATGCATAAAACAGAAATTTGTAGATTTTTATCCTTTACAAGTAGTGCACTTTCAGAATTTGGCACGACTCCTAACATGAGGTTGAAAAGAAAACTGTATCAGTTTCGACGCCAATGTCCCGATAGATAGGTGGGTCAGTGGACAGGTGAAGAGAGAAACGGACATACCTGTGATCAACGAGACAGACAGATAAGGAAAGAAATAGACTGCTGTCACTCTTTGATGTCGGAATACGGCTACCTGAATGGTGGGTCAGCTATCGCATACACGAAACTCTCACCATCGATGAACCTCGGAGCTCTAGCCGAGGAACG
>CM060335.1:9493005-9495505 GCA_030674155.1 Stramonita haemastoma | reverse complement strand
GTCTGTCTCTGTATCTCTCTCTCTCTCTTTCTTTCTTTTTCTCTTTGCGCGCACTTTCCCGCCTGCTAGCATTAGTGTTAATGATTAGAGTAGGTAAACAAGTAAATATTGGCAATCTTCAAGTTTTTTTCTTTGAGACACCTTAGTATTTTACTGCCCCCGATCTTTCAGATACGTGTCACACAAACAACAACACTTTTTCTGACAAGAAGTCTGAAGCTCTTAGGAGCAGATCTCCAGCGTGACAGTGCAGTGTGCTCCAGGCTAGTGGCGTAGAGAAGTCAGAGATTTCTCCCTCCCTGCTTTTTCCCTGTGGAAAGTGTCGACCCTGATCCAGGGAGAGACAGAGAGAGACAGAGAGAGAGAGATAGAGACAGAGAGAGAGACAGAGAGACAGAGAGACAGAGACAGAGAGACAGAGAGATAGAGACAGAGAGAGATAGAGACAGAGAGAGAGAGAGAGAGAGAGAGAGAGAGAGAGAGAGAGACAGACAGACAGACAGACAGACAGACAAGACAGACAGACAGAGACAGAGAGATAGAGAGATAGAGACAGAGAGATAGAGACAGAGAGATAGAGACAGAGAGATAGAGACAGAGAGATAGAGACAGAGAGATAGAGACAGAGAGATCCGAGAGACAGAGACAGAGAGAGACAGAGACAGAGACAGAGAGAGACTGGGTAAGAAAAACCAATACAAACCCTCTGAAAGTCACTACTATCTAGATATCCAAGAAAACCCAATATTAACCTTCTGATCAGAAAATGAAGGGTGCAACTTACTAACTCTGAAAGTCACTACTATCTGAACATCCAAGAAAACTCAATATAAACCCTGTGAAAGAAAGTGAAGGTTGATACCTACTTACTCTGAAAGTGACTACTATCCAGACATCTGCAAAGTCTAGTTGCAGTCTAAGAATAAGGAGGACGGCCATGTCTAGTCGTTCATCTTCTACCATTTCTAGTCTATTACTTCATCGTCCACCATTTCTGCTGTATGTACAAGAGAGTTCTGGCTCTTCTTTTTCTCAACAGGGAAAGTACCGCGCAGAGGATAGAACTATCGATGCTGTATTTGTTGGGCGTTCCACAGAGTAATTACTCTTGTGCATTCTGTCTCACTCATCACACATGAAATCTCTATGAGACCACAAGCACACACTGGATGAGACGTTTGCGTGTATGACTGGTTTCAAGTACTTTAAGTAGCCATATTCCGACTACAGAGGATTTTTTTTATCAACTGGAGAGTACAGGATGACACACTGATTTTGTCACGGCTTTGCGACAAAACACGACGTAAAAAAACATATCAAGGCTTTAATAAAGGACATAACACTCAGCTTACACCAATAACAGACAAAAGCTTTTAGCCAGGGCCAGTAGAACAAAATTGACAAATGATCCGATCTTCCCCCCCAAAAAAAAGAAGCTTCCTCTGGCTTCCTTTCCGTCAGGCTGGAGAAGAAGAAAGAAAAAACAACAAGTCCAATATTGCCACAGCAGTCAGCATGGCTGCCAAAATAAATGAGCAAGTCGTTTGTAGTGACCCTTCCAGTGACAGGGTCACTAACCCGATATTGCTGCCTCACTTTTCTTTCTCTGTCCAAATTCCGGCCCACGTTTGGGAGAGCAGGAAGTGTAGGCTTTCCGGATCCGTCATAAAAAAAGTGGATCGAATTGTGGACCCGATTCATTTCCTGGACTGGGTGTATTCCTGCAAATGGTTTCCAAATAATGAGTTTGGGCCACGGCCATCAATAACAGCAATGATTTTTTTGCACTTCCAGTTTCCCTATTTTGTGTCTGTTAATGGAGTGGAGTTGGGCACTGCAGCGTAGATGTAGTGTGCAGCATATAGATTCTTTCTCTGGCTCTGGGGGTGTCTTTATAGAAAATTGAAAATCACATGGGCAGATGTTCAGTTAGAGCAACCTTCGTTATGTCTCTCTTTTTGTCTTCTGTCTGTTTCTGTCTGTTTGTTTGCCTGCCTGCCTGCCTGCTTTTCTGTCTGTCTCTATGTCTGTCCATTCTCTCTCTCTCTCTCTCTTCTCTCTCTCTCTCTCTCTCTCTCTCTCTCTCTCTCTCTCTCTCTCTCTCTCTCTCTCTCTCTCTCTCTCTCTCCCTCTCTCGCTTACTTCAAAACACATATTTGATTATGAGGCACATGAAGTGTTTCAATATAGATGTTTAAGATATCATTGATGTAATTTTCTTGTTTTAGTACTGCTGATACATTAGATCATATACACGTTGATAATGTGTGTGTGTGTGTGTGTGTTAATAGTGTGTGTGCGCGCGTGCGCGCGCGTTTGTGTTTATGAGTGTGTTTGTGTGTATGTGTGTGCGTGCGTGAGTGCGTGTGTGTATGTGTGTGTTCTCACTAATCAGTTTTTCTCAGTACTTTTTTTTCATCCTTTATTACTTGCAATGCTTCAGACTCCAGTGTTAATAAATTTCATTTTTATCTGGACACCACTTAGAGTTAAATAATAA
>CM060335.1:9480505-9488005 GCA_030674155.1 Stramonita haemastoma | reverse complement strand
GAGAGAGAGAGAGAGAGAGAGAGAGAGAGAGAGAGAGAGAGAGAGAGAGAGAGAGAGAGAGAGAGAGAGAGAGAGAGAGAGAGAGAGAGACAGACAGACAGACAGAGACAGAGACACAGAGAGAGAGAGAGAGACAGAGACAGAGAGACAGAGACAGAGACAGAGACAGAGAGAGAGACAGACAGACATACAGATACAGACAGACAGACAGACAGACCAATTCAATTTTATTCAAATTCTTGTATTTCGAGGATGATGAAGAAACACACGTGTTGGGTGGGTTTTTTTGCATACACATCAAGTCCCTGTGTGCATGCAATTTCTGTAAATGTTATCATCCATTCCCACCATCTCAAGGTCTTACTCTTCTGAAAGGCAAAACAGGCTTTTAGCATGTGCGCAAAATGTACTGCGTGTGTTCGCGCAAGGGACTTTCATTTATACTTTCATCCAAAAGGCCTTATAGGGAGTGGAGATAGGCACTGTAATTACAGACTGAGAGGAACAGAGACAAAAATGGAATCACTGGGGAACCAGACAGGCCCACAAATCAGAAGACAATGAGGCAGACACTGCATTAACACCGCCATTAAAACGGGGACAGAGAAACCACGGCAGTGGAATCAGCACTGTACTGTCCTCAGCGGAACAGCCAGCTACACCAGCGCTCACCGCCACTAGTGTCTGCTACTGCTGAAACAGGGAGCAGAAACAGCAGAGATGGAATCAGCGGGCTGGCTAACAGACCCAGCACAGAAGCCCTCTAAATCAGCGTTCACAGCCAGGAGGGTGTACCCGCTTGATAAAGGCTGTGTTTGCTGGTTGCCAAAAAGAATCAGATTGGTTTTCTGCCGTATACATGTCCATCCATCCCTGCCAGAGAAAGTGGGCCAGTGTGTGTGCCTAGAAGCCACTAGCGTTTTCTCGCACAACCTTTCTACAAGAGACAGCATGATTTTATGAACCTGAAGATGTCTCTCTTGGTACAGGTGAAGCATCTCCCGAGGCATATTAAGTGGGGTTTTTCATGTAACATACAATACACACACAGCTTAAGTTTAAAAGATGTCTGCACGCAATCGTACTGAACATACGATACGCTTACCAGTATGTACATATTATAAAAACGACCCTCAAAATACTGTAGTTTACGCAAACTTTTCAAAACCATGGAGCTATTAACAGCAAATGGCAGATATAACGATAACGCTTTATGCAGTGAAATACAGAGACACAAAAATGGTATAATAATGACTTACAGATTTACACACAGTCCAACAAAATAACGATTCTATCAGCTCCCTTGAAATCTTGCAATAGGATTCCCACGCATAAGGCAGTGACATTCTTTACTTTCTTCTATATATACTTTTATTTTATTTATTAGAAATACATTACACGCCCTACCGCCGTACAGTCTCCATCGTTGAAGAGTGTTTGTCGCTTTCTTAAGAATGAATAATGATACTTCTTGTGGCTAACCAAAGTTGCCTTTGCAAGATAGAGCGCTATATAAATTCAATTTAATAATAATGATAATAACAACAATAATAATGATTTAAAAAATAATAACAGTAATAATAACAACAATAATAACAATAACAACAACAATAATAATAATTGATAATTTAATAATAAAATTATCTGATTTCAGTTTTGCAGTTTCATCAACCTTGTGTTGTATTTTTCGCTAAAACTTCTTGATATACAACTGAATAGCGACTGAAAGGCACTGAACTTCATAAATTTATAATGCAGGGACGAATATTCAAAGAGTGTCCTTTTAAGACTGTTTCCAAAAATGGATGGTAGAAATGGAAACGACATTATGAGTGGTTTCCTTCTTACTTATGTTTTCTGAGGAAGAGATTGCAGGAATTGACAAGCGATCTGTCTGTGTCCACAGAAGGGAGAGAAGGACGGTCTGATGTCTGCTGCTGCTGCTGATCTTCTGGCTGTGAATGACAGTGAGTGTCAGTCCTTTGTGTCAACATAATGTGGAATAAAAATGCGCCAGACTGTTGAGCTGATTTTGGTGTGTGTGTGTGTGTGTGTGTGTGTGTGTGTGTGTGTGTGTGTGTGTGTGTGTGTGTGTGTGTGTGTGTGTGTGTGTATGTGTGTGTGTGTGTGCGTGCGTGCGTGTGTATGTGTGTGTGAATGTGTGTGTATCTGTGTGTGTGTATATGTGTGTGTATCTGTGTGTGTATATTTGTTCTCTCTCCCCCTTTCTTTCTTTCTTTTTCATTATGAGTGAATGTATTGTCTGTTATTAATCTGTGTTTATCTTTCTAAAGAGACAAAGAGGGGTGTGTCTTTGTTTGAATTGCTGAAAATCTTGCTTCTTAAGAAAAATATCAAAATGTATTATGCTCTTACTGACTATAGCCTTTGTGATAAATGTTCCATAACAAAAAAAATCCTTAGTAAAAACTGACAAAAACAAAACCAAACATAGTTCTTTTTTTTCCTTCCTCAGCCAGAGCTGCCAAGTTTGCCCATGAAATCGATTTCGCTTAATTATGCAACCGTTTCCCTAACATTAAAGTTGCTGGATTCCGATCGGGATGATGTTTAAACACAACACCCATATGAAGGCTTAAAAATATTGTTATCTGCTCCAACCAGCACGCTATAACCTGCTCTTCTAAAAGGCAGAACGTGTTTTCATGTGTGTACAAGATGTCTTGCGGACCGGACAGCTCAGTGGTCAAAGCATTCGCTTTTCCCCAGCCAAAGTTAAGCAGCATTGATTGCGGTTACCAGTTGAATGGGTGACCGTTTGTGCGCCTTGGCTTCAGTACAGTCCCCCCCCCCCCCCCAGTTCACCTAGCTGTCAATGGGTACCTACCCTCTTTAGGGTCAGGGAAGGTAAAGCAGCGAGGGAGAGGAGATGGGCACCGCCCTCAATATGCTGGTCCCTACAGAAGCTGAGGTCTCTGATGCCTCGCCCCCCTACAACCCATAGGTTATGGGACACCTTTACCGTTACCTTTGTACAAGATGTTCTGCGTGTGTTTCTTACACAGGACCTTAGTTTATGCTCCCACCCGATAGACTTTTGGAGGGGTGGAGTCGAACGCCAGGAGAAAGCAAAATCCCTAAACAGGCAATTCGGTGGTGATTTAAACCCCTACCGCCAGATCACGAGCTCCAAGAGTTGAACACTATAGGTCATAGGTTATCCCCACCCTCGCATTTCTTCTGAAGTCAGTCACTGTCCAGACAGGACTACAGCAAACTCGACTTGAAATCATTAAAGTAAGCAACAGGTCCTTAAAACCATCTCAGTTTGATTTGTTTCTCTCCACACATTTTTCTTGAAAATGACAAATTATTGTGGTACTCTTCTGTCTGACATAGGAGCAGCCAGCAGACTGAAGAATGATCCATGAATATTTCCATCAGCGAACAGACCATCACTACTGCAGTCCTATTGGAAAAGAAGAAAAAACACCAAACAGATTCCACTCTGCCAAAAAGGCAGACAGTGGAGTTGGCTGCCAAAATAAATGAGCAAGTCATTTGTAGTGACTTCCGATGACTGGGTCATTGACCACATATTGCTGTGCCATTTTTCTTCCTGGCGCGGCGTGTGTTAGTGAGGGTGGGAAGCCTAGTGGTGTTTCTGTATTCGTCATACAGTTGGGGGAAGGAGGGGTTAGAGCACAGATTTATGTCCTGGTTGTGTGTTGCTCTCGCGAATGGTTTTGAAGTAATGAGCTCTTAGGCGCTGCTATAAATAAGGGCAATGATTGTTTTCACTTCCAGTGTCCTGTTGTATGTGTTCCGTTGGACAAAGGTAGGGGAGGGGATATGTCGTATTATGGTAATGTAGCCCTATACATAATATTATGCCGACTGCGACTTATTCATTAGAAAACCGGAAACGCGATGGGCAGATGTCAGATTAGATTAGCCCACCATTCTCTGTCTGTCTGTTAGTCTGTCTCTGTCTCTCTGTCTGTCTGTTTGTCTCTGTCTCTCTGTCTGTCTGTCTCTTTTTCCATTGTTTTCATCCCTCAGCAAGAAGTTTGAGGTTCACCAATTATCTAAGATCATTTGGGATGCTGCAGGACTTTGATAACATTTTCTAGGATTTATTTGCGCGGCACACTCTGTTGAAGGATCAGTTTGGGTTTGAGACAGCCTGCGTACTTTAGATAGCTAATCTGACCATCCTTATCTGTGTGTCTGTGTGTCTCTGTGTGTGTGTCTGTGTGTGTGTCTGTCTATCTATCTATCTATCTGTCTGTCTGTCTGTCTGTCTGTCTGTCTGTCCGTCCGTCCGTCCGTCCGTCCGTCCGTCCGTCCGTCCGTCCGTCCGTCCGTCCGTCCGTCCATCTATCTATCTATCTATCTATCTATCTATCTATCTATCTATCTATCTATCTATCTATCTATCTATCTATCTATCTATCTATCTATCTGTATATCCCGTAGTCTGGCGACCGTGGGGGAACTCCTGAAGACTTGACAACCAGTTCCCTTCATTTCTCTCTCTGTTCTGCCTTTCTCAAAATTTGGTTGAGTTCTAGGCCTGTCCATTCGCTGATGTTGTCCTCCCATCTCTTCCTTGGTCTGCCTCTTTTCTTCCTCCTTACGTGTTTGTTAAAATATCCATTTACTCCTTTAACGTGAGGCTGCAATTGCAACTCTCAAACAGTCCATTTGTATGCCCTCTAAAAATACAGAAAAAGATTTTTAAAAATGCCAGTCCCTAATGATTTATTTAATCATAAAACAAACTTAAGCTACATGATAGCAAAGCCGACGTTCCAGTTCTAGAAAAAAAAAAATCACTAGTAAAAAGTCAGCTTCGTTTGGTTCAATTCATTCAAATTGGAATGATGAGTGAAGACGATAAAAAGTAGCCTCAGAATGTATAACGAATTTCACAACAACAACAACAACAACAATAACAACAACAAAACTGGCAGCGCCAAAGAAAATTCTTTTGTTTTTTCTCGGGGGAAAGTTTACCAGACAGAGGCAGGTTTATTTTTGCCCTCACACTGTCGGACAGGCGCGCTGTCCAAATAAACGAGGGAGGGGTCTGTAGTGACCCTTATTGGCAGGATCACTGACCACCGATTGCTGTGTTATCTCCCTTCCTGCCCAAACTTCTGGCCGTATTTGTTGGGGGCTGGAAGCACTGTATTTACCTATCTATCATAAAATTTGGTTAGCGTTTTTGGGATGTATTTCCTTTTTTGGGTTTGAAAATAATGAATCATTGCTATAATAAAACTAACAAGAGAATTTATCTCTAGCTACGAATAAATACAATGAATGATTTTTCAGGTTTTCTGTCTCCTGTCCTTCATTTTTGAGAGATGGAGGGGTAAGGTTAACTCCCTACCCTTACTTCCCTTACTTACTTATTTTTCTCTAAGCGTCTTCTCTTCTCTTCTTGTCTCCCTTTTCTAAAGACTTCTTCTATTGAAAGCTTTTTTTCTATTTTTTTGTTTGCACTCAATCATCTTCCATTTCTTTTTAGGGGGGTTAAGTTCGGAAAGTTTTGAGTTTTGTTTGTTTAGCTTAACCCTACTTTTTCCATGTTTTCATTTACTTTTCTGTGCATTTGTTATTGTTTGTTTTTGTTTACATTCTATTTTCTTCGTGTCCTTTTTTTCCACGCATTTTATCTTTTCTCATCATCCACCATCTCTCTCTCTCTCTCTCTCTCTCTCTCTCTCTCTCTCTCTCTCTCTCTCTCTCTCTCTCTCTCTCTCTCTCTCTCTCTCTCTCTCTCTCTCACTCACTCAAAATCTATTATGCATACATACATGAAAGTGACTTAAATTTCTCGAAAATAACACTCCTGACATTGCCAAATTTATCAATACTGTTTTGTTTGGAATTTTTTTTTGTCACAAAACATTATTGCCCTTGCATACAGGCCGGTGACCTTACAGTTAAGATCCTTAGTCTCTCTCTCTCTCTCTCTCTCTCTCTCTCTCTCTCTCTCTCTCTCTCTCTCTCTCTCTCTCTCTCTGTCTCTCTATCTACCTATCTGTCTGTCTGTCTGTCTGTCTCTATCTCTCTCCCCTTCCCTCCCCCTCCATCTCTTATCAAAGTATTCTAGACTTTATACAACTCTTGATATATTCAACCCAGACATCCCTTTCCATTCTGTGATTGTTTGAAAAATGAAGATTTCCCCATGAGGGAAAGCAGCAGATTCTTCTGTGAGCACAGATAGCAGAGGCTGAAGCTGGATCAGTTGTGCTGGCTTCCATTGGCCCAGGACACACTGCCTGAGTTTTTCTGTGCAGTGCCTCCACCACTCCTTTAGGAGCTCAGGTGAAAGTTAAATCATATACAGGAAAATACAAACAGACAGACAGACAGACAGACAAAGAGAGAGAGAGAGAGAGAGAGAGAGAGAGAGACAGAGACAGAGACAGAGACAGAGACAGACAGACAGAGACAGAGTGAGAGAGACAAAACAGACAGACAGACAGACAAATAGACAGACATACACGCAGGCAGACAGACAGACAAATAGATAGATATACACGCAGACAGACAGACATACAAATTGACAGACAGGCAGACAGACAGAGATATACTCAGACAGACAGACACAGTACTTTGAACTGAAGATGAAAAAGAAGTCAACGGTTAATGAGTATCACACCAATCTCTCTTCCTTCTTTCTCTGACTGTCTGCTGTCTGTTCTGTCTGATTCTATCTTATTTCCTCAATGCCACTCAGTTTTCAATGAAGTGGAATGAACGCATGCAAAATCATGCACATCTGCTTGCTTATGACACAAATTCATATTCTACAGAAGAATGGTGATGTATGCTTTTATTTGTGCGTCTGTGTCAGTTAGAAACACGTTTTGTTACATAAAAGCTAATGTCATCTTCTGCATGGACGTACGTGCAAAAGGTATTAAAAAGGAATTATGCGTGCGCCCGCGTGCATGCGTGCGTGCGTGCGTGCGTGTGTATGTATGTGTGTGTGTGTGCGCGCGCGCGCACGTACGTGTGTGTGTGTGTGCGTGTGCGAGTTTTGTGTATGTGTGTGTGTGTGTGTGTGTGTGTGTGTGTGTGTGTGTGTGTGTGTCTGTTTGTCTGTCTGTGTGTGTGCTACATGCATGTGCGTGAGTATGTGTGAACAATTCTTTTTTCTACTTCTCTTTGTATTGTTGTGACACTCACAACTCCCCTCCTCCCTCCCTCCCTCTTTTCTCTCTCTCTCTGCCTCTCTCCCTCCACCCTCTCTCTCTTACACCCCTCTTATCTAAGCTAGACCCAGTCGATGAAGGCAGTAACACATTTCGATTTTCTTGTCTGTTTGAACCGCAGAGAAAATTGAACACGGGCCGAGGAGGAGGCTTCACCATCAGCCGACATTGAGAGAGAGAGTTTGGAGAAAGTCTTCCTCTTCCACTCCACTCCACTCCTGTCTTCCCTTCCCTCTCTCTCTACGTCCTCCCACCTAGTCTTCTCTGTCCTAGCTGAAACATACCCCGCTCTTTACATGTGACC
>CM060335.1:9465505-9470505 GCA_030674155.1 Stramonita haemastoma | reverse complement strand
TCCCTGGAAAGAGCAGCCCGAATTTTACGCAGAGAAATCTGTTGTGACATCAAGTGGTATAAAAAATTATAAATAAAATAATGGCTGGAAAAAATGTATTCAGTGGGCACTTTTTTCTGGTATGGATACTATTTTGAAAATACAATAGTTTGTGAAAACAACTAATTTCAGCTAACTCGATGCACTAGTTTGTGCTTGATGTTCTTCTATATGGGATACAACAGCAACAATACCAAGTAATACGTCATTATCATTTATTGTCCAGGTAATATTATATTCAGGTGGTCTTCGAAAGAAGCAGGGTAAAGGAATGAAGATATCTGAACTGTGTTCGAGTGCTTTTTGGTCTCAGTCACCACTTTATTCGTGTTTATGAAATATGCATGCATGGGTGTACAGTTTTGTGTTTCCAAGGTCTAAACAAAGTTTGTGAGAAGTTATAGTTAATTGTGTTTTTACCCTCTCTTTCCTACCTTGTACCTTGAAATGTATTGTGGCCAAAGGCCGACGTGCATTAAACGATTTCATTTGTATTGTGGCCAAAGTGCATTAAAAATATCATTTGTATTGTGCCCAAAGGCCTATGTGTATTAAACAATTTCAGAGTTCAGTTTTCTCTCTGTCTGTCTTTCAGTTTTCTCTCTGTCTCTGTCTCTCTGTCTCTCTCTCCCCTATCCCCCCCCTGTCTCTCTCTGTGATGGGGTGATATCATTTTCTCTCTGGCCCAGTTCCCAGGCTGCACTTTGTTCTCAGTTTTACTGCCGCTGTATCGAGGCCCAGACGGAGCCAGAGAGAGCCAGGGCTAATCAAGGGTGGTCACTGGGGAGGGACCCCACAGCTCTCTGAGTTCTTGCCCTTTCCGGAAGATTGCCGGATTTTGTTTTTCTTCCTTCTTCCGTTTAAGCCCTCAGTCGTTATTCCTCTCCTGTTGTTACAGTGGGGGTTCTGTTTTCACTATGTGAAAAGGATAATGATCATGGAAAATGGTGTTAGCGGTGTCTCTCCGCTCCTCTTTCTTTCTTTTATCCCTCTACTTCTACTTGTCTCTGACTGTCTTTCTATCTCTGTGTATGTCAGCCTATCTTTTTGTAACGCATATTTATGTGCACAATTTGGTGTACATGTCATACAAAAGTATGATCAAAGCTTGTGAGATTTGTATTTTATTTTCTTCTTCGTTCCATTTTCGTTCCTTGATATGTATGGTGGCCAAAGACCGATGTACATTCAACCATTTCAAAACCCTCTCCCCCCTCTCTCTCCCCCTCCCTCTCTCTCCCCCTCCCTCCCTCTCCCCCTCTCTCCCTCCCTCTAGAGTTTCCACCTGATTAAATGTTGTGTCTATAGATAGACACAGACTGACTGATGTGTCTCAAGCCAATCCCCAATGAACCGTTAATTCAAGGGCTTCTTACTTACAAGATGGCTTCTTCTCAGACAGGGAGACAGACACTTTTAAACAAATCTCTTCTGGAACACTAACTGGGGCGGTTACACAATTAGAATACATCCATAAAATCTACCATTCATGAAACACATTCTGCATCTAGAAAGTTAATTGACTCCAGATTCCGATCGTCCATAACAGCTACACCCAGTCCAAGCATGCAGCGTATAGGCCCGCTGACCACCAAGGCCGATATTATCGGGGCTATATAGGATAAGCCCTTCAAAAAGGGTTGCTGCCTGCAAGAGATTTCATTGTAAAGCGAGTGTGCTTGGGATGGAGTAAGAGGGACAGACCCCAAGTGTTTGAAAGTCTTATGATCTGATGGTAAGATAGAGTACATGGTTTAGTCTGTGTGGAGGTGTGACCAAAGATACTATTGAGTATCTTTGGTGTGACGTTTGAGGGCGTTTTGTTTTCTTACTTGAGATAACATGGACACTGACTTCATGACAGTCCATCGGAGGAGACTATAAACCGACGTCCTAGGTGCTACGAAAACTTGCACAACGTTCTTGAGCACACGTTCAAACCTCATGCACGGGACGGGATGCATGCATGGCCTTGTGGTTACAACGTTGCGTTCGTGAACTGACGGTTCGGGTTCGAACTATCACCGATACGCCTGTTTGAGGGAGGTTTTCCTCTGGAGTTAAAATCGGTCTTGACTCACAGACCGACCGACCGACCGACCGACCGACCGACCGACCGACCGACCGACAGACAGACAGACAGACAGACAGACAGGCAGACAGACAGAGACACACACACACACACACACACACACACACACACACACACACACACACACACACACACACACACACCCTCTGTGTCTCTACTTGCTCGGCTTAAAACTACAACGTTTGTTTTATTTTCATTTATCTTTGCTTTGATTTTGGAGACGCCTACATAACGATCCTTTCCAATCTTTCAAACGACAAAGAAAAGAAGACAAGACAACAAAAATGCTGTTCGATCACTCTGCTGCACAGGGAACCGCATCCAGTTCAATTCCACTGTTTTGAGGTTTTGTTGCTTTTCACTCGCCCTTATTTATCAATCTGAAGTTGTTTTCCTGGTTTGTTTATGCAATCTTGACATGTTCTTTCTCACTGGCGGTGCCTGTGGCTCCAGTTTGTTTCAATATCACAGGAGAAGCGAAAGACATATCGAGCGAAGGGAAATATCGACTGTGTGGAGAAATGTTTTCGGAACATTGCCAATGATTTATGAAGCATTCCGATACACAGCATTAGACTGGTTACATTTCAGATCCGACCCTCCCTCCCGACACTCACGCACGCACGCACGCACACACACGCACACACACACAAAGACACACACACAGACTCACGTGCGCGCGCGTACACATACACACACCGCACGTGCGCTCACACATACACCCACACCCACACGCTTCTTTAATGATTATTCAGTGTAAAACGATGGAAAGCTATATTCTTTTTTTTATTAAAATGTAACGGTCAGATTATTCTCGTTCTTTCTTATTATTCTAGTTCTTCTTTCTTCTTATTCTTTTTCTTCTCATTATTATTCCCTTCTTTCAGTTGTTCTTCTTTTTGTTCCTCTTCTTCTTCTTCTTCTTCTTTCTTCTTGTTCTTCTTCTTCTTCTTCTTCTTTCCTTTATGTTTTTCTTCTTTCCTTTTTCGTCTTCTTCGACTTCTTAGCATTCTTTTTCTGCTCCGGCTTCCTCTCTCTCCACCACCTTCTCATGTGTATTATTCCCTTATTTTTAATAGTGATGATGATGATGATGATGATGATGATGATGGTGATGATGATGATGATGATGGTGATGATGATATCAACGCTTAAAACCCAAGAGATTTCTATATGACTGCACTAGGGAATTCCTGAAGAAATAGAATGTTTGCCTTTGATTGGTTTTGAGGTGCAATATTCATGATGGAGACATGTGACGGTATCTGGATGGTGGGTGTCAAACGTGTGTCTTCTTAAGCTTTGGGTGTGGGTGTTTTTTTTAGAAGAAACGCAAGTAGATTTTTCTCTCTTTTTTACGAATCAAGTCAGCCTTTGGTCTCCATCATTAATTTGATCTACCGATTCACATGAGCATTAATTTTGTATGAAGGTTAATATTTTGCAAAAAAAAAAGATGACTGTTATATATACAGTTATAAATACTGTCAACATTGCTATCATTGTTTGTTTTGAAAGAGCATGTGACTACATGCAGATTCTCCTTACACGTGATGCAACATGGAGCTATCATAGAAATAGCAAAAGAAATATTTTGAAAAAAAATAATAAAGAGACAAATGATAAAAAAAAGAAATGATGGGACATCAATCATCTGGGACTTGGCGGTGCTCAAGATATTGGCGTTTTTCATCGACATATTCTTTTTTCTAAAATGAATCAACTCATAGGTTTTGTTTTTTTTTCTTTCCGATACGCCATCCTCCTGTCCATGCTTCCTGCTCAATCTCCACACTTCCTTTCTTTATCACCGAAAACACCAAAGTTTGTCGTGCAGCAAGGAAGCGGGCCTTGTCTTTGACAGTGCAGCACCAGAAAGACAGAAAACACATCAAGACAAGAGAGTTCCTCCTAAAACATAGTCCTCCCCAGGGAAGGTACTGGGAGGATGAGATTGAAAAACAACTGGGGCACTACATCCAGAGAGGGAAGGAGCGAGTGGAGCAAAAAGTCTTCTCGTGAACAGGAAGCCAGCTAGCGCTGCACCATAGTACTCCGCTTCCTGTCCAGGGCGGCGCTATCTGACAGGAAAAAGGTGTGCCCCAGGGACCCGTCCCCAGACAAGTACACTAGACTGGTGTGGCACTGCTTCCAGTGCTATTCTGATTAGAGGCCAGGCCCCGTATCATCCTCACTCTAGCTCGTAGTGTCGTTCATGTGCATTAGGAAAATTGTGTATACGTGGTTTTTGTCTTTGTGCTGGATCAGTGTGAGTTATCGTAAGTCTGATGTAAAGCTTTCACCAAAAACTATAGTTTTTACCAAAAAGTATAGTTTTCACAAAAAGTATAGTTTTCACAAAAAGTATAGTTTTCACAAAAAAGTTTAGTAATCAAAGGACTTATGTCTAAAGCCCGCACTTCGTCATTCTTGATATCTTTTCATTTTATAATAAGTCTGGTCAAGTTTTCACAAAATGTAGTTCTGATAAAAAGTATAGTTATCAAAGGACTTATGTCTAAAGCCCATACTTCGTCATTCTTGATGTCTTTTCGTTTTTTTTTTATTTCTTTGTTACATGAATGACAGGACTTTGAGATGCAGTGCTAAAAAGATTATGAATGTAGATCGCATTAAACACGGCGTTTTACAACTATCAGACATCACCAGACGTAAGTGCTAGGGTCGGAAAATCCCATGGTGGTTTTTCAGGGAAGTATATAGATGTCAAAAGCTACTTCCACGAGAAATTGTATAACGACACTGCGTGAAGAAAGACGAACACAGACTCCCAGACGGGGTGATGTTTAGAGCATATTTATTTCGAGAGAAAAAAGTCTGCATAGTGCCAAAAAGTTGGCAATTCTGT
>CM060335.1:9445505-9455505 GCA_030674155.1 Stramonita haemastoma | reverse complement strand
GAGAGAGAGAGAGAGCGAGAGAGAGAGAGAAGAGAGAGAGAGGAGAGAGAGAGAGAGAGAGAGAGAGAGAGAGAGACAGACAGAAGCAGACAGACAGACAGACAGACAGACAGACAGACAGACAGACAGACAGAGAAAGAGAGGAGGAGGAGGAAGAGAGAGCAGGTTGCTGCCCGCAGTTGCAGATCGTAAAGAAGGAGAGCGGAAAAGAAATGGAGAAGTGTCAGAGAGATTGAGGAAGAATGGGGTTCAGCGGTAATGGCTGCAGACTGAATGCAGACACACAATAGGCCCAGCCAGCCCGGGGGTGCCCATAGCATAACCCGCCAACTTTACTTTTCATTTCCTCATTTTCAAGACCCTCTTTTGCTCCCTGTATTCATTGCAAGGTTTTCTCTTTTGTGTCCAGATTATAGCTTGCAGTCTTTCTGTCTCTGTCGATCTGTTTCTGTCTGTCTGTCTGTCTCTCTCTCTCTTGGTTGAACTGCTGTTGGTGGTGATGCTGGTATGTCGGGGTAGGAAGGGGGTTTCTTAGCTTTATTCCCTGATCAGGGCAAGGGCCGGATGAAAAAAAGTATGTAATACCTACTCTGTAACCCTTGAAAAATAAAGATTCGTTCATTCATTCATTCTCTCTCTACCCATCACTAACACACACACATGCGCGCACGCGCACGCACACACACATACAAACACACACATACACGCGCGCACGCGCGCGCGCGAACATCCTAAGTTAGGGTGACTGTGTGTACTGTGTAACTTGTGGAGCAACGTTTAATTAATGAACGATTCATTTACATGATTTCAGAAAACTCGAAGCAGAAAGAAGCATCTGGTTTCAGTTGACTGGAACTGAAGTTTTGTAATCATGCTATTTCTCTTATTCCGTTCGCAATGGGTAGAATGCTCGTGCAATATCTCTCTCTCTCTCTTCTCTCTCTCTCTTCTCTCTCTCTCTCTCTCTCTCTCTCTCTCTCTCTCTCTCTCTCTCTCTCTCTCTCTAGCTTTTCCATTGTCACACATGAACCTTTGTGCTTCCACATATTTTTTCAGGGACACTTCCCCCCACCATCATACAAACTTGCACTTATCTCTTGCCCATGTCCAATTCCTGTGTGTTACAGAAGTAGTCCCTGGTTACCACATGTTCAAGAAATAGGGCAGATATGAAAGGGAAAATGGGGGCAAGAAAGAACTAGGACTGTGAAAACAGTCCCATGAAGACTGCAGTTGAGTGCAAGACTGCCATTTTCTTTCTTTCTTTTTTCTTTCTTTTTTTTTTTTTTTTTTTTTTTTTTTTTTTTTTTGGGGGGGGGGGGGGGGGTATATGGACAGTGAGGTCATTCTAGGGCTCGACCATACTATGGTTTTGTTGTTGTGTACGGTTCAGAATGTTAATGAATGTATGATTCATTCTCTCTCTCTCTCTCTCTCTCTCTCTCTCTCTCTCTCTCTCTCTCTCTCTCTCTCTCTCTCTCTCTCTCTCTCTCTCTTTCTCTCTCATCCTAAGTTAAGGGTGACTGTGTGTATTGTGTACTTGTGGAGCAAAAGAGGTCTTCAAAATAAGGGGATAAAAACTAAAGTTGGCGGATTTGGTTGTGTTGGTCTTTGTTAAGTGGGTTTTTTATTTTACTATTTTTCGTTAGTTTTTTGTTTTTGTTTCTTATACACCACAAGATAGTCTTCATGTCATTTTGCGCCAACACAAGATGACAGCAAAGGTGAACTGTTTGGAAAGTACTACCATGTTGTAACGCTAATTTTGATTATGCTGATTGGCTGTCAGACACAATGAGTCAGACATATTGTCTGGAGTATACCATAAGTTATTAGTTTGTTATTGCTCTCAACATGTGTACGTATAGTATAATATTTTCTCTGATTAAAGATAGATTATATAATTAACCGTCTCTAATAGTAATTGCTTCAAAGCCTATTTTCTGTAAAAGTTACTAGCTCTAAAACAAGACCAGTCAGGGTGTGAAGCAAAAAAAGGTAGAAGAATAGGAAAGAGAGAGAAAGAAGACGACAGCAGTGCGTCTTCTGGCGCTAAAGACAGAGGTCATTCCCTCCCCTGCTGTCTCTCTCCACATCACCACTCACCCCCCCCCCTACACACACACACATACACAATCCATACCCCACACCCCTAATTCCACTTCTTTCCATTTTACCCCTTTTCCTTGTGTCCTAGTTTCTTTGGTCTTTATCTTGTGCTTCATTCCTCTTGTCTCTGTCTCTCTGTCTTTCTCACGCTCCGTGTCTCTTTCTCTCGTTCTGTCTGTTTGGCTGTATGTCTATCTCCCACTCTCTCTTTCTCTCTGCCCTCTCTCTGTCGTTTTCTATGCCTTTGCCTGTCTGTCTGTCTATGTATCTGTCTGTCTGTCTCTGTCTCTCTCACACAAACACAAATATATACACACACGCACTCACGCACAAACTCACGCACAAACTCACACACAAATACACACACACACACACACACACACACACACACACACACACACACACACACACACACACACAAAACACAACACACACACACACACACACACACACGAACTCACAAAAACCCACGCTCACACACACAAACACACAAACAGACACACACATACACATACACACACATACATACGCACGCACACACAAGCACACACATACACCACACACACACACACACACACACACACACACACACACTCACAGACACACACACATACACACACACACAGAGCACACGAGCCTGCAACAAAGTAGTTCACTAACAGTAACGTAAATCGTTGGAGCGGAGAGTGATTACAGAACTGTAGGGCCAAATTGACTGCCCTGGGGTTTGGTGGAGAGACAGGAATTAGCAGCCGAGAGAGAGAGAGAGAGAGAGAGAGAGAGAGAGAGAGAGAGAGAGAGAGAGAGAGAGAGAGAGAGAGAGAGAGAGAGGGCAGAGACAGAGACAGACAGACAGACAGAGAGACAGACAGAGAGACAGACAGACAGACAGACAGACAGAGGGAAGAGATGGAGAGAAGGAGAGATAGAGGGAAGAGATGAAGAGAGAGAGACAGAGGGAGAGAGACAGAGACAGAGACAAAGAGACAGAGGGGACAGAGAGAGAGAGAGAGAGAGAGAGAGAGGAGAGAGAGAGAGAGAGAGAGAGAGAGAGAGAGAGAGAGAGAGAGATTTGATTTCTTGATTTATTCTTTTACATCAAGGATAATGGAATAAGCACTCGTGTGCTTTTTTACGTCCAGTCCCCGTGTGTATGCAGTTTTGTAAATGTAATAAATGTAAATAAAGAGAGAGAGAGACAGAGAGAGAGAGAGAGAGACAGAGAGAGAGACAGACAGAGAGACAGAGAGACAGACAAAGACAGAGACAGAGACACACACACAGAGAGAGAAATCAGTGAATGGATATATATCAGTGGTCAACGCACTTTCATTTTCCCATCTATCTTCTTCATGCAATACCTTTAGCTCTCTTTTTACCACGCTGCTTTTTGTCCACTTTTCAAAAGTTGTTTGAGGACACCCGGTGTTGTTTTTCTTCCTCCTCTTCTTCTGGCGTCATGGCTGACTGTGACTTTTAGCAATAAACTTGATACTCAAACCAAGGCATTATCTAGATCGGGTGCTGGTACTATAGCGTCGGCAAGATATCATTATTGTATATTAATCTAAAGGTCAAGAAATGGATCTGAGAGTTTTGTTTTCGCAGGATTTTATGACTACGAATGTGTGTGTGTGTGTGTGTGTGTGTGTGTGTGTGTGTGTGTGTGTGTGTGTGTGTGTGTGTGTGTGTGTGTGTGTGTGTGTGTGTGTCTGTGCGTGTCTGTGCGTGTCTGTGCGTGTCTGTGCGTGTCTGTGCGTGTCTGTGTTTGTCTGTGTTTGTCTGTGTGTTTATGTGTGTATGCGCATAAAAGACTACATTCAATGATTTTCTGTTTGCTTTGGCCGATGTGTGAGTAGACTGTGAAAGGGGTAGGGGGCAGGGCGTGCCGATGCAATGCTTCAGTTTGTTATCGTATTTAATTCCTAGGAAAATGTTGACTGCAAATGCACAATTCAGTCAACTAACAGTTGCGCACACGTTAAATCCTGTTCCGCTTTTCGTAAGAGTAGGCCATCATGTGCCGGTGGGTACAGATGACAATATTTACACAGCTGCATACACACGGGGACTGGATGAAAAAAAGCACACGAGTGCTTATCCCATTATCCACGATATAAAAGAATAAATTAAATATTAAAAAAAAAAAAAAATTCTGGAAGTTCAGTCCAATGTACAAAATCCTACTTTTGCACCGTCTTTCCTCACCACCACCTAGGCGACTAGGCTTTGTCAGCTACATACATCCCCAACTGAAGGTCCCTTGCACACAGCCTGCCTGCCTACCTGCCTGCCTGCCTGCCTGCCTGCCTGCCTGCCTGCCTGCCTGCCAGCCTGCCTGCCTGCCTACCTGCTTTCTTTGCCGGTGCAGGTGATGGAGGATAGTGGCGATGCTCCCTGACAGTCCCCGCGTTCATCACACCCCTCCACAACCTCCAGTCACGGGGTGGGGGGATGCAGGCATACATCACACGGTCACTGCAGGCACTTTCTCTCTTCGCCTGTACCTTCCCCTTTGAAAGTCTTTCTGTGTTCTGTTTGCTATGCTGCTTTTTGTCATTCTTTTTCTCTTTTTTAATATGTCATTTGATATGTTAAAAGGCCGGTTTTTTTTCGTCTAGCGGTATCACTAAACCTCAGTCTTAACTGAATTTTAAAAATTTATTTATTGATTCTTTTATACCCCTTAAAGTAAGAAAATAAACTATAATGCTACTTATCTAGACCACACACTCGTTTTAACAAGTCCTCTGCCTGTCTTTTGTACATAAATGTAAAAAACCTACAGAACCGAATCGTTAAGCTTTGATCATGTTTCATCATACATCATTCCGGAAGTTTTCTCCTAAGTTTGGCTACCTCAGCCCAAGCATCATTCAGATAGGAGAACACTGTAATACAGTAGGAAAAAGGTGGGGAAAAAGGAGAGTAAAAGCAAGACAAAGGCTTACCTAACATACCACAACGGTCATCCGGCAGTGTAATAAAACATGGTGCAGTTGTTTTTCAACTTTGGACGCATCACTCTCCTGTTTATTCTCATAACTGTTTACCTGCTTAAAAAAAAAGAATTTAGATATTTTCAGTTTAACGTCTATTCACATCAACTGATTCTAGAGACAAAACATCTTGACACAAAAAATTAAGAAATTTAGATTAATCATAAGTGATTACTTTTGTGCTGCAAATTCAAGATGTCTTTAGCTTTTAAGGGGATATTTTGCCAATATTTTCATGCACTCTATTCACCTTTGCCCATCAGCTGTTTTTCCCTGGTAAAGGTCCCTGTGTGCAGAACCTCCTTGCTGTGCATGACAGAGGAGTGTCCTGACCATTCCTGACATCGAGACCATCCGTCACCCCCCCCCCCCCTTTTTCCACATCTGGTGATGTCATGGAGTCAGTGACTTAGTAAAGGAACTGGATCAGATGGTAACCGAATGCTATCTTTCCATGTTTCTGCCTCGCGAAATGTAATACTGTTCAGTTTTGACTGCACTGATTTTAGTCTTTTTAAAACCTTGTGCTTTTTGTTGCTGGTTATGCCGTATCCTATTTGCTCAGTTTTAACTAAACTTCTAGAAGGACGTACTTTGTTGTTGTTTTTCAAAGTATATCTGAAATATTTGACTTCAGCGCATATGAATAATGTATAATTAGTGTGAAAGATTAGCCTCTCTTCCAGCCAGCCTTTGTAAAGCTAATTCAGAACCTTTTAAGACAGTCTGAAACAAATGGCTGCGGACACTAAAAATTCCCCTTAGGATCGACTGACAAAAGCAGACTCACTCTGACAGAAAATCATTTTTAAAAAGTGCTTGGTATTGTACACTAGCTCTTTCTGTCACACCGGTCATTTATTTTTAATAATTAGTTAATTCATTTACTCGTTTGAGTAACCAGCAGTAGAAAAAGTGCTTGTCACTGTAACTGTATTTCTTCAGTTATGTCATTTATATCATCTTGACAGTTCCAACACTGTTTTCTGAGTTCTCATTAACAGATTTCGTGCTTCACAGTACCAGGAGACTGACTGTTCATCCGTGAGACAAAGCTGTGTTTGCTGTGGTGTACAGTTCAGGAGCTGTCACTCCGCTGTCCATCTGCTGGCTTCATTTGCATCCTGATCCCCTCGCACAGTCTGGAATGCTAATGACTGTCAAGATTAAAGGCTGCCGCCAGACGGCAGAGCAATCAGGCGTGGTGAGGTTTTTCTCATCATCAGTATCGGAAAAAATGGGCTGAGAGGTTGAAGGTGATTACCGCTGAAACAACAGCAATGGAGCGGTAATGGCTTCAATGGCTCACTTAGTGCAACAGAGCTAACCTTGTGGAGGAGAGAGTAAGCAACATGATTTTCAATTTCACATGCAGGCTGTTATTCATCATGTAATGTATTGACCAAGTTTCTCTTTATTAAGCACGGTATGGGTTTGGCTTCCCTGCAGCTGGACAAACTTTTAAGCCTTGAGTTATTTTTGTAGAAACACACACACACACACACACACACACACACACACACACACACACACACACACACACACACACACACACACACACACACACACACACACGAGTTTGTAACCATTTCTGGACAAGGAACAAAGACTACCTCCAGAGGGTAAAGCCGTCAAGCCAGGGCGAGGTGTAGCCTATTTTCCTATCACCTTTACATGCACACAGAGTTCAGGTAGTGTTAGCAACAACTTGCAGACCTCTAAATCTCTATAACAGGCTCTGTGGGTTGTTTGAGTAGTTTCAAACATTATTTTAGGTCACAGAAAATAAACAGCAACATCTGAAATGGCGGAGTAACTTTCACCACTTCCAGCCGTGTTTTTTCTCGTAACCTTCCAAGGCCATTGTGTGCCGGTGGGAACAGATGACAATATTTACAAAACTGCATACACACGGCGACTGGATGAAAAAGGCACATGGGTGCTTATTCCATTATCCTCGATATGAAAGAATAATTTTTAAAAGATTAAAGAGTTTGTCCTTGTAGTGATTGAAGAGAGACATTGTGGCATCAGCTGAGTCAGCAATAAAGTCTTCAGCGAAGGCATTTTTATTTTAGTAAGTCTTACTGTCCTTGGTGTTTTACACAGTACGTAACTTAGGACACCAACCTGGTCCAGCCAAAATGGTTCAACTAGTATTTAAACAAGCAAAATACTTATGTTGTTTCCAAGTTATCTTGATACCATAGCTCACCAAGGCGATTTAGGTAAGCACAGCAAGCGAATGACCAACGTTCCTCTGTGAGCAGTTGATACTCGTAATGAGTTAAAAAAAAAGATTACTTTATATACAGACATCAACGTTTACGCTTGCATTGCCGAATGCAGTGAGGTGTACCCGATCCTATTTCTTTTTTTCCACATATTGCCAAGCAATAGCTAGCTGCAGAGGCAGGGCAAAGTTTAGGGTTAGAGTAAGGATAGAGTTTTTGTCCCTGAGCAGACACAGCTTGTGTTCCAACCCACTTGGCCTGCTGCTCAAGGTGTGAGTGACAGTGACTGAGGATGACGGAACAGTTGCTGCATCCATGCAGTCCATCCCCTCACGCCTTTTGCAGTATTGCCACTGCCTTGGCCCTTTTGCTGCTGTGGGGCAGGGTGTGTGGATAGGGGAAACTGGGCTGGGGGGTTAGGTGCAACAGGGTGCAAAGGTGAGGTGGGGGTGGGGGGTGGGGAGAAGGGAAATAGTGACAAATGAAAAGTGACCAGAAGGGGGAGGAAACGAGGTGACAAAGTGCAGTGATTTTTTTTAACAGAAATGTGTATGGTTATGTATTACGTTTTGTAAGTTCATATGGCTTTTTGGGGAGTGGATGGGCAAGCAAAATATCTATACCACCACTATCGCCATCATCAGCATGACCACCACAACCACTACCACTACTATAACTACTATTACCACTACTATTACCACTACTATTACGACTGCAACTACTACATCTTCTACTACTATTATCATCATTATTACTGACAATTGTTATGTCTCCGACGATTGATCAGTATATGTTTCACGGTGCACATATCATAGTAAGCCTAGTGTATGCTTTGTCTTCTTCATCAGCGAATAATCATGGGTATAGACCGTTTGTCAGAGAAAAAATGGCATGTACTATCACTTATTCAAAAAAGACAAAAAAAACTTCAAATAATAAACAAAAGAACAATTAGAATGATCTTGAAAAGAATAAACAAAGCAACCATCCCCTTCCAATCCGAAACAAAAACCAGACATCTTCAAAAAAACCACCTCCACACATCATCAACTATCAATGAACAAATGAATAAATAAAGCCTAAAAATTGCAAAGAAATTTCTATCTATGACACTACAGCTCGTTTCCATAGCCTGAAAAAGACCTGCCCTTTTGTCAGACAAAATAAATAAAACCCCACACTATCAACACAAACAAACAAACAAAAGAATAAAAAATAAAGCCTACAAACTGCACTAACAACAATATCACAGCTGGGTTTTATAGCCTGAAAAAGACCTTCCCATTTGTCAGGGCAAAATAAATAAATGAATAAATAAACAAACAAACACATAGAAAAGGCCTGCTAAGTGCACCACACTGCAAAAGAAAGTGAACAGGGCATTAAACCTGCCTGAGATAGCGGCACACAGAGAGAGCATTGAGAGCCAGTGATCTGCTTCCCTTCCCTCTCCTCCTCTTTGTTTCTGCTGTGGGCCCATTCCTGTTTTTATGGCTAACGTCTCATCGTCCAAAGAGCGGAATAAGAAAGGCAGAAAGGGTGGATAGATGTGTAAGCGTCATTAGGATTACAGGCATAAAAGTGAAAGAAGAAAGCAAGGAATAAAGGAAAGAAGAATGGGTGAATGAATGAGTGAGTGAATGAATGAGGGAAAATGAATGAATGGGTGTATGAATGAGTGAGTGAGTGAGTGAATGAATGAATGAATGAATGAATGAATGAAAGAATGAATGGGCGTGATTTTAAGATCCCATACTAAAGCGTTTTATTATCCAAATTAAATAATAGTAATATAAAATCTGTTTTCACCGACTGTCAAGGACTGCACTGATTTGTTTAGCTTCTCTTTTTTTCCATTGAAGTGGAAAGTAGATGGGCAACTTTTGACATTTGAGAAGTCAATGGACAACACGATGAACTTGTTTAATCAATAGATTTGGGTTTTATTTGCTTTTTCTTTTCGTTCCTCTGCAAGAGGTTAGATTGTCACTAATGGTGAGATTGGGCATACGGGACCGTTTTTGCTCACCATTAAGGTAGCCGCCCTCCATACTTACTTACCCAGGCTTTGCGCTTTAAAGACTAGAGCGCAACTCCATAGTCCTCCGAGACTGATGGGTGCCTACTACTACTACTACTACTACTACTACTACTACTACTACTACTACTACTACTACTACTACTACTACTAGTATTTCGGGAGAAAAAAGATCGTTTCAAAAAACGAGTGAGAGATAGCCTAATTATGGAAACGACATTACAGATGGATCCATCCCAACTTGTCCTTCCTGCAGTGGTTACAGTGTTTCGTGAGTTGACCCATTTTCCTGACGACGTCAGTGCTCATCTCTCAGACCAGGCAGGCCTGACTTGAGCTGTCTGACAACGCTGATACCTCACCTCTCCCTCACAGCCAGCTTCTCTAGAGCTCAGGATGTTGCTCCCTTACCCTGCTTTCTCCTCTCTGCCTGTCAGTCAGTCTGTCTGCATGACTGGAGGACTGGCCAGGTCTGCACTGCTAATGGCTGCTGACTGATGCTGGTCTTTTCAAAGGCGAGGCAAACAAACTTACGCTTTTCTTCATAATTGCAACAGGGTGATGAGTTGGAGGGGGGGGGGGGGTGTCAGTTGGATGTACCTGTCACTTCGGTTAGTTAC
>CM060335.1:9413005-9443005 GCA_030674155.1 Stramonita haemastoma | reverse complement strand
TGTGTGTGACCGAAACATATCGGAACTGAATGCAAATGTGGCAGCAAGAAACTAGAGTGAACAATGACAGTGAAAATATTCCTTGTGCATAACAGATAGGTGAAAGCAGAGAGACAGAGATTACCATCATCATGCACTGCACTATCATTTTTGCCATCAGTCCCGATCTCTGCCTGTCTCTGTCTGTCTGTCTGTTTTGTCTGTCTGTCTGTCTGTCTGTCTGTCTGTCTGTCTGTCTCTCTCTCTCTCTCTCTCTCTCTCTCTCTCTCTCTCTCTCTATATATATATATATATATATATATATAATAACTTTCTTGTCTTATTATTGCTGATAATTATTTCATATACATATATGTTGATAGTAATATGTTTACACACACACATACATACATACATACATACATACATACATATATATATATATATATATATATATATATATATATAGAGAGAGAGAGAGAGAGGAGAGAGGAGAGAGAGAGAGAGAGAGAGAGAGAGAGAGAGAGAGAGAGAGAGAGAGAGAGAGAGAGAGAGAGAGAGAGAGAGAGAGAGATATAAAACTAACTTTCTTGTCTTATTATTGCTGATAATTATTTCATGACATATATGTTAATAGTAATATGTTTATAACACGTATGTCATATGGTCACACTCTATGCCCACCATTCTTTTTTTTGGTGGCCTAAGGCCAATATACAGTAAAAGTCTGAAGTCTGAAGTCGCTCTCTCTGTCTCTCTGTCTGTCTCTGTCTCTCTGTCTGTCTGTCTGTCTGTCTGTCTGTCTGTCTGTCTGTCTGTCTGTTCTCTCTCTCTCTCTCTCTCTCTCTCTCTCTCTCTCTCTCTCTCTCTCTCTCTCTCTCTCTCTCTCTCTCTCTCTCTCTCTCTCTCAGAACTGAATTCAATACATTCCACAGTTCTCTGTAAATCAAACAGACCAGATACACAGACTAACACGAGAAAAGAAACTACTGGTCAGAATCGTTGCTGTGTGCCAGTCTAGGAAAGAGCCACACAACATTGATATGACACAACAATAAAATTAATACTCTGAGCATTATACTATGTAACATTCTTCACAAAACACCCACGCCTGTTATCCATAGCCAAAAACACTAACAATACAAAAAAAGGTAGAAGTTTGTTCTATGGTGGTAATCTCTCGCTGTCTGAAAAGATGTACAGTACTTCAGGTATGTACGGAGCCCAAGTCCTCCATTAAACTGTTTCACACTGTCACTGTCTGGCCGCGTTGACAAAGGAGTTTTCCTACTGTCTACTAAAATGTGAAAACGCCGAGGTAGAATAAGTAAGAGAAGTATCAGACCAAGAGATAGAGGATTCAGACGTCAGTTAACCTATTCAGTCAGGTCACTGTCCGACAGACAGACAGACAGACAGACAGACAGATAGATAGATAGGGTGGAAAGGGAAAGGGGTGTGATGGGCTCACTACTATCATTGCTCTTAGCCAAAGTTTGCATATTTTAACTGTACATAAGAACGCTCCCCCTTCCCTCTTTCAATTCCTTTGATGCCACTCCGTTTCTTTTCCGTCTGTGTCCCTGTTTTGCTGTCAGTTCTATTGATTTGTTTAAAAATTTTTCCTCCTTTTCTGCTATCTTGTATGATTATACATTGTGTTATGATATAATATAGTATAATAGAATAATACAGTATAATATAATATAGTATAGTATAATTTTATGACATGACATGATATAATATAATATAATTCAATATATGATATGATTTGATATAATATGATATAATATAATATGTGGCGCTCCACCACGAAATGAGTCGCTTAGCACATTACCCAATTTTGCGCTAGGAGCCTTTAAAGGCAGGTGGGGGTCAAGTTGTCAATTTTGTGATTTTGATTGATTATTAAACTAGATCTGTTTATTTATCTTATAATGAAATATCAAGGTATCATTTTTATTCCTTTTGCTTTTAAATGTGTTTTGAAAATACCAAAGCACTCATTCTGACAACCTGTTACTAAAATAAACTTGCCCGTTTCTCATTTTGTCCCATCCTGCAGTCTATCATTTCAATTTGTAATAATGTTGCACAGAATTGTCCGATTTTCAATCTGTTTTTTGTATTTGATAGCCACTTTATTGCATATGAATAACATGTCAATAACTAAAAATTGACCTCATGTGCACTCCGTCTCATTATGTGGTGGAGCGTCACATATATGATGTGATATGATTCGATATGATATAATATAATATAATGTAATGTAATATTTGTCTATCTGTCTATCTATAACATAACTTATAACATAATATACAGACATAATATAATATTGTATGATCTAATCTAATCTAATATGATATAATATGATATAATATGATATAATATAATATAATATATGTATGATAACACACTTTTGTAAAAGTACCGTTTAAAAAATGAGTACAGACACAGTCCCCAAACTACAGAGGGATTCACTGATCCTTCCTGCAGTGTTACAGAGTGTCGTGTGTTGACCCATTTCCCTGATGTCAGTGCTCCTCTCTCAGTCCAGGCAGCCCTGACTTCAGCTGTCTGACAACCTGGATACCTCAGCTCAGCTCTCTCTCCCTCACAGCCAGCTTCTCTGGCGTTCCGTCCCCTGCTTTCTCCTCTCTGCCTGTCAGTCTGTCTGTCTGCATGGCTGGAGGACTGGCCAGGTCTGGCTGTAGTGCTAATGGCTGCTGACTGATGCTGGTCTTTTAAAAGACGTAGCAGATTTACCTTTTCCTTTCATACCCCTGCATCAGGCACTGCTCGGTGGTAAAGACCTTGAGCAGGCTGTAGCTGCTGCAGTCACTTATTCAGCCACCCATCAATCATTCAGTCAGTCAATTATTCAGCCACCCATCAATCATTCAGTCAGTCAATTATTCAGCTGCCTGACATACAGACTATGAAAGCACCCTTTTCATATCTTGATAAGCCTCTACTTTACTCTACCTTAGCCTCGATTCATTTTGTTTAAAGCTTTGAAAATTCCAAACTTTTTCTAAAGTATTCCACTGTTACTTTCTTCCATCCTCTAAAAGTCGGATTCTGGCTGCCTGTATAGCGAAGTACTTGAAAACAGACATACACGCAAATTTCTCGTCCAGTTGGCTTCAAGTCTAACAGTGGACTCTTACAGGACGAGTCAGACAGCGTGCATATTCCGGGATACTCATCAGGTTTAAGCTTGGTAATTTACAACAACTTTTGGTGCGTTCTTTTTATTTCAAAATCGCAAAGTTCCTCAAAACTATTTCCAGCAATTAAATGCGCTCACATTTTTATATTAATTCCTCATGCAATGTAGAACATGCACACAAAATGTATTTGGACACAAATAAGCTTACTCTGATAACTTAAGCATTTAGCTCTTATTTGCTTCAGCTAAAACCGAGAAGATTTAACAGTCTACCTAGTAATGAGATCCAACTAGTTGGTACTACAAAGGTGAATTAGAGAAGTTCTCAAAGAATCTGAAATCTTGTTTTCAAACCTTCAATAGTTTTCTTGTATAGAGGACAACATACTGAGTAATAACTGACGGTAATTTTCCAAAGTTGGCAGTCGTGTAGTTTAAGTCAAGGTTTCGTCAATATTTTTCTATTAGTCTCATGTGTCAGGAAGATGCATGGTGGCTTTCACTTGAATCAAATTATAGGACAACTTATTTGATCTTCCAAAGACCAATCAAGTCAGGCATGAGGAGACTTCAAATGTAGGAAATCAACTCAGTTGTGCCCAAAGCTAGCAGCAGACAGGGATACGGCACTACGGGCATGAGTGGAACCGTCTCCAGACTCTAGCTTTGCTCGGATGTATGTGCCATTCTATGCCTTGGCTGCATTTGCCTTCCATTTGCTTCATTTCATTTACTATGTCTGGTCCTTTGAATCCATGAAATGAGTATTCTGATTGGCAAGGACTTTCATAAGCTTATGGTTGTGGTTCTAGTTGTACAGAAAGTTTATTTATTCCATTCTCTATCTCTTTCTGTCTGTTTCTGTCTCTCTGTTTCTGTCTGTCTCTCATTTAATTTCTTACAGTCCCTGTCTGTCAGTCTGCCTGTCTCTCCTTTTTCTCTGTCTCTCTGTCTCTCTCCTGACTTGCTCTCTCACTTGTTCACTGGCTTTGTGTGTTTCATCAGTTGAGTGGTTGTCAGCAATATGTTCTTGTAATTGCATCATGTCCTCAGTAAAACTTCTTTTTGTTGATTTGTCAAAAACACACCAAAGCCTGGAATATTTCTAGCAAAGTGAGGATGTATTATACAGTAACTAATTTGTTAATTTGGATGTTGAAGCCAGTTTTCTAAATGTGTTTGTGTGTGTGTGTGTGTGTGTGTGTGTGTGTGTGTGCGTGTGTGTGTGTGTGTGTGTGTGTGTGTGTGTGTGTGTGTGTGTGTGTTGTCTGTCTGTCTGTCTGTCTGTCTGTCTGTCTGTCTGTCTGTGACTGTATTTGTGTGCAAGTGTACCTATACATGTATATCAAAGCAAACTTTTTCCAGGAAAGTAATAAGTAAAGTGGTTTCATCAACGTGTGACATTTGCGCATATGACGGAACACACTTACACACTCACATAAACCACCACCACCACCACCACCCTCCTCGTCTGCCTAATGTCCCCACCCCCTAATTTCACTAATGGATTCATGCAGACGACCCCACTACTCCTCTCTAATGACTTCCTAAAATGGCCGAGCGGGAAACGAGGGCCGGGCTGAAGGCGGGGTGAGGGCCCATGAAGCAGCTGTGAAATGACTGTGACAATGCCTTCTCCGCGTGACACTCACTCGTTGGTGAGCTGGAAGCCAGAGAGACAAAATGACCCAACTGCATGTGACAAGCTTTGTTTCGGAATCGTAGTGCTTTTTTTTCATTCTAGAGATATTTTTGGTGCAAACACACTGGAAGAATTGCAAAGCTTATTACAACAATTTCTGGTTTCAATTAATTGGTTATAGCACTTTTTTGTTTTAGAGAAGGTGTTTTATTTATTCTTAACCTACATATGTATGCATGTGTGCACACACATCCACACACACACACACAAACACACACACAAGCACACAAAGAAAGAGACAGACAGTCAGAGAGAGAGAGAGAGAGAGAGAGAGAGAGAGGAGAGAGAGGAGAGAGAGAGAGAGAGAGAGAGAGAGAGGAGAGAGAGAGAGAGAGAGAGAGAGAGAGAGAGAGAGAGAGAGAGAGAACACTGAACACTGAAAAGTTTTATCGTACATCGGCCTTAGGCCACTATACATAACATGTTGAGAGGAGAGAGAGAGAGAGAGAGAGAGAGAGAGAGAGAGAGAGAGAGAAGAGAGAGAGAGAGAGAGAGAGAGAGAGGAGAGAGAGGAGAGAGAGAGAGAGAGAGGAGAGAGAGAGTTTTAAATCCATCAGCTTGCTTTTTTTTTTAAGATACAACTCCCCCACACCAAACTGCAGTAGATAACTGTCCTATTACATCTCAAACCGTGGCAATAAATGATAATGACGCAAAGACTGTACTGATTCAGTTTCTCATCAAACTTCAGTTTCATTGATTTCTTCACCCTGTGTCTGCTCTTTTTAAGACTGTTTTAAATGCCTTTCTCGTCAACGACCACGGCAAATCAAAGAACGGTAATTAAGGCGAACACTTTTCATCATCTTCAAATGGTTTTATAATGACTTCTTTTTAATGGCTGCTAAAACTTATGTAAAAACGGAAACTTTGTATTATAGAGACTTTCGGTGATAGCTTTTTGAGTACTTCAAAGAACGATGATTAATCTGCCCGACATAACTTCAGAGTTTAAAGTCATGTAAAAATCACCCTTTCTTTATTCTTTTTATTATCTTATTTCGTGGACAATGGAATAAGCACTCATGTGCTTTTTTTTTTACATCCAGTCGCCATGTGTATGCAGTTTTGTCAATGTTGTCATCCATTCCCACCGGCACACAATGGCCTACTCTTCCGAAAAGCGGATCAGGTTTTAACATGAGCGTAAGATGTTCTCTGTGTTTTCGCACACGGGGCCTAGGTTTATAGTCTCATCCGAATGACTTTTTCTGGGGAGTGGAGTCTGCACTGGTGCTAACTCCAGAGGGAAAATCCTCTTGAACGAGACTCAAACCCGGGTCAGCAGATCACGAGCACATCACTCTGACCGCAAGGCTATCCCGTCCCATAGTTCATTGGCTGTGACAGTGAAAAGGACAGGAAAGCCTGGTGGTTAGCGCACAGCTGTAGCTATCTGATGGCCCAGGTTCAAGCCCAGGTTTAAACCACCACTGAGACGCCGGTACAAGGAAATTTTTCCCCAGGACTTAACATCAGTGCCGACTCTGCTCTCCCCAAAAAGTCTTTCAGATGAGACTATAAATCGAGGTACTGTGTGCAAACGTACGCAGAACATCTTGTAAACATGTTTAAACCTGTTTTGCTTTTCAACAGAGTAGGACACTGTGTGCTGTTGAGAACATATATTGAGAACATATTATTACGACAAAGTTTACACAACTGCTTACACACAGAGACTGGACGTAAAAAAGCACATGAGTGCTTATTCCGCTATCATCCAAATAAACTATATTTTAAAATGAAAAACTAGTTCTCTAATCCTCTCCTCATTTCTACTCCAACCCATCCCCTTTCCCCCTATCCCTGACTCCACGCACTCAGCCACTGGGCAATTTTATAGTTTCCTGTGACATCATTTTCTCTCCATTTCCACAGCAATTGAACAAAGATATAAACCCAATCCCTCCCCCTTTCTCCCCTCTCTCTTTCTCTCGTATGCGCGCGCGCGCTGCGTGTGTGTGTGTGTGTGTGTGTGTGTGTGTGTGTGTGTGTGTGTGTGTGTGTGTGTGTATGTGTATGTGTATATGTGTGTGTGTGTGTGCAAGTGTGTCTGTGTGTGCAAGTGTGTGTGTGTGTGTGTGTGTGTGTTTCATTTTATGTTTATTCACTTAAAGTGATATTAGAAGAGAGAGAGAGAGAGAGAGAGAGAGAGAGAGAGAGAGGAGAGGAGAGAGAGAGAGAGAGAGAGAGAGAGAGAGAGAGAGAGAGAGAGAGAGAGAGAGAGAGAGAGAGAGAGAGTATTTTGCTCTGTTTTAGCAATGTTGTTGACAGTTTTCTCTTGGGTTTTTCTTGGTGGGGTTTAATTCATTCTAATAGTTTGACAGCTGTTTTCTGTGGTTTTGTTTTTTGCCTGAGTCATGTCAGGGCTGTTTTTTACAGCAGTAAACGGACAAGACATGGAACATGTTTCAGAATGACAGCCAACATGCTCTCTTCTCAGGAGACAACGTCATCATCAGCGAAATTGACAATGACACTGGAAACAGTGTGTGTCATTATCACCATCCCTTGATTAGAAACATTTGCCTCCAAATGAAGGGCCGCTACACAGCTACAGTTTGGAGTAGCCATTAGCAGCACTTAGAGACCTTGTTTCTAAGGTTAATCACAGCACGGGGAAGAGGCGGAAGGTTGGAAAACAGGAAAAGAAGCTGAAGCGAAAGATTTGGCTGTTTTGTCTCGCTGAGTCATCCGCACATTAACTTGATGCCCATATAATGAGCACCATCAGAGTTTGATGCTCTACACTCACTACCTGACAACACAGAGAGGGGGGTGGGGAGGGAGGGAAGGGGAGGGAGGAGAGAGGAGAGAGAGGAGGGAGGGAGAGAGAGAGAGGGGGGGGGGGAGAGAGGAGAGAGAGAGAGAGGAGAGAGAGGAGAGAGGAGAGAGAGAGAGAGAGAGAGAGAGAGAGAGAGAGAGAGAGAGAGAGAGAGAGAGAGAGAGAGTGTGTGTATGTTTCCAAACTGAATCTGGAAATGTGTCATTAACATCTCTGGAGATTGTTTTTTTCTAAAAGGACAGTGAAAATGATCCCCAAGGACACGGGATAAATGTATCCCAATGGTTGCTACAATGGTCCTGAACGACCAGCAATATATTTCCAATGGCTCTGGAAATGGTTTTAACGACTGTGGGAATGTTTGTCAATGATTATGGAATGTTTTCTCTGTATGAATCTATTTTACGCTAACATAATGAAACATGCTCTTACCTTCTCCTAAAACATGCAAACATCAAACAAGCCAATAAAGCAGGGAACAAACAAGAAAACTGAGTCAATCAATTAGCAAACTAACGCACATCATCAACCGACAAGCGACGAAATGTGCAAATAAATATCCCTAAACAGAAGAATGTTATTTGAAAAATAACAGACTTTAGATGGAATATTTCTCTTACAACATGAGCTTAACATATCGTTGTTTAATACTTTTTTCTTTTTATAAAAAAAATCCTCGGTCAGAGCTCTGAGCCTTGCTAATAGTGATGGCCCAGGCCAAAAGCTGTGTCAGTTATATTTTGTGAGCTAATTGCCAAGGTCTATACCAACATGTTATGTTGCAAAAATGCTGTGTTGATATTGCCTTCAGCCATGACAAGCTCTTAACATAACAACCTGCATTCCCCCTTAAAAATGAAAAAAAAATCCTCTGAAGTCGGAGTGTAACTGCTAATATGACAGGGTACTTGAAAACAGTCATCATACATGCAAACTTCTCATTCAGTGTGCAATTTCAATCTCACAATGATTCCCAGGTCGGATGAATGAGTCAGAGTGCACACTATGGGTGACCCACAAAGTGTTAGGCTGGGTAAAGCACAACAACTAATAATGACATGATTGCGGATGCGAACGTTTTTGCCCACCACTAAGGTACCCGCATACCAACTTCAGGGATTATATGTAAAACACAATAATTTGCATGCATTTAATATATATATATATATATATTTGTCATCCGCTTCCACAGGAAAAACGGCCTACATTTTCGAACAGCGGAATGGGTTTTAAAGTATGCACAAGATGTTCTGCGTGTTTTAACACCGCGCGCCTTGGGTTATACTCTCATCCAAAGGAATTTCCAGGGAGTGGAGTCAGTACTGATGTTAACTCCTAGGGAAATATCCTCTTATAAGGTCAATCGGAGGTCGCTCGAACTCGGGTTCGATCCTTAGCCGTCAAATTGTGAGCGTAACACTCTTACCACTACGTAGCCCCCAATTATTTGAATGCTGCATCAAATGATATAGAAAAAATACTGTTAAAACTCATCCAAAAGTAAAGGAGCCACTTGGTAGATATTAATGGCAACACTAAACAAAACAGATGGTGATTACATCTTTTCATTCTTCACATATATATATATATCTATCTATCTATCTATCTATCTATCTATCTATCTATCTATATCTATCTGCGTATGTGTGAGTGTGTGTGTGTGTGTGCGTGCGAGTGTGTGTACCTATGTATATTTCTTTGATTTAGTTTGTTCGTTTGTTTATTTGCATGTTTGTCGCGTTAAAATTGCTGGGAAAGAACTGTCCCCTGGTGAAAGTTGGAGATAGAATCTGAACAAAAAAACCATGTTGAATGTGCAAACTGATCTTCAGGAAATAAGCTGTGACGTGCCTGATGTTCTACACTACAAAACAAGGGAGGCAGGTGCAATTGATATTTTTAGACATGTACACTTCTGTGTTTGGTTGTTTGGTTGTGGATTTGTTTCTTTTTTTGTTTAAAACTCAAGTGCAGCTACACTTATGCATAGCTCCTTTCCTGTAAACATGTTTGCCGCCTTCCTGTGTTTAGTGTCTGTCATTGTGAACAATAGAAAGGTGTTTTATAACTACTCCGGGATAGATTCCATGCTTCACAGATAGATGTGTGATACATAGTTTTCTACATCACCCAACATTTTACCAAATCTGTTGCGATGACATGCAGGCCTCCAAAACAGGTCAAACTACTTCTATTTTCCCAACAGACAGCATAGACAGCCCAACAGACAGATGAAGAAATGGCTGCAGAAAACCACCATGTGCAATACATGTTTTGTGTATACAGCACATAATGAATAGCGAGTTTAAGAATATCATCATCATACACTTCATGTTTTGTGTACACGACACATCGAGAATAACTAGGTTAAGAATATCATTGCCATACACTTCATGTTTTGTGTGTACTACACATCGTGAATAACCAGCTTCAGAATACCATCACCATACACTGCCAACTCCCCCCTCCCTTGCAACAAAGAAGAGTTGGGGACATTCAGGACACAAAAAGCAGGGTAGATGAGTGGGACATCAGACAGATTCCAGTGTGAACGTGACATAATTTCTTAGTAACATCCAAAGCTTTGAAGATGAGAATAGCACAAGGGGATGAGAGGGGTACACATGGAACTTTCATGAAATGAGGACAGGAAAGCAGCAGAAGGTTAGCAAAGCTGTAACGCTTGGAAGCAGGAGGGGGAATTTTGATGCAAAGACCTGTGCAAGTGTTTGATGTGCTCTAAGTCCCCAAACTTAAAAGAGAAGGAAACAGCAGTTGAAATGGCGGAGTTTTTTTTTTTCTATGACTGGAGTACATCTGATTTGAAAGTTTTTCGCACTATCTAATCAGCATCTAGTTGGGTTGTGGCTTTTGACACAAGAGTGAATATGGTGAAGAAGAAGTATGAATAATATATCTTTTGCATTCGATAGTCACTTTGCCATTTTCAGGCCTTGTAGTTGTGTGTTTCCAGGCTATGCTTCATACCTTCAACATAATCCGTAAATCAAATCCCTATTGTATGCTTCCTTGTTATTCTGTATGGCCAGATGCACACATGTACAAAAATGAACAGCTAGAACTATAATAATGCACTATTTGTATGAAAGAGCTACAGTACAGTTAAAAAAAAAGACTGCACTACACTTATTAACTCAAATAGTATCAATGCACCAGCCTGTAAGCAGAGGTAAAGCTAGTAGTAGGTACAAAGGATGAAATACAAGTAGTTTGTCACAAAAGAGAAGGAAAAAACGAGAAGAAAACGAAAAAAAATCAAAATTAGACAAACAGACCAAAAGGTGTATCATTTTGCATGGAGATCTTAAAGGGATTAAAGGTGGGGAAAAGAGAGATGCAGATAACAACACCAGAAAACAAAACCTGTTTGCTAATAATCCTTATTTTCATGAGCCCCTTTACCAAAAGCCAGCACTTGTTTTCTTTACGATCAAAACTGGAAACACTGCACCGACTGGACTAACTAGATCACCAGAACGATGCATCTGCAAACACGTGTCCCTCTCTGACCATAAACTAGCTTGCCTACCACATGCAGAAAATAATTAGCACATCGTATGCAAACTGCTTGCCAGTCTGCCTGCAGGCTGTCATTTTTCGCACCCATTAGCATTGCAGGCTTTACTGCCAGTGCTACTGATTAGGCCGACACGTGGACGGTGACTTAGAAGCTGTCAAACACCTGCCGTGCCACCTGCAGAGAGGAAAACTGGGATGGTGCAGTGTTAAATTATGAATGGCATTACATTCCAAGTGATGGACGAAATGGAACGCCTACTCCACCCCCGAAAATAGGTTTATTAGGGCAAAGACATTAGTACACAGCTACGGCTACTGGGTAGAACAGGCGTTTGTGTCAGTAAAACAGCCCCTGATCAAGATCGTATGAAGGAACAGTGTGGTTCAGTAGTGTTCTGCAGATGCTGGGCTGAATGCTCTGAACAAAAAGAAAACAGTGAAACTTCAAAACTGGGCCAGAAACATAACGCTTCCACTGCAGCTCATTAGAGAAAAAGAATGATCACTTGGATTGAAAAGGCTCCTAGATCTTTGTCTGCGTTCTCCTATCAAAAAATTAACCCAGCAGTGTTTTCCAAAGTGGTAAAAGAACTAGTCATAACTAAGGCCATGTAATTCAACAGGGGGCAGAGTAGCTTAGTTGTCAGAGCACTCATTCTCCCCAAGCTAAGGTTAAGCAACGTGGAGCCTGATTGCCTCATGGATGAGTGACCGTCCGTATTCTTTGCTTCAGTACAGTTCCTCAGTTCATCCGGTTGTAAATAGGTAACTGCACTCTTTTGAGAAATAGAAAAAAAGCAGGAAGGAAGAGAAGATTGGCGCCGTCCTCAATACTATGCTGGCACATAAAGAAGCTGAGGTCTCTGACACCTTGCTCTCTAGAGACCTCATAGTTTATGGAAACACCTCTTTCTTTATCTAAATTTAGAACTAGTCCTTGGAAAACAGTAAAAACACAAACATTATTTTAAAAATCTGGAAGGTAACATGGGTTCCACCCCACAAGGGGATATGCCAGTAAGTCAAACAGCTGTGAGGTGGACCTCTTGACAAATTTAGTATAGTAACAATAGAACTTTCTACATCTTTTGACACTCTTTGGTAAAACCCTCACCCTGAGCCAATGTCACACATTCTGGGATGTTCTTCTTTCTACTCAAAGGCTTGTTTATAGATAACCTGACAATAATCCCACAATTAGCCCAAAACTTGTTTCAGATCGAGGAAGTGTTGTCTGTTTTAACCATCATAAACTGCAGGCATGTATTTTCGCTGTGCATAGTGAGGTAAGTGCACAATAACTTTGAGGTTAGTTTGCAGCTGCTGTAGACGTCAACTGTGGGAAATTGCTCAATGAACAAACCGCTGTTCCTCTGCAGACAGCTGTAAATAACACGACTTTTGATCTTGTGCACGCACAATTAGCTTGCTGATTTTCTGCCCGAGTTCTCTCTGGTTTCTAACATTTGTCTTTAATCTGTACGACTTGTCTGCAGGAAGTGCGTCTGAGTGTTTAAGCCTTTCCTTCCTATTTAGTCTGTTTGGCAGGTATTCATATATCTAGCTGCTCTCCAAACACATTTTTCTGCTGTTTTCTAGCTGTAAAACATACCCCACAGTTTCGTTTAAAGTAACGTAAATTATTCATTTGGGTCAGCATCATATACACACTTCCTCAGGTACCAATGGTTCACAAAATTCTACCAGAATCATACTCTAGATTAATAGCTGTCATTTCAATCCTAGGCAGACATCTTTTTTTCAGATACATTTACAGGGAACAGACAAATTGTATCACAGAGAATAACATTTTCTCTTGGACAGGTAATATAGATTGCATGAAAGCACTGCCTGGTTTGGGCAGCTTCCCTTGTCTGTCTGACTTGCTCATCCCTAGAGAGCTTTTCTGTCTACTCCGCATTATTTTGGACTTTTGCCTCTGCTGTAATGTGTGGTGTGTCCAAATTGGCTAATCTTGCCAACAGTCTGTCATGTCTCTTCCTTTCCTGAGTCTGGTCCTGAGGACTTTAATGGGCTCTCTCCCTGTGTCCATTTAGCCAAGGGTATGTCTGAACACCTTTTAGTCTACGTCTGATGATGTAAGCTACTTTGTTTTCTAGATATTGTAGAAGCTTTTACTGCCTGTCCCTTTCTGTTAGTGTCTGACTGTCTGTCTCTCTCTGTTTTCTGTCTATTTTTTATCATTAATTTTATTCTTTTATGATTATCCTTCTCTGTCTCTGTCTCACTCTCTCTCTCTTCCCCCATTCTCTCTCTCTCTCTCTGTCTCTCTGTCTCTCTCTGTTTTATTTAATAATTTGTTCATCGGTCTAATGAGCCACTGCAAAAATATCTTTTTGAAACTGTAGCAAATTCTCGTTAAATGTTCCTCTTGTCAATATTCAGGAGCCAAAACTGAACCATTGATGACAATATAACTACCATCAATGCAGTAACTGATGGGTTGATTGAAGTGTTCAGCTTCAGATTTTCATGTAGGGATCTATGCTTTCAAGTGTAACTCACGTTACACCATGGGCATGTATGCATGCAGTGCGTGTGTGTGTGTGTGTGTGCGTGTGTGCGTGCGTGTGTATGTGTGTGTGATATAAATGTTTATGCAGCACACATGTATGTGCCTGTACATGCACAATCCATGCACTTACGTTCATATGAGGACTAAAGCAAATTTATGTGGACAGAAACAATTTGTGTGGTATCACTTCATTACTAGAAGCACATTTGTGACATTGCCCGATTTATGAAAATACAACCATGCCCGAGTTATGAAAATACAGCCACACATTTACATAAACGAGCGCTACTTGTGTCTGTGATCAACATCCCCCCCCTATCCACCCCCCATATAATTTCACTAATGGATTCATGCAGACGGCTCCACTACTCTCTAATGACTTCCTAAAATGGCCGAGCGGGAAACGAGGGCAGAGCTGGTGAGGGCCCATGAAGCAGCTGTGAAATGACTGTGACAATGCCTTCTCCGCGTGACACTCACTCGTTGGTAAGCTGGAAGCCAGAGAGGTAGAATGACTCAACAACGTGTTACTCTTTTTAGCTTGGCCCACTGTTTCTTTTCTTTTCTGGATCAGAAAAAGGGAGAGATATTTAAAAGCTCGGGAGAGTTTCCAGTTTGGAATTTAACGATTACATCATTTCAGGGGTTATTTTCAGAAACCTAGAATTTCATTATTCTTAGTGCCGGCGCAAACACACACACACACACACACACACACACACACACACACACACACACACACACACACACACACACACACACACACACACACACACACACACACTTCCAAAAAAGACACGAGCTTGATACCTTGATATATGGCTGCCAGACACCGAAGCAGGCAGACATCTCTTTCCTAAAATACCCACACTAAGCAAGGACATGTAAAAATGGGGCTGGCATTATACTACTTAAACTCAACATCAAACTTTTTTTCCACTCCTTCACTTCGTTTTGTTCTGTTTAACTAGTGCTTAAAATGTCTCTCTTACAAAAGCAGTGGAAGAAAAAACAAGCGCACCCTATCAACTTTTAACTCACTGCTCATTCTAAACTATTTTTTTCTGCTTTGTTTCAGCTTTTGTGTGTATCTTACATTTCTGTCCTTAATATTTCTCTGTTCATTTCGTTCTGTTTGCTTGTACTTTCTTAGCTGGAATAGGGATGAGAAGCCAGCTGGGAAGAAATGAGCCTTCAGAAAGCATGATTGCAAAACTGCCTCTTTCTCCACACAGGACACAAGGTTAACTGGTACAGCATCAAAGGCTGTAAAACCCAGCGTCTTATCAGAATCATCTCTCAATTAGGAAGCAGAAAGTAGTAACTGAAATGAAAGACTGCAAGTCGTAGTGTTCGTCAGTTCTCAGGGTAACTGAGACCTTTAGCACAGTACTGATTAGAAACAAGGAAAGATAAGAAGAAAAGCAGGAGAAGAAGAGAGATAAAGCCAGAGATGTAGCTAGCTGTTTTGTCTCGTGGACAGTCATCTGCTTATCAACTTGATGCTCGGATAATGAACAGAGTCAGCGTTTGATGTTCTGTCCTACACTACCTGAGGACAGAGAGACACAGACAGCAGAGAGAGAGAGAGAGAGAGAGAGAGAGAGAGAGAGAGAGAGAGAGAGAGAGAGAGAGAGAGAGAGAGAGAGGAGAGAGAGAGAGGAGAGAGGAGAGAGAGAGAGAGAGAGAGAGAGAACTCGAACTCGAACTCGAACTCGAAAACTTTATTCACAAAAAGGCCATTGGCCCATACATGAAGGGGGTTGCCAAACTGCTTTGGTATTTTGTTGTTGGATTAAGACAACAGTAATAACAACAAAAGGACTTATTATACAGCAGCAACATCAGTTACAAAGATATGATTTACGATAATAAAGTATCTCTTATTTTGAAAGCTTTACACAAATATAAAGTGAGGCTGCGCACAACTTCAGGCTGACTTGACGCCATAAGTAAACAGAGTCTAAAAGAATTAGCCTGCCTACTATATTTTACAGGGATGTAACTCTGCCTAACAACCTCTAACACTGGACAACATAACACAAAATGTACTTCATCTTCAGGTGCTTGCTTACATAATGGGCATAGTAACCTAGTGTCATCAACATTATATCCTCTGTATCTGAATTTATGAACATTTATATCTGATACACCAAGTCTAAATTTAGACATAATTCTTTTCAAATGAATGTCCATATCAAGCTTGAGATAAGGTTTAATATCATGAGTACTTATAAATTGTCTATACATTTGATATCTTTCACTGGTTTGTATATGGTCATTCCATTGTTGCCACCTGCAGTCAATCAGTCTTTGCCTGAAAGCGTTTATAAATTCTCTACAATTTCCAACACCTTGATTAAGCCAAGCAAATCCAAAACCGAGTTCACATAAACAGGTACGTATTTGTGTAGCCCAGTTGTTTTTCCCTTTGAGGTCTAGATCATAAAGCATCTTGTAAGACTTAAAAGGTAACCTATTCTCATCCATATATAGAATCTTAATCCAGTATCTAATACATCTTACAGCAGCATTAACGGAGAGAGGATATCTATTAGTTTCACTATACACAAGATCATTGGGCGTACGTCTATCTAAGCCTAGAAACTGTTTTAAAGCAAAGAGGTGCACCGATTCACAATGTGTTGCAGCTGCATCCAAACCCCATATTTCTGCACCATATAACACAGTGGGTTGTATTTGGGCATCAAATATCTTAATGAACAAATCAAAGGAGTTATTATTCAATATTCGTAATTTTCTCAAAACCAATAACAAACTTCGTTTACCTCGACTTGCCAGATCTTTACATGCAGTTGTGAAACTAAGCTTTGTAGAAAAACAGATTCCTAAGTATTTATATACATTAATCACTGGCATGACTTTTCCATTGTACAACCATTTTTCATGAGCAGCTAAATGACCACCTTTTCTGAATACAACGATATTGCTCTTATTCAGATTAACCTTAAGATCAAGTGCCACTGCAGCACTGCTCAAGCTATTTAACTGCTTTTGTAAGCCAACAACTGTTTCAGATAGTAGGATAACATCATCAGCAAGTAGAAGAATAGATAATTCTGTGGCATCTTGGGGGAAAGTGGCACCATGTTTACCATTATTGATGACTTCTCTGGCTAACTCGTTAATAAAAGCCGAAAACAGTAAAGGGCTACATACATCACCCTGTTTAACACCAGTGGTACAGTATATTATATCAGACAGTTTAGTACCACATCTTATTCTGCTTCTGACATTCTGATACATGGCTCTCAAACATCGTAATAATTTACCCTTCACACCATTTTTCAGGAGAATAGGCCACAACAAGTTTCTATTAACAGAATCAAATGCCTTTTCAAAATCAATAAATGCCACATAGAGCTTACGGTTAAGAGCAAACTGTTTCTGTACAAACGCAAGCAGAGTAAACATATGATCTATAGTGGAATATCCTCTCTTAAAACCAGCTTGGTGTTCACCTGTAATATCATTTTTCCTAACCCATTCCTGTAATCTATTATTAATGATAGTACTATACAACTTACTACTTATATCACTAAGAGAAATTCCCCTATAGTTATTAGGGTTATCAACATCGCCCTTTTTGTGTAATGTTAGGATTATAGATTCAGTCCAATTATCTGGGAAAAGGCCATCCTCAAAGATTTTGTTGAATAATTTTAGAAGGAAAAGCACAACATCTTCACCTCCATTTTTCAGCAATTCTCCGATGATTTGATCAGGACCTGCTGCTTTATCATTTTTTAGTTTTCTAAGTGCCCAATATATTTCACCTTTAGATATTGGACGATCAAAATCTTCCTCACTTTCATCATAGTCAACATTAGTATTCATGGAGTTGTCTGATGAGTCTTTCTCCAACAGGGTTTTGAAATGTTGAAACCAACTGTCAACTGATATATTATTCTTAGGTTGACTATTTCTAAATGATGCCTTCTTAACACTTTTCCAGAACTGGACTTGAGAAGAGATTGAAGACACCATGTCTGCAAGTAATGTCATATTATACTGTTTCCTTTTCCTTTCTAGCATGTATTTATATTCCCTTCTTAAAACACAGTACAAGTTTCTGTCTTCGTTCTTTAACGTTTTCCGGTAAGTCTTTAATAATTTTCTTACCCTGCACTTCATACTTTTACATTCATTATCAAACCATGTTGCATTTGATAAACCTTTTTTTACATGTACCTGTTTCTTCATACATTCAGCACTGGACTTTATACAACTATTGAACAAATCTAGAGCTTCATTAATATTCTCATCAATCATCTGTAAGGCATTTGAAAAAGTTACATGCATGTCTTCCTCACAAAGATTATCTTTATAAGCTGAGAGTTTGTTTTCATCCCACACAAACTTTTCCACAACAGATGGCTCTTCGGCTATTACATAAGTTTTATACAATGGATTAATATGTAATTCCACAGGAAGGTGATCTGAATCAGAACGTTCAGCAACAAACAAACGACATGAGACAAAAATCTGAGAGAACAAATCATCTGACACTAAAAAATAATCATTAACACTGCATCCTCCATCAGAAATGTACGTATAGCGTCCCTGCTGATCACCATTACATACACCATTCAGAATTTGTAAACAGAGAGAGAGAGAGAGAGAGAGAGAGAGAGAGAGAGAGAGAGAGAGACAGACAGACAGACAGACAGACAGACAGACAGACAGACAGACAGACAGACAGACACAGACACAGAGACAGACAGTCAGGCAGACAGACAGACAGGCAGACAGACAGAGAGCAAACAGACAGACAGGAAAATGATGGAAGTGACAGTGTACGTTGTTAGCTGCAATGATCCGTAGCTGCATTAGGCTACCATCCTTTGGCGTACTTCCTCCGCAGCATTCTTCACCTAGCCCCTGATTACTCACCGCTTCATGATATAGGCTACACAGAGATCTGCTTTACTTTTTGCTGATGTCATCGCCCATTCCTAAAGAAGCGTGTGTGTGTGTGCGCGCGCGCGCGCGCGCGCGCGCGCGCGCGCGCGCGCGCGCGTGTGTGTGTGTGTGTGTTTACAGATCATGTTCTTGAAATGCAGAGAGAGAGAGAGAGTTTGTAATCAAACAGACAAACAGTACCATTATTAAAGAAAATGTGTGTTTGATTAACTGGATATGCCCCTACAAGAAAGTGAGAGAAAGACACATCAAAGACATATAAAGCATACATGCGTGCATTATTTTTGAGACATAAAAGCAAATATTGTGTCCTTAGTAAATGTTGAAACATCTCCAAAATAACTGCGGAAATAATGATCAAAGACAGAATAAACGTTTCTTAACAATTATGGAAATTTCCTAATAACTAGTGCACATATTATGAATAGTCAAAATGACTGTAATACATGTTTTTTCATTGCCTGCAAATTTGTGTAGCTCAAGAGCATAATGATAAAATCTATCTATAACCATAGGCTATCAGCTTTTTCTGATTAATCAACGAAAGAAACAAGAAGCACAAGAAACACTTAAAGCGAGTAAAGAAAATAGCACTGCACATACACAACACTAACAAGTAAACAGAGAGAGAAACAAGCAAAGAAGCATACACACACAGGCTGAAGGTTATTGTATAAAGAGAGACTGGAGTTAGACTGTTTATCTGTCACATCAAAAGCCCTGTTTTGTGTTTGACTCCCCCCCCCTCGAGTGTGTGTGTGTGTGTGTGTTGTGTGTGTGTGTGTGTGTGTGTGTGTGTGTGTGTGTGTGTGTGTGTGTGTGTGTGTGTGTGTGTGTGTGTGTGTGTGGTGTGTGTGTGTGTGTGTGTGTGTGTGTGATAGTGTTTGTGTGTTGTGTGTGTGTGTGTGTGAGAGAGAGAGAGAGATTGTGTGTGTGTGTGTGTGTGTGTGTGTGAGAGAGAGAGAGAGAGAGAGAGAGAGAGAGAGAGAGAGAGAGAGAGAGAGAGAGAGAGAGAGAGGGTGTTTATGTGTGTGTGTGTTTGTGTTTGTGTGTGTGTCTGTGAGTTGAGGTGTGGGTGTAAAGCATTTGCAAAGAGAATAGGTCCCCTGCTGAAAGTCGGAGATAGCGATCTGAAGGGCTGTTAAGTGAGTAACCGAGCTTCAAGAAATAAGCTGTGCATGTTTGTGATGGTAAAAACTGCATGGAAAGTAGGGTAGACACAATTGGGGCTTGCCGTGACGTATGTTTATCGTTTGTTTGTTTGCTTCTTTATTTATTTGTTTGTTTGTTTGTGGATTCGTATGTGACGTTTCTTTTAACATGGACGTAGCTGTGCTTTTTTAAAACCTCTTTACTTCGGGATTAAAAAAAACAACACATTTTCTTACTTTTTTCATATAAAGATGGCTTGAAAAAAGCAAATCAATGTTTAGTCAATGTACCATCTGGAAATAAGAATTTGACTTCAACTTTGACTTTGACTGTATTTTTTCTCGTTGAACTCTTGCAGTGTCTTCTCAGCTTGGAAACAAATATGAACTAAATACTCCAATACAACTTTCATGCTTTCCTGAAGACAAGAAAATGATCGTGGCCATCTATATAACAGACCTGTTACTCTATCTGCTGAGAGAGCATACCAGTACCAAAGAGAGGTCACGAGCACTGTAGTTTTGCCTACAGACAGGTGGCAGAGAATGGCTAGGAAACCCACACAGTGTGTTCATGTTTCCTGGCTATGACACAGGTCTGTGGAAGCATTTACACACAGAATGTCATCACTAGGTCCTGCGTACTTCATTCTCCGCTTTTTTCCTCACCCCACCTCTCAGAGGAGGAGTTGAGAGATGTGTGTAATTTGAAGAACAATAAACAGGGACTTCAGAAGTATTGTATTCTGAGCTTCATATGCCTTTCAGTATTGCATTCTGAGCTTCGTATGTCTATCAGTTTTGCATTCTGAGCTTCGTATGTCTATCAGTATTGCATTCTGAGCTTCGTATGTCTATCAGTTTTGCATTCTGAGCTTCGTATGTCTATCAGTATTGCATTCTGAGCTTCGTATGTCTATCAGTATTGCACTCTGAGCTTCGTATGTCTATCAGTATTGCATTCTGAGCTTCGTATGTCTATCAGTTTTGCATTCTGAAATTCGTATGTCTATCAGTATTGCATTCTGAGCTTCATATGTCTATCAGTATTGCATTCTGAGCTTCGTATGTCTATCAGTATTGCATTCTGAGCTTCGTATGTCTATCAGTATTGTGTTCTAAGCTTCAGATGTTTATCAGCTGCATCACAATCTTTCTTCTTTAAGACTCAGGTTCAGAACAACACAGGGTGCAGAGAGGTAGAGGTGACTGTTTTCTGAGTGAAATTAAAGACAGTGGGGACAAGGGTGGTTGTGTTGTTGCTTTATTGAAAGACGATGAAGCTTTCGTTTGGCGCTATGGTAAAGTGAGCAGTGCCAACGTTTGATGTGCCCGAAATATTTAAACTGAATAGAAAAGTTGGTAAGACGCTTCCCAATGGAATTTCAAAACATTAGAAATGACTTAGCATGATTAAACAGGTACAATACTGATAATTAAAAAGCGTTGCCATCATATGTGGGACTGGATAGAACGAATGTAGAAAGGAAACTCCGATAAATACATTTAATAGCTTTTGCTGTTTTAAAAACACAGTCGTAGCCTAATCATTTTAAGACCTAGCCTGTTTGCCTCTATGGTTTTGTACCGTCTACACATCTCATTAGTGCACACAAACCTATCAGTTTGGATAGAACTTATTTCTTCCTGCTCCATCTATCTAGACAGCCAGATATGCACACTGACACACAAAAAATGGTGCATTCTCACCGATCGTGATGTGCTACTCCCAAAGACGAGGTGGATTTGATACAGGGAAATAGCATGGTCAGCATAACACTACATGATGTTTTATTCACCATACCTTATCAACGTTCTCATGATACTGGCAAAAACATCGATTAATTCAGAAAAAAATGGGACTCCTGCCTGTAAAAGCAATTTCGCTGTCTAGCAACCTCCAAAAAACTAGACATTTTCGGGTGTGCGTGGAACACACTCATCCATTTAATTGCTTCACGCTTTCACTGTCTGGCCATATCGACAATGGAATTTTCTCACTGTTGCCTACATCATAGTAACACGGAAGGGAGAAAGAGGCAACAGTAGTAACAGGCAAAGAGAGAGAGAGAGAGAGGAGAGAGAGAGAGAGAGAGAGAGAGAGAGAGAGAGAGAGAGAGAGAGAGAGAGAGAGAGAGAGAGAGAGGAGAGAGAGAGAGAGAGAGACAGACAGACAGACACAGACAGACAGACAGACAGACAGACAGACAGACAGACAGACAGACAAAGACAGACAGACAGACAGTGACAGAGGCAGAAACAGAGATGAGAGAGAGAGAGAGAGAGAGAGAGAGAGAGAGGGAGAGGGAGAGAGAGAGAGAGAGAGGAGAGAGAGAGAGAGAGAGAGAGAGAGAGAGAGAGAGAGGAGGGGGGGGGGGGACTTGACTACAAGCATTGCTCCATGAAAAGTTGCTTTCGTGTGTGAAATTCACAATTCAATTCTTCCTACCTCCACCGCTCAACTACCACCCCCTTCTTTCCTCTCCCTTGTGTTGTTGTTGTGGTTGGGGAGGGGGGGGGTGCTAGTTTGTCAAGTTCAAATCATATCCCTCTTCTTTTTTAAATTCAGTTTATATTTATATTGAATTTATCTTTCAATGCTCAAGTTTTCTCTGTCTAACTGTCTGAACACCTGCTTTGAATCCATTTTATAACCCTGAGAAAGGAAGGGAAACAGGAGGGGGAGTGTCTGAAAGATGCGAGATGTCCCAGACTGGAGGACTGTGTGTAGTGCAGACAACACACAGAAGTCTTTGCAGTCAGGAAATGAAGACTGCAGCTCCAGACAGAGCCAACACTGCGGTGCTCTTTTGCATCCAGCTATTGCCCTCGTCTTCCTTAAGCCCCAATGAGCACTGGGGGTTGGTGGCCAACAGGTTAATAGCCCTGACCAGAAAAGAACATGGTCCTGTGTGGGTTAAATGTGGTCCGAAATTAATCTTTTCCATTAATTTTTTTTTTACTAGATTTTGAGCGGAAAATGTGCTAATCTTATAAATCAGGCGCCGCACAAGTCCTGTGTGCATTATATATCTAGAGCATACACAAATACTTTAAGCAGTTATCTCTGGTAGCGTTCTTGCTGCAATTAAAACTGGAATGATTCTACTGCATTGATGTGGAGCTCATATGCTTTATCTAGTGATATAATGGATGCACAGGAATCAGTTTTGCAAATCTGAGTAAAGTACAACACAATGCAAAATAGTGCCCAAAGCACAATACCATTTAACGCAAACAGGCGCAAGGCGTCCATGTTTATGTAAAAGAGACAACGGCAACATCTGTCACGGTAGACATGAAAGTGAAAAGGAAGTTCATCTGGTTAAAAATATGTGGATTAACAAATACAAATTAACGAATCGTATAAAAAGAACTCAAGACAGAAAACAAACATAAAAAGGAAAGAATGAAGCATACAGAAAAGAAAAAAAAAACGACCAAGATAAAGGAAAAGAAAACAGAAAAAGATGGGTATCATATAAAACTAAAAAAAGATTCCTTTGAAAACAAAAGAACCATAGAGCTCCCCTACATTTACATGAGTCAGAGTACTGAAAGGGCAGTGATATTTATGATCCTCCTAAAAACTGGCAACATGGCAGTAATTGACTGAACCGGGTCATTAGAATGATGTATTTCTAAAGCCATACCCCTCTTTGGCTACATGCTACCTTTCTTACCACTCACGGGGAATAATTAGCTCATCCTGCTCGGATTACTTCCCATTCTGTAAGCAAGCCACGACTTTTCAAACCAGTGGCGTTCTAGACTCTACCTACCCGACATTACCCTACCATAACCTACCTTACCCTACCCTACCCTACACGGCACGGCACGGCACAGCACCGCACCGCACCGCACCGCACCGCACCGCACCGCACCGCACCGCACCGCACCGCACCACTCTACACTACACTACACTACACTACACTACTCTACACTACTCTACACTACACTACACTACACCACACCACACCACACCACACCACACCACACCACACCACACCACACCACACCACACCACACTACACTACACTACACTACACTACACTACACTACACTACACTACACTGCACTGCACTGATGACATCGACAATAACCAGGCAAATACATGGACAGAAATATGGAGGCTGTGATACACCTGCCATAGTACAAAGGAGAGACAGGCTGTGGGTTGATGAAGTGTTATAACATGAATGTTCTCAGGTTGACGAAATGTTATAACATGAACGTTCTCAGGTTGATGAAGTGTTATAACATGAACGTTCTCAGGTTGATGAAGTGTTATAACATGAACGTTCTCAGGTTGATGAAGTGTTATAACATGAACGTTCTCAGGTTGATGAAGTGTTATAACATAAACGTTCTCAGGTTGATGAAGTGTTATAACATGACCGTTCTCAGGTTGATGAAATGTTATAACATGACCGTTCTCAGGTTGATGAAATGTTATCACATGAACGTTCTCAGGTTGATGAAATGTTATAACATGAACGTTCTCAGGCTGATGAAGCGTTATAACATGAACGTTCCCAGGCTGATGAAGTGTCATAACATGAACAGTCTCAAGTTGATGAAGTGTGATAACATGAACAGTCTCAAGTAGATGAAGTGTGATAACATGAACAGTCTCAAGTTGATGAAGTGTGATAACATGAACGTTCTCAGGTTGATGAAGTGTTATAACATGAACATTCTCAGGTTGATGAAGTGTGATAACATGAACGTTCTCAGCTGCAGCTGTTTGGTATGAACTAGTAATGAAGCATCAACACAATGCTAGAGTACTGCAGATTATCAGACAATAAGATTGCTCACCCAGGTTACTGACTTGTGTATCTTTGTCTGCATCCTCTTCTACAAAACTATAGCTATCTCTCAGAGCAGAAAGAGAGATTACCTGATAATTGTGTTCACCCATTCTCACAAGACATTATGAAATTACCTTAGATTGAGTTATAAAAAAAATAGCAGCAGCAAAAGCAAAGTTAGTAAACAAAACATTTCCCTTGGAGATACAAACAAGTAAAGCATATAATTCCAGTCATTGTACCGCCAGTACTAGCATTTTCCATTAGAAGGAAAAGAAGAAAAAAAACAAGTTTGTGCTTCCAATGCGGTTTTCCTCTTAATGACCAGTTTCCCATGAAGGTTAATACACATGCAGGATATTTAAAAGATAGCGTTCCTGTCACCTATACTGTCTTTAGGGATCCAGATTTCAGAGATCCAAGCGTCTCTAAGGGTCAGCATATTGAGGGAGGTGCCCATCTCCTGTCTCCCGCTGGTTAAGAGAGCAGGTACCCTTTTACAGCTAGGTGAACTGGGGGACTGTACAGAAGCGAAGGTGCACAAACGGTCAAAGCAGCTTAACGATAGCTGGGTGAAAGCAAGTACTCTGACCACTGAGCTATCCCATCCCCTGCAGGATATTACACCTAATATATAATCACCAAATACATTCACCTTGAAAATACGTGACCAGCTTATAATCTAATACACTGGGAAAGTTTATTACACGGTGTAGTTCATGATGCTATTATACATCAAATGAAGCCTTAAATCATGACATTTACTGCACACTCAAGTCAACAATGTTTGAAGGAATGTCACTTCTTTTCAAACATTGCTGTTTCTATACACAGGCTTGGTTATATAGCTAACTTGACAACGGTCTTACAATGAGCCTAAAACCTTGCTTTAGGAATCGAAGGAGCGTTGTCTCGTTCGCCCCTCCGAAACTGCAGACAGGTGTGTTTAGTGCGTGTGGTGAGGAAGTGTACAATTACCTTTGAGGCCAGGTTGCAGCTGCTCAACTGCGTTGTCTATGGTGCAATTGCTCAATTAGAAAGCTGCCGTTTGCTCCGAAGACAGACTTTTCATTTCACACATCATTAGCTCGCTCCTATCCCTCTTGGCCCAGATTCCCTCTAGGTGTGTAACGTTTCTGTTCAGCCTCTATGCTTTTTGCCTGATGTTCGCCCGATGTTTTTTTTTTCTGCCAGGAATGTATGCACTATCCTTATGTACTGTTCATATTTCTGGTTTGAAGTTGTCTACTATTTTTTACACCAAACCAGAAACGTGTAGTCCACATATTCTTTCAACAGAAGTAACATCATTTTTTTTAGTTGGTCTTTACATTTTTTCTATAATCAAAATTTCATACACTTCTACTAAAAGGATTAATTCATAGCTTTCATTCAAATCCCATCCATTTTTGTTCCAGATAAGATTTTCAGCAAGCAGACAAATTGTGTCTCCAAGACTAAAATTTGCTCCAGGAAAACTAATACCGATTGCATAAAGAAGTGATGTCTGCTTTTCGGTGTCTTCACTTATCGGTCTGACTTGTTCATCCCTATGAGAGCTTTTCCTATCCACTCCCCATTCTGCTGGATTTTGGCCTTTGCTGTAATGTGTGGTGTGTCCAAATTGGCAAATCTTGTCCCCGTCTGTGAGCTCTCTTCCTTTCCTGTGTCTGGTCTTGAGGAATTTAATGGACTCCCTCCTTCTTTCCTTCTGAAAAACTGGGCCTCTGAACACCTCTTAGTCTTAGTCTGATGGTGTAAGCTCCTTGGGTTTTCTATATGCGTTCTCAGTTCGTATGACAGATCTCTGTCTGCCTGCCTGCCTGCCTGCCTGCCTGCCTGCCTGCCTGCCTGTCTGTCTGTCTGTCTGTCTGTCTGTCTGTCTGTCTGTCTGTCTGTCTCTCTCTCCTCTCCTCTCTTATATCACATGTATAACTTTTGACAGATGGTGGTGGATTGATGTTTTCAGTTGTTTATTTCATCTTGTTCTCTTGTTTGCTCCTTACCTATTAACACTTTTCTTTTCTTCCATAATCAAAATCTTTTTATTGTGACTTCTGATTTTGTCTTCTGAACAAGTGCATTTTTATTACCTTATCATATATAGTGTCCTTATTCTTGTGTGTTGTTTGGCACTGCGTAAAGTTTTAGTGTTTAGTATCTTTTCAACTTGATGTATCCCTGAAAAGGGCGGGGACTGGATGTAAAAAAGCACACGAGTGCTTATCTATTATCCTCGAATAAAATACTTTGCCTTGCCTTGCCTTGCCTTGCCTTGCCTTGCCTCTCCTGCTCGCTCGTGCACTCTCTCTCTCTCTCTGTGCTTAGGAAAGAAGAGAGTAGGCACTCCTTTGCTGATGAACTGTCAGAAGTTTTCCATTTCCGCAGCGTAGTGTCTATGGCTCACGCTCACTAGTTAAGCCACCTTTTTCCAAAATTTATTGCACATAAACATGTTGTGCTTAGACACTTTTTCCTAAGTTTATTACATATGTACACGTTGTGCTATTTACGCACTGGAACACCAGACTGGGAGTTTGAGCGAGAACAGAAAGAAAGAAATAAAAAAGAACAAAAATGAAACAAACAAACACTATAAAACATAATCGTTTATCTAACATTATAAAAGACAATCTAAAAAACAACAAATATCGAAGATGAGAAGGGGGGTTGTACCCGAACTATAAACATAAATGAAATCAGAGAGAAGCAAATTTAGTCATTATGAAGGGTGGGGCTGCCTAGTTCTGTTTGCGAGTGTAGTCACAATAGATTTCTATCTATGAAATGTGCGCTGTTTTCCCACGAGAAGTTGTACATTTGCCATCATGATATAAGTGCCACCCATTTCTTTGTCCCTTTGCTCTGCAGAGAGAGACAGGGACAATGAGCGACAGAGACAGAGAGGGGGGAGACAGGCAGACAGAAACAGAGAGACAGCGATACACAGCAGAAATACAGAGGCTGAGAGAAACGGAGACAGACGACCAGAACACAAGGCAGGCAGAGATAGACTGGGACCAAGAAAAACAAAAAAGGGTGCAGATATATATATATATATATATATATATATATATATATATCTAGAGAGAGAGAGAGAGAGAGAGAGAGAGAGAGAGAGGAGAGAGAGGAGAGAGAGAGAGAGAGAGAGAGGAGAGAGAGAGAGGAGAGAGAGAGAGAGAGAGAGAGAGAGGAGAGAGAGAGATGCTGAAGTCTCTAGAACCACTTTCATTCTTCGAACTGTTTGCTCTGTTTTCAAACTTATATTTGATCATCCCCAACCCCCACTCTCCCCCGCTCCAGATTCTTGCCTTTTTTTCTGTTTTGTTATTGATATTACAGTGCATCTGGATTGAATCTCAGCACTCTTCCATCTTGCATGCTACATCCCAGACTCACCCCCCCCCCCCCCCCCCCCAGTCCATACACAAGTGTTGTGGTGTCTTTCCGTCTCTCTCTGTAAATAAAACTTTTACCACACTGCGAGAGAAGCTAACAGGGGAAGAAGGGGGGGGGGGGGGGTAAACACTGAAGTTCTCCAGATTACGGGATTGTGTGCAGTGGAGGCGACACTGGGGTTCTTTGGGTGGGAAAACCAAGACATGGCGCTTCAGATAAACCCAATACCATGGGGACATGTGTACAGGTATTGCCACTGCCTTCCCTCAGCAACTTTGAACGCACAAAAGGTTTGGAGTCTACGAGGTTGAGAGTGGACAGGCCTTGGGTGGAACGATCTACTACGGAGGGCGGAGGACCGTGGGGAGTGCAGGAAGCTGGCTGCAAAATCTTCAGTTGTACCCCCACGGTCCACGGGACTACGGGACAGGTGAAGGTGAAGAAGGTTGATACAGTCATTCAATAAGTCTGTTTTTGTGTGTGGCTTGAATCTAAACATGAGCTGCAAAAATTTTGTGAGTGACAGGTTATAGTTGACAATCAACATGCCAGCCTCTTTCGTGAGACAAATAATCAACATATTTTCCCGTGAGGATGCCGAGGTCTCTTTCAGTATAAATAGCATTCCCACCCTCTGGAGGTTAGGTGCTAGAAATTTTCTCCTTTTTTATCACTCCTTTTATTTTGGCCGCTTCCCTTATCTAGTTCCTCTCTGTCTCTGACTGTCTGTCTGTAACTGTATCTCTGTCTGTATATCTGTCTGTCTAAGTCCAAGTTTGGTCAGTTCCTACGGTAATTAGCACCAGCTGGGCTGGGACAGGATGAAATAGATAGCAGCTGACAGTAGCTTAAAGTGATAGAAACTGACAGCTGTGCACTCTGCAAAACATGGCCATATTGCTAATCCAAGATCTAGCGAGAGCCTCTCACACTGTCTGACAAAATTATGTGCACAATTCTACAATTCATACGATGGTGATGTATTCTCTCCAACAAGAGCTGCCTAAAGTGTAATAGAAAATAATGTGTAGTGACCATGAATACAACACAAAACAGTGTAGTATGACGAAGCATGATACAACATCCTCAATACTTTGTTTCTCAGCTATGGCAGCCAAATGTAGGATCTAAGATTAAAGCGATTTGTAAGAAAACAAGCAGAGATTTTTCGTCAAGAAAAGAAAGCACACAGGCAAAAATTCCAAGGAAAAGAACAGAAAAGAGTCAAACAGCTTTGCAAGTATGTGAGAAAGGATAATTATAATGACAAAAATAAGAAATAAAAGAATGAGAGAAAGAAAGTAAGAAAGGAAAACGAACATGAAAAGGAAATTAATAAAAAGAAATCACACAAACAATATACACGATCAAAGAAAGTAGGAAGGAACGCAAGGGATGCAGATATATAGCATATCATGGAGAAAAAAACCCGAATGCCAATCCTACTAATTAACTTTAACGAGAACCCATGTCTGCCAAGAAAAAAGCAAACAAACTTACTGCCTATACACAAAATAAAACGTCTTTCTTCATAGCTAGCTTGACGTTCAGCGCCATCACGCAAACTGGGTTAACTAAGCCATTACATTGTTGGAGCTTCAAACCCAAACCTTTTTACAGATCATGAACAACATTTCTTTATACGTATGGGAAATAACTAGCTCCTTAATGCTGGATTGCTTCCCCTTGTGCCGGGAGGCTTTCCTAGCTTACTCCATCACCGCTGTAGTTTTTCTGCCACGTGGTGACGCTAATTATGCAAACAAGGGGACAGTGATGGAGGAGGGGGCCAGCACCTGCCATGGCACGTGCAGCACTGACAGACAGAAACTGAAGAAGAAACATGGCTGTACATGAGGAACACCGTCAACTGCTAAGCGGCTTAGTCTGCACAGCGAACAGAGGCTGTTGACAACGCTGATGACAGACCTTCACTTGGTAAATAAACACTGCAGTTTGGAGATGTGCTGCAACTCTT
>CM060335.1:9393005-9398005 GCA_030674155.1 Stramonita haemastoma | reverse complement strand
ATTATTATTATTATTATTATTATTATTATTAGTAGTAGTAGTAGTAGTAGTAGTAGTAGTAGTAGTAGTAGTAGTAGTAGTAGTAGTAGTAGTAGTGTAGTGTCGCAAAAAGCAAATGAATTCTGAAATACAGTTTTCATAGTCTCTATCCACGTCGATGTTGACTGACATCATGTTGCAAAAGAAACAGAGAGACAAAAGGCCGGGTAACTCTGGCACAGAGACAGGACACAGACACCTAGATACGCTGGTCCCCTCAAGGAGTATGGCCAGGGGTATGGATGATATAAGGATACCCATGATGCAACCTGTATTCCAGAGATAGACAGATTCCGCCAGGAACAGTTTACCACCATACCACATCCCCGAAAAGCTCAATGCAGAGCCCTAGTGACAGAGTCATCAGAGAGGTGAAGTCAAGTGCAGTGCACTTGTGTGCCACGAATAAGTTCCGGCATAAAAAGAGATGCTTTACAAAGTCTGACTCAGATGCACTTACAGCTCTTTGTGGCGTTGTGTATCCACGGACGTCTGTGCATGCTTTATATTTCGTTTATTTGTTCACACACTACCGGGCATTTTTGCTTTCCTTTCCTGCTGTGTCATTTCGGTGTCACGAAAATGTCTTCATTTTCTTTGTATCATTTTTATTGTTCACTAAGACATGATGGATGACAAAAAAACGCTGCACGTATCAGGCAGACACACAATTTTCCGTAACGCTCGAGTCCAGTATAATTTTCTTAAAGAAGATCGAGCGAGAGATAAACTGATAAACATACAGACAACCAACCAAACTTGCGAACAGACAGAGGGACAGACAGCATAAAATCTGGGGGAGCTAAGAGCAAGTGCGTACAAGCAATTTCGTTCTGCAGCATCTTCTCACAACTCTTATTTTAAACTGCGGGGAAGTGGGTGTAATCATGATGATTGACCAATCTCGCTTCCATTTGCGCATCTCGCAACAACCTGTGGGCTGCTTAGGGTGACGTAAGTGTGGGGATAGCTGTGCCACAGCACTGGAGGATCGGGCACTGACATATTCCATTCCATATCACTCCAGTCCATATTATTCCACTCCATACAGCTCACCGGATGACAAGCCGTCAATTGATGACACCTGCGGCCCTGCATTGTGCAGGGCGGGATGCTGACAGCCCTTTTCACACACACACACCAGCCTCTGACAGCCGGCAGACAGCCATTTATACTGCCACCACCTCACAGTGTCTCCTTCACTTGCTAGGAAGGCCTGGTAGTTGAGGCGGCAGATTTCACAGGAAAAAATGGTGGTAACAAAAAACGAATTTCTACACATCACCACATTTTGGGACAGGTCATCAGTGTTGATAGTTATGTCTTATTTATTTGTTTCCTTACTCTTCACGATCCTTTTTTTGTTGTTGTTGCTTTTGTTTCTGTCATCTCCTGGTTGTTTAATGTCTGCCCTCCGCTAACTGACAGAGTGTGTATGGGGAAACGTGTCTGTGAAAGTGTTGGTATGCAGTATATGTCCATGGCTGCGCGCGCGCGTGCTTGTATGTTGTGTGTGTGCGCGCGCGTGTGTGACTGCGTGCACGTGCGCATATGTGTATGTGTGTCCATGCGTTATTTAACATGTAGGCATCCCAATCTAGATCCAGCCTTAACCTCGGTCCATCCCTCCTGTGCACGCACACTCCCGCACCAGACCGCCATGACAGAAAGTGACGTCAGCTCCCCTCCCTCCCTCCCCACCTGTCTTCTCATTAGCATGCACGTGCACATCTGTCCTCGCTTCCCAAACCCGCCCTCCTCCTCCTCCCCCCTCCCCCTCCTGTCCTGATACTTTGAACAGAAGCAGAGAGATGTTGAAAGGGGTTCAGCCAGTGAAAGGACTGAACAGGAGGCTGAGGTTACTGTACGGGGGAAACAAGTGGTGTTCTCCTAAGTAAACAGGCTATGGTTATTGTCCTCTTTTTATAATAATGATAATAATAATAATAATGATAATAATGATAATAATAATAATAATAATAATAATAATAATAATAATGATAATAACACTACTACTACTACTACTACTACTACTACTACTACTACTACTACTACTACTACTACTACTACTAATGATAATAATGATAATAATACATGCAATTTATATAGCGCTATATCTTGTAAAAAAAATATCAAAGCGCTTGCATTCGACCTATACATCACACAAGCAATCGATAACAAATGATAGTTTTGTGAAAGGGTTCATTGTTGCTAGTCCCATACCGCTCACTCTGATTCTACCGTATACACAGGGCTACTTTGCTGCATTATCAAAAGGTGAAGTCAACAAGGAGTTACCCAATTAAGAAAATCACAAGAGCAACCCATCCGAAGAGGTCCTGCAGGTCCTCCACATAATACTGCCACTACTACGATTACAGCTCTTCTTCTTCCTCCTCCTCCTCCTACTAATACCGTAGCTGCTGCAACTTCTGCTGAATCCAACAAATCTTTTCTTTTTTTAAACAGAAATATCTTTATGCTTTCGAGTTTGACGCTAAAATGTAAGGTAAATGTCAAGTTTCGTATTCTAATGCAAAAAAAAATCACAGAGTACACAGTTGAATGCTGATAATTATAAAGGTTCCAAATTTAACTGTTGACCTCGTTTAGTAACTGCAGATGTGGGGGACAGTCAAAGACCCCATATAGCATCCCAAACATATGCCTGATCTGGCTGATACATATGAAACATTGAACGTATTAAACTTGACTGATCTGTTACAATGGCTACAAAGTATAGAATACCGAAACTACTCAACATTCTCTCGTTCAGCTAAACAAAACCTCGTTGTAAAAAAAGAGAAAGTATTGAAAAGAAAAGGTAGTTGAACAAGCCGTCCACAACCTGAACATCAGACTGCAGCAGTACCACACGTACCGTACCAGCAGTGCCAGAGAATGAACCAGTCTCCCTCCCTCTTCGCCCTTCCTCTCATCAGCATGCACACCCACGTTCATCTTCCTCTCTCCCTTACCCGCTCCCTCCATTTAAAGAAAGTACTTTTTACCAGAGTGTAGCCAGTTTTGTAAGGTAGATGAGGGTTCCATTTTGTGTCCAAAGACAATAAAGTCTGTTTTGGTTTGTTTGTTTATTTGTTTGGTTCTTTGTTTGTTAATCTCTTCATCTGGGTCTGTGGGGATTCCTTACACCCTGAGCAAGATGGATATTTATCCATGTTTTTGTTTCGTTTTTAGTTTTCTGGTTTTTGTTAATGACTTGGGTTTCAGGGAGGAAATGTTGTAAGTCTCTGTTTATCCTCTACTTCTTTATGCTTCATTTCTTTATCTCTTTTATTTTGGACAGTTAATAGGTTCTTTTTCTTCGTTTTCTTTCTAAGAGATCGGATTTTAATCTGCTTATCATCTTTGTTTGGTTGGTATTGGTTTGTTTTTTTTGTTTGACTGTTTGCTTGTTTCTTTCTGGAGGCGGAGAATCAAGTAATGTAGGCGCAAAGATGTGTGAATCCCCGTGAGGAAACACTAGATGCTTTTGTAGTATGTATTCCATCCTATTATTTAAAAAAATGCGTAGGACTTTTTCTCTTTACTATGACTCTCAATGATCTTTTAAATGTCAGACAGCTTACACACACACACGCATGCGCGCGCACGCACGCACGCACGCGCACACACACATGCATGCACGCACGCGCGCGCAGACGCACACACGCACGTTCTCCTTGCTGCTTTAACAACTGCACACATTCATTCCCAGTGTCTTACGCCCAGAATGTGTACGAGTGTGGCATGGGTGTGTGTGCCTCCATGCATGCATGTGTAATTAGTGTTCGCACGGTCTTGCATGTATGCACACGTGCTTACGCGCGTGTAAATATACATATCTATCTATCTATCTATCTATCTATCTATCTATCTATCTATCTATCTATCTATCTATCTATCTATCTATCTCTCTCTCTCTCTCTCTCTCTCTCTCTATATATATATAATATATATATATATATGTGTAAGTGTCTGTGTGTGTCTGTGTGTGCGCGCGCGCGGGAGCGAGCGCGCGTGTGCGTGTGTGTATGTATGTGTGTTTGAAATTCTCTGTGTGTGTGCGTACTTGCCTGCTTGTGTGTGTATGTGTTTGAAATTCTGTGTGCACGCGCGCGCGTGTGTGTTAAAGCGCACGCTCGCGCATAAAATTATGTGGTCTGTTTGCGTGTACATGCGTGCTGCGTTGACGTAATTCTTGCTCCCCTGTCAGGCCATTTCCCATCGATAGGGAGAAGGAGGGTACCGGTGATTACGCCGCTATGCTGATTAACTTGTTTTTGTGTTGTTGTTGTTGTTGTTGTTCTTTTTCAATCTGGCGGTTTGTCTTCATTTTCTTCTACTGTTTCTTCCCTCCTTCAGCCTTTGATTCTGGGCGGCTGATTGTTTGCACCGCTTTGCTTCTGTCTGTTGTTTTTTTCTGTCTGTCTTTTGGGGTGTTTTTTTTGTCTGTCTTTCTTTTCATTTGTATGTTGTCTTTGTCTTTTTGTCTGTCTTTTTTGCTGGTTTGTTTTGTCTGTCTTTATTTTCGTTTGTATGTTCTTTGTCTTTTTCTGTCTGTCGTTTTTTTTGTTTGTTTTGTGTGTCATCATTTTTGTTTGTTGTCTGTCTTTTTCGGTCTGTCTTTTTTGATGGTTTGTTTTGTCTGTCGTTATTTTCATGTCCTCTTTGTCTTTTTTGTTGCTTTGTTTTGTCTGTCTTTGTTTATGTTGAATTTTCTGTTCATAGTATCTCCTGTCTCTATGGTTCTTTGTGTTTTACTTGTGTGTGTTAACCCCTTTCTTTCTGTTTCCGTTTTTTTTACATATAACTTTTTTTCTTTTTAAGTTTGTAAACTGAGGTTTCTTACATGGTGTGCTAGCATACAACTCTGTGTCTGTGTGTTTGTGTGTGCGTGCGTGCGTGCGTGCGTGCGTGTGTGTGTGTTTGTGTTGTGTGTGTGTGTGTGTGTGTGTGTG
>CM060335.1:9385505-9388005 GCA_030674155.1 Stramonita haemastoma | reverse complement strand
CACACACTCACACACACTCACACACACTCACACACTCACACACTCGCGCGCGCGTGCATGCACCGACACTTACATACACACACGCACGCGTGTGCACGCACACACATACACATATATACAGACGTGCGCGCACAGGTGTACAAATACACACTCAAGCACGCGCAAGCGCGCGCAAGCGCACACACACACACACACACACACACACACACACACAAAAGGCAAAGACACAGACACAGATACAGACAGACAGGCAAAAACACAGACAGAGAGACAAACAAAAAGAAAGAGAAACACAAAAAGCCGGCAAAGGGCAGGAAACGGAATTGAAGAAGTAATGGAAACGAAACGATCATGACATAAATTAAAAAAACAAAAAAACCCAGACACTATCGCCATTAATCATTGTGACCCAAAGACCCGTAACTCTTCCCACCGCCAGGACAAACTGCCCGGATCTTCTTACAGACTTGTAATGCAATTACCTCCCCCTGCAAGAGAGTCAGGCCATATCCTCATTGCCTTTTTCCAGTTCAAGAATGTTTTCTGTCTGCATCAGTTCATATGCCTGTCTGCGAGGAATAACTTTTAGTAGATAAATATTCCCATTCCCTAAACATTATCTGGCGCCATCAGTGAATCAGTGGTCTAGAGGTAGCACAGCAGTCCAGGAAAGTCGCGAAATTGATCTCTGTTTAAAGCGGTACACAAGGCAAAAAACAATGCAATGCAATGCAATTACAATTCAATACAACACAATCGTAATACAACTCGAAAACAAAATTACAATACGATACTCTATCATTGCAATACAAAACAACCGCGATACAACACAATGCAATGCAACCATAGTGCAATCAAATATGGTACAATCACAATGGAACACAAAATACAATGCAATACAATCACAAACCATACAATTCCAGTGCCAAAGAATACGATACAACAGCCCATCAATGTCAAAGACCACTCAGTGCATGGAGACACCCTAACCAGCAGACAGCAGGAAAGGAAAACTGTCTGAAGATGCTGTATGGCTGACAATGTAACGATGAACCTAGACACCAAACATCACAAACTACTGAAGTCTGTAATAAGACCTGATAACATCGATAGGAAAAGAAAAATACGCTGGTATAGTAACGTGATATTAGTTTTTAGCGTTCTTGAGATTCATCAATGGTGAGATTTTTCTTGGTTGCACATGCGACCATTTTGCCCACCATTATGGTAGGCACAATCCAAATTCTTGGAGCAACAGAATACAAACTCAGTATTATAATATTTCTCTGAAAATCTGCTCTAGGACGGAGACAGATGGATACATCAAAAACAAACAATGACAACAAAAGCTCAGCAACTAGCACAAAACCCCAAAGCAAACTAGACTAAAACAAATGAATACTGACTACCACCATTGCAGACAGGACAGAAAAAGTCATCTGCAGAAACCCAAGCTTTTGAACAGCGCCCACAAACTTTGACGAATCTGATCATTAGCTCTGCAGGGTCATTAAATAAATGATTTTGATGGTACGCCAGAGAGTGGGAGAAGACTGTGGCCAATGAACGTTTTTTGGTATCCATTGTAAACGGGCAGTACTTTAATCGATGTCATTGATATACTCCTCATAGGAATGTGTGTCTATGTATTCCTCAAGTACGAGAATAGAAGGACAGACAGAGAGACACACGGAAAGAGAGATAAATGGGCAAAGACAAGTATGGGAAGATGCAGAAAGAGAAACAAGAGGAAATAAAAAGGGCAAGAAAGGATAAATACAGACATCCTAAAGAACAGTGACCGATAGAACCAACTCCTGTTTTCTTGTACTGACGAAATTGCATTGACGGTCGGTTGTGTAACTTTGCCAAGGAAAATAACTGCGTTACAAGTACCATGGGAACTAACTGTGTTACAAACTACAGAGAACACTAACTTTATTGTAACTGCAATTGAAACAAACTGTATCATGCGGCTTGCGAAACTAACGGTACTAAAACTACTGATAGAAAGGAACTATGCTGTAGCTGCTCTCGGAACTAATGTTTTACAACTACTAGGGGAACTAACTGCATTATGAATGGTGGGGCAAGTAACTTTACTTTAGCTGCAATATAAAAAAGGACCTAACTGAAATACAACCATTAGGAGACCTAACTGTATTATGAATGGTAGGGGGAGTAACTGTTTCTTAACTGCAATGGAAACTAACTGCAGTACAACTGCTAGGGGAAATAACTGCAGTACAACTGCTAGGGGACCGAACTGTATCACAACCTCTAACAGAACAAACGATATAGCTGATAGGGAAAATCTCTGAACTAGAACTGCAGCATTAGTAACTGCATTATACCTGCGGGGGGGGGGGGGGGGGGGGACTCTATCATAACTGCTGATAAAGATAAATATAACGTAGCTATCACGGAAAACATTATTAATTAACAGAACTGCATGCATATGGGGACTGGATGTAAAAAGCACGTTAGCGCTTATTCCATT
>CM060335.1:9380505-9383005 GCA_030674155.1 Stramonita haemastoma | reverse complement strand
GCGCGCGCGCGAGAAAGAGAGAGAGAGAGTAGGAGGTGAGTGGGTGTATGAAAGTGTGTGTGTATGTGTGTGTGTGTGTCTGTCTGTCTGTCTATGTGTAAGGGGTGGGTGGGTGTATGTAAGTGTGTTTGTGTAGGTAGGATGGATGGGTGTCTTTGTTTCTGTCCGTGCATGCGTACGTGCGTGAGCGCGTTCGTGTGCATGTATGCGTGCGTGCGTGCGTTCGTTCGTGTGTGTGTACGTACGTACCTAAATGTGTGTTGACATACGGAGGAGGAAAAAACGAGACAGATATGAATGGTCTGTCACTTGTGTGTGCTTCTGTGCTTCCAGCCTCCGTCTTTTCATTTCTTTTTCATCGTCTGCTTTCCAGCCTCTCTTTCTTCATTTGCTGTCTGTTCTTTTTTCCTTCCTTCTTTCTTTCTTTCTGTCTTTTTTTCCTTTCTTTCTTTCTTTCTTTCATTCCTTTCTTCCATTCGGAACGTCTTCTTCACTGTTGGTATTTAGTTTTGCTGGATCCTTTGTTATGTTTTAGACTGTCTTTGTTTCTTATGTTTTTCTGTAAGTTTGTTTAGTCTTATTTTTATTCTTTGTCTCTTAACGTTTCTTTTTTTCTGTAACTTCAAAATTTAGATTTACAGCATGCGCGCTGTGTATATGCTAGGTATGAACGTTGCTTAACTGTATTTAGTGTTTTTAACACATTTTTAAAATCATATTTTCTTTCTGTTATTGTTTTATTTCGAGGATAATGAAAGAAAGAAAGCAAGATAATGGAAGAAGCGCTCAAGTGCTTTTTAATATCCAGTCTCCGTGTGTATGCAATTTTGTCCATTTTGACATCGGTTCCTACCGGCACACAATGGCATACTCTTTCGAAAAGCGGAACAAGTTTTAGTGTGTGTGCAAGATGTTCTGCGTGCGTTCGCACACTAGAAATCGGTCTATAGTCTCATTCCAAGGACTTTTGGGGAGAGTGGAGTCGGCACTGATGCTAACTCCAGAGGGAAAAATCCTCTTGAACGAGATTCGAACCCGGATCAGCAGATCACGAGCGCATCACTCTGACCACCAGGCTATCCCATCCCGTTTTATGTGCGCGATAAAACTCATTCTTATGCCAATATTACCTCCCCTTCATAGGCTATATCATAAACAGTTATATTCCTTTCTATTCTTTGAAATCGCTCCCGGATCCAAATAAAAGTTTGTTTTTGATGGAACTGAGATATCAATTTTTATAGAACATTTTAGGATCTATTGTTTACCTGTCTTAAACAAGAACAGGTAGAGGGACAGAGTGAAACCAAAGATTTAGAATACGCTTTTATTTCTGTTTTTAAGTAACACAGGAAAGACACCATAAAACTTTGGAATTGTTAGTTTGATAATAAGTTGTAAAACTATGCACAGCGCTACCTTAGCTGTGAATTAGGAATTGCAGATCTCTATGGGGGTCACCCCTAACTTCTAATCCTCCGAAGTTTGGAGGAAATGTGTTGTCTATCTTTCCACGTTCGTGGCTTTCTATGTTATTGTGTGTGTTTTTTAATGAAGAGCTGGAGAATAAGTAAGGTGGAAGATGAGTAGGTAAAATAAAAGGAAAAAACATTTATTAGGACGATGGCCAGGGAAAGGGGATGGAATATGTCAGGGGGGGGGGGGAGCAAGGGGGGGGGGGGAGCAAGGGGGGGGGGGGAGAAAGGGGGGGATAGGAACAAGGGGGGGGGGGGGGGGGAGGAGGGGGGTAAGGGGAGTGGGGAAGCGGGGGGGGGGAGGGAGGGGGGTAAAGGTGGGACGGGGGGATAGGAACAACGGGGAGGGAGGGGGGGTAAAGTGGGACGGGGGGAGGGTAGCAGGGGGGGATAGGAACAACGGGGGGGAGGGTAGCAGGGGGGGGATAGGTAAAGGGGGGAGGGTAGCAGGGGGGATAGGTAAAGGGGGAGGGTAAGCAGGGGGATAGGTAAAGGGGGGAGGGTAGCAGGGGCGATAGGTAAAGGGGGGAGGGTAGCAAGGGGGATAGGTAAAGTCGGGGGGGGGGGATGGGGGGGATAGGTTAAAGTCGGGGGGGGATAGGTAAAGTCGGGGGGATAGGGGATGGGGGATAGTTGCGGGATATAGGGAGTAAGGGTGGATAGGAGTAAAGGTCCCCCCCCCCCCCCCCCCCCCCCCCCCCCCCCCCCCCCCCCCCCCCCCCCCCCCCCCCCCCCACCCACCCACACCCCACACACCACACACACAACACACACCACACACACACCACAACGAGTGCTTATTCATAAAAGAATTTGATTTCACTCTCTCTCTCTCTCTCTCTCATTCCCCTCTCTCTCTCCCTCTTATTCCTCTCTCTCCTCTCCCTCTCCCCTCTTCTACCCATCACCCCCACCCTCTGAGGCCCCCATATCCCCTGAAGCGCAGCAAACAGGGGACAATACCGTTAATGCAAGGCAAGGCAAGGCAAGGCAAGGCAAGGCAAATTATTTTATATCGAGGATAA
>CM060335.1:9363005-9370505 GCA_030674155.1 Stramonita haemastoma | reverse complement strand
GCTGCTTAGTATTTTGGTAGGGGGGGGGGGGACAACAAAAAAAAACCGGGCAGAATTCAAATCTGCCATGCATACCTCCACACTGACGTTGAAAAACAGGCGAGACTGAGAGAGAGAGAGAGAGAGAGAGAGAGAGAGAGAGAGGAGAGAGAGAGAGAGAGAGAGAGAGAGAGAGAGAGAGAGAGAGAGAGAGAGAGAGAGAGGAGGAGAGAGGAGGGGGGGGGGGGGGAGGGGGGAGCGAAGAAGAGGCAGGGCCGAGGGAGAGAAGAAGGGGAAGGGGGAGAGAGAGGAATGACAGACAGCATATTTGTTCTTGGACGATACAGAAGATTATATAGACGAAATGACGTTGAGAATTACGATCCAAAACGATACAAAGATACAAGCAGCTCTGAAATCAACACACGGTGTGTGGTTAGCATTTTCCTTTCTTCATATTCTACACTGCCAAACAGGCCCGGGAGATATGGACAGCTGCAGTGTTGTCAGGTAATTGCAATAACCCTTTCTCAAGGCACGAACGTAGCGCAGGCTAGCTGTGTGATTCCAGTCTTCTAAGCACAATGCATTCGAACATGAGCACTGGGGCCAAGAACAAACAAACAAGCACAACAAACAAAAACAAACAAACAGACACAACAATACAAAAACAAACAATAGTATAGCCTAGTGGTTACAACATCGAACTCTTGATCCGACAATCACTAAGTGTAGGGTTCGAGTCTTTGTTAAGGTCTCCGTTTCAGATGTTTTTTTCCTCTGTGGGTGAACATTGTTACTGGTACTCAGTTTCTCAAGTCCTTCAGATGAGACTATAAACTCAGACACTGTGTGCAAAAGCAGGCAGAACATATTACGCACACGTTAGAACCCCATCCTATAGACAGGGTATGGCTGGCTGGGGTGGATGACACGGACATACCCAGCATGCAGCCTGTTAACTGGATCGAGAGGGATGGGCTCCGGTAGGTTCAACTTCCATCCACATTGCACTTTCTAAAAATCTCAGTCATTGGCAGACGGGACCGGTGAGTCAGAGTGCACATTCTGGGTGGCCCCTAGAGTGTTAAACTGGGGAACACACAACAACATCAACAACGACTAAAAATTTCAATACCTTGTCCCAACGACTTCTTCCAGGCGTTAAAGGGAGAGGTACAGAAAAAGAGGAGAAGTCTGATGGTTAGGTAGGTTTCTTTACTTTGGGTTTTTTTTCGGGGAGTGAGGGGGGGGGATTGTTGGGAATTTTGTTGTTGTTGTTTATCTATGCATTGCTCCGTAGAGTTATTCCATACTCAATCAAAATACTGTATTTAAGAAGTCAACAAACAGCAGCAAAAAAAACCAAACTACAATATCTCTTTTCTTCAGTCAGTTACTCTTGTCAAATGTTCCTTCTGTTTCTCGCTGATCCGTATCACTTGGTGTCGTGTGTGTGTGTGCTTGTGTTTGTGCATGTGCGTATACATGTATGTGTAGATGTTCATGCGTGCGTGCGTGCTTGCGTGTTTCCGTTCGTGCTTGCGTGTATGTGTGCGCACGCGCGCGCGCGCGTGTGTGTTTGTGTGTGTGTGTGAACATGCATGCATGTCAGTGTACCTTACAATTAATTGGGTGGCTGCATATTTTCATGTGTGCCTGTGCGTCAGAGAAAGACCTGGGCATAAAGTGAATGAAGGGTAGGCCTAGTTTAATGATCTCAACGGCCATGTGAGTCATTTGTCCTTCATTCTGAGCCTGGGAAAGGTGCACTGCAACTGCTCAATTAGCATCACCGCTGGCACAACTGCAACGACACTTTGCAAAAAAAAAACAACAACAAAAAAACAACAAAAAAACTACATGTCTGTGACAGGGATGGAACCACGCCCTCTTGGCCAGTGGCCAATTCCACAACCCACACAGCCAAGGTGACTGGTTCGTTCATTCATGCAATTACCAAGCGCGGTATAAGATTGTGGACATTTGGTGTTATTACATGATATCAGCTTGAAATGCATTGAGCATGCACAGCTGTAATTGCCTTGCTCTGTCCATTTTGTTTTTCTCGTTTAACGAGCATGCATATTCCCACACACTCATTCACCCATACACTCACTCACTTACTTACTTACTTACTTACCTACTTACTTACTTACCTACTTACACACTGTCTCTCTCTCTCTCTCTCTCTCTCTCTCTCTCCTCTCTCTCTCTCTCTCTCTCTCTCTCTCTCTCTTTTCACACACACACGCACTCACTCACAACAACACACACACACACACACACACAACACACTCACACAGATACACGCACATACACACACATGCACTGACAGACCCCTGTAACCACTATAAGGTGTAATGTGAATAGATTGTACTTTGAGTAATCCTAACCGCTTCTGCGCTTTACAATAATCATCTTTTCCCCATTTACTGTTTTCTCTCTCTCTCTCTCTCTCTCTCTCTCTCTCTCTCTCTCTCTCTCTCTCTCTCTCTCTCTCTCTCTCTCAGAGTCAGTGGTGGTGTCTGTCTCTCGAAGTGTGTGTCATCATCATTTCAAAAGAGTGTTCCATCATGTCCTGTCAGCAAGTAACATTATAATCCTATGCATGTCATTAGTCTTCATATGCTGTGCTACGATGGCTCTGTCTGTCTGTCTCTCTGTCTGTCTGTCCCTCTCTCTCTCTCTCTCTCTCTCTCTCTCTCTCTCTCTCTCTCTCTCTCTCTCTCTCTCTCTCTCACACACACACACACACCATACACACACCATATCATACACACAGACACACACAGTGTAGACACACGCACGCACGTACGCACACATATCACACCAACAAACACACAGTCAAACACACACACAGACACACACACAGACACACACAGTCAAACACACACAGACACACACAGACACACACACAGACACACACACACACACACACACACACACACACACACACACACACACACACACACACACACACACACACACACACACACACACTACTTGTATAATAGATATGAAAGCACAGGTCTGGAGGAACTGACGGCGATAAATCCTTTCTCCCTTCTATTTCTTTTGTCTTTCACTCAGTCTATCTTCTCCCTTCCCTTCTCCTTGTGATCCACCATCCCCAATCTTCCCCCCTCCTCTCCTTCTATCCCCACCCCCACACCTCTTTTGCATCACTCGTGTTTCACATTAGACCCTTCAGTTGAATGGGTTTGGGTTTTTTGTTGGGTCTTTTTTCGGGTGGGTGGGGGGAGGTATTCTTTTTTTTGTCAGGGTTGGTTCATTTGCGCGCGCGCGTGCGCGCGTGTGTGTGTGTGTGTGTGTGTGTGTGTGTGTGTGTGTGTGTGTGTGTGTGTGTGTGTGTGTGTGTGTGTGTGTGTGTGTGTGTGTGTGTGTGTGTTCTGTGTGTGTGTGTGTATGTGTGTGTGATGGCCTACTCTTTCGAAAATCGGAACAGGATTTAACGTGTGCGCAAGATATTCTGCGTGCTTACACACACGCACGGTCGTGAGTGCGTGCGTTGTGCGTGTGCGTGTGCGTGTGTGTGTGTGTGTGTGTGTGTGTGTGTGTGTGTTGATTGGTTGGTTGGCTGGTTGGTCTTTTCAAAGGTACTAACACCGGTTGGCTCATCGTTTTACAATTATTTGGTCATGGCCATGATTATTGGGTAGAAGGCGTAGTGCCTCTTCTCCTGCGCTGGTCACTCTCCAGGAGGTCTGCCCACTGGCCTCAACCGGCACGTTCTGGCTTCAGGGCAGCTCATGAAAAGGCTTATACATATGATTTGCTGGAAAAAGGGGGGCAGGAGAATGGACTACACATACAGCAAATGAACAATAGAAAGGAGGGGCAATAGAGAGGTAAGGGAAGAGGCTGAAACAAAGGGAGTGATAGGAAAGCGGGAATTTCTAGTACCGAATTTCCAGAAAATGGGGAGGTATTTTTATACTGAAAGAGCCCACTGCATCCTCACTGAGGCACTGGGTATGTTTGCTTTGGTATAATGAAAAAATAAAAGGAAAATGATTTTGTAAATATTAAGAAGAAGACTGTTTTTTCAAAATTATTATAGATCAAAAACAAATCTCTGGACAGATATTATCAGAGCTTGTTTCAAGATCAGAAGAAGAAAGAAGAAGAAGAAGAAGAAGAAGAAGAAGAAGAAGAAGGAGGAGGAGGAGGAGGAGGAGGAGGAGGAGGAGGAGAAGAAGAAGAAGAAGAAGAAGAAGAAGAAGAAGAAGAAGAAGAAGATCAACAATAACAACAGCAAGACTGTTGTGGCTGCTTCGGCTACTCTTGCTGTTTGGTTGGTGCTGGTGATCATGAAGATGATTGCAATCATGATCATACTGGTGATGGTAATGATGATAAACACTGACAACACCAGAATCAGAAACAACGGAACAAAACAAAAACAGCAATCACCACAGCAGGTTAAATACATAAGAAAAAAAACCTACATTTAATTTCTCAGCAAAAACATAACCGAAATAAAACAACGAATAAACAAAACCGCACAGCTGCTTTTTAACTCTGGCCTCGATCTATCTACAGCTAATAATCCGATCGTTCACATCTATCCACCGCCACCCCATCCCTCCCCTTCTCCGCCTTGGCCCTATCCCTACCACTCCCTCCCTCCCTCTCCCAGCAAACGCTTTCCTTATCTGCTGGGGACCGGGAGGGAGCTCATCCCCTCTCTCCAAATCCCTCTCTGGCCATGTCGGATGTTAGTGGAGAAATTCGCCGCGGTGGGGGGGACGATAGTCTCCTAGAGAGCTCTGTGTGTGTGTGTGTGTGTGTACGTGTGTAAAGGGGGGGGGGGTCTGTGTGTGTGTGGAGGTGTGTGTGTGTGTACGTGTGTAAGAGGGGGGGGGGGGGTCTGTGTGTGTGGAGGTGTGTTTGTGTGAGTGTGTGTGTGTGTGTGTGTGTGTGTGTGTGTGTGTGTGCGCGCGTGCATGCAGATGTGTGTGTGTGTGAGCTCTGTGTATCTGTGTGTGTGTGTGCGCGCGCGCGCGCGCGCGCTCAAGTGTGTGTATGTGGGGGGGGGGGGGGTGAGTGTGTGTGTTTGTGTTTGTGTGTCTGTGTGCGTGTCTGTGTGTGTGTGTTGCTGTATGTGTGTGAGCTCTGTGCATGACTGAGTGTGTGTCTGTTTGTATGTGTGTGTGCGTGCGTGCGCGCGTGCGTGCGTGTGTGTATGAGTGTGTGTGTGTGTGTGTGTGTGTGTGTGTGTGTGTGTGTGTGTGTGTGTGTGTGTGTGTGTGTGTGTGTGTGTGTGACACAGTCAAACTTTTTCTGTGTAGATGGTACATTGACCAATGCATTTGCTCTCTTTCATCAAGACTTCTGAAAGAGACACGCACAACAACACACAGGGCTTTTAAAGAAGAAGAAGAAGAAGAAGAAGAAGAAGAAGAAGAAGAAGAAGAAGAAGAAGAAGAAGAAGAAGAAGAAGAAGAACAAGAACAAGAACAAGAACAAGAACAAGAGGAAAAGGAAGAAGAGGAATTAAGAAGAAGAAGAAGAAGAAGAAGAAGAAGAAGAAGAAGAGAAGAAGAAGAAGAAGAAGAGCAACAACAAGAGGAAGAACGAGAGGAACAAGAAGAACAAGAAAAAAATAAAACAAGATCAAGAACAACAATTACTACTGCTGTTGCTGCTGCTGCTAATACTACTAAAACAACAGCTACTACAGCGACTAAAACTGCTACTTCAAACACAGCATAAAGGAACAAAAAGAATAAGAGTAAGAAAAAAACAAAAGCAAGAAGTACAAGCCTAAGAAAAAAAACAAACTCTAAGAGGAACAAGAAGAAAGGAGTACAGGTAGACAGATAAGAGACGAGAGCAGTGAGGATATGATGGGACTATGACTGAGGAAGGCTGAGGCACACACACACACACACACACACACACACACACACACACACACACACACACACACACACAACACACACACACACACACACACACACAGCAGTGGCTTTGGCTTCCTTGAACTGCTGCATTCCAGCACTTGCAAAGCTAATTCCCCCCGACACTTACAGCCTGCTCCTCATCAACAGCCTGCAGAGACAAACACGCCTGTTGTGGCCTAAACGGGTTGTTGTCCTTAAGTGGACAGGCTCAATGGAGATAACAATTCCCCTCCTCCTTCCCTGGTCTGGAAACTTCCTGTGGAAACTTGCCTTCTCATTTCTTTAACCAGGAAGGCTACCAATGCAAGTTCAGAAAATCGTGAGAAAAACGATTCAAGGCCTGATAGCTTTTATTGTATCTGTTAAAGTGCAAATCAGCAAAATAACAGATTTTCCCAGGAAAGTTAAGCAGTACACGTTTTACGTTCGCACTCTCGATTGAGTTTTTATTTGTTTGATATCTTTGTATTTTAATTATTCTCTGTCGTGTTTTCACGTGTGTTGATATTTTGTTAATGATAATTATATATGTTCAGGTGATTTTGTTTACTGAAATCCTCTATGTCCCAAGAGGGATCAAATGCGAATTAAATCTTGAAATCTTGAAATCTATGAAACGATGACGATGTACAAAGCAGTTTAGAAACTTTTTCTAGTCACTTTTGGGTCGGGTTCACAGAGTTGAAGGACCTCATCCAGTTAAGGACTAAGAGACCACATAAGGACACCCCACACGTCCCCTCCTCTCTCCTCGTCTTCGCCAATGGTGCCTGGCAGGAGTGCCAGAATGCTGTTGCTCTTGTTTCGCTCTCCGCCTCACAGCCATTGTCTCTCTGGCACTGTTACATAACACGGAGCAAACAAACATGCACGCAGTCTTTCCTGATCAAGTCTTTGGTTTCCTGTGTTTACACACACAGGCCGTGGAGACAGAGCTGAGCAATAGTTTGTCACTTCACGTCTGAGATAATTGGGGGTTCTTTTTAGCAATAATTTGTCACTTAAGTCTAAGATATTTTGGGCTTTTTGGCAGTAGTTTGTTACCTCATGTCTGAGATACTTGGGTGCTTTTTTTAGCAATAGTTTGTCACATCACGTCTAAGATACTTGGGGTTTTTTTTAGATATTTTGTCACTTTACGTCTAAGATACTTGGGTTTTTAGCAATGGTCTGTCATTTAAAGTCTAAGATACTTGAGTTTTTTCATCAACATGTTCTCAATATTTTTGTTATCATCAAGTATGACTTTGAGGAAGTTTTTTTTAAGTTAATGATTGTGCAGAATTTTGTAACGCTTTCTGCGCATATGACAAATCATGTTCTGCCTTTTTCCAACTTTGATGTGACCTACTTGATTTATTTTTCGGTTTTAAAAGAAATTTTATAGTTGATTATGAAAGACTTAATAAACTTTGAGATGAAGCCAATATATGATTATGGTGATGTTTACTACCACAAAACCAACTTAACAACTGCCTCTAGTATGATTTTTAAAATACATATTATGTAGCAAACTTGATTCCATTTTAGACTATCAAATACCATGTTTGTTTCCTTAAGGTTTCTCCATTTATCAGAAAATGTTTCTGCT
>CM060335.1:9348005-9353005 GCA_030674155.1 Stramonita haemastoma | reverse complement strand
TGTGTGTGTCTGTGTGTGTGTTTGTGTCTGTGTGTTTGTGTCTGTGTGTTTGTGTCTGTGTGTTTGTGTCTGTGTGTCTATGTGTGGGCTTTTTAATTTTAAGTTCAAGTCTACTATCTCGAGGTAATGAATAAGCACTAATTTGCTTTTTTTTTACATCCGGTCTCCGCGTATATGTGAATTTGCAAACTTTTGTCTTCTGTTCCCACTGGCACACAATGGCTATCCATTCTGAGGGCGAAAAAAGTCTTAATGTATGCGCAAGATATTCTGCATGCGTTAGCTCACATGACTTCGATTTAAATTCATTGTCTCACCCCATCTCCCTGGTTACCTAGTTCACTCTGTGGACCTGAACAGACAGTAAGTGACAATTCATGTAGCCCTCTCCTGTTACAGGCCGCTCTATGGGCTGACCTAACAGCGCTATAAAAGCGAGTACTTTTGCATAAACCCTGTCTTTTGCCTGACCCCCAGTTACACAGCAGAGAGAGGGATCAAAGGCTCTGTCACGAGGTGGCGATTTTCTCTGAGGTAGTTTACAAACTCTTGGGTCCCTACTTAGTTGATTGTGGTGTGTCAATACTCTGGGTTTTACGAGAAAAACCTTACAATGTGAAAAAACATCAACGTTTAATCATGTAAAGCCTGTAGAAAATGTTCCAGAATGGTAGAAAGAAAAGACTATGTGGCGGATGGCCGGATTATGAGTGTCACCTAAGTTGAAAAAAGAAAGGTTTTTTGTTGCTGTATTTAGCCCTCACAAACACCAAGAAGTAGTCACGGTTGGCTCACAACAGTCGGCTAAAACAACTGGTGCTTGCATTTGGTGGTGACAATGGCCGATACATCTGGACTGGCCAAGACTGTCCTACAGGGAACAGTACAAGGAGGGAGACGAAGAGGCAGACAGAGGAAACGATGGGAAGACAGCATCAGAGAGTAGACAGACCTTGGGTGGAACGACCTACTACGGAAGGCGGAGGACCATGAGGAGTGAGGGAAGCTGGTTGCAAAATCTTCAGTGGTGCCCCCACGGTCAGCGGGACTACGGGACGAGTGAAGGTGAGGTGAAGGTGAATGGCAGGTATGGAAAAGGAGATGGTAAACAGAGCTGGGGGATGATGAAAACAAAAGGGTGTTTCAATAGGAGTGAGGGTGGATTTCATCTCATTTTCCTAGGATCTGGAGAGCTGAGGCTGCATCAGCCCCACACACCAGACACTGATCTCTGCAGCTTGATTAGCTCTGACAGCGGGGGTCCTGTTTCCTGTTGCCTGCTTCTGTTTGTTTGCTCTCTGGTGTGCAACGTTTTGAACATAATTATCTGGGTGAATGTGGTACATAAGATTTGTTTCTCATTCTGGAATCTATTCTGAAAAAGTCAACCTCCTATACCACCCTGAGAGTGAGACGCTTGTACGTTTGTTAGCTTTCCAGTCAGGCTTAAACTCTTTTGAGTCCTTCCTGTGTTTTTTGAACCATGTTACATTCTATACTGTTAATATTTTGTGTGTGTGCATGTGTGTGTGCGCGCGTGCCCGTGCGCGCGCGCGTGTGTGTGTGTGTTATATTGTATTAGATACAAATAAACATTTGACAGTTTTAAACCTCTTTGAGATATTACGATTCTCTGAAAATGTTTCATAGATATAGTAAATAGCAGTGGCATGTCAACAATGCACTAAAACCTTAACACGGTCTTATGTGTAATGTTCACAGACTATGGTGTCATTTGAAAACGAATTATTTTCACATGCAATGTTCCCTGAGGCCTTCAAAACCAGCCAAGGAAAAACAGTCAAAGTAACTGACACATGGCACTCCGACCTTGTATCATACTGTCTTTATATTGCTTTTTATGATTGCTAAAGTCGAGTCTTGTGCTTTTTTGCTTCTTGTGGATCTTTGTGAGGGCTTACTCCTTCACCCACAATAAAAATATTTTTAACCTGACAACTTGAATCATATGCCCCCTTTGTTGAGCAGCATTGCTTTCATTAGTACACAGTCTTTCTGCACATTTTACTACCATGCAAGTATGCTTTTCCACTGTTAATGTGATCATATCTCCAAGAGTAATTCTCTCGCAATGCCACGAATATCAAATCAAAGAAATCCATGTCAGCAGATCAGCAGTATTTCAGACAAACATCCACACAAACTCTGATCCACCGGGTAAGCGATTCTCTGGCTGTGAATGAAACACACTTGAGGGCAAAAACCAGAATCCTTTCGCATGATTCACACATGAGCTACAGCACTCTGCATTATCCCCCATTGCCAGAAGCCTCTTGCTATCGGAAAGAATATCTCCCATGTGCTTGCTTCTTTTGCAAAAAACAGGAAGGTGAAAGCTAGAGATTTTTTTTATCATATCACTCGGAAAATGAGACGAGGATACTATCGCTCAACATCTCCCCATTACATGGGGGATAATCAAGATCTGAAAAGCTTTCCTCTCTCCTAACAGTTTAAATGTGTCAGCTGGAGGATTTATGAAATCATTGGCGCTATTTTTTCTTTGCTTTGGCTTCCTTGGCTAGAGCTCCAAGATTCATCAATGATGAGATTGTGCGTGTGCCAACTTTTGCCCACCCCACCATTACGGTAACCGCATTTCCACTTCGCTGATGGTGTCTAAAAACGACACCTGTGTGCACGCTTTTCTTTCTTTTTAATTTCGTTATCCCTCCTATTGGTACATCATTGACCTACTCTTTCGGAAGGTGGAACAGGTTTTAATGCGTTTGAAAGGTATGTTTCGTGTGTTTGTTCATACAGGCTCGCTTAACAGTCTCCACAGAAAGACTTTCAAAGGAGTGAAGTCGGTAGTGATGTTTAGTTGTAGGGGTAATTCCCTTGAATTGGTGTCTGGGTAGTGGCATATACCTGGGTCTTCAGATCTCAAGCTCTACTTTCTAAATACTAGGTTATACTGCCCCCACCTCATTTGCACTCTAATAAACACGTCAGAAAAAAATCTTTATATTTTTTCCACCATCAAAAGAATCAAGTCTGATTCATTCCATCATATCAGCATGGACAATATCTGTAACTATCTCATCCATAGCTGAAACAATAACACCTTTCCTATTCAAAATTGATGTTAAAGTGCAAGTGTGACCGCTAAAACAAACTACTTAGATGTGATTTCTCGTGCAGTGATTTCCATGATCTTAACAATAGCAAAACAAAAAAGCAAAATCAAGCTTACATTTGGTATTCTCTACCACTGCTCTGTTGAGCTCTATTGCTGTGATCCAGACAATGAGTCATTCTGCAAGATTATGTGCTTCATAGCATCAGTTATTGCTGATTATGACATTTTATTCGTTTTTAGCACGTAGGGCTATGTAAAAACAAAAAGATGAATTCATGCTATCGGGTTGGCCATATGTCAGATAAACATCGACACAAGCTCATATCCACCGGGTATGAATCGCTCATGAATAAAACACACATCATGCCAGAGAGCAGAAGCCCCTCACATGATTCACGCATGGGCTACAGCGCTCTGCCTTATCCCTCCCTCCCTGCCGCCACAGACAGCCTGGTATCGGGAAGAACATCTCCCGTGTGTTTGCCTCATTGGGGGGAAAGACAAGCAACAAGAATTTATCATATCGTTTGGGGAAGTGAATTGCAGTTATTATCTCCTAGCATCTTCTTGTTACGTGAGCGATGATTAGGGTTGAAGCAGGTTTTCTCTTTCATAACTGCCCGAATGCTGTCAACTGTGTGGTGTTGTGTTGTTGTTGTTTTTTTTTTTTTTTTTGTGTGTGTGTGTGTGTGTGTGTGTGTGTGTGTGTGTGTGTGTGTGTGTGTGTGTGTGTGTGTGTGTGTGTGTGTGTGTCCGCGCGCGCGCGTGTGTGAATGTATGTGTGTGAGTGTTTGTGAAAGAGAGAGAGAGAGAGAGAGAGAGAGAGAGAGAGAGAGAGAGAGAGAGAGAGAGAGAGAGAGAGAGAGAGAGAGAGAGAGAGAGAGAGAGAGAGAGAGAGAGAGGCATGCTTGTGCAACAATAAAGCCCGAATACTTTAACAGAAATAACATTTTGTGTCATGCTCCTTATACACGCATATTTGTCATCCTTTTTGTTTTAATATTCCCCGAAAATCCAACAATGTCTTTTAAAGTACTTACACTATCCCAGATGTGCTAAAAAGTATTTCAACTAAAGTTAAACAATAACGGCAGTCACAAAAGCAATACAACACATCCACCAAAAAGAAACAGCCGTAACCGTAACACAATCAAAGCAGTATTTGTTTTTGTATGGTAAGGATTAAAGGGGTGAAGGACAACTCAGAAGAATAGATTTTTTTTAAAATTTCCTATCATACACTCATTCCTCTCTCTCTCTCTCTCTCTCTCTCTCTCTCTCTCTCTCTCTCTCTCTCTCTCTCTCTCTCTCTCTCTCTCTCTCTCTCTCTCTCCTCCCTCCCTCCCTCCCTCCCTCATTTAACCTGTTGACTCCCTTAAAATGATTAGATGTTGAGTGAAAATACATGTCACTCCTCTCCTTTCTATCTCGCCCATTTAGCTAGCAAACCTGCCAGCCCTGTAGAACAAAAAGTGTAGTGACATAAGCCCTGTCTTCTCTCTGACCTCCTGCCATGACATAAAGGGGATTAAGGACTCTGTCACAAAGGGATGATCTTGAATTAAGCGGTTTACGAGCCGTTGTGTTTTTATTCAATTACGCTTCTCTGTGTTTTGTTGCAAACCTTCAAGCAAAGCTGCGAGAATCGTACAGTTTTAAAGCAGCAGTCGCAGAAGAAGAAGAAAAGTCTGGGAAACACGGGTAAGATTGGAAAAAAACCCTCTAAAGAAGCAGGTTTACCTGTACTACTACACGGAGAACAGGGAATGATTTACTATTGGCTCACTTCAGTCAGGGAGAAAATGATGCTAGTAGGTAGCAATAAAGATGTCAAAAGATGGGTTGGGATATAGGACAGAGCCTGAGTAGAATGTAAAGAAACTAGAGATGTTTTTCT
>CM060335.1:9328005-9340505 GCA_030674155.1 Stramonita haemastoma | reverse complement strand
CACACACACACACACACACACACCAAAACACACACGCACGCACGCACGCACGCGCTCGCGCGCGCGATGAAAAGATCCCAAGTAGGAAATAAGTGCGTTTTGAGACTGGATTAAAAAGTATCAAATGTAGGCTGTTGGTGAAGTGAGAGAGGAAGGTCATTCCAGGTGGATGGACCAGAAACAGAGAAAGAGTGATGGCCAACGGTGGTTTGTTTGAATCTGGATGTTGGGAAGCACAGAGTATCTGCGGCTGAACAAAGGCAACGGGATGCAGTGCACAGTGAAGACAGGTACAGGGAGAAGAGGGCGCAAATTTGTGGAGACATTTGAAACGGAGGGCATTAGCTCCTCAATGTTATTTTCTGAGATAATTCTTTTTCTGGAGAGGTGGGGGAGGATTAGAGGGAAAAGCTTAGCTCATACACTTTCCTAAGACGTGAAATGTACACGTGTGTGGATGATTGACAGTGAATGTTGCCTTCTTCTCATTAGCATCGATATTGCGAGGGTGTTAGCTGGTTTGCTCTCTTTCACTTTTCCTTTTTGTCATTTCTTCTGGCAGATTGATCCAATCATAAGTTTCTTCATTTCGTCTGTGGTAGAGCCCCACGATGTACTTTCTGTCTGTCTCTGTCTGTCTGCCTGTCTGTCTGTCGGTCGGTCGGTCTGTCGGTCGGTCGGTTTGTATGTATGTATGTATGTATGTATGTATGTATGTATGTATGTATGTATGTATGTACGTACGTACGTACGTACGTACGTACGTACGTACGTACGTACGTATGTATGTATGTATGCATGTATGTATATGTGCGCACGTGCACGCGTGCTTGCAAATACATGTGTTTGTTTGCGTGCATGTGAATAGGCTCCAGGTATTAACTACACCCCACCATTCAATCCACAATGTGTAGGATTAAGGAAAGGCTCAGAAAACTTTTACAGTCTCCGTTTGAGAGAATCTGCCCATCACGAAAAAAAAACTGGAGCAACTAACTCAAACAGACACAGCAATGGTGCATGCATAAGTAAAGGTTGCCAGAATAGAGCAAGGCACAGTACAGTGAAAGGTGAAGCCAGAACCCAGTCCAGTGAAGGAGCGTTACGTCAGTCAGCACTGAGGTCTGCAGGGAAGTCCATGGCAACAAGTCAGGTCTTTCTGCCAAGGATTACTGTCAGTTTTGCAAAGCTAGGACTGGGAGTACTTTAAGATTGCCTGAATAAGCCACAGACAGCCGTCTTTTTTTCTTAAAGGAGCCGTTTCTTCAAAACCGAAAAAGTACCACCGCCATTACCCCTCCCCCTATGACTATTACCACCACCACTACCACGACAAACAAAACTCTTTTTCGGCCAGAAGACAAATTAATGATGACAGTCTTGCTCAGATAAACATCTGCAGCAGAGTATACAGCCCACTCAACCTCAACGATGACTAAACGTTGGGTATGTTGAATGATGACTTGTGGGTGGAGAAGGAAAAGAACAAAGGACTGGAAATAGACAAAAGGAAGAAGACAATGCAGAAGGAAGAAGGTGAAGTAAGACAAAGAGAAAAAGAGAAGGCTGTAGAAAAAGGTTTTACACTGACACACATTCTTCCGTTACATCTGCAAGGAAAAATGCCAAGGTGACCTTTCTGAAACCATGTCAATGGCTGATTTCTTTTTAAATTGCACACGCTATTGTGAATTCAAAATAGAGTAACCTTTTTTCTATTCAGAATAAGCCGTTTCCTTTTGCCACTTCACGGTTTGTGAAATCAATGGAGTATTCATAGCGAATGACACACACTTTGTTTTTTAGAACGAAAACACAGATGTGAAATATAGGAAGAAAGAGAGCATGGAGAAGAGGCGGAAATGCTTTTACAGCGTTTTGTTTATGATTGTGACAGCATGTAAAAACGTCTAAGCAAACATAAAGGTGATAGACAGTGAAGAATTCTCAGCAAACTACAAACATTATATCTATATATAACAGATATACCACATAACCTACCTAATGACAACAGCATACTTGAACTCTTATTTCTAAAATAATAAAAAAAAAAACTCCAGCTTTAGTTTGTAATGAAGTAACAAAACCTTAGCGATAATCCATATACGCTACACCCAATCTCCTAACCCCTATAGCATGTTGAAAAACGATTAAGATGATAGCAAACTATATCCACAAATTGGTTGATCTGTTGTTTGATGAACGTTTAATGCTCCGTATTTGTCATTTAAACGTCTCATAGCTATTGCATGTATGTGTGCATACTACATACTGGAAGAAACAGGCGATTGCTTGTATCCATGCCACGCATCAGGAAGAGGCAGACAGTCAGACAGACACAGAGAGGGGCAAACAGAGCTGAATGCAAACGTGTTATCCCCTGAACAAAGCAACAAAGGGACAGACAGATCGATAGCACTGTCCTCTCAAGTCTTTTGTAACCGTTCTATTCCTGTTGTCCGCAACATCACACGTATCACAGACACCCAGCCAAGCATGGGAACCCGCACTCTGGTGCAAGCGTGTTCGCATGGGCGTGCAAACATGACACTTGCGTGCATTAATCTCAGCATGCACAAATGAACACGCGCACACATACACACACATGCACACACACGCACGCACGCACATAGACAAACACACACACACACAGATGGAGAAATGATATGCTAAAGGGTTAATATCCAAAGCTGTAATAATAACCGAGGCATGTAGGCCACTATCAGCACAGTGATAAGAGAATTTGCATACGATCTAGTCTAGTCTTACTAGGCTGAAATTGCTCTTCAACATTACACAATTAATTGTTTGTTTCTGCAAGTCGAAATGCCAGGTAAGCCATCAGCTCAGTTATAAATGTATTTGTCTATAACACACACACACACACACACACACACACACACACACACACACACACACACACACACACACACATATTCAGAACAAACTACCTGTGTAAATGACTTTCATTTTCTTCTTGTTGCAATCTGCATTGTTGCACACACCTTGTGTATCATTTCCTCGTCCAGAGAAAAGCAGCTCATTAAAAACAGCGCCAAACAACACACTACAAAACTGGGGCAAGATCCTATATGTCGTACACTAATCTAATGCACGATGTGATGTTTGTAGTCATTCGTTTTCTTTTTGTTCTGTGTTTGTTTCTGGGTGTTATGTTCTATGCTAAGTGTCGGTGTTATTCATTCCAATGGTTATTTCAAACAGACCGGACTCAATCACACCCAGGTTGGTTCTGTCGCACCCTGACAGCTAGCCATCTCCATGAACTGAACAATGTTTAACTGCTGTGAGGCTACCCACTAGGCGAGGCCCTGCACTGCTGGGTTCCTTTGATGAAGTGACTGTTCTGTTCCAAAATACATTGGACATATCTTACTGGAGTTCATGCAAATGACAGTGACAGCTTCTGTACAGACAGTGGCAGTGGGTACTTATTTTGGAGTGTTAACGTTCTCCACGTACCTTCAACTGATTTACACATAACACTAAAAAGTTACACTCTATTTCGAAATCAAGCGCTTTGATTTGTTTTTACAAGAGATAGCGCTATATAAATTCCATGTATTATTATCATGATTATGATTGTGATGATTATGATTATTATTATCATTATTATGATTATGATTATGATTATTATTATTATTATTAAATCACAATTACAGAAATATATCCGAGAAAAACGTTGCTTTCTTTGAATAAAAACCAACAAACGAGCAAACCTAAAGCAAAAATCCTTAGGCCATTAAGTTTAGGACCAGGCCCAGTGTCTTGATAACCGAACTGTTTTTTTGTGTGAGTGTAGCAATCTCCATTTCTGTATATATTGTGTAGCTTTGTTTTCTCTTCAGAGGAGCAAACAGACAATGGAAATGAGGCCAGTGGAGACACCACAGAATCAGAGCAGGATTCCAAATGTCAGACATGAAGAGCAAAGAGCCCACAGGCAGTAACGGAGCCCAGGTGATAATGCCAGTTTACTGTTTACTGGAGCAGACAGCTACCCACATAGTTATAAAAGACAGGATTGAACAACAATTACTTTTTGTTGTAAAAGTGGCATAGGACATAGCATGGTGGTGCAAATGTCAACTCTACACATGATCTGACTGCAAGATTTCCAACACTTCAGTTCTGATAGAAAATGTGCAAGTACTTTTCTTCAGATTATTATAGAATAACCTCCTCCTCCTCCTCATCCTCATCATCATCATCATCATCACCCCCACCACTACCATCACCAACATCATCATCATCATCATTATCACCTTGAACAGTACCATCCATAATATCAGCATTTACACCTACAAGAATAAAAAGGATACGGCGATGAAAAATTAGAATAAATAAAACAAGACACAACAAAGGGCGTAACAACCAACAAAAAAGAAAAATAAACATTGAATGAAGAGATAAAAGAAAAAGGAAATGAAGAAAGAATGAACGTAATTCATGTCACTTAAAGGTGTAGAACACTCAACCATGAAGACTGCATCAGGCCCAGAAATAAAGAGAGGGGGGGAAAGAAGAAGAAAAGAAAACAGATTAGAAAACAACTGAACAGAAAAAAAAACAGAAAAGAAAAGAGCTGCCCTATTCCAGTTCAATTGCTCCCTGTGGTTTTTCTTCCCTTTTCAGTCCATGTCTTCCATTGCTTCCAATCACCTCTATCCCCTTTTCTCAAGCAAAGGGTCTCGCAATCATCTTATCCCAAGGCTTGACAACGAGTGCTGTTTTTTCACATGTATGTCCACACATACTAGGGAACATACATGTATCTAAGCATAATCATCATAAGAACCCAAGATTTCCCCAGCCCAGTGAATCATGCACTGAGCAAACGCCTGCACAGTATATTACAGTCATGATACTTCATTGTAGACTTTACCCTTCTCTTATTTCTGTTTATAGGACCTTTTCTGCTTTTGGGGCTTCCAATGATGACTGTTAACGTGCTGTGTGTGTCACCTTTTTAAAAATCAATATTAACCAGAACAATATGAATCAATGTGAGTACCATGTTTGGGAAAATGAAGAAGTCATTATAAACAGCTTTATTTCTAAATCAAACGAACTAATTAGCTACAGGAAAGAAATTAGTCTGTATCAGTAATTACGATGCCGTAGTTCGTAATGCAATCACAGTTAGCGAGGCGTACAGAAGGTCACGGTTAACTGGCACTGTCATTACAGCTTCACCGACTTTACTGTCTTTACCCAATCTCCATTTCTGCACACATCTCGGCAATTTTTCCTTCCGTCCTCAGGGAGGCAGGCAGATGATGGAAATAAGGCAGAGGGAGACAGACCCCAGCTCTGAATCCTGAATGTCAGACATGAATAGCAATGAGCCAGCAGGCAGAAAGAAACCCAAGCCTGGATGTGTCGCTGTGTAGCTGTTTATTCCACAGACGGCTCTAGTGTTGCACATAATGCTATTTTTAAAAAATACCATGGCTCCAGAGGTCATTGCACAGCAAGGCTTATAGGGCCTTTCAACAGCAACAATGTGAACGAGAGAAATAAACATTAAAAACAATGCTTTGAAAAGCACGTTTTGTTGGAATTTTCTTCTTTTTTTTGTAAAGTTGAGGTACATTGGTTAGACTTCTTTGTTACACCACAACTTGCAAAAGAATGTTATCTAGCAAATACCTAGCCAAAACATGACTTAAGAACAAGAGCTACAAGAAAGAAAAACGGTATAAAACATAAGGGCTTGGGAAAAAAGAAGAAAATAAAAGATGGAAGAAGGAGATGGAGGTGGTGGAGGACGAGAAAAAAAGGGAGGGGGAAATGGGAGGAGGAAAGAAGAGCGATAAAAGAAGTGGAAGAAAGATGATAAAAGGAAGAAAAATAGAAAAAGAGAAAGAATTGAAAGGAGAGGACAGCGGAAAAGAAAAATGTAACTAAGCAACAAAACAAGAGTGTAGTTCGGGTGCACTAGTCTGTTGGACATGATGGCAATAGTATGAATTAAGATTGTAACGAGAGTGGCAATAACTGCATCATTGATGAATTTGACAAAGAACACAAAGAAAAAAATGACAATGAAGAGAATTAGGTGAATAATGGTAATAATGATGCTCACAAATCATTAATGTTAAAGTAAGATCATAACATACAATGGTTATTCCTGGGGTGATAGTTGATTAAATGATAGCACTAACTGTATCCATTAAAAGATAAAAACTTTTTAATGGCAAATTTGTTATAAAGATAATGTGGGAACACAGTCCAGCTCAAATAAAGAATTTTTTTTTATTAATGTCTTTGACTTAAACTGTAACTTTGATTTACTTCCAAATTTCTCATCCAAAACAATGTGGGCCCAAGAGTATCTACCGAGCATGACACAATTGAAAGAGAAGGAAAGAGAATTATAAGGAAGAAAACCGTGTAACAGAGGAAGATGACAATGGAGAACAAAAGAACGAAAAAGGAAGAAAGAAAGAATGAGAGAAAGAAATGCAGAACGTAGCATTACACAAGAAATTATAAGAAAATGAAAAGGACAGCTAGATTGTCAAAGAAAAAATTACAGAAAAGAAAACTACTTCATCGTGATGATCCAATTTAAACCATCCATAATGTTTCTTTTTCTTTCCCCCACATTCTCTCTCCCTCACTACAATCTTCATAACCCTTCACCCACTCTGGCTCACATTTACGCCAACAACAACATTTGCCAAACTAAAAAGTAAAGATCTGATACCCTACCATCAACAAACCTTCCCTTCACTTACTCCCTCGACCCCTTCCCATCTCATTTCCCTCAACAAAGGCAGAAGCCAAAACACAGCCTGGAGTATAAGCATTTCGTAGTGAGGTGCAAAGTTGTACAGAGCAGCCCTGATTGTTGCGTGAAGTGCTCGTCACCATCATAAAGCTGTCCCTCTTGTTCCCCCACACACTCCCGGCATGTTTACAGCCACAGACACAGGGGAGGGGAAGGGAGGGGGGGGAGGGGGTTACCTGGCTGCAATGCAAGACTGGGTTCAACTGGGGTCACCTTTCTCAATATAGAAAGACAATGGCTCGGTTGACTGGCAAAAGGAATGAATACAAACAAAAGTGGGGAGAGCTGGTTGCACAAACACATAATTATGCACAAATGGGCGCATTCATGTATGTGTGTGCGCGCGCACGCGTGTGTGTGTGCGCGTGTGTGTGTGTGTGTGTTTGTGTGCGTGCGTGCGTGCGTGCGTGCGTGCGCGCGCGCGCGCGCGCGTGTGTGTGTGTGTGTGTGTGTGTGTGAGTAAAAACTTGCAATGTTAATTTATGAAATTGTGAGCAGCATCATGTATGAACCTTTGCAAAGGAATTTGCTTCCCTTTTTTTTTTGCATGTGTCTTGCAATGACAAATAATTCAATTAAACTTTTTAAAGTTCTACCACTCAGCAAAATAGAAGCTATTTATCATGATGATAAAATATAATCCTCTAAATAAAGGCAATATGTCAGTATTATCTACATTTTCTTAACAAAGGGTATCTTTTTAAAGTCTGAGACCTCTGGTTCAAAGACACTGCCATAACAACTTGACCAACTTTTTCTCCTTATCTGCATTCCCACATGGACTTTGCAGTTTTTTCTCTCTCCTCCAGGGACCAGAGGATTAACATATGCAAATGAGGGAAAAGAAGACAGCAGAAAAGCAGAATCCTGAATGTCAGACATGAATATTGATGAGCCAACAGACAGTAACCTAATCCTGCCTGTAATGCCACTGAGCTGTTTATTCAACAGATTTTGTTTGGCATGAGTTGCATGTAATGGATACTTCGACTACTGTTACTATTGCTCTTATCACCATCTCCACTATTACAACAACAACAACAACAACAACAACAACAACAACAACAACAACACTACTACTACTACTACTACTACTACTACTACTACTACTACTACTACTACTACTACTTCTGCTACCACTACTACTACTACTACTACTACCACTACCACCACTACTACTACTACTACTACTACTACTACTACTACTACTACTACTACTACTACTGCTGCTGCTGCTGCTGCTGCTGCTACTGCTACTACTTCTGCTACTACTATTCCTGCTGCAAATACTACTACTATTATTACTACTAATAGTACTGCTGCTGCTGCAAATACTTCTAACACTACTACTGATGATGATGTTCTTCTGCTATCATCGTTACAACACTACAGTTGTTGCTGCTGCTTCGGCTGCAGCCGCTGCTGCTATTACTGATACTACTTTTATCACAACCAGTACACATTTACATTGCTATGCTACTGCTGATGTTTCTTCTGGTATTAGTGCTGCTGCTGCTGCTGCTGTTGTTAATGCTGCTGCATTTACTGACAATATAAAACAGCAGCAGTAGTGCAGTAGTGGAAGTAGTAATAACAGCAGCAGCAGCAGCAGCAGCAGCAGCAGCAGCAGCAGCAGTAGTAGTAGTAGTAGTAGTAGTAGTAGTAGTAGTAGTAGTCAAAAAAAGTTTAAGAAGAAGAAAAGAAGAAGCAACAAGAAATGAAGAACTTGCAAAACAATTAAGCAAACAAACATATTTCATTTTAAAAGAATGATGACATAAGCAGACACATTCATTTTTCACACTGGCACATACTTAAATCTACGAATTTGATAGTGTGATAAATGATCTAGTAATAAAACCTGCTACATGAAGGAAAACAAAAATGTGGGATGAAAAAGCATACCATTATACAAGAGAAAAGGAGAAGATGAACACAGTTAGGGAGTATAAAACAGGAGGAGAAAGCAAAAAATATGGGAAGAAAACCAACAAAAAATAAATTATATATAAAACTGCCATACACAAATTCATTTGATTTTTCTCCATCACAACCATATTTCTCATCAAGGCTACTTCTCTTTATTCTCTCCCCCACCATCCCCCTATTAAACAAGCATCCCCATTTTATCATCCGATAAACTTATCCTATGACAAGCGAAAGGCTGGACATATACAGCCCTGTGAACATCCGTAGGCCAGGTGGTTAAAAAGCCCAGGCAGAAACGAAGCCATACTATTGCCAAGTGCTGTGCTTCACAAAAGAGCCATGTGTTTTGCATGAAGCGCTCATCACACTCATAAACCTGTCCATCACCGTCCTGAAAGTCTCTCAGGTATGATACAGCCACAGAGAACCGGTAGAGAGAGAGAGAGAGGGAGAGGGAGAGAGAGAGAGACAGAGAGACAGACAGACAGACAGACAGACAGACACACACACACACACACACACACACACACACACACACACACACACACACACACACACACACACACACACACACACACACATAGAGCGGAGAAGACAGGAATGTTCATAGACACAGACAGACCTACAGTCACTAAGAGGTACAGAGAGTGAACTAAAAAGGTTTTGATTTCAGTCAAAGCCAAAGACGATTTTCCTTTTTTTTTTTTTTTTTTTTTTGCTGACACCTATATCTAGGTATTATCTTCATCCCTGGCACTACAAAAATAAACAGAGCAAGTGACCAAAGAGCATCAGTTTGATCACTGGGTTTAAAAGCCTCTTGAGTACTTTGAGTCAATACCAAAGATCATAAACCCCCATCCAATGTACCTGTGAGGTGTTCAAATTACTGGTAAGTCTGTCAGATGAATAAGAAATGTAACACTAAGCTTAAAATCAATATCGGACATTTGCTTTCACACACACACACACACACACACACACACACACACACACACACCACACACACACACACACACACACACACACTGTTTGAAATTTAATCCAGCTAACAAAACCCAGCTGAGGCCGTGAAGTTTTTCAGTGTTGACACAGAAATAACCCCAGTCTTTGTACAACACTACACCCCGTCTACCCAGTAGCGCTCTTATCGTATCTACTCATCACAGACATCCACCCTTAATAAACTCAACAAAAGTAGTGGTTTGGCTCTCATCTACCCGTTAAGCGCCCTATCCTTCTTCACCACGGCGTCAGAAGACGGTTAATGCCGTACCTGTGTACTGTGAACAAGGCAGAGTGCTGTCCCCTGATCTCTGCCCCATGTCTTATCACACACCTCGTCAGCAAACACAGGGAGGAGAGCGGGAGGGGAAAAGCTGAAGGAGCAGGAGCAGTGTGTAATAATGTTCCTCTAAAGCTGGGGTATCCTGGGCCTTAAGCCGGGTATTGAAAGATAGGGTTCCATTGATTGTGAAATTCTTCGAAGTATTCTCTCCACATTCACAGAGGCTTGTGAAGGAAGTTTGTATAATGTATTTTTCATGTCAAGCCTCTCTGGCTCCTGCAGTTAAACACTGTGAAGATCTTATACAGCTTCTAATCCAAAAGTACAAAATGATTTTGTTTACTTCCTTTAATTTTCTTAAATTATACCTCTGTCCCAGTTTTCTTTGAAAGTGTCAGACAGAGAGAGACAGGGACAGAGACAGAGAGAGACAGAAACCAAGAGTAACCCGAAACATCTGAAACATTACATCACAGTAAAATAAAGCTTCCTTGTTCATTTGTTTATTTGGGTTTCTCCGTTCTTCAGCAACAGCTTTGTGCTTCACCAAAGGTGACATTTTACAAATGCAATCGTTTTTTTACCTTCCATTCAGGTAGCCGCATTCTAACTTTAGGGTAATTATTTGTTGTAATAGCAAATTAAGATGCTGGAAAACAGCATCTGAGGTAATGTCTAAAGACATAATTCAGGTTATCACATTTCCGTCAACAACAACAAAAATTAAAATAGTAAATTCCTATGAACGATCAGAGAACTACTTAAATTTCATAAATTATAAAACCATACCTCTCAGCATCCGACTTGAAGCACTGGATATCCCAGATTATCACATTTCTGTCAAAAAGTGTATGTTATAGAGAAAGGGTACATTACTCTTTTTTTTAAAAAAGAATCGTCTCAGTAAGTTATGTAATGGTAGGATCACTTATAAGCTGACTGACTGAAAGAAAAATGACACCAAACTGTTTTCCTATGTTTTTTATATTTCTGTGCTTATTTCATATGAAACGCAGAACATTACCCAAACGCTGGTGGAGTAGGGAAAACGTCTTTCTTTGGGCTAGATTCTAACAAAGAACCACTCGAGTTTCAGTCCCGGGATTTAACCACTGGACCACCTCGCCTCACTACTGTACTGTTGGCTGCTAGTCTTATTTTTCTTGGTCACACGGAATTCTTCACTCTAAGAACCTACACAAGTGCGCACCAGTTAACTCCCTTTCTCATTCTGATTAGAGAAAGCTAAACCAGTTAGAGATGATTAACTTGCCTTTTTCTGTGCCTCTCACCAGACACTAAGCAAGTTAGGCACTAGGGACATCATTTTTCTGCATTATGTTTTTTTTTTTTAAAGTCTTTGAAAATTAAATGAAAAATCCGAAAACAACAAAGTAAAGGAAATCAACAACAAAGAAAAAAGTTGACGGGCTTGTCTCTTCTTATGGAAAGTTAAATTAGCTAGGGACATGGTAATAAAAGGTTTTGTAGTCTTAAAAACTTTGCTTACACCTACAGACAGATGGTGTTGTTCTTGGAAATAGGCCCTACTTTAAATCACTTCAGGTTTACTTTTTATTGGAGAAGTCACGTCGTACAAAACGCTTTATACACACAGCATCACATCTGCTACATAATAGACAGTTAGATGAAAATCCTTTTTTTGAAAAGATTTTAAAAGAAAACGGCAGCATAGTCTTGTAGTCAGAGTACGGGCTGTCAGTTACTAAGGGTGAAGGTTCACGTCTCTGGTAGGATGTCTATCAGAAATGATTTTCTGATGTAGTTAACATGAACTCCATTCCATTCCCCTCTATACGGTCACTAGTCGTTGTCTGTTCGTCGCTGCTGTTGTGGTGGTGTTCGTGGTGGTGGTGGTATTCCCCCCACTTTGGGGGTCACCTGGAATATGTACTCTGTCTCACACATCACATTGGTAATCACTATGCGAACAGTTGTTCAAAATACACACTATATGATGTCTATGACACATAGTAGAGCAGATACACCCTGTTGAGAGATTTCAGGACAGAGATGGACCTCCAATATTGGCTAGGCCTTTTCTCCACCAGGTAAAAATATCGTGCAGTACCTGCTGCCTTGGTGCAGTGGTTAGCACATTGGGTTACGGACTGGAAGGTTGCAGGTTCGAATCCCAAAACAGATATAAAGATATTTCAGACTCCAGGCGGTTCTAAATCAGGTTGAGTTTGCTATGGACTCGTTTGTTAAAAACACTGGTACCACACAGTCTAGCTTCATCTACTTTATGAACTCAATTTTGAGAGTGGTGCTCAAATTATTCGACCAACACTGCAGGTGTCTGTTTTTCTCAGGCCAGGTTGACGCTGGGGCTATATGATGATAGAAAGCACAGACTATAACACTGTAACACAATCTCAAAGCGGGTGCAAATCCATAGCAACAGCATCACATCAATCTCATCGAAATTGATCATCTTGGAAT
>CM060335.1:9303005-9310505 GCA_030674155.1 Stramonita haemastoma | reverse complement strand
ATGCAGGCATTCATGCACGCATACAGAGAGAGAGAGAGAGAGAGAGAGAGAGAGAGAGAGAGAGAGAGAGAGAGAGAGAGAGAGAGAGAGAGAGAGAGAGAGAGAGAGAGAGAGAGAGAGAGAGAGAGAGATACAGAGATCTGATGATATTCGTCATGCGTAAAATTGCATAGCAGTTTAAAAAAAAAAAAAAAAAAAGCTCAATAAGCGGAGCAATATAAGGATGGTGATAAGAGAATTTGCATACCTCAAGACTTTATTTCTGCTAGATTGAAAACACGTTTCTCTGCAAGTCTAAAGAGCCTACTTCAGTTACAGACCTAGCTGGTACCAAAAAACACCAAGAACAGCGATTTGCTTTATTGGCTGCATTTTTCTATGGCAGCCGGCACTGGTGTGTGTATTCTCTGTGTCACTGCCTCCCCCTGGGACAATACAAGCGGATCATGAACATGATGCAAGACAATACACCGCAGAACTGGGGCAGGCAGCATCCTAAATGTCACACAGTAGTCCAATCTAGGACGCGATGTTATTGCTTACTTGCTTGTTTGTTTGTTTCCCCTTTTTTGTGCTTTATTTATCGCTTTCTCGTTGTTCCATTTTCTGTACAGCGTCGGTGCTCTTCCTAACATCTCGTTTATCCGAACCTAAGCACGTACAGCGATGCTTGAGTTACTTTGTCTTAGCACACACTGAAAAATAGTACTCCTCATAGAGTTATCAATGTTGAGCTGCTTTGATGTTACAAACCAGGAGAGACCCTGCCCAGCTTTACAACAGTTTGATAGTGTTTAGTGATGACTGTTTTATCTTACATATAAAATTGCACTAACGATGCTTTACTACTAAAGCTAATTACTGTAGCACAGTCACAGAGACAGAGACAGTGGGACATACATTTAAGTACTGGCCATCTCTACCCACGCCTAGCTCAGTTGCATTATTCATTAACAGCCGACTCAAAAGACAGTGGCATGATATTTCAGTAAATTAGACACACAGCGGCATGTCATAGAAACTCTCGCTTTCCTTGCACAAACAAAACAGGCCATTAAATTTAAACTAACACCTGGTGTTTGAAAGGAACAACAGGTTTTCCGCTTGTCTGTAGCAATCTGCATTTCAGCACAGTTTGTATCGCTTTATTTTTTTCTCCAATGGGTCAGTAAACCATGAAAATAAAACAAAAAGAATCAAAAGAAGATTGTAAACATCGGGCATGAATAGTGATGAGCCAGTAAGCAGCAGTTCAATCAAGGTATTGATGCCTTTTAACTGTTGATTTAGCAGACAGCACTGATGCCTGTGTAAACAGAAGTCCTGCCTAAACAATGTGTGCTGCTCACTGTGGAAATTACACCAGCCATAAAAAGGTAGTGCAAATTTTATCTTTAAACAGCATCAACCGACATGACTGTCAAACTACATCTGTACGGACACATATCGTTAAAATCTCACTAGATAACTTAATCAGCATCATCATTAGTAGTAACATTACTATCGACGACAACGACAATAATGCCAAAAAGGATAAAAGTGCAAAGCAATAAAAGAGAAGAAGAAATGAAAGAAAGGATGAAGGCATGACAACAAGGAGAAAAGAGAGAAGAGAAGAAAAGAAAAAAGAATGAAATAAAGGAAGAATGAACGCAATTCATGTCACTTAAAGGTGTAAAACACCCAGCCATGAAGACCGCATCAGGTTGAGAAATAAAGCGAAGAAAAAAAGAACAAGAAAAGAAAGTAGATTAGAAAACGAGTGAACAGAAGAAGAAAAAAAACACCAAAGAAAAAAGCTGCCCCATTCCAGGAAAATTGCTCTCCGTGATTCCTTTTTCCCGTTCCCATCCATCTCTTCTATCACTATCAATCGCCTGCCTCTCTCCACTTTTTTTGAAGCGAAGAGCCCCACAATCGTCTTATCCATCAGCATGAAAAGGAATGATGCTTGTTCACATGTATGCCCACACGTACAAGGGGAAGTATGTTTATGCACAGTCCGTAATAGGAACTCCAGGCTTTACAAGTGCAGCGAATCTTGCATTTTGTCAAACAGCTGCGTACGAGATTTAAGGAAACATTCTTACTGTCTCTCTCTTTTTCTGTTTCGTTTTCCAGAACTTAGCAGCCAAGGATATGCATATATGAAACACTGCAAGCACCAACATTTAGTTCAGAAACGGCACTGAAGCTACATTACAAACACAAACAAACGATAAGAGAAGGATAACAAACTTACACTGTTACCTCAGATTACTTCTCTGCCTCATTTCTTATTCACCATCATAAGACAATAACAAAATGACATAACACAAGTCAGGGCGTAACCCTTCTTAAACAACCTGCTATATAAAGATAATACAAACAGCGGCAGTTGGCCTATAAAGCGCTCGTCACAATTACAAAGTTGTTCATCTTGTTCATCCAGTCTCCGGATTGTTTACAGCCTTAAGAAAGAAAAAGAAATAGAAAAGATGGTGTATAGTTGGAACACAGAGCTCGATTCAGCTTGGATTGATCTTACTGATAGTATGCTTGAGACACTGATTGAGGTAGCTTGAAATAGTGAAGTGACAACTTCACAAAAATGCATTGACATTGATCTCTCATTTGTACACACACACACACACACACACACACACACGCACGCACGCACGCACGCACGCACGCACGCACGCACGCACGCACGCACGCACGCACGCAAGCGCACACACACACTTTTCTCAATTAACGTTATTTCATTAATTTACTTGGGTTACCACTACCACCAAACATAGAAATACTAAATATGATTAATAATTTGGACAGGCACATTATTTTATCAATAATTAAACACAGCTCTGCTTGATAGACCCTTAATATCTTTAGATGCTAGAGATCACCGCTTGGTAATAAAATCTAACTTTGCTTTATCTATCCTATTAATCCTTCTATAAAAAAAAAAAAGTAAAAGAACGGTGAAAAAGATCAGGATTTCATTTGACTTCTTTACAACATTCTTACTCTTTTGGCTTTCAATATTGTTTAATGTATATGATGCATATGTGATTTTTATTTTAAAACCAAGAACCAACAAAAAAAATGTGAATCATTATACACATCACGATAAAAAGAAAAATATAGGGAAAGAAGTCTACTAAAGCTAATCAGAAAATCTGAAAATTTGACTACACTGTAAAAAGGAAAGTTTGTTCTGCACAAATAGTTAAGATGCAGGCTGTGATTTATAATGGAATTAGTCAGAAAAGTCAACCTACAGCAGGGACAAAAACTAGTCAGAAGGTCACGGTTAACTGGCACTGTCATAACAGCCTCACCGACTTTACTGTCTCTACCCAATCTCCATTTCTGCACACATCTCGGCAATTTTTCCTTCCTTCCTCAGGGAGGCAGGCAGATGATGGAAATAAGGCAGAAGGAGACAGACCCCAGCCCTGAATCCTGAATGGCAGACATGAATAGCAATGAGCCAGCAGGCAGAAAGAAACCCAAGCCTGGATGTGTCGCTGTGTAGCTGTTTATGCAACAGACGGCTCTAGTGTTGCACATGAGCAGAATGCTATGGACGATACTTGGTGGCATGGCCTCAGAGGCAGAGATCACTCCACAGCCAAGGATCTTCGACTTTTCAACAGCAGCTAGAGAACTCAGCACAAAAATGTTGCAAACAATGCTTCTGCAGACACGGTCTGTTTCAATTTTCTTCAGAAAGTGCTACAACACATGGAATAGTCTACTGTGTCACACCACACATGCCAGAACATTTTTAGCACATGCCTGGCCAATGGCATGACATAAAAACATGAGCTATAAAAGAAAACTAACATAAGGGCTAGGGGTTAAAAAGACAAGAGAAAGGAAGGCTGAAGGATGAGAGATGTGTGGAGGAAGAGACAAACATGAATAAAGTCCAAAAAAAAAAGAAAGAGAGAGATAGAGGAGGAGGAACAGGGGGAAAATGCGAAAGGAGAAAGGACAGAGGAGCAGGGTGAAAAAAGAATATAGTAGAAAAACAGAAAAGATGGAAAGAGGAAGAGGATAGAAAAGAACGTGTGGTAAAGACACAAATCAAGACCACGGTTTGGATTATTTACTCCCATGGATTCGATGACAACTGTTCAGCTTATGATCGTAACGAGATCAGTGGTAACTATGATAACGATGCTGACAATGATCAGAATAACAGGAATGATGAAGAAAAGACAGAAACAATTAAGGATGAAAGTGATGCTTTATAACGATGTCAAGATACAATTCCTATAATGGTCAACAATGATGTTGCCTTTATGGTGATAATGGATCTAATAGTAGATATGACAGTATCTATAAAAAGTGAGTATAAGAAACTATGTAAATGTGTTACGTCAAGATATGGAAAAATATTTTTACGCCAAATCTCTTCAGCCCCTGTCATTTTTAGGACTTCGAAACAAAGCTTCAAACTATTATTTTGTTCTTCTTTATAACAGCAAAGTCAGATATATGTAAAATTCAAGTGCACTACCAAACATTAAGAACAGAAAAGCCAAAGAGAGGTGGCAATAGAGGAACTAGAAAGGAAAGAAAATGACCAGAAAATCAGAGAAACAAAGACAGAAAGGAAGGAAGAAGCAAAAAGCAAAGCAAAGAAAACAAGATGGAAAAAATAAAAAAGAAATAAAGTTGAAAGAAAGAAAGAACAAATGAAAAGATAGTGCAAAAAAAGAAAGCAAAGAAAGCAAGAGGAACAAAAAGAAAGAACAAAACAATAAAAAGGATAGCAGAAAGACAGAAAGAAAAAAGAACACAGAAAACAGCAAAACAAAAGAAAGGAGACACCAAGGAACAGAAACAAAAACTGGGCCAGTAAAGAAAACAAAGAAGAAAAGAAGAAAACTTCTGCCCTCTGATTCAATCCAAACTACTCCTGATCATTCTGTTTCTTTTTATTTTCTCTCCACCACCGACCTCCTACCACAAAATCCTCTCATCCAGCCACATCCCTACCCTACAAAATATTCAGAGAAAAAACCCTGGAAGATCACCACCCAAATCCCTTCCTTAAACTGTTCCTCCTACCCCCTCCTTTCTCATTCATCCACAAAAAGGAAGAAGCCAAACCACAAGCTGGGGTATAAGCATTTCGTAGTGAGGTGCAAAGTTGTACAGAGCAGCCCTGATTGTTGCGTGAAGTGCTCGTCACCATCATAAAGCTGTCCCTCTTGTTCCCCCACACACTCCCGGCATGTTTACAGCCACAGACAGAAGGGAGGGGAGGGGAGGGGAAAGGGGGGGGAGGGGGTTACCTGGCTGCAATGCAAGACTGGGTTCAACAGAGGCCAACTTTCTGAATATAGAAAGACAATGGCTTGGTTGACTGGCAAAAAGAATGCATAATTGTTGCAGTGTAAATGGGGGAAATGGGAGATAGTAACAGATGTGTGTAACCATATGTACGCATGTATCAGGACTATACTATGGTTAAGCCTAATCTCCATGACAAATAAAAATCATCTCTAGTACCTCTGGTTAAAATGTTCCGCTATAACAGTTTTGACCAACTTTTTCTCCTTATCTGCATTCCCACACGGACTTTGCAGTTTTTTCCTCTCCTCCAGGGACCAGAGGATTAACATATGCAAATGAGGGAAAAGAAGACAGCAGAGAAGCGGGATCCTGAATGTCAGACATGAATATTAATGAGCCAACAGACAGTCACCTAATCCTGCCTATAATGCAGCTGTGCTGTGTATTCAACAGAGGGATTTTGCTGTGCAGAAGACTGGCATGTTTTGGACACCACCACCGTGTGTAACTACTACTACTAGATCTACTAGATCTACTACTACTACTACTACTACTACTACGACGACGACGACGACGACGACGACGACGACGACGACGACGACGACGACTGCTGCTGCTGCTGCTGCTGCTGCTGCTGCTGCTGCTTCTGTTTCTACTACTACTACTACTACTACTACTACTACTACTACTACTACTACTACTACTACTACTACTACTGCTACTGCTGCTGCTGCTGCTGCTGCTGCTAATACTTCTACCACTACCACTATTACTAGTGTTATTACTTATGCCAGTACTACTACTACTACTGCTGCTAAAATTACTACAAATATTACTACTATTTCCATTAGTATTGCTGCGACAGTACTATTGTTGTTGCTGCTACTTTTTGTGGTCATATAAAAACTAGAATTAGATAAAGAAAACGAAGAGGGGAAAGAGAGTTTATAGAGATGGAAGAACATAAGAAATGAAAGACTGATTAGGCAGGATGAGGAGAAGAATGAGGAGAAGGAGGAGCAGGAGGAGCAGGAGGAGCAGGAGCAGGAGCAGGAGGAGGAGGAGGAGGAGGAGAAGAAGAAGAAGAAGAAGAAGAAGAAGAAGAAGAAGAAGAAGAAGAAGAAGAAGAAGAAGAAGAAGATGAAGAACAACAACAACAACAACAACAACAACAACAACAACAACAACAACATGAAGAACATGAAAAGCAAGAAGAAGAACAAGAAAGAGGGGGAGAAGGAGGACAAAGAGGAGGCAGAGGAAGGGTAACAGTGAACTTTAAAAACTAATGAAATGATAAAACAAAACAAAAAAATCTCTTTTGTGAGGGAAAATAGGACAAACAATGAACCCTTTACAAACTGACTCCTGAATAAAAAAAAAATAATAAAAAATAAAAAAAAAACAAGATGTGATCTACGTACTTGTAATGAATACAACAACAACAAAAAGCGTAAGACACTAAATCAAATAAAAAAAGAATATAAGAAGACCCAAAAAACAGCAGAACAGAAAGAGGAAATGTGGGTAGGCAATAAACAAAAAAGACCATAATCATATAAATCTGCCATAATTGCCCAAAATGTATCTGATTTTCACTCTGTCACATCCATTTTTCCAGCATCATCTCAACATTCTTTTATTCTCCATTCCCTATCAAATAACCATCCGCAGAAACAGGTTATCACCTGATAAATTATCAAATAAAAGGTTGAAGGATGGAACAGACCCACATGTTAAAAAAAAGCACGAGTTTAAAACATAAGCATTCCAGGCTAAGACCTACACAGCAGCCATGAGCGTTGCCTGAAGCACTCATCACCATCATAAAGCTGTCCTACTCGGTTCTAAAACATCCCCTCTGGTATTTTACAGCCACACAGAACAGATGGCACAGTACACAGAAAGAGAGAGAGAGAGAGAGAGAGAGAGAGAGAGAGAGAGAGAGAGAGAGAGAGAGAGAGAGAGAGAGAGAGAGAGAGAGAGAGAGAGAGAGAAGGGGGGATACAGAGGAGAGGAGTGAGAGTGAGAGAGGGAGAGAGAGAGAGAGAGGGAGAGGGGGGAGAGAGAGAGGAGAGGAGAGAGAGTGAGAGAGAGAGAGAGTGAGAGAGAGAGAGAGAGACAGGAGAGAGAGCAGAGAGAGAGAGAGAGAGAGATAGGGAGAGAGAGAGAGAGAGATGAGGAGAGAGAGAGAGATAGGGAGAGAGAGGA
>CM060335.1:9293005-9295505 GCA_030674155.1 Stramonita haemastoma | reverse complement strand
CACGCAGTCTAGCCTCAGCCGATAAATTTGGAATGGAAAAGACAAATGTTGCTCCTGGCGACACTGTCCAGTATGCTGTATAAACTGTCTAGCTTCTGTACCGCCATGTCTCTGAACCTTCAAACATACTATCTATACCAGCGTTACAACCAGCCCTACTAGATTCCTAGTGGTCTGCTGGGTCATAAACTCTTATCAACACCCTAACTACTACAGCAGTGATTTCTGAGTGTTCAAGTACCAGAAAAACACCCCGACACTGTCTGCTCTGGCTGAACTACTGGCCTTGGACCCACTAAAACACGGTATTAGGCGTGACTGTCTAAATCTGTCTGCTGCTCCCAACCCCCAGATTAGCAGCAACAGAGGGAAGTGGAACGGAGCCACAGCAGACGACCAAATAGCGGGGAGGGCCCACACACCCCCACCAGACATGGGTAAACACATCCCCATTAGAGGTATGGGCACAGGGCTGTAGACAGACAAGATGGGTGGAGGAAAGCCAACGCTGTGACACTGGGTTACGTACCGACCTAGACAGCAGACTGTGGGGCACTGGATGAACTGTACAACAGACAGACAGACAGACAGACAGACAGACAGACAGACTCTGACTGGAGACTAAGCACTCCTCTTCTGACTGAGGGCTGACAAAGAGGTCAGGACACCAAGCTGTGTAATGTATGTCTTTCATTTTAAAGCCCCTGATCCTTGAAACGATTGCTTAAAATAACTTCAGTTGAATTATGTAGTTTTGCCGATAAAGAAAAAAAAGCAATTCAAAGACTTTGGGCTTTTTCCCAAATATACCCTTGATTATAAAGGACAAGATAATTCAACTTGTTTTAATCAGATCCAAATTCAGCGCATTACCAATCAGTTCACTTTACTGTATTTCCTCTTTAAAGCTTTCCCTTTGCTAGCGTTGAATAAAGATCCCTTTTCCAAAATTAATTTCTGAATGTTACTTGTACATAAGTACATAAAAAAGATTGAATCTTATTTTACAACTGCAAATGAATGATACAATATCAATAAACAATGGGAGACTAAAAACAGAGTTGTGAACGGAATGGATTTACAGTAAAAAGCAAAGTGAAAACTATCACTCCATCACTTTTTGTTCTCACTTCCAGCTCTATCTGTTTTGTCAATCTTCTATCAAAATCCTCAGGATACAATATGATTATTTCCATTTAAGTAAATTAACTTGATAATAGATCAATTCAGTCAGATTATCTGGTGTGTTTTTTTTCCTTTCTCCTTTTATAAAGACGCAAACAGACATATTTCAAACAGATACACACGACATTACTCTGGCACTGTGGTAGGTCTGCCTATTTAACGATGAAAGTTGTGTGGCCTGCCAACCTTTTTTCCGTGCAAGAAACCGTTTAGATGTGATCTGTGGAAGGGGAATGTATCATGGAGAGAAACACAGAGCACCCAAGGGACCAGTCCTCTGTTACTGTGATCCTGCAGCCAACCCAGACACCCTCTAGCACCCATGAGGAGAAGACCCAGCGGCGTTTACGGTCTTGTGTCGGTGCTAAACAGTTTGTTACTTTGGGTAGAGGGGTTTAGATGGAGAGTACTGAGAAGTAAAGTCAAAAAGTAGCGGAGACGTGACAGCGAGATGCCATTGAAGATAAGGCAGCAAAGTAAAACAAGCAAACTACAGAGGGTGTAAAAAAACAAAGAAAGGCGGAAAGGAAGAAAAATGATCAGAGCACACACACACACACACACACACACACACACACACACACACACACACACACACACACACACACACACACCACACATACACAACTTCAACAACAATAAATCTAGATGGAGAAAACTGTTTAAAAGAAATAAGGGAGGTTGTATTTCAAATACTTCTTTTCATTATCAGAATTACATGTCACTGTCTCATGATGACATATTATATTCTTTACCGCAGATTTCCATAACCTTAGCAGACATGTAATGTAATCAGGTGCGCTACGTGACCACTATATAGAAGAAACAAAAAACCGACTGCATCAGTAAGAGGATATCTTCTGATGTGGATTACATGGTGACAACAAACAAGTGACCCTATCAGTAAGGAGATATCTTCTGATGTGGGCTACATAGCCGCAGCAAAGGAACACTATCAGTAAGGAGATATCTTCTGACGTGGGTTACCTACCCTCTTAGTGATCATCATACCACTACACCTTGGATTTACCCTAGTCCCTGTGGCATTACAGGAGAGTGTTTATGAGGGCATTACTGGGCATTTGTGGGGGCATTAGTGAGCATTTGTGGGCATTTGTGTCCTCTCTATAGTCATGATGCTGTGTTGGTACACCACTTTCACGGCTGCCTTCATTCCTTCATGACAATCGCCATTTGGATCTGGTGTAAGACAAAAGGCATGGCCTTAATGTATACTGCTATGACACATAGTCTCAAGCGAAGATGGGCGAGGAAGTGCTTAGCTAACCTTTGGGTGCATTTTTACTTCCTTTTT
>CM060335.1:9280505-9290505 GCA_030674155.1 Stramonita haemastoma | reverse complement strand
TTTTTTCTTTTTATCTCTTTCGTTCTTTGTTTCTATCTTTGTCTTTTTTTCTTATCCTTCGTTTTTTGTTTTGTTTCTTTCTTCCTTTTTTCTTCTCAATTAAAGAGATAAACTAAATTGCTAACCCTGATGGTCTTAATCCAGTGACACAAAGCCCATGGGCATCTTTAAGATTAGGGATGAGAGCTCCATTACTTCAAAGCTTACATTATCTGCAGTTCTGCCATTGCCTTATCTTCTTCAAGTACATGCAGAAACTCGAATATACCTATCCAGAATAAGCAGACTAAAGATTATATCATGCTCGAGCTCCTTGAAAATGTGCATGCAGAGGATAAGGTATATCTATTGATATTGTCATGTATAATATTAATTATGACCACTGATAATTCCTTTCTCCTCGTTGTCACTCTTCTTCTTTTTCTTCTTTTTTTTGCTCTTGTTCTTCTTGTTCTTGTTCCTCTTGTTCTTCTTATTTTTCTTGTTCTTGTTGTTGTTGTTCTCCTTCTTCTTCTTCTTCTTCTTCTTCTTCTTCTTCTTCTTCTTCTTCTTCTTCTCCTCCTCCTCCTCCTCCTCCTCCTTCTTACCTGTCCAACGGCTCCTATTCTTCTTCCTATTTTTCTCCTTTTCCTCTTTAACAATTTGTTTTCCTTCTCTAAAAAATTTTTCTCTCCTCCATTTTCCTCCATTCTTCTTTTTCTCCTTCTTGTTCTAACAATTCTTCTTGTTTTTCCTCTGAAATTTCTTCTTCTTTTCCTTCATCCTGTAACAAGATTTCTTCCAATTCTTCTTCTTCATCTTCTTCCTCTATTCAATCTTTCTTCCTCCTCCTCTTTCAATTTTTCGTTTTCAGTGTTTTCTTTCAGTTTTTCATCTTCATCTTCTTTCTCTTCCTTTTCTTCTTTTCTTCCTCGTTCTTCTCCTTCTTCCTCTAACTAGTTTTCTTCGTTTTCGCCTTCTCTTTTATTTTCCACCTACTCTCTCTCTCTCTCTCTCCGACATTTTTGTCTTCCCTTCTCTTTCTCTGCCATTATTCTCTTCCACTTTTTCGTACTTTTGTCTCACACTCTCTTTTCTTCTTCTTCTTCTCTCCAACTTGTTCGTCTTCTGTCACAGGGCTATAATTCACGATTCTTTTCCTACAAATTGGTGTGAAGTGCCCAACACTTGTCGCAGAGAGTGGGCACGAGCTTATGTTTTGTGCAGACCACACCTTGTGGGAGTTTCTACATGCGCGTTTGTTTGTGTGTGTGTGTGTGTGTGTGTGTGTATGTGTGTGTGTGTGCGCGCGCGCGCGCGCGTGTGTGTGTGTGTGTGTGTGTGTGTAAAAACACACTTTTTTCAACATCTTTTACTTGACGGATCTAAACGATCTGTAAATGCTTGGGTAACAGTCAAGCTGTATATCAAAGTGACCTCCTGCATTCCATTGAATCCCCAACCACATGAACACAGACATTTATTTATTTTTATATTATCTATGTATAGTTGGGGCGCACATACACACACTTTGTGCTGCGTGGTGTGAAGGTCAGTGGATGCAGTGAACATATTCCAACTTATTTCTGCTGAAACGCACTGCTGCATCTGTGTGTTGAAATACCCAGAAAAGAAATCCCGAACGAACAAAAAAAACTAAAACAGAAAAAAAGTGCCGATCACATCATGTTCTCCTATCAATCAATCAATCCCCACACAAAACACTGCCAACTTCAACATGAAGAGGGCGGGAGGTCTGTGGGAACGGCGCCCCCTGAATCAATTTCGTGTGAGTTACCTCCCCATTATATGGTCCTCAACCAACACAGCCAATCAAAACAGGGCTAACAAGACCCACTCCAAAGCAGAGTCCTCGGGGCAAGTGAACTGGGTAACCAGTCTGGGACAGCGCCGTTGATGCAAAGGCTGCAACCCCACCCTTAGCCCCACCCCACCCCACCCTCCCTCCCTCCAGCGCTTTCCCTTTTTTTCCGCTGCTTCCCAACCACGCGTTTACACACCACCGACACGGGGTGGTGCGTATATGCAAATCATACAGGTTGCGTGCCATGACCTCTGCTTGTGTCACGTGCGTACCAGTTGCTGTTTGTTTAGTTCGGTGATAGTGGAACTGAGTTTGGTAGGATGGGGAATATGTGCTTCAGTATGCTTGCAAAGGTTGCATGGCAGGAGGTAGGGGTGGTTGAATGGCAAAATGGCACAATGATCATCAGAGGTGGGTGTCGGAGACTAAACGACTATATGTGGGGGTGGGGGTGTAGATAACGACCTGAAAAAGTGAAATATCATTTCTAAAACACACTATTTTAAGTAATCTGATAACATTGACTTTTATTTTCACAGAGAGAGAGAGAGAGAGAGAGAGAGAGAGAGAGAGAGAGAGAGAGAGAGACAGACAGACAGACAGACAGACAGACAGACAGAGAAAGAGAGAGAGAGAGAGAGAGAGAGAGAGAGAGAGAGAGAGAGAGAGAGAGAGAGAGAGAGAGAGACAGACAGACAGACAGACAGACAGACAGACAGACAGACAGAGAAAGAGAGAGAGAGAGAGAGAGAGAGAGAGAGAGAGAGAGAGAGAGAGAGAGAGAGAGAGAGAGAGAGAGAGAGAGAGAGAGAGAGAGAGAGATTGAAAAGAGTGGCGTGGGAACAGCAGGACAGGAATATCCCAGGTCAGAGAAAGAGGCAGCAAAATAAAAGCACACTCGAAACATTCCCATCATCAAAAGACTTTGGTTACAGCTTTTGATGATTTGTGCAGTGAGGATCATTACATAATCTGACTCATTTTGACTCTTGGATAAGCTATGGTCAGAGGTCTCAGCAGTGATATTGCTTAATGATCCATGGTACCTTTTAGGAGAAACACCTGAAAAATAGAAGCATTGCTGCTTCACAGAAGTAAAATAACTATCTTGTGAACTAACACAGATACTATCAAAACATGATATTAAAATAGAAAGAAAACATATATTAAAGATTTGCTGGAGAGAAAAATATATGAATGAAAACAATTAGCTACAAAACTTTTTCTCCGGTGTGCAAATGATTAAAGAAACCGCCGTGCTGATCTTTAGAAAAACTGCTGAGTTTGCAGAAAGCTGGTCACTTCAGCATGAAATGATTGATTGACAGGCTGTTCTGCATGCCGTGCATTTTAACTGCCTGACATGACCGAGACAACAGCAGCATCGACCTTGACAGCAAGATCACCTTTTTCCCCACGGGAAATGTAATTCTATTTCCAACACCCACACTACCTCTACCTTCACACCTCCCCCTTTCCCACCGACACAACATTACCACCTCCCCAACAGCAGACGACACCTCTCTAATCAGTCCCCGGGGCATGCAGACACATGAGGGACTGCAGCAGAAACGTCACAACTGACACTCCAACGTCAACAGCACGGGCACCTGAGCGCATCCCTGAGGTACTCCCACAGCCCCGGTAATTACACACGTTCCTCAGCACAACTGTGGCAGCTGAAGCTGTTGGCCTGAGGGCCGTGGCCTTGAGGGGTGGGGGGAGCCTTTGCTGCAGAGCAGCGGAGGATAACTTCATTTTGCAGCCAATGATGTAGAGCGCACAATGGGTATATTGTGGTTTCTACAATAATAATAATAATCCATGGAATTGATGTAGCGCTATATCTTGCAAAAAGAAATTACACAGGTTAATCTTAGAACAGCTCATGTTGCAGAGAACATAAAGGCTTATTGAGGTTTCTGCATAGCTTAGGTTTTTCATCAGTGTTGCAGAGGACATAACGGCTTATTGAGGATTCTGCATAGCATAGTTTTCACATCAGCCAATGTTTCGGAAGATATAAAGATAAAGTGGTTTTTAAACAATTTAATCTCCACGTCGGCCAATGCTGTTGAGCACATGATGGGTCTATTGTGCCGACTCTACTCCCCTCAAAAGTCCGTTGGATGAGACTATGAACCGAGTTTCCATGTGCGAACGCACGCAGAACATTTTACGTACACGTTAAATCCCGATCCGCTTATCGGAAGAATAGGTCATTGTGTGCCAGTGGGAACAGATGACAACATTTATAAAACTGCATACACAAAGGGAACTGTATGTAGAAAAAATGCACACAAGTGATTATTCCATTATCCTCGAAATAAAAGAATATTGCGGTTTCAACATAGGTTAGTCTTCACGTCAGCCATTGTTGCAGAGGGTATAGCGAGCATAGGCTACTAGGCTCGGATCTACAAAGAACAACACAGTAAACAGTCAACGAACAAAAAACCCACATCTTGGAAACAATTTTCTGGTTTAAGATACATCTTTTCTGTCATAATTTTGGAGTTATTTCAGTTTTAGTTTGTCGAAAGGAACCACTCTTTGCAATATAAGCCGGTGAACGATCGCGGCATCTACTAAGCCAGAGAAATATTAGGAAGACATAGTGTGAACTTACAATCAAAATTCAATTTTTAAAAAGATTACAATACAACAACAAAAAATATGTAAACACACCGTTGAGACCATCCTCTCATTCTAATCACCACTCAACCCATCAACCCACCATTCAATCAGTGAGGATCAATCCAAATCCAGAAGCCAATCTGACAACAATCATCAAACCAAATCAACAGATCAATCAGCTGCAAACACAATCAGTGCTAACGACGACACGTCAGCTAGGACCAGACCGTTAACCCAAGCAATTCCCTGCAGCTAGCTGACGGCAGTGTCAAACCCATCAGACGTCCCTCCCATCTCTGACACTTCCCTCACTAAATCCCCGGCCTCATCCCCACGGACAGCGTTTTATTCCCTGCGTCAGGGTCAAGGTCCTATGGTTAGTTTCCGGGTCAGCCAGTTGCTGCCAAAGCAAAGATATCTGTGTACCTAAGACATGCTTATAGGAAGCCAGTATTTGTCCTTGGATATATACACCTTTGTAAGCTTTTTTTTTCTTCAAAACTTTGTTCAGTAACGACCATAGTAGAACTGACGGACCTAAACCGTGGTCTACATTGCTCATCTACCCATGAATGGATTATGTTTGTCCAGCATCAAATGTAAATCATATTTGACCATGGAGTTGCTTCCCTTTTCATCGACTGCAGCAATGGACTCTGGTGTATTTACTAGATATATAACAACATTTATAATACACTGAAATAGTACAATACAGCAAATGATAATAAAAGCTATGACTGCAAGAAAACTGGCGAAACAACAGCACACGCACTTACCCAGTTAGGGATTGAACAAGACCATAATTCTAGACATATTAGAAATGAAAGAGACGAATCAAAATATTTTTTTACACACTGGGTGGTTAGCTGTGCAAAACATGGATGTGTGTGTGTGTGTGTGTGTGTGTGTGTGTGTGTGTGTGTGTGTGTGTGTGTGTGTGCGCGTGTGTGTATGTGTGTGTGTGTGTGTGTGTGTGTGTGTGCGCGTGTGTGTGTGTGCGTGTGTGTGTATGTGTGTGTGTGTGTTTCAGACAGGTTGATATTGTAGTATTCCCCGAGGTAACGTCTCAAGGCCTCCTTGCCATCATACCTAATCATAGACAGGCAGACGACAGCGACTAGGGGTCCGGGCCGAAATAGCCCCAAGCACGGTGACTTTTATGGGCCCCATGGCCAGAGCAATCAGCCGCGCTGTGGGTGTCGGGGGTTCGCTTCCTGCAGCTTCTCTATTTAGCCGCCGTTACCTATCATGTGGAACTATTGTGCTGTGGTTCTCTCTCTCTCTCTCTCCTCTCTCTCTCTCTCTCTCTCTCTCTCTCTCTCTCTCTCTCTCTCTCTCTCTCTCTCTCTCTCTCTCTCGTCTCGTTCCATCTCTCTTTCTCTCTCTGTATAACCGTTGGTTTTCTTATATATAAGATAACGCTCGTAGAATTGTCTAGAAGTGGTACTGTTACACAAGGAATTGTAGAACTGGTTTTTGCATGGTTTTTATTATATTTTACCTGAAATCCCAGTCAAGTTCCAAAGTCATCATCTCAGCGCTCATTAAAATGAAACAGGTTGATTACGTACATAGTAAAGAATGTACCTACTTAAATCGGAGACAGTGATTTGACCATGAAGGCAAATATTGTTTTTGCAAACGAAGTAAGGCGGTAGGTTATGACATGAAACTTGGACCAACGACAAGCTGAGTCAGTTACTCATGTCAGCAAAATGCCAAGGCCTCCATTAAAATGTTTTCATGCTGTGAAATATTATGCAGAGATTATCTACATCCCTGACAAGCGCATGGCGGAACAACCTGTACTCTCCATTTAAGGAGAAAAGAAATCTCTCAAGATGAAGTTTGGCTGCCTATATCCATATATGTATGCATATAGATGTGTATATGCAAAGACAGAGAAGGAGAGAAAGAGAGATCTGTGTGTGTGTGTGTGTGTGTGTGTGTGTGTGTGTGTGTGTGTGTGTGTGTGTGTGTGTGTGTGTGTGTGTGTGTGTGTGTGTGTGTGTGTGTGTGTTTGAAGAACACGGAGCAAAGTTTTGATAGAAATCATTGGCACTATGAGATGATACAAAGGCTTTGACACGTCCCCGTTTTGGAAATGTTGTTGACTTTTTGCACATCCAACCCATGCTGATATAATTCTCAAGCTGGAATTTCGATAAAAGAAAGACAGATGGCCTGCGTACTTGTATCATTATTTTTGTGGATGCAATCTTAAACTTTTGAAATCAAAATTAATACGCTGAGGATAGTCAAGCTATAATTGTTATTGTTGTTATCATTATTATTATTATCATCATCATCCTTTTTATTATCACTATTTTTTTAATTTGTCATCATTATCATAATGACAAGCTGAAAAGTAAATGGCAAAATATTCTTTTAAAACTGCATCATTAACTCGGAAAATATCACACTGCAACCATAACTCAATGGCATGGAGAATCTTCGCGAAGTTTGGCACGCGGAAGGTTCGTTCGCGCACTGAAAATAGAGCGCTGCTGACCAATCAGAAAACATCGCATCCAGACATCTACATCCTGCCATCTCAGACGGCTGAAGACATTTTCTATCGACAGTAGATAAAGTCATATTGCGCATGAAACGTATCTACTTCTGTACATACCATGACCCTATTAATTAACAAAACAAGATAAACGAACAGCAACACTTTATTGCTGAAGCATAATCACCTACCGGGGAATCTACACATACGATCAGAAGACTGTATAAGCACAGTCTGCCTATACTCACAGTCACTAATTATCTGGACTGAATGAGTGCTTGTATTCTTGTTTTCTTCACAAAGATGCTTCTCCTGATATTGACGATGAAAATCAATCACGTTTTATTGTTTAGTTTACAGAGACGGGATACAGACCATCTCATTCACAATTTTTGGATATGCTTGTGTTTCTGCAATGTTGATTTCATAAAATCAGCGGTAGGATCTTTAACTCGGGAAATTATTAGTGTGTGTGTGAGTGTGTGTGTGTGTGTGGTTGTGTGTGTGTGTGTGTGTGTGTGTGTGTGTGTGTGTGTGTGTTCATAATTGTATGCACTGAAGAGATCTTCTCTTGCTGTGCAAAAAGATGGCTAAATTCATAGTTTCACTCCTAAATTCCAAAGATTTTTTGGCTAACTGTGACCCTACCCCCAAGATTGTGATCTATGTCAAATCCACATTTTCAAGGTTTTTTCCTGTTGGATGGTTGTTTTTTTTTCATTTTAGGGGGATAGTTTTTTTGTCTGTGTGATTTGCTTATTTCTTTTTGTTTTGCTGTGTACTTATTTCTAATGATAGCACGTTTTTTCACCTACATCTGTACCACAATAACCACGTCTCATACTATATGATAATATTCATGTATTAGATAAGAGGCAAAACTTGTCTAACAATAAAATAGATTTTTTTAATAAAAAAGCGTACTAAATGATAATACCCACAACAAAATAAAATCGACACCAGATTAACCCATCTAACACGTGATTAACTTATAAAAAACAAACTACTATCATGCAATGATTTGCAAATAACCACAATACTAACCACAAAATGTAGCTGTGCTGAATCTATGTAATGTTAAATGAGGGAAGAAGACAACAATCTGCGAGAGAAAGACGTGCATTAAAGAAAGAGAAAACAATGCCTTTGTATCCATCATATCCATGTTTTCAAGTCTTCACAGGTGACCCCACGGTCGCCAGACTAAGGGATGAATAGATAGATAGATAGATAGATAGATAGATAGATAGATAGATAGATAGATAGATAGATAGATAGATAGATAGATAGATAATCTATATACAGACAGACAGACAGACAGACAGACAGATAGATAGATAGATAGATAGATAGATAGATAGATAGATAGATAGATAGATAGATAGATAGATAGATAGATAGATAGATAGATAGATAGATAGATAGATAGATTCATCATCTCTTGATCGTCAGAAAATATTTCTCTAAACAGTTGATAATGCAAATCATACTTCTTCAGCCGTCGCTCCCAGACAAGTACAAAAACAGATTATGAACTGCGGGAGATGGCTTCCTTGTTGTGTGTGTCTGTGTGTGTGAGCTAGTATGTCCATTTAACGTTGTTTTGAGCTCTGTAGACAATGATGTATGGTGTTTGGCACCCCTCATAAACATAACGTCGTATATCCACCCACACACTTACTCACATATATGTTCTGTCTGTGTGTCTGTCTGTGTGTCTGTCTGTCTGTGTGTCTGTCTGTCTGTCTGTCTGTCTGTCTGTCTGTCTGTCTGTGTGTCTGTGTGTCTGTCTGTCTGTCTGTCTGTCTGTCTCTCTCTCTCTCTCTCTCTCTCTCTCTCTCTCTCTCTCTCTCTCTCTCTCTCTCTCTCTCTCTCTCTCACACACACACACACACACACACACACACACACACACACACACACACACGTTTGTGCACACAGAAAGAGACAGACAGATAGACAGGGGGAGATGGTAAGGCACAGAGAGAGAGAGAGAGAGAGAGAGGAGAGAGAGAGAGAGAGAGAGAGAGGAGAGAGAGAGAGAGAGAGAGAGAGAGGAGAGAGAGAGAGAGAGAGAGAGAGAGAGAGAGAAAGTAACAACGTGCAATCTGAACTGAAAGCATTTTTATTTCCTTATTCTTCTTTTTCCCCTGTATTTCTGGTGATTGTATAAAAAATAACCGAAGTTAAATAAAAATAAAAACGACTTTCAGGATACAATTGTAACATATGCACAAGGGGAGGTCAAGACGCTCTGCTTCGGCTTCTCCTCTTCCCCAGCCCCGTGTTTTACGGCTGGAAAAACATCCTCCTGAATAGGTTAAAGGTTTAGTTTTAAACCTGCTCTTTACAGCATTTCTTTCACAGATCAAATAACCGCCAAAGAGATAAAAACGCTTTTTCGGAAAGATCAAATATAGGGTTGACATGACACGAGTTGACACCACTTGACTTGTTCCTTCATTCTTAAAAAGTCGTTAGCGAGCTGCACTCATTTTCTGACGGCAACGGATCGCGGTTAAGTTGATTCTGGTGGAGCCCATACCCCACCAGGCAGCAGGGTGCATGCTGGGTATATTCTTGTCATCCATCACACTGGTCACAGCTGGCCTACTGTTTTATGAAAGTCTTGTGAGGTTTGAACTTGTGTGAAAGATACTCTGCATGCTTTACATATGGGACCATAGTTTATTTATTGTATGATACAAAGGAATTTCGGTAAAGTGGAGGCACTAGCAATGTGAAGTCCAAGAAAAATCCCTTGAAAGGATACCTCTGCGGAAACTCCAGCCAACAATCAGTTAGTGTCGGATCACGAACTCTAACCACAAGGATGTTCCGTTTCACACACCTACATGCTTCCATTCCATTTCACACACCTACATGCTTCCATTCCATTTCACACACCTACATGCTTCCAATCCATTTCACACACCTACATGCTTTCATTCCACACACCTACATGCTTTCATTCCACACACCTACATGCTTCCATTCCATTCCACACACCTACATGCTTCCATTCCACACACCTACATGCTTCCACT
>CM060335.1:9255505-9258005 GCA_030674155.1 Stramonita haemastoma | reverse complement strand
AGAAAGAGGAAAAAAAATCGTTGTCTTTTCTGAAAATCCCTAGATTATCTAGATATCTAATGGTTCAGGAAAACAATCACCATTTTCATGGCCAACAAATATTTCAATGAAGCCAATCAAGCCTGGATTGATCTGAACTAATTAGGTGTTCTCTTCCTGTCAAAAATGTCTTTTCTCCATGACACTTTGGGGTTTTATATTTGTAGACTGAGGGCCAAATTTTCATGATCTGGCTATCATTTTTGAAGGAGATGACAAATTAACGCTTTTCAAACAGGAAAGGATGATTTGTGTTTTCATAACAAGTGAGCCCGTAGCATACAGTCCAAAACGAAGAGTGGAAAAATGCTCTTGTCATTATGTTAATTTGCTAGTTTTAAAACAGTCTGTCAGTTTATTTACATCAATGGTAACATCTCGTGACAGATCTGACAAGAGATAGGAATTGTTTAACACGTGCTTTTAGCTTCCAGCCAGCTGCTGCCATGGCAATACAAAAGGTAATGAACAAGGTCATCAAGAGCTGTACAGCTGTTCAGCTGTCACTGTTGCTCTAGATGGTGTTGATATAGCATTCAACACAGAGGCTCCACTAAGAAACTCTGATATGCTGTGCATTGTGTTCACAGCTGCTGTGGCTGTCTTTTCCTGGTTGAACATGCCTAGTAATCAGAGAAACAATGTGTGTGGCGATCTGAAGAGGCAGATCACAGAAAAACAATGCATACTTGTATTACTGCGGGTCCACGAGTGAGCTAACTAGCTAACTAACCAATCTCTCTCTCTCTCTCTCTCTCTCTCTCTCTCTCTCTCTCTCTCTCTCTCTCTCTTCTCTCTCCTCTCTCTCTCTCTCCCCCCCTCTCTCTCTCTTTCTCTGCAGAAGATAAGATATCCTTCTTTTGGCACACATATCCATAGAATCAGACTGTAGCTATAGTCACCACTTGCTTTTTGACCAGATAGGACTTTCAATAGTATGCTGGAGGTAGATAGTCTTTAAGCTCAGGCTGATTTTAGAAGTCTATAAGCTTAAGCCCTACCATCTGCAAACCTGCTGTGGCATTATCTCCAAGTCCTCATAACTGTATTGCAGGATTTTGCCACTCTGCGAACAGCAGCTTCTTCGGCTAATTTCTGCTTCCATTTTTCTTTATGTCCTTGCTTATGATCTATCCTATTTCTCTGTGGTTGGCCTTTTCCCTGCTTAAAGATGCAATGCACGCAAGCTCTCCCAGTGAAAAGCAAAAGCTCATTTCTCAGAAATAGGACCAAAGGTTAAAAAAAGACGAGAAAGAATATACCAAAGATATTATTTTGCAATTGTGGTTAAGTGTTCCCTAACTGAATACGACCAAGATTATTTACCATATGCATACTGGCTTCCTTATCACAGCTAGTCATCACTGGGAGATCATGACTATACATTGGATAAAAAGACGGGATGTGTGGAAAATTTGATTTTTGGGGTACATCACAATATTGGCAGACATACTTCAGAGAAAGAGTAAATGACTAAATTAATGAGATGGGCTGAAAAGGGGCCGAAAAAAGAGGAACTAATAGATGATAAAACAGTTCAATTTGTGAAAGTCATCAGACACCATGTTACAGGAAAATCCTCTTTGAATATGGAATGTGTGATAACAGTGTTCTACCGTGTTTGACCATGGTACAATTTTTCAGTTTTACACACTTAAGGAAGCTGCAGATGTAATTTGTGTGCACAATATGTCGTGTGTGACTGTTGAGAAATAAAATGAGTCATAAAAAGCCATTCTCCCAAAGCTTAAACCATACAAAAGTCCCTATTTTTATCACCTGCAGAGAACATGCCTGAAAAGCTGAGTAGGACGAAACAAATCTGCTTGATGGTATTAGATGGTTGACAAGAAAAGACCCCTAAAAGAAACCTGGACCCATGTTGACTGCTAATAGTGTGAGTATGAGGCAAGCTTCTTATTTGACATTCTTTGTAATGTTCTGCTTCATGCCACTTTCAATCTTTCTCCTATCAATGCTGATAAAAAAAACTTGGGAAACAGAAAAGGGTAGTGCATAAAAGAAGGAAATACGGGTACGTATAACATAGACTGGGACCAAACAACAGCCCCTAATGGAACGCAAATATCCAGAGACGATATCAGAAAAAGCAAAGCACACATAGCAAGAATCTACCTTCCCAGCTTCGTCAAAGAATGGCAAGAGTATGTCCTTCCCTAATTGACTTCTTGCTCAGAGGAAGTTTGATTCTTGCCAGTCATCAAAGCACACTGGGACTGCAGTGTGACATTAAGCAGATGGAGGTAGTCAAATCCTGCATGCTATTCTGTCGACAAAGTGATGTGACATCTTTGGACAGAAATCAGAGACAACGGCAACAGGACTGCTGGCAAGAACTGTCGACGATATCACAACAGTCTCAGAAGATCCTACATAATTCTTTATCAACATATAACTATTCTTCAGACTACTTTTCGCAACACAGTTAGGCTTGACCTAA
>CM060335.1:9245505-9250505 GCA_030674155.1 Stramonita haemastoma | reverse complement strand
GATTTGTTTCAAACAGAATCTACAATCAATCCTATACAAGAAAAATCAATAAGAAATACCAGGTCAGGAAGACGGTGGGGGAGGGGGGGGGCAGGAGATTAAGATTCGAGAAAGGTAGGTCAGACTGACTTGATACAATCCACAACCTCATGTATCACGGCTTCCTTAGTATTTCTATTCCTTATAATTGCTGGGAAGCTTTTTTTTAAAGCAGATTTTGCCTCCACAGTACCTTACTGTGATGCAGGTTGAAGAGAGAGAGAGGGGGGGGGGATGAAAAACCGCATCAGCAACAGTTGTCTGCTGCTGTTAGATTCAGTGGATTGGCTTGTGGCTCAGGAAAGCCAAGATTCTCTTCTTTGCCATGATCAAGAGTAATCTAAACAAAGCCCTTCTTACTTTACTGGATGTGAAATAGTTGCGGTTTCTTCTCTCTCAGTTGGGCTTTTCTTTAGAACATCATTTTTCTGTTTCTATTTATGGACTGAAGAATGGTACAGAGTACTTTTTTTTCCAGTTTGTAGCTATGCTGTAAATCATTCTATTACGGTAAACTAAATCGACATCTACATCTGCAATCACCAGTCCCAGAAAAAGAAAAAAATGGGAAGGCACTGAACTTGTGGCGACGCAGTCTCCCCGGAGACAGCAGCCCGAATTTCACGCAGAGAAATCTGCTGTGATATAAAGTGGTATAGATAAATACAGAAACACCTACTAGAATATCATAATTGCCATTTTTGACAGGGTTAAGATTGAAGTTTTCCAAGTCCGTGTTTGGTTGTTTTTTTACATCCAGCCCCCATGTGTAAGCGGTTTTTAAATTGTCTGTTCTCACCAGCACACATGACATGCTATTCTAAATGGCAGAACAGGCTTTAACGTGTGAGCAAGGTGGTCTATGTGCTTGGACATACACGACCTCGGTTTATAGTCTCAGCCATGGGACTTTCAGGAGAGTGGAGTGGGTACTCATTTTAACGCCAAAGAAGAAATCCCCTTGAACAGGCATCTCAGTGGTGCCTGGAACCTAGACTCAAACCCAGGCCATCAGATCGTGAGAGCAACACCCAACACTCTAACCACGAGACTACGCTGTACCCCTTGGGATCTTGGACTTAGATCAATGAAATATTTTAAGAATCAGCGCAGTAAAAGCACAGATGGTAATAATTATCAGAAAACAGATGTTTGAAGGCACATTCATGAACACAATAAATGATCTGCGCTTCCTGCCACCTGATGATAGTAAAGCAACACAGAAGATATAGGAACAAGTACAGTTGCTGATCTGTCATCGTTGTTTCAGATGGTGTTGGATACAGCACTGTTCCCTCTCTCAGACCTTGCCAGCAGCAGTGGGGATGGTGTTACTGCATTATGCAACAGCTGCTGTGGCTGTGTTGGGCCAGGAAAGCTGGCCTAGTCATCACACAACACACTGGTCTGGCACCTTACGTCTCTGCTTTGATGGGGGTAATCATAGAAAACAACCCCACACTGAGTTACCACACTTGCTATGAATATATACATGAATGCACAGCACTCACATACACGCATGCACGCACACTCACGCGCACACGCAAGAGTGTGCATATACAAACACACACACACATGCACATACACACACACACGCACGCACGCAAGCGTGCGCGCGCGCACACACACACACACACACACACACACACACACACACACACACACACAATTAAGTTAAAAAGACGGAGACATGCAGAGGAAACCCAGATAATGCCTAGACATTGAAATTGAGAGAAAAACACAGACATTCAAGCAAAACAGACAAGCAACAAACAACACTAAGAAGGAAATAAGCCCAGAAAGAGAAAGAGAGAGAGAGAGAGAGAGAGAGAGAGAGAGAGAGAGAGAGAGAGAGAGAGAGAGAGATACAGAGAGAGAGAGAGAGTTAGAGAGAGAGAGAGAGAGAGAGAGAGAGAGAGAGAGAGAGAGAGAGAGAGAGAGAGAAGAGAGAGAGAGAGAGAGAGAGAGAGAGAGAGAGAGAGAGAGAGACATCAGCAGTCAGAGAAGCCAGCCCTCATCCAGGCCGCGTAATCCTATCACAGCTTGTTCAGGTGTCAATGCATCAACGCAACCTATGCCAGCCCACACCAGCACAAACATGGGCAGGAACAGTTGTCCTCGTGTTACACAGGAAACCAACTGTAGCCTTTTCTACCACCAATGTCTGATCAATACAGGCTTGTTATGTCCAAGATCCTTCACTAGATTCTGGAAATAGGGGCTGGTAGTCTGACAATTAGCTTTTTCTTTGGTGTGAAGTGTGATCCTTGCACATTATTTCTATTGAGAAACCTAGAGTTCATTAGTGTTTTGAATAACTCTGATGAACTGCAATGTTCTGGTATAAAGGATGCGGACAGTCCAATCCTGACTGTAGATATACACGAAGCCTATGCTATCTGAGCATGAGATACACGTCTTCCTTTGTTAGTGCGAATGAATGTTGTCTATTTCCCCTTCAATGTCTTCCTCCAGCGATTATTGAGCAAATAGGGGGATGGGTTTCAGGCATCCCGGTACCCACAAAAGCCCGGCCAGTCATCTTACTTTAAAACCTGTCAAAACGCTCATCTTCTCAACACATATTGCAATAGCTTTTTTTCTTTAAAATGGAAACTTAATAACAAGATAAACTAAACAAAAAAACAAACAAGAAGATCACCCTCAACACCTCTGCTGCAATCATTAGTCCCACCAAAAAACCTACCGCAACTACAACAGCAAGATACGTATGGAATCAATAAATAACTACGGCTGTTTTGCTTTAAAAAATGTAGCAATCTAATAATCAGGTTAATATGTTTTGCTAATGCCAAAAGCAATCTGCATCACAATAGATTCGAAACCAGAGTCCTTCATAAAAGCCAGCAAATATATTCTGTTATGGTCATTACAATAATCACTCATCAGAATCAGATCCCAAAAAGTCATTTGGTTCTCACACTCATGTAGCACAATGCAACGTCCAATTATAAGACAACGTGAAATCAGAGCCTGGTAATTAGGCATTACGAGCTGAATCAACTCTGCCCCTATCACTTTACCCCTCACTGCAATTTGTCAACAGGAAAATGTCAGGGCCATAAACATTACAGGCCAAGTGAGGCAGTGTCTCCCCTATTCACACGTGCAGCCGACCCCTTTCCCTCGGGGACATGTTTGTCCGTGTTCACACTTTTTTCACCCTTTTTCTTGGACCCATAAAACAAATTGCCACAGCTGAGGCGCAAAGGATGTTGTCGTTTGTATGCTACATTTCAGTAGGTGAGAGGCTGCAAGGAAGCCAGAGGGATTCAAGTTTAATGTAGCCTAGTCGTTGCATCCTTTAGGGGTTAGACAAAAACAAATGACGGAATTTTACCAGTTTATGATGGTAAAAAATCTAGAATATCTCCCAGTGTGTTTTTTGGTATTTGTGTATTTCGGCAAAATGACGGAATTTTACCAGTTTATGATGGTAAAAAATCTAGAATATCTCCCAATGTGTTTTTTGGTATTTGTGTATTTCTGCTTTCAGACAAACTCCCCCCTCTCTCTCTCTCTCTCTCTCTCTCTCTCTCTCTCTCTCTCTCTCTCTCTCTCTCTCTCACTCACTCACTCACTCACTCACTCACTCACTCACTAATTATCAATGTTGTACTCCGCATATATCTATCCAGTTAGGTTTCAAACGTATTCTGAGGAAAAAAGTTAAGACTAAAAAAATAACAATAAACTAAAAGAAACATAGACAAAAAGCACTAAAGGACCACAATCTACAATTTTATATACTTAAAGCACTTATCAGCCAGGCACATGTTGTCTTCAAAAAAAAAAAAAGTTCTGTATCACTCAGAGGATATGCCAACATTGTATGTGTGAAAGAAAAGAGAAGGGATTGAAAAAGACAAGAAGGGTAGCGTTCTGTATCTTTTTTTAAAAAATGTCTCATAACTTAGACTTGTTTACTGATATTAAACACAAACTCTAGGTATGTCATTATTGCTGTAAAAAGGGAGTGGGGCAGCTCTTATTTCTTCTGGCTAAAAAGTAAAACAATTGTTCTGTATTTGGCAAACTTTTTTTCCATCGTGATGACAGAATAATATGATGTGTTTTTTTTTATAGCAAATTTCGCCCTCCTATAGGGGTTTTCGTAATATTCTCCCCCGTGGAGATGCCAGGGACCTGTCAGTATATATATAGCATCCCCACATTCTGGAAATTCTATGCGAGAAATTCCCCCTTTTTATCGCTCTCTTTGTTTCTTCCTTGTTCCTTTTCTTCCTGTCAGTTCCTTCTCATCTATTCTCTGCCTTCCTGGTCCATTCTCCTGCTTTTCAGAAAGACTTTTAAAAAATAACAATTCTTCCCCAAGCCAAAGCTGGGTGCATGAGCCTGACTTGTAAAGCACTTCTTGGCAGTGCAAAGCAGTTTCCCTCATATGACAGACATCAATAGTTGCTGTCTAGGTGTTTGACAAAGAAGAGGGAGCGTTCTGTTTTGTGTGGATTCAAAATCAGTCTACTAGCAATCAAAAGATGGCAAGCTAAACTGCAAAAATAATTACATATTTTGAAATCGACTTTTTGGCGCATAGGATTCTGTGTTTACTATTCTTAAATTTCAAGCATAATGGAATAAGCACTCGTATGCTCTCTTTGGCCAAAATCTAGAACACCGGTTTCTTACAGACACAAACACAACAAATGATTTCAGCCCCCAAGAAACGCCTGATGATAACACGATAACAGACGAAGTAATGAAAAATGTCATCAAGAACAAGTACAGTCGCCGAGCTGTCATCGTTGTTTCAGATGGTGTTGGATACAGCACTGTTCCCTCTCTCAGACCTTACCAGCAGCAGTGGGGATGGTGTGCTGCATTATGCAACAGCTGCTGTGGCTGTGCTGTGCCGGCCCAGAAAAGCTGGCCTAGTCATCACACAACAAATTGGTCTGGCACCTTACGTCTGCTTTGAA
>CM060335.1:9235505-9240505 GCA_030674155.1 Stramonita haemastoma | reverse complement strand
CACTCACACACACACACAGCGTGATAAATAAGTTGGGGGAAATGGAGGGGGTGGACTGAAACGAAAGGAACAATTAAGCTAAAGAAGAAGGGTAAACAAGCACACACACACACACACACACACACACACACACACACACCACACACACACACACACACACACACACACACACACACACACACAGAAAGAGAGCCAGAGCGATATCAATTATACAGTATCCATTAAAGTCTACCTAATCCTATCAGAGTGTAGTCAGATGATCGCCCACCACCACAACCTCTGTCAGACCTCATCAGCTCAAACACAGACATTAAAAGAAAGCACAGGAACTGTTGTCCTCGCGTTACACACGAAAGCAGTCATCTCGCTGTCTGCCACCACTTCCTTCCACGCGTGTCTGCCCTATCAAAGGGCCGTAACTCAGTGCCGGAACTTCCAGTCAGTAACCAGATGACTGGCTGTGTCTCTGGTGTTCTTTTACTGTGTTCTTGCATGAATGGATTTTTTGGGAAAACACAGGTAAATAAGTGGATTTTGGTGTTCCATCATGGACTGTGTTTTATTTTCTTGACAAATCAGAATGAAGGTAGCCATGATCATTAAGAACAAAGAGCTTGTTAATAGCTGTGGACATGATCATATTGCCTAAGGTGGGCAGTGGAGGGTGGTAGCTTAGAGGTTAGAACATTCAGCTTATAATCTGATGGCCCAGGTTCAAGTACCTACTTAAGTGCGTATTTGAGGGGGGGGGGGGGGGGGTTCTGTGGTTAACATCAGTACTAACTCCACTCTACCAAATGTGATCAAATATGACTATCAATCAATGTCCTGTGTGCCATTGCTTACAGAACATTTTGCATACACAATTTTTAAAAAAATAAACAAACATTTAAAAAACAATGCAAAAATTTTCAAAATCCAGTTTGAAAAATGTTGCCAGCTTTACTTTTGAACACTTTTATACAGCTTACACTGAAACATACAAAATGCTTTCCTGAAAGAGTTCTTTGGAATCTTGTTTATCTGTCCTAAAAATTATCACTGAAATTCGAAAAGATCAGAAAAAATAATACACTAGCAGCCACCAGTAATCACACTTCTTTTATCTGTTTTTTTTTAAGTAAGAAAAAGCTTAATTATTGCCCATTTACCGCAGAATAATGATCATGTGTCAGCCAATTTTAACATTTACTCAGTAAGCATCAAAGTTAAAAACTATAATGAAACAAAACCAAGTTCTGGTAATGACAAAAAAGGACAGCTGGACTAAGCATCCATATCTTTATTTGACGCAGCCAAACGTCAACAGTCATAGGCCCCACAGCGAACATATCTGCTGCATGAGCTGATTTCTCCCTCCCCCATCACATGCACAGCTATGTCCTTTCCCTTCCAGTTTACACTTTCCCACCTCTTCCCCTGCTCATAAAACAAATTCCCATCACTGACGTGTAAAATGTCGCCATTTGTAGGCTGTGATCCAATGAGTGATAGGCTGTGAGGACACGTGAGAGATGCTAATTCTGCACAGCCAATGGCAGTGCGTCTTTCTCCAGGGATTGGGTGAAGAACTTTAGGGACACAGCCAGTTTATGATGGAAAAGATCAGAACTGAGAAGGTCCACACTAATATTGACATGTGTCTGATTTAAGGCAGAGTCCTTCCTCCCTCTGTCTGTCTGTCTGTCTGTCTGTCTGTCTGTCTGTCTGTCTGTCTGTCTGTCTGTCTGTCTCTCTCTCTCTCTCTCTCTCTCTCTCTCTCTCTCTAATTCTCAGACAGACAGACAGACAGGGAGACAGAGAATGAGAGAGACACAGACAGACAGGGAGACAGAGAATGAGAGAGACACAGACAGGAAGAGTAGAAGGAGAAGAAATAGTTAAGAGAGAGAGAGAGAGACCGAGAAAAAAGAGAGAAACACTGCTGGGACAGGGATGGAGAGGGGAGGGCAGAGTGCCTGTGTTACACAAGCTGTCTGATCAATTAAAGGATAGAAAAAACAAATCCTACTCCACATTTCAAACAAATCCATAGGCTCCCTTTATCTTAAAGAGCAGAAGTAAAAAACACTTCCAGCAAAATCTTAAATTGCACTCAGATTTAACGATTGAACATTACTGGTGTTGCAGTTCTGCTAACAGTTTTAATTACACATTGATCCGAATTGATAAAGAGAAAAAGAGACATGCATATAAAGAGGCAGGCAGACACACAGAAAGACAGGACCTACAGATTACTCTCGTTCAGAAAGGCTGAGACAGGGGGTGGAAGAGGAGGGAAACAGGATGAAAGAGGCCTGTTTATATTTTTCTTCACTGTGGTGAAATTATTTATGTGCACATATACAAATATTACGTGACATATGTATGCATCTGTCAACTTCAAATATCAAACTGAACCACATAGAGCTTTGTTTCCCATGTGTGTGTGTGTGTGTGTGTGTGTGTGTGTGTGTGTGTGTGTGTGTTGTGAGTTGTGTGTGTGTGTGCACATGCATGTGTGTGTAATACAATCAGGAAACATCTAAGGACACAGACACACACACACACACACACACACACACACACACACACACACACACACACACACACACACACACACCACACACACACACACACACAAACACACACACCTGCATAAACGTCTAGACAAAATTAATTATAGAGAATGAAATATAGCAGAGATACACAAGGAGTGAAACAAGAACGAAAACAAATAAGACACAGACAGAAGAGCAGAACATAAAAGAAGAGAAAGTGTATCCAGATGATCGCCCATCACCACAACCTCTGTCAGACCACATCAGCTCAAACACAGACATTAAAAGAAAGCACAGGAACTGTTGTCCTCGTGTTACACATGAAAGCAGTCATCTCGCTGTCTGCCATCAGTTCAGTCTACGCGTGTCTGCCCTATCAAAGGGCCATAACTCAGTGCCGGAAATCCCAGCCAGTAACCAGATGACTGGCTGTGTCTCTGGTGTTCTTTTACTGTGTTCTTGCAAGAATGGCTTGTCGTAAACACTGGTGAATAAGCGAGTTTTGTTGGTCCATCACGGATGGTGTCTTGTTGACATATCAAGTTTAGGAATTAATCTTTTGCCATGATTATGAGCAGCAGACAACTTGTTAATGGCTGCTTGGGTACTTACAGCTGATGGCACCATGGGACATGATCAGATTTCCTATTTGTTGCTTGTTATACAGTCTACCTGCACACTATGGCCTTTTAGCAAAAGATAGATTAATGGTTTCTAACATGTGCCTATCTGCTTGCGTTTGTACACAAGGACTAAGTTTATAAGCTAATCTCAAGGCTTTTGGAGGATCAGCATCAGTGCTAATGTTAACTCTGGGGTAAAATCCCCTAAAACAGGCGCCTGTGTAGTGGCTTGATCCCGGGCTGTCAGCTCATGAGAACAATGCTGAAACCACTACGCTATCCCACCTCCACCCCCTTTGACATTTTCTTTTAAAGTGAAGAAGAAAAATTACACAAACATCCACCAGTTTGTTTTTTTTTCATTTTGTACATAAGTTAGAAAATGATTTAGCTATTGCTGATTTACAAAAGATCAAGGATCAGCCAATTTTTACATTTGCTTAGTCGGGATCAAAGAAAACTAAAACTGGGTTCTGGTAATGACGCGAATCAGACACTAAACTAGGCATCTATTACCTTACTTGATTATCATGACAAAAATCACAAAAAATTCCAGCAAACAAAATTGATATTTGTGTAATATGAACTGATTTCTCACTCTGCAATCACAAGCACAGCTATGTCCTTTCCCTCCAGTTTACACTTTTCCAGCTCTTCCCTTGCTCATAAAACAAATTCCCATCACTGACGTGTAAAATGTCGCCATTTGTAGGCCGTGATCCAATGAGTGATAGGCTGTGAGGACACGTGAGAGATGCTAATTCAGCACAGCCAATGGCAGTGCACCTTTCTCCAGGGACTGGGTGAAGAACTTAGGGTACACGGCCAGTTTATGATGGAAAAGATCAGAACTGAGTCGTTCCACACTAAAATTTGCGCGTTTCTGATTTAAGATAGAGCTCTCTCTCTCTCTCTCTCTCTCTCTCTCTCTCTCTCTCTCTCTCTCTCTCTCTCTCTCTGTATAATATATATATATATATATATATATATATATATATATATCTATTTATCTCTCTCTTTATCTATCTTTCTTGGTCTATTGATCTAAAGCAGTAAACCCTTTCTCTGAAGAATGACACAGCCACATTTATGCAAGCTTCAGGAGCAAAATCTGAGTTAATATCTGGATAATTTTTCGAAACAGCAGACGAGAGTGTCTTAATTCCTGAATAAAGAGCAAAATCGCCTCCTTCCCTCCCTCCCCTCCCCTCCCCTCTCTCTCTCTCTCTCTCTCTCTCTCTCCTCTCTCTCTCTCTCTCTCTCTCTCTCTCTCTCTCTCTCTCTCCACTTAATCATATTCTAATTTCATCCTTAAGAAAGAGAGAAAGAAGCATGTCAAATCCTAGACAGAAAGAAAGAAAAAAAGGAAGAAAGGAAACCTTTAAGTAAGTTGTTCAACAACCAGGGATATCGAAAACAGATACCTTTTGTATCAATGATGTGAACAGATGTCTCTGGTTTATTTTGTCTCTGTTTATATCAACCCATGCAGGATTACGCTCGTGTACTTTAATATCATCTATGATTTGTATTGATTGCTAAAAGAAGAATGAACTCACACACTAATCAACAATACGCCTTATTCATAAATCTTTAGGCCTTAAAATTTCCCTTCTGTTATGCATTCATGATGTTTTAAAACAAATACGTACAGTCCTAAAAACAAACATTATTAAAGTACAAACAAACAATGTGATAAATCTTACCTGCAAAGTGTCAGCGGCCTCACAGTGATGTACACACGGACTGTCTGTCTGAGGACTGTGTTTCTGTATTGCCCTCATCGTCGCATCTGAAACACACAGTATCACGTGCTCATCAGTACAGCATAACGGAT
>CM060335.1:9208005-9215505 GCA_030674155.1 Stramonita haemastoma | reverse complement strand
TCCATCACAGTTCACACAGATCATCGGCAGAGAGAACAGCCAGGACACTGGATTCTCTTCTAGCTCACTGACTGCCCTATCTTCTCCTTGTGGACTCGGTTGTCTGGGTCAGTGGACCTTGCCCTCCCTTTTGATTGGTTCATTCCACTGTCTTTGATTGATTCTTTTTACCTTTGATTGGTTGCTTTTTTTTTCTCTGACTGGTTGATTTTTCTGTCTTTGATTGGTTAATTCATCTCTTTTTTGCTGATTCTTCTCTCTATGATTGGTTGATTCTTCAGTCTTTGATTGGTTGATTCTTCAGTTTTTGATTGGTTGATTCTTCAGTTTTTGATTGGTTGATTTTTAAGTTTTTGATTAAATGATTCTTCTACCTTTGATTGGTTCAGTGTCCTGAAGGCTGTGATCAAAACAACGGTCAACCACAAAGAATGGTATTTTAATTACTCTATTTGAATGGTGAAGCCTTTGATCTGTTGTTCAATGGGTTTTTTTTCATCCCAACAAGCCGGTTTTGTTTTACTTTTTCACTTTTGTTTCACTCCTGTTCCAGGAGTCAGAACATCTGCTGTGAGAATTTAATCTATGCTAACCGTCAGGGGTAGCATCTTCAAAGGATAGCTTCATATCATGACAAACTCCACTTCTGCAAACAGACAGGTTAGTCAGGACCCGGGCATAGGAGAATGAAGAACAAGTAATTCACACAGCAAACCATCCAGTGCCTATCATAGGTCACACACACACACACACACACACACACACACACACACACACACACACACACACACACACACACACACAAACTGGGAGAAGGTAAATTACTTCTTTCAACTAATTTACCATCATGCTCTCTGAGTGGAGCCAACTGTCTGGGTCAACAGACTATGACCTCTGTAGCTCCATTTGATTGGTTGAGTGTCTTTGGACAGTTGTGTGGAGGATCCTGATTGATCGGGAACAAAGGTTGGTTCAGACCATGAGGCTGGTTTACATTGCACTCGTGTATTCACTGCTTGGTTCACTTTTACACCAGTTTTAACTGACAGTCTGAAAGCATGATGGTCTAACATTACACTACTGCTTTCTAAGTCTTAAATTTAACCGTCCCATGTCTGTGCATTCACATCTTCTATAGGGACAGATGTTGTCAATTTGTTGATTAAGTTTGGTTTTTTTTTTTAAGGTTTTCCTTTTATTTTCACCATCTTTAGTCTCATTCTTTCCATTCTGCGGGGGGGGGGGGGGGGGGGTTCTATACCTTCTTTTTAACTACATCTTAGCTGTTTTTGTTACTGTATATTCTAAGCCATCCTAATGAACTGTTATGGCACAGAGAGAAGATGGTAAGGATCTAGCTGACTCTCTCTCTCTCTCTCTCTCTCTCTCTCTCTCTCCTCTCTCTCTCTCTCCTCTCTCTCTCACACACACACACACACACACACACACACACACACACACACACACACACACACACACACATCTCTCTCTCTCTCTCTCTCTCTCTCTCAATCGATCTAGCTAGCTAGCTAGCTATAATTCCATCTCTGTTATCTATATTTGGGGTTAATCAGGGCCAGAGCAGAGAGGACAGAGCGAGTCACCAGCAGTTCACACACCACGTCCCCCACTGTCCATCCCAGGTCACACAGGTCACTGGTGTCCACACAGTGGCGGAGATAACAGTCAGAAAACATCGTCTTCAGCCCACTCAGTCACTGTCCACCATTGATCCTGTTCTCTGTGTGCGCAGTCTGTTGTTTCAGTCAATAGACTTTATCCCCTATCCTAACTCTATTGGATTGGTTCAGGGCTTTGGAGACTTGTTTCAAGGCCAGGACCTATCAGCTTCTTTTAACCCATCAGTTTCTATCTTCTGGGGAAAAAGAATTGAATCTTTAGCCTCTTGGCAAAGAGCATTTGTCAGAGATGATTTATTCCCTGTCAGTCAGTGTCCTTTGCTCACTGCCTTGTAATACTGGAGATTGTGATTGATTCTTGAGTTTCATGGGGTCTGTATAATTACAGTCCAGTCACTTTTGAATAGTCTGAGTGAGCATATATATATATATATATATATATATATATATATATATATATATAATGGTATGATGTAGTTTAGAGTGTTGTAGTGTGGTGAGGTTTAGGTTTAATTTGCTTTGGTCTGTTTTATTGGTTTTTCTAATCTTCTTTACTTTATTCGCTTTTTCACTTTCTCCTTCCTCTTACTTTTCATTGCTCTATTCTCTCCATTTCCTTTTACCCCAACTCTCTCGGCTTCTTCACTTTCGTTCCTCTTCTTTTCCCCCTTCTTGTCCTTCCAGCCTGGTCTGTCCGCCTCCAAGAATGTATTCATCCCTCTTAGTCAGCTGTGTAGCGTAGCTCAGCACCAAGAAAACACTGGAGCTTCCAGTCACTTCAGTTTCTTCAGTACTTGTCCGTGACCTGGGTTAGACTAGAGAGGACTTTCTCAAGCAAAAACAGCTTCATTCACTGTAGTTAGGGGATGATTCTTTTCATTGTTAGATGTGTGGGGATGGGGACAGGGGGGTGAGTCTGGATTAAAATGTTCCTTAAACTTAAGGTTTTGTGACATAGGCACTTTTACTTTGTAACTTTCTTTTTATTTCTTATATATATATATATATATATATATATATATATATATATATATATATATATATATATATATATATATATTGGTATAAATTCGTCTTGTTTTTGCTTGTTTTATGTTAATTTTATAGATCGGAATATGGCTTGGGGTTCCAAAAACAATAGATAGAAAAACAAAACTTCCGAAAAGACATCTATAAGAAATCAGTCACAAAAAACACACGCTAACTTCAATCAAGTAATTAACTATGAAGACTGCATCCAATCAGCCACCTAGTATTTCCGAGTTCAAAATATGTGGAAACTACTTACGAATCGAAAGACTTAAAAATTTCAAAGCAACCATTCTTTTTCGATCACTGACTTAGAGACAGTTCCTTTCAGGGAAGGCTTGGTGGCGTTCAGTGTGGTCTTAGAGACAGTTCTTTCGGGGAATATAAGGCTTTGACTGGTGTACAGTGAGGTCTGTGTGTGAGGGCTGTGGAGTCTGCTAGCAATGATGGTGGGTGGGTCAATACAGCTTTATTCTCCTGCCTACCCTGTCCCCTCAAGTGGCTTCTGGCCCCCTTCACCGTGTCTTTTAGATTGTCACTGCTCCTCGACATTGATGAGTTTTTATTGAATATCACTTTCGTTGGGGTGTGTGTGTGTGGGGGGGGGGGGGGTTGTGTGTGTATGTGTGTGTGTGTGTACGTGTGTGTGTGTGTGTGTGTGTGTGTGTGTGTGTGTGGTGTGTGTGTGTGTAAATGTGTAAGTATGTGTGTGAGTGTGTGTGTGTGTGTGTGTGTGCATGCGTGCGTGCGTGCGTGCGTGCGTGTGTGTGTGTGCGTGCGTGTGTGTGTGTGTGTGTGTTTAAATTCATTTAACGTTTTTTCACAAGTTGTTGAGATCTGATGCCGATGGAGTCTTCTGTCTGAGTGGAAAAAGTACATAATTATATGTGTGTGTGCCCGTGCGTGCGTGTGTGTGTGCGCGCGCGCGCGTGTGTGTGTACATGTGTGTGTGTCTGTGTGTATGTGTCTGGGTATGCGTATGTGTGTGCAAGTCTTTTCATCTACGTAGACCTAGTATTTTGTTTTTTATGTGTCTAATGATCAATGGTGGATGATCTTTATTTAACGATTTTGTCATTTGACAATCGTTTCAAATGAAGCCATTCTCGCTGTGTGTCTGTTCATCTGTCATCGGCAGTTGCTGCTGTGGCTAAAACCGTCATAGATCATCTATCATTGTCTCTGGATGTGTGCTTTGTTTTTAGTCTATTTCTTTCTCTCTGTCTTGAATTGCCTTCTTTCCCTTTCTCTGTCTCCTTTACTCTCAACAAATCTTATTTATCATGATCATAATGCCATCATTAGGATTTTAAAGTCTTGCTTTTTCCTGTTTAATTTGTTCGTGCACATCTTAAAGTCTTACCTTTTCTCTTTAATTTGTTCGTGCATATATTCATCTTTAGATTCTCTCTGTCTCTGTCTCTGTCTCTGTCTCTGTCTCTCTCTCTCTCTCTCTCTCTCTCTCGCCAAGTTTGGCAATGGTAATAAATTGTTAAAGCGTTAAAGCCTCTCTCTCTCTCTCTCTCTCTCTCTCTCCTCTCTCTCTCCTCTCTCTCTCTCTCTTTCTCTCTCTCCTCTCTCTCTCTCTCTCTCTCTCTTCTCTCTTCTCTCTCTCTCCTCTCTCTCTCCTCTCTCTCTCTCTCTCTCTCTCTCTTCCTCTCTCTCCTCTCTCTCTCCTCGCCAAGTTTGGCAATGGTAATAAATTGTTAAAGCGTTAAAGCCTCTCTCTCTCTCTCTCTCTCTCTCTCTCTCTCTCTCTCTCTCTCCTCTCTCTCTCCTTCACCCCTCTCTCTCTCTCCCTTCCCTCCCTCCCTCCCTCTCTCTCTCTCTCTCTCTCTCTCTTCTCTCTCTCTCTCTCTCTCTCTCTCTCTCTCTCTCTCTCTTGTTTTTCCTTGTTGTGTTTTTCTTCCCATTTCCCTGTTTTACAAATCATTATAAAATCATTATCATGATCATCATATCACCATCATGAATTCAAGAGTCGTTCTTTTTCTTCCCGCAGCTTTTCTTTTATCTTTCGGCTTTGTTTTTCTTTCTTCTAATTCTTCCCTCTTTTCTTTCTCTGTGGTCCGCCATCTGTTCCTCGTTATTCTCCTGAAGCCCAGTTCATTTACGGCATTGTTCCTCATTCATTTTTCATCATCCCTCTTTCCTTTCTTTCTCTTTTCAGCCAATGCTGTACCTCAATGTCCCTAATTGACTGGTACATCCTTCTGGTCAGCGGTGTGGCACAAAGGAAAAGCAGCAGCGGTCTAGTGGCTGGGAGAGAGAGGGCTAATCAGGGCCAGGGCTGACAGGACAGAGCGAGGCACCAGCAGTTCACACGCCACGTCCCCTACTGTCCATCCCAGTTCACACAGGTCACTGGTGTCCACACAGTGGCGGAGATAACAGTCAGAAAACATCGTCTTCAGCCCACTCAGTCACTGTCCACCATTGATCCTGTTCTGTGTGTGTGTGTGCAGTGTGTTGTGTGGTCTGGGTCAATGGCCTGTATCCCCCCTAACTCTATTGGATTGGTTCAGCGCTTTGCAGACTGGCTGCAGGGCCTGGGGTTGATCGCAGTACTTACTGAAGGGGTGATGTGGATGAGTTTGGCTTGTCTGCGTGTTAGAGCTGCTGTTTCTCTGTTCGCCTACTGGCTTGGTTGTTGAAAGAGGTTTCGCTCCTTTTTTTTTTTTACCTCTTATATGGCACGATATAAAATTATAGCAGATATTCTGGAGCCTATTGGTTTTAAGTAAACCACACAAAGAAAAGGCAGAAGGACAGGACCCTTACAATAACGTGGTTTTCAGCCATCTTTCTAGTCTTCTTTAGAGCAAGTGCTCGTCAAAAACTTCAAATAGTCATCGCAAAACGTTGGGTAAACTCAAGTATATGTAAGCTCGCTCTCTCTCTCTCACTCACTCACTCACTCACACACACACACACACACACACACACACACACACACACACACACACACACACACACACACACACACACACACACACACACACACCGTGCCCCGGCGCATATGCACCCAACACTTTCCCACCCACCCCCTACCCCCACTCCCCTCCTCCCCACCCTGACAAAGACCCCCCACCCCAAGACAGGAAAAGAAAGTGAGGAGAAAGGTGAATGGGATTAGTGAAGGGAAGCAGGTGATGGAGATCGAGAGATTTAATCACGACCTGCATCATCCGAGATTGATTGAAAAGAGAGAGAGGAGACCTGGTACATGCCACTATAGTCACTGTCAGCAGCTGTCATCTCTTTCACAGTGTACTGTGGTCACTGTCATCTCCATCAGTGTGCTGTGGTCACTGTCATCTCCATCATCAGTGTACTGTGGTCATTGTCATCTCCATCAGTGTGCTGTGGTCACTGTCATCTCCATCATCAGTGTACTGTGGTCATTGTCATCTCCATCAGTGTGCTGTGGTCACTGTCATCTCCATCATCACAGTGTACTGTGGTCACTGTCATCTCCATCATCACAGTGTACTGTGGTCACTGTCATCTCCATCATCACAGTGTGCTGTGGTCACTGTCATCTCCATCATCAGTGTACTGTGGTCACTGTCATCTCCATCATCACAGTGTACTGTGGTCACTGTCATCTCCATCATCAGTGTGTACTGTGGTCACTGTCATCTCCATCATCACATTGTACTGTGGTCACTGTCATCTCCATCAGTGTACTGTGGTCACTCTCACCAGCTGCCATCTCCAGGTTAAAGTTTCTCAGCCAGGTTGAATCATGACCATGGCAAACACTCCTAGTGCACACGTACAAACACACGTATCCCCATCCACCCACATACCAATACACATGCCCAGAAAGGACAGAGACATAAACAGACCGACAGATAGACAGACCGACAGACAGACAGAAAGACAGACAGACAGACAGACAGGCAGACAGAGGTACAGGAAGACAGAGACACGGACAGGCAGACAGAGAGACAGGCAGGCAGGCGGGCAGACAAACAGATAGACAGACAGGAAGGCAGACAGACAGACAGACGGGCAGACAGAGGGACAGGGAGACAGAGACGCAGGCAGGCAGGCAGACGGATAGATAGATAGATGGACAAACAGGCAGGCAGGCAGGCAGACAGACAGACAGAGGGACAGGAAGACAGAGACACGGACAGACAGACAAGCTGGCAGGCAGGCATAGACACAGACAGACAAACAGAAAGACAAACTCACAAACAGACACGAAAACACAGAGAAGATAAGCAGAAGAGGAAAAGGGGAGGGAGGAAGGAGGGTGGTGGGAAAGACAGTAGTGTGCAGACTAAGTGAGTCCTCCCCCCCCCCCCCTGTCTGATCTCCAGACTTTTTACAGTATCGTAACGCTCACATCCTTCTTCATTACCGCCAGGGCCAGCACAGACGTCCCACACACCATTACCTCGCCCCCCCCCCCACCCCCCTTCCCCTCCTGCCCTGCCCTCCTCTCCCCCCCACCCCCACCCCTCCTACTCTGCCCCCCTCTCTCTCCCCATCCCCACCCCTCCTCCCCTGCCCTCCTCTCTCCTCTCCCCTCTCTCCTCACCCATACCTCCCAGTCACCATCATGTCCCTACCCCCCCCCCCCCCCCATTTTAGTCCTAGTGCTTCTCCCCTCCTCCCCTTCTTACTTTAATACTGTTCTGCTTCTATCCTTTACTTTATTCAATTCAGTCCTCCTCTCTCTCCACCCTTACTCCCCTGTGCTTCAATCCAGTCATCATGTGCCTCTCTCCCAACCACCCCATCCTTGTACTCCAATCCAGTCCTGATTGTCTTCCCCTTAAATCAATCCAGTCCTGATTGTCTTCCCCTTAAATCAATC
>CM060335.1:9195505-9200505 GCA_030674155.1 Stramonita haemastoma | reverse complement strand
TAAAGATTTTTTTTCTTTTCAGTCTATATTACCTCAAGCAAATAACCTTCAAACAAATCAAGACATTTATTCTGACAGAATTAGCATCACTACTGTTTCCATTACCGAACGAGTCTTTCTGATGAGAGTAAAACCTGAGGTCCTGTGCGCAATCGCGCGCACAATGCAGACCAACAGACACGCAGATAAACACATACGAAAACATTCGGGGAAAAAATTGTTGTATCTGAAACACAGATTAAAATTCCTGCTTCTTTCATAAAAAATAAGGACAATCATTTTAACCCACATGAATTTCTCGTCCATATGCAGAAACTACCAACCACAAACATAATAATTACACTGCAATCATCCCGGAGAAAGACTAAAAATGAAGCGCGATATTTTTCTAAGAAAACGCCTGGTCTAAGAAACAGTCTGTGACATTTACATCAACAAACTGCTTAATTAACCTTCTCAGTGCCGTATCTACTACCAGACTGATCGGAGAAGATTTATTTCTTGTTGTCACTGACATATCAAAGCTTCAACGCTTAGTGTAGCAATGCGAGAGTTAAGTTAATCAGCTTCTATCTGGTGTCATATAATATAGGCCAACACAAAAACAACACCGACAATTATCTATTTTTCAGCAATAAAACGTCATTAAAAAAAATAGCTTAAAACATCAAACTGTTCCACTTGTTTAGGCTGGTATTTTCAACGGTAATGCGAAAACCCGAATTTAGGGCACGTTTAGGATTACAGTAATTGAAGCATAATACTGAGGTAAAAACCAGTTCATTATTGTTTTTGGTATACCTTTCTCCGTAAAGGGTAAGGTTGTTTGTTTTTTTAATAGAAGCATGACCTGCATTCTAAATGCAAAATGGAAAGAGGTAATACTGTCGTGTAAATGTGTGTATGCGAGTGTGCGTGCGTGTGTGTGTCAAGAAATAAAAGTCAAAGTTTTATTTCCAGATACTACATACTTTACATTGAATAAGCAATAGATTTGCTCTTTTCCATCAAGCCATCTATCTAGAGTGTGCGTGTGTGTGTGTGTTTCTGTGTGTGTGTGTTTGTATGTCTCTGTGTGTGCGTGCGTGCATGCGTGCGTGCATGCGTGCGTGCATGCGTGCGTGCATGCGTGCGTGTGTGTGTGTGTGTGTGTGTGTGTGTGTGATAATAATGTTATTGATCATGACGACGATAAGAACGATAAAGTCGATAATAATGATACTGAAGAAGATGACTATGCCATTATCACTGCCGCTGCTGCTGCCGCTGCTGACGACGGTAAAATAGAGCATGATGATGATAAATTGTCAGAAAAAAGCCAGGACAACATGGAGCTGGGATCAAGGCTTCCGTACAACAAAAAGGATTTTTACGAAGCAACGGGAGGAACTTGTGCTCAGCAAATAAAAATCTTTACATCCATGAATCATTTTCCCCACGGAAACAAAAACTACCATTTATCTTCTGCACTTTCAAGGGGTTTTGTTGTTGTGTGGTTATTGATGTTAGTGTTGTTGCTATTTGTTGTCGTTGAAAAGAAAAATTATGAACTTACCATTTTGACTCTTACGGGTTTTTTTTTCTATTCGCTCTTGTTGTTTTTGTTGTTGTTGTTGTTGTTGTTGTAAAGAAAAGATAATTATGAGACTATCATTTTCACTATTGCAGGGATTTTTACCATTCGCTCTTGTTCTTGTTGTTATAGCTGTTGTTGTGTTGCTGTTGTTGAAAAGAAATAATCATCCTCTTCACGTTTACAGGGTTTTTCCACAGTGCTGCTGTTGCTGTTACTGTTGCGTTTTTGTGTGAAAAAGTACCATAATTTGATTTATCTTCTATACGTTTACAGGGTTTTCCCCCAATGCTGGTGTTGTTGCTGCTGCTGCTGTTTTTTTTGTACAATTTTTTTTAAAGTACCATAATTTTATTTTTCTTCTCTTTAAGGGATTTTCCCATTCGGTACTTTCTTTTTTGTTTGTTTGCTTGCTTGCTTGTTTGTTTGTTTCTTTATTTGTCTGTTTGTTTGTTTGTTCGGAAATTGGTTTGGCGGGTGTCCATTCACTACTATTGTTATTGGTGCTATTTTCTGCAGCCATGCGCACACTTTTAAACCAAAAACAACAACAACAACAACAACAACATCAACAACAATCCAATCGCTAATGTTATGCCCAACTAAGTTCTGACAAAGCAAGAACGCGTCGTACTCATTGATGTTGAAAGCACTAGACTTTCATTGTTTTCCGAAATAGGAAATGCAGAGGAAGAGAAGAAGAAGAAGAAGAAGAAGAAGAAGAAGAAGAAGAAGAAGAAGAAGAAGAAGAAGAAGAAGAAGAAGAAATATTCCAAAACAGACATAAATGAATTATACATCAATGAATATCTAGTTAAATAGATAAAAAAAATAAATAGATTGATTGATGAACAAGTAACTACTAGTTACACAGATAAACAAATAAACATTTATTGGCATTTTAACAGCTAACTAAAACAACTAAACGAACAAAGAGATAAAATAAGCAAACTCAGATGATGATCCATTAGACAAAGACCTCTTTGTGGAGAGGGAAGGGGCAAAAATCGATGACAAAAGAAGAGAATGAGATCACCATCCTATTCCTTGGAGATGGAAACACTTGCCAGAGAATTTCTCACTTGAATGGCAACTGGTTAGAATTCCAAACCTCGAATTAAAACCTCCCTTATTGATCGCTCCTGCCTCGCGCAGACAAAGACTGAAGGTTATGTATAAGATGATACTGTAAAAACAGCCCCCCCACACGCCACAGGGGCACCAAAACCAAGGGGCTCGCACGCATAAATGCATGCGTGTACGCGTCCATGCGCGCATGCATGACCTAAAGTATACGTGTCCGCGTGTGCATACACACACATGCATGCATGCACGCACGCAGGTACGCACGCGCGCGCGAACACACACACACACACACACACACACACACACACAATATATATATATATATATATATATATATATATATATATATATATATATATATATATATATATATATATATATATATATATATATATATATATACTAACACGCTAACACACACAACTTCACGGTAAGGACGCAAGAACGCACATCCACACTTGCGTGCGTGTATGCATGCATACATGCGCACGCATGTCCGCACAGGCAACAATTAAACAGGCTAAGCTGGGTTCAGTTTTTAATCATCCGCTCAAGCCAGCACCAAATGATAGATTGATGAAACAGAGAACTTGAATTTGGCTGGGGTTTCTATCGTGTTTTTTGGTCATGTATTTGTTCTTATTATCGTTGTCTTTTCATCTGGTTTATTCTGTCTTATCTTTGGTTTGTTTTTTTGCATCCTGTTTGTATTAAATTTTTGTATTTTCGTTCAGTGTCTGTATCTATTTTGTGTTTTTTTTTCTTTCTTATCTTTGTCTTCCGTCCTGTTAATCTTTCTTTGTCTTTTTTTCTGTTTTCTTTTCTGATATCTGCTCTTCTTTCTTCCATTTTTCTTCTTCTTTTTCTTTGTTTATTTATATCTCTTTTTTCCCAGTCTTTCTTATCTTTGTCTGTGGTCCCGTTTATTTTTCTTTCCCTTTTTGTTTTCTTGCCTTTTTTTCTTTCCCCCTCTTTCTTGTTTATTTCTCTGTTTTTCTTTCTTTCTTTCCATCTTCGATTACTGTTTGTTTCTCCTTTTCTTTCTTTTTTTACCTTTCCCTTTCCATCTTTTTCCGTCGTGTCTTTATTGTTTTTTTGTTTCGTTTTGGTGGGAGGCTTCTTTCTTTCTTTCTTTTCTTTCAGTGTCTCTTTCCCTATTCTTTGTGTTTTGTTTCCTTTTTCCTTTTATTTTTTAACACACACTCTCTTTCTCTCTCGCTCTGTCTCTCTCTGTCTCTCTCTGTCTCTGTCTGTCTCTGTCTGTCTCTCTGTATGTCTATATGTATGTCTATCTGTCTGTCTGTCTGTCTGTCTGTCTGTCTGTCTATATGTCTCTCTCTCTCTGTCTCTGTCTCTCTCTGTCTCTGTCTCTCTCCCTCTCTCTCTCTCTCTCTCTCTGTCTCTCTGTCTCTGTCTCTCTCCTCTCTCTCTCTCTCTCTCTCTCTCTCTCTCTCTCTCTCTCTCTCTCTCTCTCTCTCTCTCTCTCTCCCTCCCTCCCTCTCTCCCTCTTTCCCCCACCTTCCTCTCTCTCTCATCTGCTCTTTTTCTTCTTAACCCTGTTTCTTCTTTTCTCTCTGTTTTCATGTGGGCTGTGCTGAGCTGTGCTGTGCTGGTTGCTGCTCTACAAAAATGGTGCATCGCATTTCTCCTTCCCGTTGTGTCCCGTTACGCTTCACTTGCACTCCGATTTGCAAACCAGTTTTCTGAATTCACGGCCAACAACTAAACTAACAAGCCAAGAAACCAAAGAAACAAAACCCAAACACAACAAAAAAAATCACCTGAAAAAGACCCCTACAAAACTTAAAAGTAAAAACACAACAAACAAAACAGAACTTGGCGTTTATAAAGTGATGGGAGAAAATGGTAAAAGAGAAAGGAGAGAGATAGGTTGGGAGATAGATGCAGAAACAGAGAGAGGGGGCGGGAGGAAGGGAGGGGGGGAGGGAGAGAGAGAGAGAGAGAGAGAGAGAGAGAGAGAGAGAGAGAGAGAGAGAGAGAGAGAGAGAGAGAGAGAGAGAGAGAGAGAGAGAGAGAGAGAGATTATTTATTTCTTTATCTTTTTATTCTTTTAATTTCGAGGATAATAGCACAAGCAATATTGCTTTTTTACCTCCAGTCCCCGTGTGTATTCAGTTTTGTAAATTTTGTCATCCGTTCCTACCGATACATAATGGCGTACTCTTTCGAAAGGTGGAACAGGTTTAACGTGCGTGCAAGATGTTCTTCGTGCGTTCGCACACAGGCCCTCGGTTTATGGTCTTATCTGAAGGAGAGGGAGAGAGTAAAGGGGAGGGAGAGTGTGAGAAAGAGAGAGGGAGAGAGAAGGGGGAGCTGAGAA
>CM060335.1:9185505-9188005 GCA_030674155.1 Stramonita haemastoma | reverse complement strand
CATGCTGACAGCCCACATCCCACATCCGCCATTAGGCTACCTGCTGCTACATGGGGTGGGGGCCAGCCCCCACCCCTTCACCCCCCTCTTCAATGTCCAATATAACACTCCTCCACTCATCCCTCCCTCCCTCTCCCACCCCCTTCCTTCGTTGCCATCATTAATTAAGCACCACCAACACCCACCACAACCAGACAAATGCCAAGTGCTTCACTTCACTTTCTTTTCTTTCTTTTTTTCGTTCCTCGGCTAGAGCTCCGAGGTTCAGCAATGGTGAGATTTTGTCTATGTCCACCATGAAGGTAGCTGCATTCCGACTTCGGGGATGTATGCTGGGTATGTTCGTGTTTCCATAACCCACAGAACGCTGACATGAATTACGGGATCTTTATAGAGCATATTTGGCCTCCTGCATGTGTATATACACACGAAGCGAATTAAGGCACTGGAAGGTTTGCACTGGACCTGGGAGATCGTAAAAATTCCCACCCTTAATTCACCAGAGGCCCCCGAGATTCGAACGCACAACTTCATGGACCTGTGGGATTTATGTCAAAAGGTCTTAACCAGTCGGCTATTGCGTCCGTCACTCTACAGTTTCAATTTGGCAAGGAAATGGCAATGCATATTGGAGGAATACATTAAGTAGCATCGTGTTACTATTCTATGAGAAAGATGTAGAAACTTAGCGGAGGCGTCGGGGAAAGGGGGAGAGAGGGGAGAGAGAGAGAGAGGAGGGAGAGAGAGAGAGAGAGAGAGGAGAGAGAGAGAGAGAGAGAGAGAGGGGAGAGACAGTGAGAGAGTGAGACAGACAGACAGACAGATAGACAGACGGACAGACAGACAGACAGTGAGAAAAAGGGGGGGAGAGAGAAAGGGAGGAGGAAAAGGAGAGAGGACTGGAGATAGAGGGGAAGGGAGAGAGTGTGGGAGGTGGCACAGAGAGAGGGGGAATGTGGAAAATGAGGGAGATTAAGATAAAGACACATACATAAAGAAAGACAGAGAGATAGAGACAACAGAGAGAGACTCCGTAAAGCAGACAGAGAGACACAGAGAAACGTAGAGAGAAACAGACACGGAGACAGATAAGATGTAGACAGACAGAGAGACAGACAGACAGACAGACAGACAGACAGACAGACAGACAGACAGACAGACAGACAGACAGACAGACAGACTTCAGAAACTTTTAACACTCCAGAAATATGGTTTAACAGAGATTGACTGATTGATTTCTCCGAGCCCGGGGCCGAAAGATAAAGTATTGGAGATGCTTTTTTTTTCAATCTTTAATCTGGCTCTGCCCCTTGAAGAGAGGGGCGGGGTGCACAGGGGGTCAGTGGAATGCTATTGATACATCGGAAAACACATGATGGAAGGGAGAAAGGGGGTAGGTGAGGAGGGGATGAAATGAATAAGACCAAAATGAAAAAACAAAAAATACAATGAAAGAAAAAGGAAAATAAATATATATATATAAAAGGATATGTATGATATACATATAAGGATCTCTCTCTCTCTCTCTCTCTCTCTCTCTCTCTCTCTCTCTCTCTCTCTCTCTCTCTCTCTATATATATATATATATATATATATATATATATATATATATATTTATATTATATATATATATATATATATATATATATATATATATATATATATATATATATATATATATCTTATAAGATTGCAGTTGTACAGTTTCACCGTGATGTATTTTTGGTTGAGGTTTGTTGTTTTTTTACATTGTTTAGTTTTGCTTTGTTTTTCATTTTGGTTTCGTGTTGGGTCTGTATCAGTTTCATTTTGTCTTGTTCTCGTTCTCGTTCATTTTCCTTTTGTATCTGTTCTTTATCATTTCATTTCTGTTGTCTTCTCATTCTCAATTTCCTTATCCTTTGATGGTTTTTTTTTCTATTGATTTTTCCGGCGCCAGGGGTGAGACAGTGGGCAGGTAATTTTTTTTAAAGCTAATATGCTACTTCCTCAATGCACCATCTGAAAATAAACTTTGACTTCACTTAATCTGACCTCAAAACACGAATACCATGGCACCAAACTAAAAACATTAATAATAATTTAAAAAAAAAATTTAAAACCTAAAGAGGGAGGCAGGATCTTATGACCTAGATTGGTGTAAAGCAGTATTCGTTATCAACAGACCTTGAATGAGAGACTGTAGCAATGGACAGACGGACATACTGATTGACAGATTGAAATACTACAGGAAGCAGACGGGGATAGACAGACAGACAGACAGACAGACAGACAGACAGACAGACAGGCAGACAGACAGACAAACTGATAGACAGGCAGATTGACAGCTGAAGGTTCACAAAACCTTAAGGGCAGGTGTTTGTTTGGTTGTTTGGTTTGCATTATCCTTTCATAGTGGTTTTTGGGGGGTTGTTTGCTGTTGTAATCGTTGGGTTGGTTTTTCTGTTTTGTTTTGTTCCTGTTTTGGGTTGTTTGTTGTTTGATTGTTGTTGTTGTTGGT
>CM060335.1:9153005-9165505 GCA_030674155.1 Stramonita haemastoma | reverse complement strand
CGGGACTTTTTCCTCGGGTCCTAAACTTGGGTTTCGATTCCATCTCCTTGCGAGTTCTCTGAATGACACTATAAACTGAGGTCCTATTTATGATCGCACACCAACCATTTTGCAACACCACCACCACCCCTCAAAAAAACCGTATCTTTTTAGTGAAAGACGAGGTCGTTTGTGAATAGTGGTAGTATACTAAAAATGCAACAAACACAGCAGTCTTGTTGTCTACACTCAATTTCAAAGCTAGCCTTGCATCGTGGACACTGTTCCACCATGTTAGTTTACATCCCTCCCTCCATGAAAACACAAAGCTTTTAGAAACTCAGCAAAATCATCTGCTGCCAAACAGAAAACACTTGCACATACCACAGACATTTCCTAAACCATCGTCTTTCTCATTTAAAACTGTACATGTATAGGGAAGAAAACAAAAACACTGGAAATTACAACACAGGTGGAGGAGCTCCAAAAGTCTGGCATACCCCCGCCATTGCCTACCTTGACCTTTAACGTGCTTAGTTTGATCTTTTGCGTGTGTATACACAAGAAGGGAATTAAGGCACTGGCAAGTCTGCATTTGAAGTTGACCTTGGAAGTAGTAAAAATCCTAACCTTAATTCACCAGACGCTGATGCCGAGATTTGAACCCGGAACTTCATAGACGCATGGGATTGAAATCAAACGGTCTTAACCACTCAGCCATAAGGGTCACATCAGAGCAGCAACGTCCTAGTAGAGAGACAAAGCGTAAGCCAAAGAAAAAGGCCTGCATGCATAGATTCTATAGGGTGGCGAGGAAAAACAATCAGAAAAAGGGGTGTAAGTGAAGGCGACACGGACACAGGAAGGCGGTCAACTTCATTATCGCCACTGGCTCCGCTCTGCTCTTCCTGCACCGCGTTTTTTACTGCTTCCTTCTCCCTACTGCCTGTATGTCTATCATTGATGGCTTCGCTGATTCTGTGTCTCTGCCTGTCTGTCTGTCTGTCTGTCTGTCTGTCCTTCTGTCTGTCTGTCTGTCTGTCTGTCTCTCTCTCTCTCTCTCTCTCTCTCTCTCTCTCTCTCTCTCTCTCTCTCCTCTCCTCTCTCTCTCTCTCTCTCTCTCTCTCTCTCCTCTCTCTCTGGGACTGGACATAAAAAACACAAGAGTGCTTGTTCCACTATCCTCGATATAAAAGAATAAATCAAATCAAATCAAATCAAATCTCTCTCTCTCTCTCTCTCTCTCTCTCTCTCTCTCTCTCTCTCCTCTCTCTCTCTCTCTCTCTCTCTCTCTCTCTCTCTCTCTCTCTCTCTCTCTCTCTGTCTGGGAAGGTAGATTATCCACGCATGCATGCTTGTATGCACACATGCGTTTCTGCATGTGCGCGCCCGCCAACACGTATGCATTCGTGCATGCCTGTGCACTTGCTTGCTTGCTTGCTCGTGTGTGTGTGTGTGTGTGTGTGTGTGTGTGTGTGTGTGTGTGTGTGCACCTGCGCTCAAAAGGCAGTGATGCTCTCCACCAAAGCAGGTCGATCCACAAAGACAGTCACTCCCTTTCCCCTTTCTGAAGGCTTTCTCTCACAAATCAGGATCAGAAAAATACCCTGCCTTTGATCGTTCCTTTCAGGGACCGGGAGGTTTTTGTCCCTGGAAATTACCTCTGCTTCTTCTTCTTCTTCTTCTTTCTTCTTCTTCTTCTTCGCCATTCTTCTTCTTCTTCTTCTTCTTCTTCTTCTTCTTCTTCTTCTTCTTCTTCTTCGCCATTCTTCTTCATCGCAATTCTTCTTCTTCTTTTTCTTTTCTTCTTCTTCTTCAGCAGCACTTTTTCCTCCCCTTACTGGCAGAAGAAGTACACTATCTTAGGTGCTGAGAAACTGTGCAGCTGTAATGAAGTGAAGAGGAATGTCCCTTACACAGTCTTTATAAAGTGACTTTATTTTCACTTAGTGTAAAGACCTCTGAATGAGGAATTAAAACCTAACGTAATTGTTCCGCTAGAAGGTGTGCGCGAGCGCGCGTGCACTCTCTCTCTCTCTCTCTCTCTCTCTCTCCTCTCTCTCTCTCTCTCTCTCTCTCTCTCTCTCTCTCTCTCTCACACACACACACACACTTATACATTGTTCGTCTAGTATCACTGAAATGAAATGACGTTAAATTGAAGAGCACTATATATATATATATAGATATATATATCCTCGTTTATACGTTTCATAACACAAACTGAATACATTCGTCTTGTTTTTAAAGTATGTTTTTGAGGAATGATCGCGACAAGACTTCTGTTAAAAAATACATAAATAAGAACAGGAGTTTCAACTTGAAACTTTTCACCTTATGCTCAAGCCATTTGTATAATTAATGATGACTGGGGGTTCTTTTTTTATTTATTTATTTATTTATTCTTTTATATAGCTAGAACTTTTTCTTTCTTTTCGCCGGGTCATCTGAAATGACATGGCAGCCACTTCCAGATGAAGCTAGCGGTAAGAGGAGACCGTTAACAGCGGCCTCTACATGAGATGTTTTTGTGATTGGGAGGGGGAGCATATTTAGGGACAGGGAAGAAAGGGGGAAAAAAAACAAAGCACACCAAAACTAAAAAACTGAAGTAAACATTATCAGACACACACACACACACACACACACACACACACACACACACACACACACACACACACACACACACACACACACACACACATATATATACACACACACACACACATAATAGATAGATAGATAGATAGATAGATAGATAGATAGATAGATAGATAGATAGATAGATAGATAGATAGATAGATAGATAGATAGATAGATAGATAGACAGACAAGACAAGACAAGACAAGACAAGACAAGACAAGACAAGACAAGACAAGACAAGACAGACAGACAGACAGACAGACAGACAGACAGACAGACAGACAGATAGATAGATAGATAGATAGATAGATAGATAGATAGATAGATAGATAGATAGATAGATAGATAGATAGATAGATAGATAGATAGTTAGATCCGCAAGTCATCTTATTTGAAAGAGTGCAGTGACCGCAGTAGGAAAGAGGGGAGGTAAGAAGGAAAGGGGCCCCGAAGTTGTCTTTCCTCTCTTTGGTGCTTTCTCTTTGACTATGATGTAACAACCGCTCAAACCGGTTTGGTGTAGTTTTGTTAATTTCCCTACTACATCTAAAACGACTATGTCTTCGTTTTATTCTTTTCTCTTTAATCTTAGGCGGTTCTGGTAGTGGTGGTAGGTGATGGTGGCGGTGTAGTGATGATAATGGAAGTGTTGTGTTTGTGCGCTCTCTCTCTCTCTCTCTCTCTCCCCTCTCTCTCTCTCTCTCTCTCTCTCTCTCTCTCTCTCTCTCTCTCCTCTCTCTCTCTCTCTCTCTCTCTCTCTCTTCGAGCGTGTATATGTGTGTGAGTGTGCGCGTGTGTATGTGACTCTTGTGTGTGTGTGTGTGTGTGTGTGTGTGTGTGTGTGTGTGTGTGTGTGTGTGTGTGTGTGTGTGTGTGTGTTTCTCTTTTTTTTCGGGGGGGGGGGGGGGGGGGGATTTTACTGTGTACCGGTTTTTCTTCTTCTCCTTATTCTTTCTTTTCTGTTTCTTTTGTTTGTTTGTTTGTTTGTCCAAACGTTGTCGATGCTTGCTGCTTGAGTGACGGTTAGAAAGGTTGTAATTATTAACTTTCTTGTATAGTTACACACACACACACACACACACACACACACACACACACACACACACACACACACACACACACACACACACACACACACACAGAGGAAAGGGGGAGGGAGGGAGGGAGAGAGGGAGGGAGAGAGAGAGAGAGAGAGAGGGGGGGGCAAGGCAAGGCAAGGCACGGCAAGGCAAGGCAAGGCAAGGAAAATTCTTTTATTCGAGGATAATACACACACACACACACACACACACACACACACACACACACACACACACACACACACACACACACACACACACACACACACACACAGGGAGGCAGAGAGGGAGAGAGAAGAAGAGAGACAGAGACAGATACAGAGACAGAGAGACAGAGACAGACACACAGACAGAGAGAGAGAAAAACAACCAGAGGCTGGTGGCAGAGAGATTAATGAAATGTCACCTCGTGGCACATAAATAAGCCAGAGAGCTGGGAGCAGGGCATCAAACGATCAAACATCAATTTGTTCAACACTCACACCACATCTATCCATACCCACCCACCCACTCCTATCCAGGCTACAGCACAGGTGGCCCGCAGGTCCTCAAGCCTTCTACAACACATGAGGTACCTGGTTCGAATCCCATCCCATGCTAGTCTTTTCTTCCCAATAGTATGTTTGTGAGTGCTAACCTTGGTTGTTGTTGTTGTTGTTGTTGTTTTGTTAGTCTGTTTCTTTTCGAGGGCTGCGTGGAGTTTTGTGGCACTTTTTCTACTAAAAGGTAAAAAAAGGTAAAGGTGTCCCATAACCTGTGTTGTCGTAGAGGAGCGAGGCGTCAGAGACCTCAGCTTCTTTAGGGGCCAGCATATTGAGGGCGGCGCCCATCTCCTCTCCCTCGCTGCTTGACCTTCCCTGACCCTAAAGAGGGCAGGTACCCATTTACAGCTGGGTGAACTGGGGGAACTGTACTGAAGCCAACGCGCGCTAACGGTCACTCATCCAACTGGTAACCACGCTCGACGCTGCTTAACTGGACTGGGGGAAAGCGAGCGCTCTGACCACTGAGCTATCCCGTGTCCCCGTTCTTATTCTACTACCCTTACAAAGTAAAAAAAATTGTTCCTTTGTTCGCCTCCTTCCGCCCCCCCCCCCCTCTCCCCCCCCCCCCCCCCCTTCCACCCCCTAACCCACCTGACGGCTGTCTAAAATCACTTTTTAGTAGATAGACGTTAAAAAAGACACACACACGCCCCTGTGATTAAAAAATTCGAAGGTAGAAAACAAAAAGTGGCGCTGGACTGTGGTGATATATTTTTTCTCCCCGGAAATTAGCTGTAGCTGCTTTTCCTTATTTCTTTTTTTTATTTAAAGATTTCTCATCCAAAATATCTACAGCAAAATAAACAGTGCGGATCAATTTCGAAGCAGTAAGAAAAAAAAAAAGAAAAAAAAAGATATCCAGAAACAGGGACAGCGTCATTGCCACCTATATACAGCAAAGCACGAAGAGCAACAACAACAAGAACAACTAACTATGCAGTAACAACACACAGAACAGTGCTTCAGCAGTGAGTTTTTATACAGTTATTTATTATAATGTTTTATACGTTGCAATCCACGGTAAGAGTAAGTTGCATGCAAAGTGACCAACAATAATTTTTGGGTTTGTTTTTTACATACATACAATTCTCTCTGTCTCTGTCTCTCTGTCTCTCTGTCTCTCTGTCTCTGTCTCTCTCTCTCTCTCTCTCTCTCTCTCTCTCTCTCTCTCTCTCTCTCTCTCGCTTATTCTCTGCCTCCCTAGCCTACTCTCCTGCCTTTTTTATTCAAGCTAATCTGAGTTGCCCTGAAGTCGGACTTTTGTCAGCTGAGTCCAGTGGGTAGACCTCCAACAGCGTCACAAGCGCAGAAGACCAGGCACTACGCATTCTACCCAAAATGACAGCAAACTGGTGTAGTAGCAAGAGACTGACGAAGAGGAAGTAGACGAAGAAGAAGAAGAAGAAGAAGAAGAAGAAGAAGAAGAAGAAGAAGAAGAAGAAAGAAGAAGAAGAAGAAGAAGAACAAGAACAAGAACAAGAACAAGAAGAACAAGAACAAGAAGACGAACAAGAAGAAGAAGAAGAAGAAGAAGAAGAAGAAGAAGAAGAAGAAGAAGAAGAAGAAGAAGAAGAAGAAGAAGAAGAGGAAGAAGAAGAAGAACAACAACAACAACAACAACAAGAACAAGAAGAACAACAAGAACAACAAGAACAACAAGAACAAGAACAAGAAGAAGAACAAGAAGAACAAGAACAAGAAGAACAAGAACAAGAAGAACAAGAACAAGAAGAACAAGAAGGAGGAGGAGGAGGAGGAGGAGGAGAAGAAGAAGAAGAATGCGAAGAAGAATGCGAAGGCGAAGAAGAAGAATGCGAAGGCGAAGAAGAAGAATGCGAAGGCGAAGAAGAAGAATGCAAAGGCGAAGAAGAAGAAGAAGAAGAAGAAGAAGAAGAAGAAGAAGAAGAAGAAGAAGAAGAAGAAGAAGAAGAAGAACAACAACAACAACAACAACAACAACAACAACAAGAACAAGAAGAACAAGAAGGAGGAGGAGGAGGAGGAGAAGAAGAAGAAGAAGAAGAATGCGAAGAAGAAGAAGAAGAATGCGAAGAATGCGAAGAATGCGAAGAATGCGAAGAAGAAGAAGAAGAAGAAGAAGAAGAAGAAGAAGAAGAAGAAGAAGAAGAAGAAGAAGAAGGAGGAGGAGGAGGAGGAGGAGGAGGAGGAGGAGGAGGAGGAGGAGGAGGAGACGGAGGAGACGAAGAAAGAGGAGGAGACGGAGAAGTACAAGAACAAAACTCTCGTGTAATTAGAAGACGCATTTGTTATGTTCGTTTCTGATTCTGCTTTTGCAAGACAGTTTGAGCATTCTATCCAAACATGATGATATGGGTGGGTATCATGCTGGGGCCAGTGCAATGACCCTAGTCCTTGCTGACTGACCACACCTGCTGGTTAAAGCCTCAGCTTTGGTTACTGCTGGAACCACAGAATCCGAGCTTTAAAAAAAGATAGACTGTAAAACCAATAAAGGACTGTAGAGAACAATTTTTCCTTTCCCTTTTTTTTCTTTCTTTATCTGTTACTTTTCTCTCTTTCTTTCTTGCTTTCTTTCTTCCATCTTTTCTTCTTTTTCGCAATTCTTCTTCGCAATTCTTCTTCTTCTTCACAATTCTTCTTCTCCGCAATTCTTCTTTCTTCTCCTTTTCTGCTTCCTTTCTCTTTCTTTTTTGTTGTTATTTTTCTCGTTTTTCTTTCCTTAAATTTTCTGTTTGTTCTTTCCGTCGTGTTTTGTTCTGTATTTTTAATTTCACATTTTTAATCATTAATCTCGGTTTCTGTTCCACGCGGCAGTTAACTGCCCTGACAAGTATCAAGATTCCAGATATATTTCAAGAAGGATAAAAAAAAACGTAGAAGTACATGAAATTTAACAAAACCACAACATCCAGATGTGAAAGAGTGAAAATACTCAAAACACCAAACATTCATTACACACTGAATTTCACAAATTATGAGTACGAAAATAGAAAGAGCAATACGGGAATACATAGAGAATAGGAATGCATCAAGTTAACATTCATCTTTACACAAGCAGTTTTCTTGCTGGTTTTCGTTCATTTTGGATGTTCTCTTCTCTCCTCTCTCTCTCTCTCTCTCTCTCTCTCTCTCTCTCTCTCTCTCTCTCTCTCTCTCTCTCCTCTCTCTCTCTCTCTAGCTCTCTCTCTCTCCCTCTAGTTCTTTCTCTCATAGTTCCTTTTTGTTTGGGGGGGAGTCTTTATTTTGGATTTTTATGTTTTGTTTCCTTTGCTGTTAGTCAATAATCAGGGCAAGGGCCAGATGAAAAAAAGAAGTATGTGAATGCATATTCTGTAACCCTTGAAGAGTAAAAGATCATTCATACACCCAATCATTCTGTATAGGGAAAGAGATCACTATGTCTATAGTTTTTTCTTAGCTTTATTTTGATCCAGGGGAAGACGGTTATGGTACTCTTTGTTTTGTTTTGCTGTTGCTCTTCTTTGTGGATGGGTGAAGATTAGGGTGAGGGTGAGGAGAATATATGTCTTTGCTTTGTTGGTTGCTTGCTTGGTTGCCTGCTTGCTTGCTTGCTTGCGTGCGTGCGTGCGTGTGTGCGTGCGTGTCTGCTTGCTTGCTTGCTTGCGTGCGTGCGCGCGTGCGTGCATGCGTGTTTGCCTGCTTGCTTGCTTGCTTGCTCGGGTAGGTGGTTGGTGGGTTTCCTATTCTATGGACCCTTAAATGAATTAATCCATGAGATGATAAAACCCCACACATCTGAGGCGATGAAGAATAACTCAACGCCTCTAATCTTAATCCAGCTTAACGGCTCTCGGCTCCTAGCAGAGAGGAGAGGGGGAGGGGGAGAGAGAGAGAGAGAGAGAGAGAGAGAGAGAGAGAGAGAGGGGGGAGAGAGAGAGAGAGAGAGAGAGAGAGAGGAGAGAGAGAGGAGGAGGAGAGAGAGAGAGAGAGAGAGAGAGAGAGAGAGAGAGAGAGAGAGAGAGAGAGAGAGAGGAGAGAGAGAGAGAGAGAGAGAGGAGAGAGAGAGAGAGAGAGAGGAGAGAAGAGGAGAGAGAGAAAGACAGACAGACAGACAGACAGACAGACAGACAGAGAGACAGACAGACAGACAGATAAACAGACAGACAGATAAACAGACAGACAGACAGAGAGGAGTAGAGAGAAAGAGACAGACAGACAGACAGAGACAGAGGAATAGAGAGAGAGAGGAGTAGAGACAGAGACAGAGACAGATACACAGAGACACATAGATAGTAGGGAGAGAGACAGAGACACAGAGACATAGAGATAGACAGGCAGACAGACAGAAACAGAGACAGACAGACAAACAGACAGAGAGAGGGGGGAGGGGAGAAAAGAGGAAGAGACGGAGGTTTAGTACGAGGAAGGAGGTTTTACGGTAACCCAGTATATATATATATATATATATATATATATATATATATATATATATATATATATATATATATATATATATATATATATATATATATATATACAGTGGCTGAAGAATTTCTGGATAACATTTATTTCTCTAACTTCTCTTTGCCATGTATTATTATCATTCTTTTTAATAACATAGCGACAGCGCGATTCGGGGTACGCATTTTGTGTTATTATGGCTAGCGGGTTTTGCCCAGTAAAAGTGATACTGCTCAAAGACATTTAATACTTCAACCTTGAGAAAGTCTCAGCTGCTCAACATCTAAATCAGAGAGAAATGAAATCAGCTGCATACGAACAAAATATGTGCCTAAAGAAAATCAAAGGAGATATGATCAATTAGATTACTAAACAATTTTAAACTGAATAAACATAGCACAACACGAAATGAAACAAAACTAAAGTTAAAGAGAAAATTAACATGAAAAAGAGTAAGATCACATTCGAAATAAAAGTAAATAAAAAATACAGTAAAGAAATAAAACAGAACAAACAAGCCTGAATAAAAGATATTGAAATAGCTGAAAAGTGTAATGATATAAACAAAGCAACATAACAGAATCCTCCATGACTTATGCAAAATCACCCGAGGAAGACACAAGCAAAGAGCAAACATTCATGCAAAGTGATATCCCTGGGGCCCTATAAAGGTTATGTCAATAAAACTCTATAAACATGAGGTCACTGGGGCCTTATAAAGGTTCCGTCAATAGGATTCTATAAACAAGGTGTCATATGGGCCCTATAAAGGGGTTATAATATTTTTTTTCAAAAGGCATCTCTCCCGTCTGACTTTGATACTGCACGTCTCTACGAAAAGTGGAATACGTTCTAATGAAAGTGCCTAGGGTGATCATAAACGCACGTGCGCGCGTTTGTGTGTTAATGTGTGTGTTAATGTGTGTTCTAATGTGTGTGTGTGTGTGCTAAGTGTGTGTGTGTGTGTGTGTGTGTGTGTGTGTGTGTGTGTGTGTGTGTGTGTGTGTGTGTGTGTGTGTGTGTGTGTTTTCAGTTAGCATGAAACTGAAATCTGTTTTCATGTGTATTGAAGTAGTTGCTGTAGTCGTTAAATTAGTGATTTTTTTTATGGCTTTTTGATGCTGCTTTTTGCTGGGGTTTGTTGCTTGCTTCAGATTTTTCTTCTTTTCTTTTTTTAAATGGGGGGAGAGGAGTTCTAAGAAAACTTTCCAAGTTTGTCAGAACGGTCATGCGTGTACTGTAAATAAAATGTTTTTACTTCTGATTTCACTGATTCTGATTCTGATGTCGTCGGTTCAAATCACGGCGGTCTTCTGGCTTAAGGATACAGAAATGTTGCTGATGTTTCTTTGTGTGTTTGTATCTTGCTGTTGTTTCATTGTTTCTTTGCTTGTATCTTGCTGTTGTTTCATTGTTTGTTTGTTTGTATCTTGCTGTTGTTTCATTGTTTCTTTGTTTGTATCTTGCTGTTGTTTCATTGTTTCTTTGTTTGTATCTTGCTGTTGTTTCATTGTTTCTTTGTTTGTATCTTGCTGTTGTTTCATTGTTTCTTTGCTTGTATCTTGCTGTTGTTTTATTGTTTCTTTGTTTCTTGCTGTTGTTTCATTGTTTCTTTGTTTCTTGCTGTTGTTTCATTGTTTCTTTGTTTCTTGCTGTTGTTTCATTGTTTCTTTGTTTCTTGCTGTTGTTTCATTGTTTCTTTGCTTGTATCTTGCTGTTGTTTCATTGTTTCTTTGTTTCTTGCTGTTGTTTTTGCTCATCGGCTAGAGCTCCGAGTTTCCCCATAATGATGAGGTCCTACTTTTGCGACCGTTTGGTCGCCAATAAGGTAGCCGTTTTCTGACCGGGGAGTTTCGGTTTTTTTCTGTCTTTGTCTATTTGGGGGGAGTCTTCCCAGTTACTTAACATAAAGGTATGCTGTATCCTTAATCTGTTTCATGCAGTTTTTTCGTACGTACAAAATCAAACATTCACTTACAGAATTTTTCCCTACTTCATGTAAGTTTTCAGTGAGCATATGAATATGTACACCTACCAAAAGTTATAACATGAGTAAAAAGAAAACCTAAAACGAGTCATAAGAAAATGGGGGTTTTGGAGGTGACGTAGCCACAAAAGAACCGAACGAAAAATCAGAATTTGGGGAAGAATGTTATTATTTCTTTTACTTCGAGGATAGTGGAATAATTACTCATGTGCTTCTTTACACCCAGTCCCCTTGTGTAAGCAGTTTTGTAAATTTTGTCATCCATTCCCACCGGCACACAATGGCCTACTTTTCCGAAAAACGAAACGGGTTTTAACGTGTACGCTAGATGCTGACGAGGTCAGAAGAATGAGGGAAAGAGGGGACCTTTTTCCCCGCTAACCATTTTACTGGGGAAATCAGCCTTCTTCGATTTGCAGCACGGAGTGACATGTCTTCTTTCTGTCATCGTGAATACTGACATACTGATGCATGACATTCATAATCATACGCTGAAATAAGCACATGTACTTTTGCATGGTCCCCTCCGCCTCCCTACCCCCCACCCCCCCCCCCCTCCTCCACCTCACGCACAGATAAAGAAAAAGAAAGAGAGAGACAAGAGAGGGGGAGGGAAAGAGGGAGGAATAGAGAGAGTGGAATGCGCGCACGCGCGCGCCCACACACACACACACACACACACACACACACACACACACACACACACACACACACACACACACACACACACACGGACGGGGGGGTGTGACCGGGAGGGAGACTCAGATCATTTGATGTATAAGACCACATGCCCGTGACATACGGTTTAGAATATTATTGAATTAAGCAATGAAATCTTGAAAGCAAATCAAATGAAAACGAAATACACTTTTCAGATTGATTTGCTATGAAATTTTTAGGCAGTATGCATAGTTCAATGTTATAATGTGTGACTTGCTTGTTTGTGCGCACGCGCACACACACACACACACACACACACACACACACACACACACACACACACACACACACACACACACACACACACACACACAACACACGAGCGCGTGCGCGCGCGGCCGCACGCACGCGCGCACACACACACATATCAAATGTCTGGTCATAAAATGAGATAACCTTCTCTCTCTCTCTCTCTCTCTCTCTCTTCTCTCTCTCTCTCTCTCTCTCTCTCTCTCTCTTCTCTCTCTCTCTCTCTCTCTTCTCTCTCTCTCTCTCTCTCTCTCTCTCTCTCTCTCTCTCTCTCTCTCTCCTCTCTCTCTCTCTCCTCTCTCTCTCTGAGATGAGACTTTAAACCGAGGCCCCGTGTGCGAACGCACGCAGAACATCTCGCGCACACGTTAAATCCTGTTCCGCTTTTCGTAAGAGTAGGCCATCGTGTGCCGGTGGGAACAGATGACATTTACAAAACTACATACACACGGGGACTAGATGTAAAAAAGCACAAGAGTGCTTATTCCATTATCCTCGATATAAAAGAATAAAGAATAAATCAATTTTCTCTCTCTCTCTAACACTAATACACGACAGAAACAAAAACCGAAAAATAACATTCGAAACGGATATGGCAAGCGCCATATAAACACAATGATACGCTAAGACAAACATTAAAACAACGGAGGACAAACAAAAAAAACTAGACACAAAGGAAAACAAGACGAACAGGAACAAAACACGAACCGAAGCTCCAGAGTGTAGTTTATCACCCCATTTAACCGTCTATGAAGTATTCACGTTTAGCCAATCAGACAAAACACATAAGATGAAGAAGTGTTCCAAAAAAAACTAGAGTATATAAAATAAACAGGAAGAGGTTGAAATAAATGAAAAGAACAAAAAGAAATTGGATCGAAAGAAAGAAAAAG
>CM060335.1:9138005-9148005 GCA_030674155.1 Stramonita haemastoma | reverse complement strand
GCGGACATGCATGCAGGCTTTAGCGGACAGACAGGACAACATTAACGACGACGACGACAACTGGGCCTGCTAGTTTGTTTGCCTCTGTGATCTTTGGCCGACAGACAGACAGAGACAAGGACAAGGTGGTGTGATCAAGTGTGGGGACCGTTTTCACTCCTGTGCCTGCAACTAGCGGTGGGGGGTTTGGCGGCGGTTGTGTTGTGATCCCTCCCCCTGTCCCTCCCTCCCTCCCTCCCTCCCTGTGCCAACTGTTGACTACAGACAAGCCTCATGGTGTGGGCACGGCAGGAGAAAGATCCGTCGTCTTCGCGGTGGTAGGGACAGACAGACACCAGCCTGCATTCTGTCCAGGGTTCTGGTGCTGGTGTAGTCTTGTTGGGGGGTGCTGACGGACCCAGCGAGAACTGCCATAGCTGGAACTACATCGACAGCCACTACAACCACCACCCCAGCTGTCGGCAACCAGCTGGCTGTTTATAGTGCCGACCAGCAGTTTCATGCAGTGCCCTCGTTTATCTCCCCCTGACCAGAGTCTTTCAGCAAGCTTTTCAGTTCACTGCTTCTTCTGTCGTGTTGTCGTCAAAGCCTGCTACTTCCTCCTTACATTCTGAGGCTGTAAGTACCCTTGAAAGATTTATCACCTATCTTTATCACATATCTTCATCACACATCTTTATCACACACACACACACACACACACACACACACACACACACACACACACACACACACACACACACACACATATATATATATATATATATATATATATATATATATCAGATATCTTTATAACATGTCTTCATCACTCATCGTTATCACATATCTTTATCACGTATCTTTACCTCATATCTTTATCGCATATCTTTATCACATATCGTTATCACATATATTTATCACATACCTTTATCACATATCTTTATCACGTATCTTTATCACATATCGTTATCACATATCTTTATTACGTATATTTATCACACATCTTTATCCCATATCTTTATGATTGTGTTTATTTGCCCTAGTTTTTCTTCATACTCATAACAGTGTTCCAGATTACACAGCAACCTATGTGCATGTAGGAGAGCCATGCAAGTAACATAGCGTAGTTCAAAGGAAGGGGTCAGGTAGATACTAGGTTAATTAAGGTAGACAGGTCCGGCATTGTTTTGCACACTAGAGAGGTGGACAAGAGGCCGAGATACAGGTGCGCTGTGACAGGTCCGGCGACAGGTGTGCTGTCAGGTGACTGATAACGGCCACCCCCTAGTCACTTCGCTTCCAGAACACCTCTGACAGGTGAGCTTTTTGTCTGACTCCTAGGAGAGAAAGTAGCGAAGGGGAGGGGGAGAAAGGAAGGGGGGACATGAGGGTCATGTTGAAGATGTAGGCGCTGTGTGTGTGTGCGTGGGGGGGGGGGGTTGAGACATATATATTGATAAGTAGGTAGGTAGGTAGGTAGGTAGGTAGGTAGATAGGTAGGTAGGTAGGTAGGTAGGTAGGTAGGTAGGTAGGTAGATAGATAGATAGATAGATAGATAGATAGATAGATAGATAGATAGACAGATAGATAGATAGGTAGATAGGTAGATAGGTAGATAGGTAGATAGGTAGATAAACACTTTTAAACACACACACTTACACACACACACACACACACACACACACACACACACACACACACACACACACACACACACACACACACACACACACACACACACACACACGCTTACACACACACACTCTTACACACCACATTTCTGTTGTTCAAGAGCGTGTAATAACAGGCATTGGCACAAGCACAGCTGTAACAACCTGTATAGTAGAGTAGTTTCTCTCTGCAAGCTGTCTGGCAGCATGCATAGTGTACTTACTCAGTGCAGTGCATTGACCCCTCTCCTCTGCCTCTGCTTGCTCGCTCACTAGAATGCTTGCTTGCTCGCTTTCTTGCTCACCTGCTTGCTTGCTTGTTGTTAGTTAGAGGTGGGTTGTTTTTTTTTATTAATGTTAGCCCTGATAAGTGCAGGGGCTGGATGTAAAAAAAAAAAAAAAAAAGCACACGAGTGCTTATTCATAAATCTCGAAATAAAAGAATTTGACTCAGCACTTGACTGGCTTGCTTGCTTGCCTGCTTGCTTGGAAGGTGGGCGGGTCGGTTTTGTTGATTGGTTAGTTGATGGGGTAGGCTCGAAATAAACTGTACCTTGTTGTCTATCCCCTGTGTTGTATTGATGTTCGCTAAAAAAAAAAATCGTGTATGCATATTGAATAAATCATGTTTAAAACCATTGGTTCGTTGGTTGGCTGCATGCTCGCTTGCTTGGTTGTCTGACTGGTTGGTTAGTTGATTGACTGGTTAGACTGGTTGGTTAGACTGGTTGGTTGGTTGGTTGGTTTGATTTTCACTCAGTCAAAATGCGAAACGTAACTTGTCATAATGAATGGATAAATATACACAAAAAAGATGTTACTTATCACTTATCACATACAGTAACCACATACTGTATAGTTTCAGGTTCTGGGTTCTGTCTGCTTTGTGTCTTGTACGCATTGAAGAACCAGATAATGGTGTATGACACGTACATGCAGCAAATACTCTCTACGTAGGTACATTTACACACACACACACACACACACACACACACACACACACACACACACACACACACACACACACACACACACACACACACACACCGCACACAGAGTTAGAGAGAGAGAGAGAGAGAGAGAGAGAGAGAGAGAGAGAGAGAGAGAGAGAGAGGAGAGAGAGAGAGAGAGAGAGAGAGAGAGAGGGAGAGAGAGAGAGAGAGAGAGAGAGAGGCATGCACACAAACACACACACGAGGGTATTTCTGTTGTTGACAAAATCGTTCAGCAAGCACAGGCACTGGAATCTCCATCTCTTCTCCTCCTCCTCTCCCCAACCCCCTTTGTTTTATTGCTTGTCTGTCTGTCTGACATACCTGTACTTTTTAGCTGTGCACTTTGGCTTTTATATAGAATGGTACTTTGTGTGTGGATTGGGAAACCACAAATTGTCACTATATATCTTCAAAAAGCCAATGGTCTGAAACATCCCACCCACCCACCCACACACACACGCTCGCGCGCGCGCGCGCGCGGACACACACACACACACACACACACACACACACACACACACACACACACACACACACACACACACACACACAAACACACACACACAAGCACGCACGTACACATTTTTATGTACAAAGCTACCTGGATGGTAGGCAGAAACGGTGGTACATATGCAAAATGTCATCATTGGTGATCCTCAGAGCTCTGGTCGAGGAATGAAAATGATGCTAAAGGCTCAAGCATTATCTTAGATACTTGACTGATATGTAACATTTTGAGGTGGTCACCTCTATTGTTGGTTTAGGTTTTTAGTTTAACATGTGTATAAGATAAGAGTCTGTGTATCATGCAACTTCTCTTTTGTGTGTGTGTGTGTGTGTGTGTGTTTCCACAGGCTAGTACCCTGACCACCGTCTAAAGCGTAATGGATTAGAAAAAGAAAAAAGTCGGATTCTTGATTAAAGACAGATACCGAAATTGCTTGCTTCCTGTACAGGTGCGTTAGCTGGCAGACTCGACAGACCATGATAAAGCGATCCTCGTGCTGTGATCATGTACCTGCCTGACCTACAGGGATTAAGAAGTCTTATATCTGACATGTCAGTCAATTGTCTACGATATGCTTGAGCTTTTAACATTGGTCTGCATAAGTAATAACAGGACAGAAAGAGAGACACAAACAAAGACAGGGGGTGAGAGAGAGAGAGAGAGCGGTGTTTATTTGGGCGCGGTTTTTTCTTTTTTTCTTTTTTTTTTCTTTTTTTTTTTTTTTTGGGGGGGGGTATTATTGTTGCTGGGGTTGTTTTTTGTTTTGTTTTTTGGGGTGTTTTTTTTTTAGGGGGGTGGGGGTTGTTGCTGTTGTTGCAACTTTTAGAGGCAGAAGGTTGGGAGCCGGAGGGGTATAAATTTTGTTTGTTAGGGTTGGGGAGGAGGTCTTCATGGAAATGGCTTCTTTTGCCTGATTTTTGCATTGCGCAATGTGCAAGTGCAGAAAACGACAGGGAACAAAGCTATCAGAGTACAGGCTCCCGTAGAGACAGTGTTACACAATATACAACCAGCAATACCACCACCCTCCCACACCACCACAACCACCACCACCACCACCAATCCCTGAACCAAAATGCACGTACTCTTCACGCAGTACAGGCTTGACGCATTCAGCCACACTAACGATGTTGCAAGACACCCCTGACACACAACACAGCCATGCTACCAACGAGGATTCCTGCCTGCTGCATCTTGCTGATGACTCTCTGTCTCTCTGTCTCTGTCTGTCTGTCTGTCTGTCTGTCTGTCTCTGTCTGTCTGTGTCTGTCTGTCTGTCTGTCTGTCTGTCTGTCTGTCTGTCTGTCTCTCTCTCTCTCTCTCTCTCTCTCTCTCTCTCTCTCTCTCTCTCTCTCTCTCTCTCTCTCTCTCTCTCTCTCTCTCTCTCTCTCTCTCTCTCTCTCTCACCACACCTGCATGGATGCACACACACAGAAGAGGAGGAATCCCCCAGTGGGGTAACTCATTACATAAGAAGCTGCCTGCCTCGTCAGCTTCCAGCCACATGGACATGGAATTTACAAAGCTTCGAGTGATTTCTCCATCTGTGGACTCTATGGTAAAAACAGACTGGTATGGTGCAGGATTGAGGTTTGTTTGTTTGGTTTCGGGGGTTGGGGGGAGACTGTTTGTTTTTGCTGTATATATATAGTTATATATATAGTTATATATAGTTATATAGTTATATATATATAAATAGATACATATATACATAGATATGTATATATACATATAGTTTACGTACATAAATGTATAACATATAATTATAAAAATTATTATTATTAATCTTTATCATATTATGTGTGTGTATAGATAGATAGATAGATAGATAGATAGATAGATAGATAGATAGATAGATAGATAGATAGATAGATAGATAGATAGATAGATAGATAGATAGATAGATAGATAGATATCGCTGTGTGTGTGCTTGTGTGCATGCATACATACATACATGTGTGTTTGTGCACAAAACAGCAAAGAGTATACAGAGACAGACAGACAGACAGACAGACAGACAGACAGACAGAGAATTACTATTTTTGCAACGATTGGGATTTTCTTTCAATCGATATATATCAATCCTTTAATACAAAATGTACTGCAATTTTCAAAGCTAAAAAAACAGAAGTTCACTGCAGTGGTGTTAAATAGTTGTCAGATTTTACACTGCAATGTCACGTTCATGCTTGTACTTCATCATAAGCAGTCCTACAAACAAAGTACGTAAAGATTTAAACCTCTCTTTCATCCAAATCAAAGCCTGTTTTGCCACAATCCAACGTCCAAAAACTGGGGCAGTTTTTACGCGCCCCCCCCCCCCCCCCCCCTCCAATCCCCCGCCCCCTCACCCTCAAATTTTTTTTTTTTAACATACAGGAAGCCGTATGACATTTCAGTGCGTTATTTGTTAACACAAACAATTAAAAACATTTCCCCAAAAAGACCCACAAAAACTTGGACGCCATTTTGCTTTTATTTTGGGGGTTTGTTTTGTGGTTGTTGTTTTATTCTTTGTTGTTGTTTGTAAAGTATGTTGATATTTTTGTTTTGATTTTTTTTACCACCCCTACCTTCTTTTCTTTTGAATTTTTGGAAGTAATAAGATTGTCAGTTTAGATTAGCTTGGTGAAAAAGAAGGGGAACTAAAAAAATGGCATTCTGAAATGGGAGTAAGAAGCCAGACCTGCGCCAATGAAGCTTACGGAATGAAGAGGTTAACGTTGCCATAAGTGTTTTGCACTGGTTGCTTTCAAAACTGACTTGTTCATTTGGCTTTTGTTTTTAACTTGGAAAATAAATCATTCCAAAATGTAGATGAAATGTTAAATCTTGCAGTCTTGTGTTCTGTGCACGAATAAAAGTCTTCCTCCTTGTTATCAGCTAATAGATTTTAGTAGAAAGTAGTGTGGGATAACTATATTTTGTGTTGTATTGTATTGTAGTGTACTGTATTGCGTTGTATTAGAGTGTAATGAAGTGTAGCGTAGCGTAGTGTAGTGTAGCGTACCGTAGTGTGTAGTGTAGTGTAGTGTAGTGCAGTGTAGTGTAGTGTAGTGTAGTGTAGTGTAGTGTAGTGTAGTGTAGTGTAGTCTAGTCTAGTCTAGTGTTGTTTAGTATAGTGTAGTGTAGTGCAGTGAAGTGCAGTGTGTGTAGTGTAGTGTAATATAATGCAGTGCAGTGTATAACAGTATAGCGTATACTTCTTTCACTCACAGCAGATTTCTCAGAGTGAACTTCAGTCCACTCTCTCTCTTGGGAGAGAGCACGTAACCACAGGAGCAGCGCCAAGCATCTTTTTTTCTCTCTTACTATCAGTCATTGTCCTGTATGTACGTACGTTGCTTCCCTTGGAGACTGGCTTTTTCCTACAGACTTTTGCCAAGGACAATACTCTTGGTCCAGATAGTTTTTAATATACTCTGGATACGGGGCGGGATAGCTCAGTGGTCAGAGCGCTCGCTTTCCCCAAGTCAAGTTAAGCAGCGTCGAGCGTGGTTACCAAATGGATGGGTGACCGTTTGCGCGCCTTGGCTTCAGTACAGTCCCCCCAGTTCACCCAGCTGTAAATGGGTACCGGTCCTCTTTAGGGTCAGGGAAGGTAAAGCAGCGAGGGAGAGGAGATGGACGCCGCGCTCAATATGCTGGCTCCTAGAGAAGCTGAGGTCTTTGATGCATCGTTCTCCTACGACCGCCAAGGTTATGGGACACCTTTACCTTTACCTATATACGTTGCACACGGAATTTCAGCTTCATCCTTAAGACTAGCGCCCTGACTGCTACTCACGGTCTAAGGGATGGTTGAAAGTTCGGGTACAAAGGGGGAATCGAACGCGCAACACTTTGCTTATCTGTGGGTACCTGTCCACTACAACAACACATTCCAGTAAAAGAACTTACTACAACAAGAGATTTGTCTCGGGGAAAGAATCTCTGTGGGGGGAGGAGTTACTTTCATAGGAAAAGAACAAACTTTCAAACTGGAGAATGAAATATGACAAATAGGTAGCACTGTTGTTTTTGGCATCGCGCTCTTCCCTACTCCCGGGAGTGTAGCCTGTATTTAACTTTTAGAAATCTACCACAACTGAAAGTAGTATATAATACAATACAATACAATGCAATACAGGGCAATACAATACAATGCAATACAATACAATACAATACAATACAATACAATACAATACAATACAATGCGATACAGTGTAATATACATTTAATCAACGGGCATTTCCGCTCTTTTTTTCATATCCTCTAAATTCATAATTCATTTCTTCTTTTTTTTCTCGACAGCAATGAACGTTTGAACGTTCGCTCTGCAAGAACCGCAACTCTTCATTAGCCCCATTCACGTGCCTTGTTTGCTTTCAGATAATTGAGGAATTATGCCTGGCTTTTAAGTGGGGATGTGAAACCGATCCACAATCAGTCAAACTTTTTTTCGGGGGGGGGGGGGGGGGGGGTTTCCTCCCCTGCATTTTTTTGTATTCTGAAGTTCAAGCCTGATAAAAGCCATCTGTTGGAATATTCCCAGGAAAATTTATGGCGCCATGTGTTGAGATAGCGGGGCTGAGCTTGAACCAGCGGAAAAGAGAACTCGCAGCTAGCTAGTTCTGAATGCTGATGTAACTAGATAGATTATCGTGCATCTGTGCTGAAGTGGGATCACTTGTCCTTCAATTTACTGCCTTCGCTGTGTCCTACAAAAAATAGGGCTGAGACTTTCTCTGTGTGTCTGTCTCCTTCCTGTTTGTGTGTGTGTGTGTGTGTGTGTGTGTGTGTGTGTGTGTGTGTGTGTGTGTGTGTGTGTGTGTGTGTGTGTGTGTGTGTCTGTGTCTGTGTCTGTGTCTGTGTGTATGTCTGTGTGTGTGTGTGTGTGTGTGTGTCTCTCTTCTCTCTCTCTCTCTCTCTCTCTCTCTCTCTCTCTCTCTCTCTCTCCTCTCTCTCTCTCTCTCTCTCTCTCTCCTCTCTCTCTCTCTCTCTCTCTCTCTCTCTCTCTTTCTCTCTCTCATAGATTGTTATATGTAGTGTTATGTTAGTTTATAATCTGTTATGTTATATCATATATATCTTGTTATATAACATAATATATGATATGATATGATATATGATAGTATATCATATTATATTACTGATCATACAGTCTTAAAGATTTGTCTTCTCAACAAGGAGCTGGCTTTATGATTTAACTTTTCGGCTGCTTACTTCATCATCAGTGGTCTACACCCATCATTATTACTATTATCATCATTATCAGCAACTCCAGCATAATGGCATGCATTCATCCTAATGAGCACGCACGTGCCCCTCTTTCTGCCATGTGTGTGCCTGTAAGCGTACACCCTCTCGCAGAGCATACCGTCCTGCTGCTATGTTTGCTTTAATTTTAGCGCGTGTTGCTTTTTGTTCAACAAAACAAAACGAAACAAAACTCTGTACAGCTGACATGGAACATGAAGCGAGTAAGCACACACACACGCACACACGCACGCACGCACGCGCACACACTAACACACTAACACACACACACACACTCATCACCCGCCCCACTTCCCCTCTCCCCGTCTAATATCACATTAAGTGAACAGACGTAAAATTGAAGACACACACAACACACACACACACACACACACACACACACACACACACACACACACACACACACACACACACACACACACACACACACACACACACAAAGGTAAATAAACCATCACTGTAGCTATCCAGCCGTCAAAAAGCAGAACATCAGCATAGAACATGAATGGTCTCAGCATCATGACTGTCGCCCATAAACAAACAAAGCAATCAACCTCGTCTACCACAAAGCTCTCATCACAGCTACGCTGCTGCTGCTGCTGCTGCTGTGGCTGGCTGCTGACTAGGCCACTCACTATTGATTGTCCAACAAACAGTTTGTTGGGGAGGGGAGGGGAGGGGGGGATTAGCTGGCTCAGATCACCACAGCCATAAACTCTGTGTACACAAACAAGGATGGAGGACTCAGTACAATGGGCGCCTCGATTGCTCTGTTTTGTAGGGCACTGGACTCTTGTTTTTCAGTAATTTTTGAAAGAGTAGGCCATTTTGCCGGTGGTAACGGATAACATCCTAATGAGGGAGAGGAGATGGGCGCTGCCCTCAACATGCGAAGAAGAAGAAGAAGAAGAAGAAGAAGAAGAAGAAGAAGAAAGAAGAAGAAGAAGAAGAAGAAGAAGAAGAAGAAGAAGAAGATTGTTTCCATTTTGCAGTTTATGATAGATCATAACTTTTCCACCTGGAGCAATTTCCTCTATACCTGTCTTATCAGCATCACGTGGGCACGAATGATAAACAACTAGACTGCATAGAAAAAATATGGAAGGTCTGTTCAGATAAGCTTGATACCCCACAAAAATCAACAAACAAGCAAGTTTTCATTAGATAAATCAGCAGACTCTTATTCAAATAGTTTGAAGCTGGATACCAGATCGGCACCACATAAAAAGTGGTACTGTCACTGTCCATAACTATGTTGTTGTTCTTGTTCTTGTTGTTCTTGTTCTCATAGTACTATGCAGAGTGACACTAGAACTCAGCTTACAATAGACCACCGGAATCATAATCCTCGAAGCCAGCTCATAGCGTTGGACTTGACAGAATATCTGAATATTGAAAACATTCATCAATGCTATCGTTTAGTCTCATGGTACCATTAACATATCTGATAGTTTGAATATACTGGGCGTTGGCATTAAACCTTTTTTTAAGTTGAAAGTTCCTCTGCGCATTCTCTCTCTCTCTCTCTCTCTCTCTCTCTCTCTCTCTCTCTCCTCTCTCTCTCTCTCTCTCTCTCTCTCTCTCT
>CM060335.1:9125505-9133005 GCA_030674155.1 Stramonita haemastoma | reverse complement strand
ATGCGCAGGAATAGAAGGCGTCTGTTGAAGAAAAGATGAAAAGAGCTGAGTAATGCATTGGGAGAACAAAAATGAGAAAAATGGAACATTGTCCATGACCCTTTCCTTACCACTCATCAAGTCAAATCCACTTTGATCATCCCCTAAATGACAATTACAATACAGTATTTCAGAATTTCTCTTGAATACACGAGAGAAGAGAGAGAGCAAGGAGGTAGATAGTGAAAGAGTAAATGTTTTTCCCTTGTTGTTTGCTTTCGTTGTATGTATATTGAATGAATCATGTTTAAACGAAAGAGTTGGTAGTGAAATAAAAGGTATTTCAATCCTCCTTGGGTCAAGATAGGTATTACATCATTAATCAGTGCCCACTCTTTTTCTATGAGAAAAAAATGACCGTGTTTCTCCTTTCCACCGAAATCAACTCACTTACATACATGACATCTATATTTCTTCCTAAACAAAAGTCAGCGTTTTCCATGGACAGGGAAAGGGGGGGGGGGTTGAGAATATTCCCAGTGGCATCACACTTTACCGACTTCAAGAGGACTGACCATATACCCAGTGGGAAAACAAGGGTATGTGAAGGAATCACCAACACAAGACAGTGTCTTCCACCCCCACCCCCACCTCTTCCTCGGCTAGAGCACTGAGTTCACCCTTATTGAGATTTTGCACATGTGACCTTTAAACCCACAATTAAGGTAGCCACAGTCTGACTTCGGGTAGACGTAGTTTGATTTTTCTGGCAAAAGACACTGAGGGGTTTGGAATCTGACCGGAAAAAGGGAGAAGACGCGTGACGTGAACACGTGGCTTACTTCACGCTCCGTTGAGCACGAGACACAAGGGTCAAGAGGAGTCATGATGGCTACCATCTGTCCTAATGATCTGCATCTGATGCACCCCGGGTCAGACGCGGTCTGCAAAGAGTTAACCTGTCTGGCAGTTGTGTACCCAGAGTGGACCCGTGTGGGGTCAGGCGGCAAAGAGTTAAAAGGAGTGTGTGTGCAGGTGTGTTTCTGTCTGACACCATGTCCTAGTTGTCTCTATGTATCCTCTACATTATCTTCAGCTTTTGATGCTGGCACGCCTGACTAAACTCTTGATTCGGCCTTGGCAGCGAGAGACTGATTTCCTCTGAAACAGCATTTGATTCATCGCTGGTCGATATTTCATAACACTTCCGCTGTGTTATCTCGCGGCTCATTCTTGCCTGAAAGTTTTAGGAAAAGGAGTGTTCTTATACGTATGCACGTTATGTGACAAAAGATAGGTGAAGATAATGTCAACCGCGTGTTTTTCCCCTTGAACATACTCTCTCTCTCTCTCTCTCTCTCTCTCTCTCTCTCTCTCTCTCTCTCTCTCTCTCTCTCTCTCTCTCTCTCACACACACACACACACACACACACACACACACACACACACACACACACACACACACACACACACACACACACACAACTATACATTAATGTCTGGGGGAGGGGGGACTTATGATCGATCACTTTTTCATGGAACGATAAAAAATGCAAACCTAATTTATTGCGACCCTGACACGCGTTTTACTTGGACAAATATGGTGAAGACATGCAAATATATTTGATTTACATGTAGTATTGCCCAGAAAATACTCACGAGCACCCACCCAGACCCAGATCCCACCCCCACCCCCACCCACACACACACACGCACAAACACACATGAAATGTCTAGTGAGAATTTTGCCTTGCCTCTCTCCCTCTCTCTCTCTCTCTCTCTCTCTCTCTCTCTCTCTCTCTCTCTCTCTCTCTCTCTCTCTCTCTCTCTCTCTCTCCCCGAACACACACACACACACACAAACACACACACACACACACACACACACACACACACACACACACACACACACACACACACACACACACACACAGAGACAAGCAGGCAGATCGGCAAACAAGCTAACAAACCTACATACTCAGCCACAAAGAGAATGAGGGTGAGAGAGATTCTGATAGACAGACAAACAGACAGAGACAGATAGACAAACAGACAGACAGACAGACAGACAGACAGACAAACAAACAGACAGACGGACAGACAGACAGACGGGGAACACAATAGTGGCGGAGAAAAACTATTTCAGCAACACTAAAAGCCTTCTGGCGCCAGATAAGATGTCAGCTGAAAATACAACAGCCATCTTTTCGCCATCTCCCTAACGAATCGGGACCATCGACTTAACCTTGAATGTCGTTTCCAAGTCAGCAGTGCAGTAACCCGTTTCTGAAAGTCCTGATTCACTGTGAGTGGAGTCGTGGAGTTATCAAGGAACCGCTTTAACTGCCATGTTCAGAAACAAGCCGAAACTGGCGGAAACTATGCCTCTCCTGCTTGCAGGGTGCATGCTGGGTATTTTTTTTCTATTCCTTGGCTACAGCTGCAAGGTTCACCAATGGTGAGATTTTGCGTATGCGACCGTTTTTACCCATTTATTTATTTATTTATTCTTTATATCGAAGATAATGAAATAAGCGCTAGTGTGCTTTTTTTATTTTTTACATCCAATCTCCATGAAGGTACGCGTATTCCGACTTCGCGGAGTATGTTGGGTATGATATGTGACATCTAAATCGCCAGCAAGTGAAGGCCTACTCTCTGTGCCCCAAAATATGGACGATTTTTAACTAGTGTGAAAAACAAGTTTTGTGCATTTATTTCATTGCGAGTGGGGTCTCAGTTTACGGTCTTATCTGACATATTTACTGTAGAGGGAGCTGGATTAAATTGAAGGCGGAGGTGAAGGCAAAAACGGTCGCTAACCCAAAAATCTCTCCACTGAAACATCGGAACTCTAGCCAAGGAATGGAATAAAAAAAATAATAAAGAAAAGAACCGTTGCTAACTCCACTATCACCACCACTATCACCATCCCCACCAACAGACACACCTTCCTCCCGTGACAATAGTACCTTTTTCATGGAAACGACATGTTCCCCAGGTGAACATGTATGTAACCATCATCTCTCCATAGCTTCCCCGATAGCTGCCTGCCATAGCTTCGCTTCAACTGTACTGCACTCCCTGCACTTATGCCAATCATCCTCCACCCCCCATCCCCCTCATCCCAACCTTCTCTCAGTCTCTGTCACTGTCTCTGACTCCCTGTCTCTCTTTCTGTGTGTGTGTGTGTGTGTGTGTGTGTGTGTGTGTGTGTGTGTGTGTGTGTGTGTGTGTGTGTGTGTGTGTGTGTGTGTCTGTCCGTCTCTCTGTCTGTCTGTCTGTCTGTCTGTCTGTCTGTCTGTCTGTCTCTCTCTCTCTCTCTCTCTCTCTCTCTCTCTCTCTCTCTCTCTCTCTCTCTCTCTCTCTCTCTCTCTCTCTCCCCTCTCTCTGTCTCTCTCTGTCTCTCTCTCAAACTCTGTAACCTTTGAAAAATAGATTTATTCATTCATTCATTCATTCATTCATTCTCTCTCTCTCTCTCTCTCTCTCTCTCTCTCTCTCTCTCTCTCTCTCCTCTCTCTCTCTCTCTCTCTCTCTCTCTCTCTCTCTCTCTCTCTCTCTCAAACACACACACACACACACGACCACCACCGCCACCACTACCACCACCAACATTACCACCACCACCACCACCACTTCCACCACCACCACCAACACCACCATCAACAACACCACCGCCACCACATGTTCTCGGAGATGGATGCTGTCTGCAAGACTGTCTGAGAAAATGGCCATTCATTATTCCTTCTCTGTGATCTTCATCTTTTGAATCTTTAACCTTATCTTCCCTGCCCCTCAACATCGGACAGCCTTCGCTCTTTTTCTCCGATAAACGGGATTTCAACCCACTCACCCACCCACCCGGTACCCTCACCCTCTCTCTGTCTCTGTCTCTCTGTCTCTGTCTCTGTCTCTCTCTCTCTCTCTCTCTCTCTCTCTCTCTCTCTCTCTCCTCTCTCTCTCTCTCTCTCTCTCTCTCTCTCTCTCTCTCTCACTCTTCCCCTGTCCAATGTTTGAGGCGTTTGTCGGTGTGTGTGTGTGTGTGTGTGTGTGTGTGTGTGTGTGTGTGTGTGTGTGTGTGTGTGTTGTGTGTGTGTGTGGTGTGTGTGTGTGTGTGTGTGTTGTGTGTGTGTGTGTGTGTGTGTGTGTGTGTGTGTGTGTTGTGTGTGTGTGTGTGTGTTGTGTGTGTGTGTGTGTGTTGTGTGTGTGTGTGTTGTGTGTGTGTGTGCGTGTATGTGTGTGGAGGGGGGGATTGTGCTGTGTTGTGCTGTGCTGTGCTGTGCTGTCGGATATTGTGTTGTTTATTTTAGGGGGGGTATTTTGTTTCGCTTTTATTTAGTTTATTTATGTCGGGTTGGGGGGTTGTAAGGGGTGTGGTGTGCATTTTGTTTGCTTGTCAGTTTATTTGTTTATTTGTTTGTTTGTTTGTCTGTAGCTTTATACTTCTCTCTTTTTGTTTCCTTCACCGAAGTACGCATAACGTCAAAAAATTGTAATAAGCAAGAGAGCAGAAAACGAGACAAGAGGGGGAGTCCCTACTGTGCAAACTAGCCTAGTACAGCCTAGCCTATCTTTTTCAGTGAGTGAGGGAGTGAGGGGCAGGCTGGCACTCCGCCACGAGCTGGCTGTTTCAAATGTCAAAACACACGCCGCGGCAGGACCGGCCTAGCAAACTAATCCTCCTCTGTTTATGTAAGCGCCCGCCATCCGGTTTGGCTGCTACTCTTTGTAAACTCGTCTTTTTTCATTACCGTTTTGCTTATGGCGTTCCTGAACTTTCAGTTTCAGGGCTAACGAGTGCGCTTGTGGTGTTGTTGTTTTTTTTAGGGAGGGAGGTGGTGGGTGGATAAGGTGACAGTTACGGAGTAACAAGCTTAACTAGGCCTATGTTTATGACAAGTATGAACATTTTCGTACTGTAGTGTTCATGTTAGGGAAAGTGAAACCCACGACTACTGGTGATGGTGGTTGCAGTTAACAGCCAGTGTAGATGGGAGCAGGTGTTGTTAGCAATTGTCAGTAACAGTGCATGTGGCAGCAACATTGTGTTACGAGCAGTAGTGATACTTAATGCATGCAGCAATATTGAGCAGTAACATAAGCAACAGCAGTAAACAGTAATGATAACTACCAGCTGTAACAGTAACAATAACTACCAGCATCAATAGAAGCAGCCGCAGTAGTATAAACAGAAGCAATATCAATAACACAGTGATTGCAGTAACATTGAGTAGCAGCAGAAAATACCAGTCACGCTGAATAACAGCAGCAGACAGATGTAGCAGGTGCAGTAGAAGCAATAATCGTATTAGCAGCAATAATAGAAACAGCAGCACCAGTCGCAGCCCTGAGTGATATTAGCACCAGCAGGAATTGTACCAGCAGCAGTAATGTCAATAGTAACAGTCGCAATATTCGCAATAACACTGTGATAATGCAAGTCGAATCATCAGAAACAGTAACAGCAATACTATCAACAGTAACTGTCACAATATTAATTTGCAATATACACTGTGATAGTACAAGTTGGACCATCAGAAACAGGAACAGCATTAGTACCAACAGTAACTGTCGCAGTGTTCGCGATAGAAGTTGCCACAGTCAAAGCTGAACCATCAGAAATAACAGTAGAATCACCAGCAGCAGGCAGCCAGTTATTGTTGTACGTACCCCATCCAGCTTAACACTCTGGGATCTGTCACCCAGATTATGCACTCTTGACTCACTCATCCCATCTGAGAATCACTGTGAGAGAGGAAGCGCACTGGATGAGGAGTTTGCGTGTGTAACCGTTTTCAAGTACCTCACCAATATAGACAGCCATATTCAGACTTCGGAGGAGATGCAGTCAGTGACAATCAACAATAACCTATCAGCAAAACCCATCTTTCCAGGGTATTAGTTCTCCACCACACACCGCCACACGTATCCACAACAGATACTTCAGAGCGATCTTAGATATCTCTTTTCTCCCGGTACCAACACGATCCTTCAAGTCTTATAAATCCAGCCGACAACTTTCTGAAGTGCTGCCACAACAATGGTGCCCAGGGGACTGCCCATACTGGCGGCACTATAACTCACTTTCACTAAGGATTTGCTCTAGGGGGACTCGGTGTCTGTCTGGTGATATGGGCTACCATTCTCTGTCAGCTCGCAGTAAGGGACAATACAGACTCAAGGATAATGATACACTGACTGAATGAATACCTCAACCAGACGCATAGATCAGATTCAATTCCCTAACGAACGCCACTGAGTACACAACATTCCATTAATGCTACTTTCTGTTGAGTTATAGAAAATCAAAGAAAGAAAGAGGTATGGGGGAGGGGGGGCTGTGGGGAGGGGTCGGGGGAGGGAGTCATGCAGGAGAGGGTAGGGAGTGTTTTAAAATTTATTTTGTAGGTGCATGTTTTCGATTTTTCTTGAATTTCTATTATAGGCGAGTGTGTGTGTGTGTGTGTGTGTGTGTGTGTGTGTGTGTGTGTGTGTGTGTGTGTGTGTGTGTGTGTGTGTGTGTGTGATAGAGAGAGAGATGCTTTTTTTAACTGTATGTCTGTTTTCCCTGTTTTAACATTTTTTTCATATTTCTGTTCTCAAGCACTTTTCTGTTTTAGTAATTTAACGTGTCATTTCCTGTTTACTTCATACACATCATCTTCTTCATTTCTCTTGTCAATGTTGTTATTGTTGCTGCTGTTATCGTTGTTGCTGCTGCTACTGCTACTATTGCTACTGCTACTATTGCTGCTGCTGCTGCTGCTGCTGCTGCTGCTGCTGCTGCTGCTGCTGCTGCTACTACTACTACTACTACATCTTCTGTTGTTTATGTTGTTACTGTCGTCGTTGTCGTTGTTGTGAAATACATAATATTTCAAATGAGATCTCCCTTAATTGAGACAGCCTGCAATGGCCCATGCGTATCGTGACACTCACACTTTAATCTTAGATCATTCAGTTTCTTCACACGGGAAGAGAGAGCACAGGGCTACCTACCCTATTACCCTACTTCCTTTTCTATTCCTCAACACAATAAATAAACTGGAGAAATACGGACACGCCTGGATAAGCTCTCGCTTTCTCCAGCCACGCGCGGGAAGTATACTGTACATAAGCCAGCCAGCCCTATGGGTCACTTGAGATCCGTTACAAAGACAGCCGCGGAACAATAGGATTAAAGAGTCAGAGTGGAGAGGACTGGACACAGACCTTTTCCATCTGGTCAGTCACAAGGATAAACCAATTACCAATTCTGTTTTTGAAGCTTCGCAGATCTCTATCTGACCGGATGCCGACCAAATGAAACCTAATTAAGAGACCATAAAATACAAAAGGGTTGAGACTAATCGCTTTCAGCTGAGCTGGAAAACGCAGGAAATGGCAAAACTGATGATCGTGCTTGCCCATGCGTGTGTGCTCGGGCTGTTCCTCATGCTCGGTTTTGCTCATTAGTTTAATTCATCGTACCGTTCAGCCTGCTCCCGTTGTGCCGTTAGAGCTGTCTGTCACCATGTT
>CM060335.1:9120505-9123005 GCA_030674155.1 Stramonita haemastoma | reverse complement strand
CTAACCCCCCCCCCCCCCCCCCCCCCCAGCGCCAGCCCAGAGCACACAAACGGGCCAATTTACACCGTTTTCAGGGCTGCGCCATTGTGGATAGTTGGCGCTTTGTGAACCATCAAGTATTTCGCCGTAAGCTGGACCTCTCGGTTGTTTTGCAGTTGTAGCTATTAAGTGGTTTACAGTCACGGCTGTAAAAAGGGTTTATACAGTCTCGGGGCTGTAAAGAGGTTTACGGATTCGTGGTTGTAAAGTGGTTTACAGTCTGAGGTGTTAAGAGGGGATTTTTTTTTTACTGGCAGAGTTCAGTAAAGCGGTGTGAAGAGAGGGAGAAGGCGGGAAGTAACAGGCAGCAAACAAGCAATGAATGATTGCTGGACGATTTTGTGTCTGCTGAAAAAGGGAGACGGAGGGGGGAGAAAGGGGAAGAGGAGATAGATCGAGAGAGAGGGAAAGAGAGAGCGAGGGGGGAGAGGGAGGGAGGGAGAGAGAGAGAGAGAGAGAGAGAGAGAGAGAGAGAGAGAGAGAGAGAGAGAGAGACAGAGACAGAGACAGAGAGAGAGAGAGAGAGAGAGACAGGGAGAGAGATACAGACAGACAGACAGACAGACAGACACAGACGACAGACAGACAGACACAGACGACAGACAGACAGACACAGACGCAAACGCAATTTTATTTCACGAGAGAGACAGAGACAGAGAGAGACAGAGAGAGAACTAGAGAGACAGAGAGAGAGAGAAAAGAGAAGAGAAGAAGACAGAAATAAAGACGCAAGTAAAGAAATGAAAAAAGATAAGAAAATGAAAGAAGAAAAAATAACAGAAAGGAGAGAAACGGAATACATTCTAAAAAAGAAAGAAACCCATTTGGGGGCAATTCGATGTCGATGGATATAACCACATCCAAACTAGACTTTATCTCATCATCAGGGATTCTCTCATTTCATGTATTGGTGCTACTGTTGTCCTGAACGAATAACGTTTTGTTTTGTTTTAAAGTGAAACAGAAAGCGCTGCAAGACTGTACAAAACATTACAATAAACTATATTGTAATGTGAAACAACACAAAAGGAATCCAATACTGACGGCGTGACGTGACACCAAATGATTAGCGTCACATTTCAATGCAACCTACTATGACGAGGTCAGTCCATCACATTAGGCCTACCATTCAATACCTTCATTAACAAAAACAATGATAATACTTGACTTTCCCCTCACTGCACTGAAGTTGCCAGGGCAATGTACCATGAACAAGCTGAATCTAGCGGAGCCCATCCCTCTGCAGGTACCAGGGTGCATGCTGGGTATGTTTGTGCCATCCATCCTATCAGGCATACCTGACCTACTCCGTTACGAAAGGTAGATGGGGTTTTAACGTGCACAGTATGCAAGATGTTCTGCGCGCATTCTCACACGGTTTATTCTCTCATCCGAAAGACTTGCACCCATACCACCTCTCAAGGTCTAGTAGATGAAGTTGGAAAGTTGGAAAGTTTGAGAGTCTTGCTCAAATTACCTGACCAACACAGCATGTGTCTGTATCTCTCGGGCCCGGTTAACACCGGGATATATTATGACAGAAAACGTAGAGTACAGCCCTGTCAAGTAGTCTCAAAGCACATGCTCTTCCATAGCAGTATCATTATAATTATCATCCTCATTCTCATCGATCATCATGCAATGAGGGAGAGGGAGGTGGGGAGAAGTTCGAGCACAAACGGGGAGTAAACCCCGCACTTACTTCTGGCTTTCTAGGCAGGTGGTTACCTGTAGACCACAGCACCGCTACACCTCAACAGAAGCTGGCGGAACACTGATTGCCAGCCCGTGGCTTCAGATACTGAAGCAGTATATCAGTGATCAAGGAATGCACTGGCAATGAGAGAGAGAGAGAGAGAAGAGAGAGAGAGAGAGAGAGAGAGAGAGAGAGAGAGAGAGAGAGAGAGAGAGAGAGAGAGAGAGAGAGAGAGAGAGAGAGAGAGAGAGAGAGAGAGAGAGAACCATTCTGCAAGAATGCAGTGATGGGGGGGAGGGAGTGAAGAAGCCACTGAACAAACAAGACAGCAAAACCAACCTAAGACCACACACACACACACACACGCACACACACACAAGCACGCACGCACACACCACACACGCGCGCGCACACGCACACACGCACACACCACACACACATGCGCGCACGCACACACGCACGCACGCACGCGCAAGCGCATACGCATGCACGCTCGCGCACGCACGCACGCACACACACACTTTTGGGGATTTTTATCGTTGCTATTTTGGATAGGGAGGAAGGAGGGGGGACGCGCAGAGAGAGAGAGGAGGTTCTTCAGAAGCCACACCACCAAAAACAGTGCCATGAGAACAGCCCCTTTACATCTACAGTGCACACACACGCGCGCGCGCGCGCACACACACACACACACACACACACACACACACACAACTCACTCACTCACTCACTCACTCACTCACACATATACACACACACGCACTT
>CM060335.1:9105505-9113005 GCA_030674155.1 Stramonita haemastoma | reverse complement strand
GATCGTTTTTCATGTAATGCCTGCTGACACACTGCCCAGCAGATCCGCCGTGTATGCTCAGCAACAAACATGCAGACAGGCAGACACACAAGCAGGCAAATAGACAAGCAGATAGGTAGGCGGACAGGCAGACAAATAGATAGGTAGGCAGATAGGTAGGCAGACAGGCAGGCAGACAAATAGGCAGGGAAAAAGGTAGGCGGGCAGACAGACTAGCAGGCAAATAGATAGGTAGCAGATAGGTAGGCAGGCAAATAGACAGGCATGTAGATAGACAAATAAGCAGGCAGGTAGACTGACGGGCGGTCAGGAAGACAGACACTGTTAAAGAGTAAACCAGTCCTAATTATTATTTCAAACAAACATAAAAGAAGAAAAAAAGAAGTTCGAACTGATGATTCTTTAAGACGTTTCAACGCCTGTAATCAAGCCTTGTGTGTGTGTGTGTGTGTGTGTGTGTGTGTGTGTGTGTGTGTGTGTGTGTGTGTGTGTGCGTGCGTGCGTGCGTGCGTGCGTGCGTGCGTGCGTGCGTGCGTGCGTGTGTGTGTGTATGACAGACAAGACAAGACAAGACAAGACAGACAGAGACAGAGAGAGACAGAGACAGACAGACAGAGACAGAGAGAGAGAGAGATGCACGCCAACACACATGGACCGAAGCACACAAACAACAAACTATCTCCCAATCAACAACAAAAAACTCTGGAGGCCACAGGACCCGGGAAGCGAAAACAGCCCCTTTCGGCAAACTGCCGTGAGCTGACAGAGTAAATAAACAATAAACGGCTGAGTGTCGATATAGCTTTGCGCTGGCTAAACCCTTTGCCGATGCCACAATATTTGGATTGCATGCACGTTACCTCCGTTTTTCTTGGCCACACTCCACGTTTAGCTGCTTCTGACGCCAACTGCTTTTCAAGCTTTTGAGATAATTCCTCCCTCCCCAGTTTTCTAAATGAAGGGGGGAGTCACACACACAACACAACGCTGTCATAGTTGCAAGATGATGGATGATGCAAGAGAGGGGCTTTAGATCCGTCGACAGTTTTAGGGGAGGTGGGGTGGGTATGGAAAACCGGTTCTATGGGAGTTGTAGATAATGGTGATGGATCGGGCAGACGGGCTGGATGCAGGCCGTATTGTGTTTTGATCTTTTAACGAAGCCTTGTCTGCTCTATCAGTTGGAGGAGCGCTTCTTAAAAGCGGGGCTGTGTTTCCAATGCTCTGGTGTTCTGCCTCTGCGGTGTGTGTTGTGTAGTGTTTTTCGCGTTATCGTCTTTTAATGATTCCTTTCTCTGATGTGGATGGGGGCGGAATAGCTGAGTGGTTAAAACGTCATACTTGTTATTTGATGGTAACCGAGGGTTGGATTCCAGTCCCCCTTTGTGTTGTGATGTCTGCTCGGGTAGATTTTCCCTCTGGATTTAACACTGCTGCCAACTCCACTTCCCCAAAAGTCCTTCAGTCTAGACTATAAACCCAGAGCCCGTGTGCAGAATTTCTTGTGTGTATATCTAAATCCCATCCATTTTTCATTGAAGAGGAGACCACGAGCATACCAAGCATGCATGCAGCCACCTGGAGAGGGATGGGCGACGCCAGGTTCAACTCGCCACCCCATGATAGGTAAAGGTAAAGGTGTCCGATAACCTATGTGGTCGTAGGGGAGCGAGGCGTCAGAGACCTCAGCTTCTCTAGGGGCCAGCATATTAAGGGCGGCGCACATCTCCTCTCCCTTGCTTCTTTACCTTCCCTGACCCTAAAAAGGGCAGGTGCCCATTGACATTGCCTGAAAACTTCTGTGGGAGCCTCAAAGACTGACACCTCAAGGAGATGAGGAAGAGGTAAAGAGCCTGTAGAGTCCACCTGAGTGACTCTGAAGAGAGATTGTATTTTTATGCAATAGTCTACTGCCGTAGTATGTGGTTTGTTTTCCATTCTTATCAACAAAAATGACCTCTACCTGGAAAATCAGAAGAAGAAAAAATTAAAGAATGCGTTCTTATATCCTTGTGAGCCGTTTTCTATTTTTTCTGAGGCATTGTTTGCAAGGAACTGTCATTCAAGTGGTCAGTTAAAATGTCTGTATAGAGACAATAAAGTAGAATAAACTAGTCTGTTTGCACAGTTAGGCGGTGTGTGTGTGTGTGTGTGTGTGTGTGTGTGTGTGTGTGTGTGTGTGTGTGTGTGTGTGTGTGTGTGTGTGTGTGTGTGTGCATGATGTGTGTGCATGTGTGTGTGTGTGTGTGTGTGCGTGCGTGCATGCGTGCGTGCGCGCGTGTGTGTGTGTGTGTGTTTGCCAGCTGAAATACCGCTTTGTTCGTTCTTGTGTGGTTTTGTCGTCACTGTTGTCTTTTGTTTACTTGTTTACTTTGGGGGGCTGTCTGTTTGTTTCTCTAAAGGGGGAGTTAAATTGTTCACGATTTGTTGGATTCCTTTGATGTAAGGCTGCTGGAACTGACTTCTGTCATGCTACGTCAGCTGATAAGAAAATAATTCCCCCCTTTTTTTTCTTTTTGGGATAGAGTGCTGGCCAAGAAATCGTTAATCGTGTTAACAGCAGACTTCAACTCTGAGAAAGATAGGAAGAAAAGGGGGGAGGGGTGGGTATGTCAAACAGCCACAAGTGGGAAGCGACTTCCTGAGACAGACCTGTCCTTCAGTTGACACAGCAGTGAGATTCGAACCCTGAACAAACAGCGAACTGGACGAAACCCATACCCAATCACTATGGTCAACAGACTGGAAAGCTGATGGTGATTGTAAATAAAGTGACTGGATACTTACTGTTCAAGGGGGATGGGGATAGCTGCTGTCAGTCAGCGGTAGTCAACAGGGACGGTGATTATGGCGTTTACAGTCATTGGTGGAAAGTTGTCTCAAGGGGTCTGGCCAGACGGTGATTTATAGTCAAGATGTCTGTCAATCCTGAGGTGGCTGGGTGCTTGTGCCACAGATCTCTCTCTCTCTCTCTCTCTCTCTCTCTCTCTCTCTCTCTCTCTCTCTCTCTCTCTCTCTCTCTCAAATTCACCTTGCCCCCCTCTCTCTCCCTCTCTCTCTCTCTCTAATTCACAAGAATTTGCCTTGCTCTCTCTCTCTCTCTCTCTCTCTCTCTCTCTCTCTCTCTCTCTCTCTCTCTCTCTCTCTCTCTCTCTCTCTTAACACTATGATTTAATTACCGTGGCGGACTTATTTCCGGTGTAAAACTTCAGGCTGTTTACTGTCACTCCACCAACACCCCCACCAGATTTCTACACGTGGTGCCAAGGGTATGCCAGGGCTCCTCCATTGCTTTCATTAAAATTTGCTTCTTCAAGTGGATGGATTCATTTCCCATGTCCTCCCCCTTTCATCCCTCGAGGTCACTCACTTTGTTCTGTCTCCTTGAAGCTATTTAGCTTGGTGGCCTTCTCACTGTCACGCCATCATTTAGTGCTAGTGCCGGATCAACCGGTGCTTCCGAGTTTTGATTGATGTCACAGATAGATAGATAGATAGATAGATAGATAGATAGATAGATAGATAGATAGATAGATAGATAGATAGATAGATAGATAGATAGATAGATAGATAGATAGATAGGTTGGTTGGTAGGTAGGTAGGTAGGTAGGTAGGTAGGTAGGTAGGTAGGTAGGTAGACAGGCAGGCAGGCAGGCAGGCAGGCAGCCAGACAGAGAGAGAGAGAGAGAGAGAGAGAGAGAGAGAGAGAGAGAGAGAGAGAGAGAGAGAGAGAGAGAGAGAGAGACACAGAGAGAGAGAGAGAGAGAGAGAGAGAGAGAGAGAGAGAGAGAGAGAGAGAGAGAGAGAGAGAGAGAGAGAGAGAGAGAGAGAGAGAGAGAGAGAGAGAGAGAGAGAGAGATCGTTTGCGGTGTGAGTAGTTAAGCCTTCTTGTTGGGGTGTTTGCTTGGATGTTTTTTTGTGTATTTGTGTGTTGTTCATTTGTCTGTTTCATTGTGTGTGTTTGGGGGGGGGGGGGTGGAGGAGGTGGGGTGATTGTTTGCCTACTTGATACCTTTATGTTCTCCTTGCTCATGTCCGTTGTTCATATACAAAATTGATAAGAATGATAACAGTGCCAAGCATTATCATGATGGTGACAACCATTATGTCCACCAGTCGCTATATTAACGATGTCTTTTGAGCATAGTATAAGCTTTTAGCGTGCTGTTGCTGTGCTGCTGATGTTTGTAGTTCATACATATGTAATGCCATGCTCTGTTTCGCATATATATATATATATATATATATATATATATATATATATATATATATATATATATATATATATATATATATATATGGTTATCGCAATCTGTTGTTTTTATGTTGAATAACATTCAATATAATACGATAGTTTATTAGATAATGGAACAATGTTGTTTGCACATTATGGAAATTCCAGTATGCCATGTACCTAATAAACTCACTCTGTCACGGCTAAATAACATGACTCAGACTCTGTCGGGGTTAACTAACATGACTCACACTCTTTCATGGGTTATACCACATTCTGTATTCCCCTGTGCCAGTTCGCGGCGAAAAACTTGTAAACTAGGGCACTACTGTACCGCCAGCTCAGAAATAATTCACACCTCTCAACGGATCCTGAGGCAAAATCCATTAGCCCACCGCCATCGTGCCGATGTTTTGTTCTAAAATCGATTCGGCCGGGATTTGTGGCGGTAATACGGCTTAGGGTGAAGAATTAATGATGGCATTAACGACGTCAATATGGTCAGGACGTGACGTAATAAATGACGTAAAGGTAGCCCTGTAGGACAATGTTTTATGTCATAAGATCGCGTACTGTTCGCTAAGTAGAACTTTTTCATCTAAATGTGTGCGTGTGTGTGTGTGTGGTGGGGGGGGGGGGGGGGGGGGTAACGTTAAGCCGGATACGTAATTTTAGTTCCTATTGGCAACCGTTTCTGTCTAGTGACCGTGGCTGCATATAATCGTGTAACTTTGGCATGTGATACTGAGGATTCGACATAATTAATCGTAAAGACATAGCCTACTGATTTTGTCTCGATGACTGGGTTTGGTTTGTTTCAGGTATATTTCTTGGGGGTTGGGGGGGGGGGGGGGGGGGTTAAAAGTACTTTGTGACATTTGCCCAACAATAACACTCTGTAATCTATAAGTCACACACACACACACACACACACACACACACACACACACACAACACACACACACACACACACACACACACACACAACACACACACACACACACACACACACACACACACACACACACACACACACACACAGGGGGAGAGAGGGAGTGAGGAGGGGCATGACATAGTAAACATGAAAATAAGCAAATAAGAAGTCAGAATGATGATCACGCAGTCAGCATATCAACAGACTGACAGCCATGTGTATGGGGCCGAGAGACGCGAAGACACAGAGTAACAGACACACAGACATACTGAGTAGTAACTGCAACCTAGGTCCAGAACAACAGGCAGACAGAATGATAAAAACGGACAGACAGAGACTGGTAGACCGGAGAGACTTGGAAGACAGAGTAGCAGACACATACAGACAGAAAGACAGACAGTAGCAGACACAGACATACATACAGAAAGACAGACAGTAGCAGACACAGACATACAGACAGAAAGATAGACAACAGCAGACACAGACAGAAGGACAGAAAGACAGACGGAATCTAGCAACTGTGAACTCAGGGCAAAAGACACTGAAAAACAGTCTACCAGACAAACAGACATACATACAGGCATGAAGAGAGACGGATATAAGTGTGACGCAGGGAAACAGGAGTTGACGTGGGAATATGATGAGGGAAAGCATACAGGCACACAGACAGGCATACAGGCACTCAGGCAGGCACACTGGCAAGCATACAGGCACACAGACAGGCAAACAGGCAAGCATACAGACAGGCAGGCAGGCAGGTAGGGAAGGAGGCCAAGGTGGCTCTGACAGTAATATGATTGAGAGTGCACGGCCTCCCCGCGTGTATGGGTAGTCTGACAGCACTGTGATTTGCCCTCAAGATGTCTGTCAAGTCCCCGGATGGAATTGCCCGCCACTCTCCGTCACTATCTGTACTGAGATGGTCAATCTCTCTCTCTCTCTCTCTCTCTCTCTCTCTCTCTCTCTCTCTCTCTCTCTCTCTCTCTCTCTCTCTTCTGTACGTATATATATATATATATATATATATATATATATATATATATATATATATATATATATATATATATATATATATATATATCTGCTTTTTTCTATCCTCTGCTTTAGCTTTTTTTTTTTTTACGTAGAACTGGGTTTTTTGCTAGTCCAATTCTTTTTCCTACTCTAACATGTAGGACTTTATATCCAGCCTACTTCCTTTTACCTTTTACCTACTTCTTTTAATGTATTATGCTTTTCTGAAATCTCTCTCTCTCTCTCTCTCTCTCTCTCTCTCTCTCTCTCTCTCTCTCTCTCTCTCTCTCTCTCTCTTCGGATGAGACTTTAAACCGAGGCCCCGTGTGCGAACGCACGCAGGACATCTTGCACACACGTTAAATCCTGTTCCGCTTTTCGTAAGAGTAGGCCGTCGTGTGCCGGTGGGAACAGATGACATTTACAAAACTGCATGCACACGGGGACTGGATGAAAAAAGCACAAGAGTACTTATTCCATTATCCTCGATATAAAAGAATAAATCAAATCTCTCTCTCTCTCCTCTCTCTCTCTCTCTCTCTCTCTCTCTCTCTCTCTCTCTCTCAACGTTCCTAGGAACGCTACACTCCGTACCATGTGAAACGATTTGCGGTGATTAGACTATTACCATCATTACAGGCGAACTGTGGCGTCATTTGCTGATGTCATTACACAATTATCGTCATCATGATCACCGTCATCAGTAAGTTGGCTTAGGTCACCAGTGTCCTTTATCTAATTTTCCAGAAATTTTCAGATGACGTCTACACACGAGTATGGGAAGGGCTCTGTATCAGCGATTTTTTGTTCATGTCACCATTCGGACACTGTCCACAATAGCGTGAACAAGAAAATAAGTACAGCAAAACAACGATGATGAAAACGGAGAGAGGAGAGAGAGAGAGAGAGAGAGAGAGAGAGAGAGGAGAGAGAGAGAGAGAGAGAGAGAGGAGAGAGAGAGAGAGAGAGAGAGAGAGAGAATAATCTTTATTTTCCAGGAGAGAGAAAATCTTTATTTTCCAAGGGTAACAGAGCAAGCAGTCACATATTTTTCTTTTCACTTGGCCCTTCAAAGAGAGAGACAGACAGACAGACAGAGACAGAGAGACAGAGCCAGACAGACAGACAGACAGACAGGCAGAGACAGAGACAGAGAGAGAGAGAGAATAATCTTTATTTTCCAGGAGAGAGAGAAAAATCTATTTTCCAAGGGTAACAGAGTGAGCATTCACATAGTTTTCTTTTCACCCGGCCCTTCAAAGAGAGACAGAGACAGAGAGACAGAGACAGAGAGAGAGAGACAGACAGATAGACAGAG
>CM060335.1:9098005-9100505 GCA_030674155.1 Stramonita haemastoma | reverse complement strand
CTCCAACAGTTGACAGCTTCAACATCCCCACAAGACACTAAAAAAATTAACCCCCTGCGCGCCCCAACCAACAACTCCTCAAGAAGTTTTCAGAGAAGTCAATCAAAGTCAAAATATCCGTTACATGTCGGTCAGCTTCTCCCGCAAGCAGTCTTCTTAAGTCTGAGACTGGACGGAGGGAGGGGGGGGGGGGGGGGTGATGGCTTCGCAATTTGGCAAAGTTTTGGCATCAAAGTCTGTGCCACTAGGTTAATGAGGAAGTGAGTGAACGAGGATGGTGTGTGTGTGCTTCTTCTTGTTCTTGTTCTTGTTCTTCTTCTTCTGCTTCTCCTTCTCCTTCTCCTTCTTCTTCTCATCTCAGATGGTGCATACAATACCCTCCTGGAGCTTTCATACTTTCCCCATGTTCTGGTTATTTTTAACAGCTGCCTGCAGGGAATGTTGGGTGGGGGTGGGGGAGGGGTGAGAGTAGAGAGTAAGGGGTGAATAGTGTGTGTGCGTGTGTGTGTGTGTGTGTTGTGTGTGTGTGTGTGTGTGTGTGTGTGTGTGTGTGTGTGTGTGTGTGTGTGTGTGTGTGTGTGTGTGTGTGTGTGTGTGTGTGTGTGTGTGTGTGTGTGTGTGTGAGAGAGAGAGAGAGAGAGAGAGAGAGGGTGTTTTAATTTATCATTTTATAACAAGGATAATGTGTGCGTGCGTGCATGTGTGTGTGTGTGTGTGTGTGTGTGTGTGTGTGTGTGTGTGTGTGTGTGTGTGTGTGTGTGTGTGTGTGTGTGTGTGTGTGTACGTGTGTGTGTTGCGAGGGGGGAGAGGGCGGGAGGTTCTTGTGGAATGTCAGCCATTGAATTTTATTTCAAAGTTTATTATGAAGACTGTTTTTTAGTCTTGCTTTGACTCAGCGCTAAAGAATTCTTGACGAGAAAGGGCTGGATTTTTATGTGTTAAGCATTCAAAACATCCAGAGATAAATCCTACAGATTGTTGTTGAAGTTATGCACACGCGCGCAATCGTGCGCGTGCGCGCGCACATACACACACAGACACACAGACACAAAACACACACACACACGCGCGCGCACACACACACACACATTATCATGTTCCTTATTTCTGACACACACACACAGACTATTATTATGCTCGTTTTGTGAAATGAACAATCTTGACTGTCACTTGTCATTTGAGCAATGTTTATCACGTGCCCTGGTATGCCACAGACAAGCCAGTAGCTGTCCTCTGGGGTTCTGTTTATCAACAACACCTCGGTGACAGTGCAGAGATTCATTCCTTGATGCTAGCTGACACTGATGTGTATTATACAATTCGATAGTGTGCAAGTTTTTTCACTTCCATGCGAAATCTGCTTTCACAGTACAGGCAAAGGACAGTAAAGTTGGTTTTATACCCCGTTTTAATCTGTATATAGTTGCACAGTTTTGATCAGAGATTTAAAATTTGACGAGATGACAGCCCTGATAATTATGGCCTGTGTGGTCGGCGGGGCTACAAACAACATGACTGGGTTGGATTGCTTTCACAGGGTTAAGAAAAGACAGCTATGCTGGTGGGGCCCAGTGCTAAAATCCAACGGCCTTGTTAAAATAGTTCTCCAGGTAAACGTTACAGGATAAGGGAGAAGGGGGAGGGGGGGTATAGAGAGAAAATGTGGTGGGCTGACAATAATGAGGAACAGACAGAGAAATCATTCACTGATACCCGGCATTGGCTCTTAACCGTCATAACTAAATGCATCTGGGAAAAAAAAAACAGTTCTCCCTTATGACCACCCACAGAGTGAGTAGGAAGAAGAAAGAGAGAGAAGGAGAAGAAGGAGAAGAAGGAGGGGAGAAGAAGAAGAAGAAGAAGAAGAAGAAGAAGAAGAAGAAGAAGAAGAAGAAGAAGAAGAAGAAGAAGAAGAAGAAGAAGAAAGAACGAGTAGGAGCAGGAGAAAAGAAAGAAAGAAAGAAAGAAAGAAAGAAAGAAAGAAAGAAAGAAAGAAAAGAAAGAAAGAAAGAAAAGAAAGAAAGAAGAAAGAAAAAAGAAAGAAAGAAAAAAGAAAGAAAGAAAGAAAGAAAAGAAAGAAAGAAAGAAAGAAAGAAAAGAAAGAAAGAAAGAAAGAAAGAAAGAAAGAAGAAAGAAAGAAAGAAAGAAAGAAAGAAAGAAAAGAAAGAAAGAAAAGAAAGAAGAAAGACGAAAGAAGGAAGAGGAAGGAAGAAGAAGAGGATCAGAGGTTTTCAGTGTTCAGCCAACACCATGTTGGACACAATTGGACATGGGTTGTTTTTATACCGTCTTGTCACGAATGCTCGTTACACACACACACACACACACACACACACACACACACACACACACACACACACAACACACACACACACACACACACCACAGAGAGAGACAGAGAGACAGACAGGACAGACAGACGGGACAGACACACAGAGAGGAGAGAGAGAGAGACAGGAGAGAGAGAGGGAGAGAAGAGAGTAGATAGAAGAGGGGAAGG
>CM060335.1:9065505-9073005 GCA_030674155.1 Stramonita haemastoma | reverse complement strand
TGTTCAAGAAAGAAGGAGATAAAGACATGCAGACATGCAGACAGACAGACAGACAGACAGACAGAAAAAAAGAAAGAAAGAAAGAAAGAAAGAAAGAAAGAAAGAAAGAAAGAAAGAAAGAAAAGAAAGAAAGAAAGAAAGAAAGAACGATAGTCATGGAGATACTAGTAGAGAAACGTAGAAATAGAGACAGACATAGGCAGACAGACAGACACTGAGACAGACAGACAGACAGACAGACATAGGCAGACAGACAGACACTGAGACAGAGACGTACAAGACAAGACATGACAAGACAAGAAAAAGACAAAAAAGACCAGAGAAACGAGAAAGAATGCTGACCATCACAACACATGTGAGGAATGCTTTGTCTTTGATCTCCCACACACCCGTATACAAGCCAACCGCCTGGAACAAATCCAAAGATGACCGCCAAAGAAGATTCCCGATTCGATACGTGTGTGTACGCCCTACAGAAACGGAGATTCCCGATTCGATATGAACGCGCGAAGCTGAAAACGATTGTTGATAGAACACGTAGAAAACTAGGACTTGTGTTGTTCTAGGCTCTCCGATGTTTTGGCGGGGTTCTTGTCCCGTTTACAAGGCAGATTTTTAAGTCTACAGACTAAGCCCGGGATTTATTCAGGTTTTACACGAAAGTCTAGCTCTCCACCCACCTTTAAGGTCTTGTACAAGATTTGGAGCTGTAAATGGGTACCTGCCCTCTTTAGGGTCAGGGAAGATAAAGCAGCGAGGGAGAGGAGATGGGCGCCGCCCTCAACATGCTGGCCCCTAGAGAAGCTGAGGTTTCTGACCCTACGACCACAAAGGTTATGGGGACACCTTTACCTTCACTTCTTTTTTTACTGAGATTTGGAGAGGCGGATTGACTGTGAGGTCATAGCGTAAAACGGGGTAGACTGATGTAAGCTGAGGGTGTGATCAATATCCTCTTTGAGCTGACCCAGTGTCTATTGGTTCTTCCGAAAATCCTGATGAAACTATACTCATAAGTCTAGTATGTGTAAACACAAGTATAACGTCTTTGGTAAGCTCCGCCCATCTTTTGAAAAAGAGCAATCCAGCTATGAGCTATGGCCGATGGTGTGTAACATAAACGTGCCTGACATTCAGTCTGCTATCAAGAAAACTATGAGCTCTTCCAGAGTCAACTCGGCCTGAAATTCTCAGTACAGCGCTTCGATAACTCGTCCAGGAGAAAGGGAGAAGAGAGAAAAAGACAAATTGATTAATGTAGACAAAACTAATTTAGAAAGAAACTCTGTTCTCTGTCTTCTGGACAAACACTGTCTTCTGGCAAGCAAACCGAAACCAACGGGAAGGCAACAAAGAATCAGGCTACAACAGCAACATATTAAATCAGTCTTTTGTCTTTTCCTCACGACTACAAAACTAACGGATTAAATGGCCAGAGTCATGTCTCGCTGCCTGCAGATTCATAGACACGCTCAGATGACAAGTTTGTATAACATTAGTTCAATTACCATGCAAAGAGATTACGAACCTTTACAGTTTCTCAAAAATATCACACACACGCGCGCGCACGCACGCACGCACGCACAAACACACACACACACACACGCACGCACGCACGCACGCACGCACGCACGCACGCACGCACACAAACACACACACACACACACACACACACACACACACACACACACACACAGATAGGGGGAGAGAGAGGGGGGGATAGGGGGGAGGAAGGAAGGAAGGAAGGTTCTTTATTTTCCAAGGGTTACAAAATAAGCATTCACGTTTTTTTTCTACCAACAATACAAACCAAAAAAACAATAACGAAGTATAAAAAAACTACACAAACTCAACTTCAACAGCGACAAGACACAAAGAGAGAGAGAGACAGGGAGAGAGACAGACAGACAGACAGACACAGACAGACAGACAGACAGGCAGACAGACAGTCCAGTCAACGTGGTGACACAGACGTACTATACTTATAGGAGAGTAAGTTTATTTTAAAAAAAGAAGAAAAGAAAGAAAGAAAAAAGAGACAAAAAGAAGGAAGCAGGCAGACGACAGTATACGGAGACGTTGGGAGAGTCAGTGGCGAGGAGCGTCACGTCAGTGTAATACAACAACAGGTGAGACTGAAGAACATAGCGTGTTTATCATGTCACCCCCATCATCACCCCTCCTTATCTCCCCTGTCACCCATAAATCACCCTCGCTTGCCTACCTGCCTGCCTGCCTGCCTACACACCCAGTGAACAGCTACAGAGTACAGCTCGGGTCCCATGGAGGCTACATACACTGTAGTACAGTGAAAACGTATTTTCTTCACACACACACACACACACACACACACACGCACACGGATATATATATATAGAGAGAGAGAGAGATTTTATATATATATAGATTTCAGACATGATCTGAAAGACAAAGATTTCAGACATGATCTGTCTAGTCAAACAAACAAGTAAGACAGGACAAGTGAAATACTTAGACTTCAGTATATGACACAACAAAAACACTCGTGAAGAATAGTGTCAATACGGTACTGAAAGAAATAACGACAAAACACTTTAAAACATAGGAATGAAGAAATAGTGTAATTTTTTTTAATGTGCTGGATGCAAAACCGACAAGATAGACATGAGAAAGTTTACAAAGAAATATAGAAGTATGAGAGACACATGCTTTCGTTGTTGCATATATTGACTCTGAATACCATTTTGCGTATTCTTTTCCACGTGTGCTTCATAACGAAAAAAAATCTGCAAAACCAAAAGCAGGTCACTCTCACTCGTGGTCTCCCACACCTAGCCGTTAACTACACCATCAAGAGCAATCACGACAGCGACAAGGCCACTGTCAACACCCGCCCTGCCCTCGACCACCCCTCGGTGAATAGAGAGAGAGCTAGCCTACATTGTCAGGGCATGGGCCTTTTCAGTGCTGGCACCGCGGTCCCCACCGAACGTGTTGTGGGCGATTACCTACTTGCGTGTTGTGTGTTATGCTTGGGCCGTTCTGACTCCTGCCTTATTTTCTGAAAGGATTACCTGCCTCTGGCTTAGGAAAGTCCCAGGGTTTAGTGTCTCTTTTCTTTCCCCCTCCGTCGCTGCTGTGCTGCCGTGTAGATTATGGGATTACCGCGCGTGGCACGCTTCTCGGGTTCAAATTGAGAGCAAAACTGTCGTGCCAATTTGGAGATTAGGCCGAGGGGACAATAGCTGGGCTCTGGGCCTGTGTGATTAACGCGATTAGGCTTTAGTCAGGCTGGGTATAATATAGCACAGTCTTTCAGGCCAAGCTTTTGTTGTCAAATTTATCAGCGTTTTCCATCGGTAATGTTTTCTGTTCGTTATTTTAAGTTCAAATAGGCCAAGTTGTGTCTAACGTTTGTTTTCATCTAATTTCTTTATTTACATTTGATTTGATTGTATTAGTCTACGGCCACTTTTGAGGCAAGAAGTTTCGGGAAGAAATCAATCAGCAGCGTTATGTTGTGTTACTGAACATTGTCAACAAATATACTATAAATGGGGTATTTCCTTCAGACTATTCTACCTAACTTCACTTTTTTCAATGAATTTGCACAATCTTACAAGAGTTTTTTTTTTATTTAATGTAAACAAATTGCACAAAGAATACTTGTAGATTTCACATACGATACATACACACATACACACACATCCGCCACCCAAACACACACACACGCGCACACACATCCGCCACCCAAACACACACACACACGCGCGCACACACACACACACGCGCACACACACACACATACGCACGCACGCGCACACACACACACACACACACACACACACACACACACACACACATACATACATACATACATACACACACACACAGAGTCAGAGAAAGACAGGTATAACATACATGGAGAGACATAAAAACAGATTTTACTGTTGCTACCAAACATGCTAACAACAAGCCTATCTGCCGCAGCCAAGTGCCATTTATCAGGCATAACTACAGGGGGGAAATCGGGTCAAGGGTTTGACTAACTTACTGCTTTGTCCTACTACTTATGACCTGGTTTATCGTCACGTAAAACATACACACGCGTACGCACGCATGCATGCATGCACACACACGCACACACACACATGCACGCACGCACGCACACATGCACGCACGCACGTACACACACTCACAAAACAACCATACACACTCACAAAACACACAACCACATACACACACGCTCGCGCGCGCACACACACACACACACACACACACAACACACACGCGCGCGCGCGCACGCACACACACACACACACACACACACACACACACACACACACACACACACACACACACACACACACACGGGGGGAGAGAGAGAGAGAGAGAGAGAGAGAGAGAGAGAGAGAGAGAGAGAGAGAGAGAGAGAGAGAGAGAGAGAGAGAGAGAGGGAGAGAGAGAGCGTTAGTTTCAAAGATTATCAACCAGTTTCCTTTGTTCTTGACCCAGCTCTTCAAATCCTGATTAATTGCCCACGCACCCCAAACCACCCCACAAAGAGGTAGGTGTGTGTGTGTGTGTGTGTGTGTGTGTGTGTGTGTGTGTGTGTGTGTGTGTGTGTGTGTGTGTGTGTGTGTGTGTGTGTGCGTGCGTGCGTGCGTGTGTATGTATGTATGTGTGTGCGTGCGCGCGCACGCGACTCTGTGTGTGTGTTTGTGAATGTGGATGTGTGTGTGCGCGCGCGTGTGTATCTGTCTGCCTGTTTGTCTGCCTGCATGCATGCATGTATGCATGTATGCTTGTGTGTGCGTGAGTGCGTGAGTGCATGTGTGCGTGTGTGCAACCGTGCGTGCGTGCATACGTGCGTGCGTGCTCTCCAGTGGGTATGTTTTTCCTTCTATAACATTCAGTGTGTACGCTGTATTCATGATCACAATCATTCATTGTGCCTCCTGATCCAAAACCAAAAGCTCAAACAAAACAGAAGCAAAACAAAAACAATGGCTATGGCTGTGGCGGGGGAGGTTGAAATGAGTGGCGTGGGAACAGCAGGACAGTAACGTCACTGGAGATGAGGCAGCAAAAACAATAACAACAACAACAGCAAAGACTCCAATCAAAACTTGACCTTTCTTTGCTGTATAGAAGTTGGGGGGGGGGGGGGGTCCGTGTTTTTCTTTCTTGTATCTTAATGATTTTTTCTCTCCTGTTTTTTTTTTTTTAATTTCACTGTCGCCCTTTTTTTCTTTTTTTTTGTCATTTTAGGTTGTTTGGGGGGGGGGGTTGTTCATTGGGGTGTAATGATAAGGATAATAATAATGATAGTGATGATGAAGAAAAATTTAGAACGCCTAACCTTATAAATACAAAAAGCCACAAGCATCTTTACTTTCTTCTTTTTTGTGTTTCTTTCTTTCGTTGGTTTTGTGGGGGTGACGGTGTTTATCTTCCTCTTTTTTCTGTAAGTGTATGTCATGTTTTGGCTAATATCTAGCCAAGACTGTCCACTTTGCTTGATACAAACCTTATGGCCTCCCTTGCATCCTTTTATTATGATCCCCAAACATAGGGCACAAAATTCACTATGTGTTTATTTTCTCTAAAACATATCTTTTTGTGTGTGCAACATACTATACTCTAAGCATATTTCTTTTCTCGTTTGCCCTCATCTTTCGATGGCAGCTTAAATAGGCCACAGAAATACCAAATATCCTTGTGAATACGATAAACTCTTCTAAATTATAAGTGTCTCGCTATAAGATACTACCGAGATAGATGCTTCAAGACCTCTAATGAAGGCTCACTCAGAAGCCGTAACTCAATACAGATCAACCCAAAGGCATTGTCCTGTATTCAAAATTGTCTGAAATGCTCTCACTGAAAGAAACCACTGTCTACAGTTTGATTTGTTTGTCTAATTCTTGATAGATTATTTTCAAACGGATGGAAAAAATTACAAGTAATTATCTGTATTTGTTTTCCTCCACCACTATCATCTGTGCTCTGTCTTTTATTCACAAGAGCTGTAAATTTCTACCTACTTTCCTAAATAAATCTTTGCAAAGTTATGACGAAAGAGTCATAAATAGTTACCTGTATCTATTTCCCCCACTGCTAATTGATAAATAATTCACATTATTCTCTTAATGTTTTTTCCTTTAGCTCCTTCCGTTCTGTCTGTCTGCTTTTTTTTTTTTCATTTTGTATGGCATTTCATGTTAAGTTGGGGGCTTTACCTTAGTATTCTTTTCTTGTTTGTTTTTGTCTCCTCTTTCTTTCTTAGAAGTCATACTTTTGTTAAGTTTGAAACCAAATGCATTTTTTTCTAGAAAACCTTCTCACTTTCACTGGGTGTGTGCTTTGTTTCGCATTCGAACTCGTTCTTTCTTGCCGGTAGGAAATAACAGACTACAGGTGTTAGTTATAAGGTGCAGCAGGTAAACGGTAGGCCTATCGCTTGCAGCGTGGTTTTATCGCTGCGACTACCTGCGCATGCAGCACGGCTGCCTGTGACAGGGGCCAGATAATGGACAGGTAAAGGGGAAAATAAACGTCTGCTTCTTGTCAGCGCCACGCGTGCTACAGCCTGACTTAAACGTTGTGTGCGTGTGTGTGTGCATGTGTGAATGTCGTATGTGTGAATGTAGTGGGGGGGTGGCGTGTGTGTGTGTGTGTGTGTGTGTGTGTGTGTGTGTGTGTGTGTGTGTGTGTGTGTGTGTGTGTGTGTGTGTGTGTGTGTGTGTGTGTGTGTAAATGCATGTGTGTGTGAATGCACGTGTGTGTGAATGTAGTGTGTGTGTATGTTTCATGCGTGCGTGCGTGCGTGCGTGCGTGCGCGCGCGCGCGCGCGCGCGCGCGCGCGTGTGTGTGTGTGTGTGTGTGTGTGTGTGTGTGTGTGTGTGTGTGTGTGTGTGTGTGTGTGTGTGTGTGTGTGTGTGTGTGTCAAGTCAAGTCAAGTGAAGTCAAACTTTTATTTCTAGATGCTACATAGAATAAGCGCCCGCACACGCGCGCGCGCGCGTGTGTGCGTGCGTTCGTTCGTGCGTGCGTGCGTGTGTGTGTGCGCCTGCGTGCGACCGTGATCGGGTATGTGTGTATTGTACATGTTTGTGCATGTGCGTGTGCAAGTACAGGAAGGATTGGAGGTGTCCGGGTGGAGTGCACGTTTAAATATGTGAGCAAAAGTGAAATAGTTCTCAGTGCACATCATAATTGTCTAACCATTAAAAGAGAATTTCCTAAAATAGTAAGACGTATCCTATTGCACTGTATATGTATTCTATTGTGTTATATTGTTTTGCGTTGAATTGTATTGTATCATTTACCACATTAAAGCACGGCGAATTTCCCCTGCGTAAAATAAGGGTGGCTCTCACCGGGAAGTGTGTATTGCCGCCACAAGATCAGCGCCACCCATTTTTCCCAATTTTTTTGTCTGCATGATTGCGTGCGTTTCTGTATAGAAATGAGGTTTTTTCCTACAGAATTTTGCCAGTGATAGCTCTCTTGTTGCCA
>CM060335.1:9043005-9053005 GCA_030674155.1 Stramonita haemastoma | reverse complement strand
GGAGAACTGATAGAGGGGAGGGGTAATGCTTGTGTAGTGCGGTGATAACGAGGGTCATTTTTGTTCAGGGATTTATTCGGGGGACTGTGATACTGTGGTATGACCTCCCAGTGCGTGTGTGTGTACGTGTGTGTGTGTGTGTGTGTGTGTGCACGTGCGCGCGCGCGTGACTTGTAAAGGCTTTCCTGGAAGAAAATTAGCATGACATATTCACGCAGCTTTGCGTATCATAGCCAGTTAGTGTGTTTGTGTGCGCTCTCTCTCTCTCTCTCTCTCTCTCTCTCTCTCTCTCTCTCTCTCTCTCTCTCTCTCTCTCTCTCTTGTTGTTTTACTTATATTTTACCGTGGTCTTCTTACCAATTAACAGACAGGTAATACTTCTTTAACTGTTCAGTTCATTGTTAATTTTTTGTACATTTTTTTGTTTACAAATCTATATTGGAGGTTTTTCTGTTTTTCTTGGGTTTTAGTGTGTACATTGTGTAACATAATTTGATTTCATCACTTCAATGTTTTCAGCTGATATTGAAATTAGATGTATGCGTGTTAGTAGCATCTTTTTATTTCTTTTTGTTTTGTGTTTTCCTTTTTTTCAAGCTATTGATTGCTGTGTTATATTGTAATCCCAGTTTATAGCAGGAGTGGGATAATAAAGGTATTTCAATGCTTATTAGTAACTGGGTACAAACTCTCTCTCTCTCTCTCTCTCTCTCTCTCTCTCTCTCTCTCTCTCTCTCTCTCTCTCTCTCTCCTCTCTCTCTCTCTCTCTCTCTCTCTCCTCTCTCTCCTCTTTGACAAAATACTGAAATGCACACACTTGTCTCCCTGCTCATTATAATATTGATCAGAAATACGTACAAAAAAGTCCTCAGATTCAAAGTATTTGCTCTGCATCTATGGAGAAACGCGCGCGTGCACACACACACACACACCACACACACACACACACACACACACACACACACACACAGATAGATAGATAGATAGATAGATAGATAGATAGATAGATAGATAGATAGATAGATAGATAGATAGATAGATAGATAGATATGGCTTGTGACAGAAAAAGCAGTTGCCCAATTATCAAATCCAAACATATAAATTTGGCCCACATTAAAGAAAAAAACAAAAGAAAAAAACACCCATGAGACCAAAAGTAAACGAATATAACAGGAATAAACAAGGACTGGGGGAGAGGCAGAGAGAGAGAGAGAGAGAGAGAGAGAGAGAGAGAGAGAGAGAGGAGAGAGAGAGAGAGAGAGAGAGAAGATGAAAATTATGGCGTGGAGTTTTGAGGATGCTTTGGAATGTGACCAGGACACAAACACTGGTATCTGCAGAACTTCACTGGTGTGGGGACATTCACGTGACATTTCAACCCACAATTGTTGCTTTGGTTTTTTGTTTGTTGTTTTTGTTGGGGATTTTTGGGGGGTTAGGGTTTTTTGGTTCGTTTTTCTTTTTTTCCCTCTTTTTTTTTTTTTTTTTTTTTTTTTGGGGGGGGGGGGGTTGAGAGGGGAGCTACAACACAGGAGACAGAACTTCTGCAGACACAGCTGACACATCGAAAAGTCGCGTGACCGTGAATTATCTTGTCAGGATTTGTCTGCTGCCTGAGAAACTTTCTTTTCCTTCAGACCTTCTTTTGTTTACCAGACACCCCCCCCCCCCCCCCATCACCCCACCCCTTTCCCCCTTCAGCCTGTCACCAATCCATGAGGTGTATTTGGTGAAGGTAATTCGACAGGTGTCATAGTAAGCCTGCTTAAAGTGACGTAGTCGAGTTGTCTTTCCTTTCCTTTATGTTTTTTTTTGTTGTTGTTCGTTTCTTTTTTTTTCATCATTCTTTCAGGTTGTCAAGAATCCAGATCAGATAGGATAGGAGTGTTCAGGATACCAGAATGACATCCTACTTGACATGGAAGTGGGGTGATGAATGGTAGTGTTTAACGAAAGGAAGAGTGTGTGTGTGTGTGTGTGTGTGTGTGTGTGTGTGTGTGTGTGTGTGTGTATGTGTGTGTGTGTGTGTGTGTGTGTGTGTGTGTGTGTGTGTGTGTGTGTGTGTGTGTGTGTGTGTGTGTGTGTGCCCTGACTTACACAGCTGATTTATGAGGGGGAAAGTTCAAGCTGTTCCTTTTCAAGACTCTTCCCCATCCTCACCCTTCTTCCTCTGTTGGTGTGGAGGGTTTTTTTTTGTTTATTGTCTGTTTTCCACTGTGGAGTGTTTGGAAATGTCGATTGCTTTACCTGGATGCCGTGATGGGTGTGGGTTTTCCCACGACGCGGTGGCCGCCCTGGGCTGACCCTTATGGTCGACCGGGACGTCAATACTAGCAAGGACAGTCGAGTTTGTTTTATACCCCGTTTTAAACTGTACATAGTCGCACACTTTTAATATACGAGTTTTCAAATATGACGAGGTGACAGCCCCGATATGGCCTGTGTGGTCGGCGGAGCTCTAAGCAACATCATTGGATTGGATTGGACCTAGATGAAGAGACTATGTGGTTTTTTGTTGTTGTTTTTGTTTTGTTTATTTTTGTGGGGGTGTTTAAAGAGACGATGTTTAGACAACGCACCTGAGGTAAGAAATTTAAACAAAGTAAAGAAACTGTAGAGGAAAAATTCAACAACAAAAAAGAGAAGACAGGGATGGAGAGGAAATAAAAGAGAAGAGACTGTGGCTGTCATTAAAGGCTCCAACATCCACTAACTGGTGGATCAGTGGTCTACAGGTAACGCGCCTGATAGAAAGCGAAAAGTCCGGGTCGGAGTGTGCGGTCGTTCAAATCCCGTTTGGGCCCCAAACATTTCCCCCATCCATTAGACCATGAGTGGTGGCCTAGGTGCTAGTCTTATGGATAAGACAGTAAACCGGGGTCTCGTGTGTTACACATAATTATTTAGCGCACGTAAAAGAACCCACGGCAACAAGAGGGGTTGTTCCTGGCAAAACTCTGTAGAAAAAAGCCACTCTGATAGGGAAACAAAATTAATACAGATGCAGACAGGAAAAAGAAAAAAAATGGATGGCGCTGCACTTGTGGCGACGCGCTCTCCTCCGGGGAGAGCATCCCGAATTTCACGCAGAGAAATCTGCTGTGATTTAAAGTGGCATAAAATAAAATAAGATAAAAAAAATAAGATAGATAAAATAACTTTCTTGTTGGTGTGTGGAACCTGACGAACCACAGCGCACAAATCCAACATCACTAAGTCAAGAGTGCTAAATTTAGCGCCCCCCTTCCTTCTACCTAGTCCAAGTGTGGTCAGTTCCTGCTATAAATAGCACCAGCTGGCCCCCATCTGGGCTGGGATAGGACGGATTAGTTATCAGCTGAGAGGAGCTGAAAGTGAAGGAAACTGACAGCTGTGGAAGTTGTGTAGGCAGCCTGTTTAATGAGTCAGTCCACGCTTACTGCTGTTTGCTACTCTACCAGGATTTCTCTGTTGGCGCTTCTCTGTTTATTTATAGGCCGCTTTACATCAGGTACATTTTTCAACCTGCATGCCACTTTCTCATCACCAGCTAAATTAAATCACCAGTGTCAATGTTAGTATAGCCAATTTTGTAAATCTGTAACGTCCACTTGTGCTACCAATTTTTTTTTTTCCCCCAGGAGGGGTGAGAGGGGGAGAAGAGAGTGGGTAGTCCTGCCCCGTTTTTTCAACGCATGTGTGGGTGAAAAGAGCTGTGACGGGGGGAGGGTGGGGCAAGGGAGGAGGGTAGGGGGTGGGGGGGACTGATCCCCATAACCAACAGGCAGGCGTGTGTGTAGCAGTGTTGTGACAAGCTCAGAAACCAGGCCCACAGAGGGACCCTGCGGAAAGCCAGAAAATCTTGTTTTCCTCCCTGGTCTGTTTGTTTTGTTCTGTCCCCCCCCCCTCCTCCTTCCTCCCCCACCTCCTCCTTCACTTCATTACAGCCTTGTACTTGAGGGAAATAAACTGCAGGTGTTGTGATTGAGTGTGGTGGTGGGAGAAAGGTGGGGAGAGAGAGAGAGAGAGAGAGAGAGAGAGAGAGAGAGAGAGAGAGAGAGAGAGAGAGAGAGAGAGAGAGAAGGGGGTGAGAGACAGATTGACAGACAGATACAGACAGAATGAGAGACAGAGATAGATTAATAATTGATTATCTTTATTTCCAAGAGAAAGACAGACATGCAGATAGACTGACAGACAGAGAAAGACAGACATGCAGATAGACTGACAGACAGAGAAAGAAAGAAAGACAGACAGAGAGAGAGCGAGAGAGTAAAACTAAACCACAACTAAACTAAAGCTAAATTTCATCCCAGAGTCAGATCCTATTATCATTTGAACAAAACTTTATTATCAAAAATGCTCAATAAACTTTTTCGTTTAATTAAACTGAAAGTTTGTGATTAAACGTCCTAAACTTCACACACACCTCAGCTCAACGCATGCACACTGGTAGACACCCTCCCTGAAGTCGGAATCCAGCTACCTTAATGGTGGGCGAGAACAACGGTCGCATACACAAAATATTCACCATTGCTGATCCACAATAAATCATATAAAATTTATCTATTTAATTTATCTCCCCGGGAAGAGCAGCCCGAAATTCACGCAGAGAAATCAGCTGTGACATAAAGTGGTATAAAAAAAAATTTAATGAATGCACAAAAAACCCATATATACTTCAGAGTCAAACGCCAGGATTTATTACATTGATAATTATTGCTCAGGAATGATAACAAAATTAGTGTAACTTGGGTGTTTTGTTTTTATATGTATACATTTTATATTTTATACTGTAATATATTATATCAAGTGTTGTACGATATTAATTGCATCACTTTAAATTTTTCATTCGAGGTTATAATGTTTTCTTGAGTTAGTTCAGAAGACTACTACCTGCGCTTAGAGTGTGTGTTCAGAGAGGACAGGTAAACATAGACAGTACTGGGGACATTCTCCAATATTGCTTGCGCAGCAGTTATGAGTGCAGCACAGCACAGCACAGCACAGCACAGCACAGCGGTGAGAGCAGCAGGCCGGGGACATAAACCGAAGCCTTCTCAGTCACTTCACTCTGTAGGCTTCAACGCGTCGCGTCCTCCATGTCCGGTGTCGCGTGAAAAAGTACATCCCCTCCCCCTTTAAAAAGTTTACTCCCGTAGGGTAGTTTCTGCATTGTGCCGAAATACCCCCACCCTCTTTCCGTCCAGGAAACTAGAGATGATGCAGACGTTTTCAGTAAATACCCCCCCCCCCCCCCCCCCCCCCCAAAAAAAAAAAAAAAAAAAAAAAAAAAAAAAAAAAACACCAGACACATACAAAAACCAACCAAACAAAAACCCCACTAAAACCATCTCCCCTATCCAACCCTGTCCCTTTAAGATCCGAGTACTTTTAGTCAAACCCGGCAATTCAACGCCAGGATTTATTGGTTATTACGAAATAGATTATAGGCATATCATAAGCCTTGGGGCAGTCTTTGATGCTTGGCGAGCTGGAGATAGGGGGCCTAACGCAGTCAAACAGCAGAAGTGTTTAGAGAATAACAAGACAGATTAACATATCACGGTGTGATATGGTTTGGCTGTGATGTCCGTGATTCGATCACTGAAATCTACCTGCAAACAACTTTCTGTCTCTCCTCGTACGTAAGTATTTATTTACATAGAAACACGTATGGCAGACACACTTTGTACACCAGGGTGTGCGTGTTTCTACATTGAGACCGACCTTTAACAATTGTCAGATCAGGATCATGTTTGTGATTACAGTCACCCTTATATAGCTCTTGCATTGTAAGGAATTAATAGTGAAGAAAATCAAGTACAGGCAATAACTGCTTCGTCATTTTGAAAGGGTTTATACAAAACTAAATTATTCAACAAACTTAATTGTTATAATATTTTACGGGTAAGGTCAATGCCTTTGGCATGACATGCCTCGAAAGCTGGCTTATGGATGATCCTTCATCATCTAGCGATGTGTTTCTCAAGGTGGTACCTTACAGCGAAACATATTTCATAATTCAGAGGTGTCAATCGCATTCACAAGAGATTTGATATCCCCGTGACCTCTTTAGGCTACCATCTGAAGGTGATATAAAAAGATATAGAAAGAGAAAGAAAAATTAATAAGTTTAAAAGATAATGTTGCGCAAAAAAACTGTTTTAATATTTGAGAAAATAAACACCTAATTAATCTTTGTGCTTTATGTTTGGGGATTCTATTCAAACAATGCATGGGAGATCATAAAAATTTGTATTCAGACAAGTGGTCAGCCTTGGCTAGATAATAACCGAAACACTCCCATCACTTAACAGTGCAAGCACAAGCAAGAGAAGTTGGGGACTAAAATAATAATACATGGTTCTCAGGAACAGGTGGGAACAGATGACAAGATTACACACACTCGCACTTCACCAAAAATGTCAATAATGGTCAAACTGCTGACCGCTGAACATAAATGGAAGAAGAAGAACTCTTTCAAGACTCGTGGGGGCATAGCACTGCACTGAATTTGTCAAGCAGTGTTTTACCTGCCTTGGGTAAGCTGAACTGAACCTCTCCAGCTACTATCCAAATAATATAGCTGCCTCCCTCTTCACCTTCACCTGTCCCGTAGTCCCGTGGACAGTGGGGGCGCCACTAAAGATTTTGCAACCAGCTTCCTCCACTCCTCACGGTCCTCCGCCCTCCGTAGTAGATCGCTCCACCCAAGACCTGTCCACTCTCTGATGATGTCTTCCCATCGTTTCCTCTGTCTGTAGGACAGTCTTGGCCAGTCCAGATGTTCATTAGCTTGCATTTTTTTGTTTTTGTTTTTTTGTTGTGGTTATTGTTGTTTGTTTTTTACTGAAGTCAGGGGCTCTTCATATAGTCCGATGGCATTTTTAAAATTCTGGTTTTCAATTCTTCATTAGAGATGTGATCTCTATATGAAATACCAATGAAATATAGCTGCATAGTACAGTATACTCCTGGAGAACAGAAAGTGAGAAAGGCATATTGGAGGGAAGTGACAGTGGGGGTGGGGGTTAGAGAGTAGGTAGGGGGTTGGCATTTATAGGCTACGCCCTAAATACTTTGGCGGGACATTCATTGTGACTAAGACATAAAACAGTGAAGATAATAGTGTTTTTGACAGTACCCATGTGTGTGTGTGTGTGTGTGTGTGTGTGTGTGTGTGTGTGTGTGTGTGTGTGTGTGTGTGTGTGTGTGTTTGCGTGTTTGCGTGTGTGTGTTTGTTTGTTTGGTGTAAGGTGGGAGGGGGCGGGGCAGGTCGTGTGTGTGCACGTGCGCGAGTGTCTGTGTGTATACGTGTGAGCGCGTGTGCACATGTGTGTGTGCATACGTGCGTGCGTGCATGTGTCTGTGTGCGTGCATGTCTGTGTGTGTCTGTGTGTGTGCGTGCGCACGCGTGCATGTGTGTGTGTGTGCGCGCGAGCGCTCGCGCACTTGTATGTGTATGTATGTGCTTACGTGCGTTCATGCGTGCTTTGTTGTGACAATTTAAAACAGAATACATGAATATTTCTTCATTCAGAAACTCAAAATTTCTAACCCCCGCCAATAAAAAAAAAAAAAACCACTCCCAAAGAGTAACTCTTGGCTGGGGTGGTATCGTATGGGAAAACACACCTTGTCTGTAGTATGTAAAGCAGGTCAAGACCTGTGACCCCACGAATGAGGTCAGGACACCACCTCACCATCTTCCCACCCCACCCCTTCCACTCTCCCCCTCCCCCCTCTCCTCTTCACCACAGTCTTGTTCCCACCCTTCTTTTCTTCTTAGATGGAGGAAGGATGGGTGGATGGTAATGTCGTTTTCTACGTGTGCAACTTAGTTTTTGGAAAGTGCCCGTAACTCTATAATGCATTCAATTTTTATTTGTGGGGGAGGGCGTTGTAAAACGCAAACAAAAAGAGGAAAAGTTGTGACAAAACTACGGCCAAATACTGACTGAGACAGTAACTTCTTTTGGGTTGAAAATTCTTTTGCAATGACTGAAAAAGCCGTTATTCTGGCGCATTAAAAGTAATAGACGGTTAAGTGAATGCATGAAATGCGGGAGGCTGCGTAAAATTGTTGTCACATGGAAAATGGTCACGTTTTCTTTGGTTGTGTCGAATAGTGCCAACTGAAATCCATCTCTCTCTCTCTCTCTCTCTCTCTCTCTCTCTCTCTCTCTCTCTCTCCTCTCTCTCTCTCTCTCTCTCTCTCTCTCTCTCTCTCTCTCACACACACAAAAAACACTCACTCTCTCTCTTTCACACCCACACACACAACACACACACACACACACACACACTTTCTCTGTGATACACACACATCACACAACGTTTTACGCACACCTTAAAACCCGTTCCGCTTTGCGGAAGAATAGGCCATTTTGTGCCTGTGGGAACGAATGACAAAATTTACAAAACTGCACACACACGGGGACTTGTATAAAAAGCACATGGGTGCCTCTTCCATTATACTCGAAATAAAAGAATAAATAAAAAGAATAAACAACACCACACACACACACACACACACACACACACACACACACACACACACGTACGTACGTACGTACGTACGTACGTACGTACGTACGTACGTACGTACGTACATACATACATACATACATACATACATACATACATACACATACACACACAACACAACACAACATACACACACATACACACTCACAAAAACAACACAACACAACACAACACAACACACACACACACACACACACACACACACACACACACACACACACACACACACACACACACCCCACAACACACACACACACACACACACACACACACACACACACACACACACACACACACACACACACACACACCACTACACACAACATTCCATTTCCCCCCAAAACAATACTGTAAGTTTCTCTGCAAACGGAAAACCACCCCCATAGCTGCTGAGCTTCACAGCATTACACATGGGTGACACTCTCTCACCTACACCACACAGGTAGACAGACACGGTAGGGAAGGTGAGATGGATGAGGGGGGAGGGGAGAAGTGGGGAGGGAGGGGACACGTTGTGGGAGTGGGGGGGGGGGGTAGGGAGGAGACCACAGGGACGTTACAGTTGTTGCAGCAGCCTGGCTAGGTCTTTCAAGGCGACACAGTGCAGTGCAGCGCTGTGCAGCGCTGTATAACAACTAACTGGTATTCACTCTCACTTTTCGTTTTTAGAGTGTCTCATTTAGGCTTTTTTTTCATATAATTGTTTGTTTGGTTTGGTTTTGGGGTTTTGTGGGTTGTTTTGTTGTTATTGTTTGTTGAGGGTGGGTGGAAGGGTGGTAAGTGTGCTGGTGTTGAAATCTGCTAGCTTGGGTGTGGTCGTGGGGGGTTGGTTGGGGAGGTGTTTTTGTTTGTTTTGTTTGGGGGGGAGTTGAAGGGGGTTGTTTTTTATGGGAGTGAAATGTTTGGAGAATAATTTCTTTAAACAGGAATGGAATGGTTGACTGGTTTGCTAAGAGTTCAACCACTAGATCTATTTTCTTTCGCGAAACAAAAATGGACATTGCAAATCTGAAACATTAAAGGTGTATTCTCAAACATTAGTTTTTCTGCTACAGATGGTGTTCAAAAGACAAATGCACGCACGCTGTTTGTGTGCGTGTGTGTGTGTGTGTGTGTTAGTGCGTGTATGTGTGTGTGCGTGCGTGTATGTGTGTGTGTGCGTGCTTGCGTGTGTGTGTGCGCGCATCTGTCTGTCTGTCTGTTTGTCTGTCTTTCTATCTGTCTGTTTTGTCTGTGGGTGAGACCGAGTGGGGTTCTTTGTTTGTTTCTTCGTTTTCTTTTGTTTGAAGACAGACAGTGGGTGTCTTTTCATAGCCATGCTAATAACGATGCAAAAGTCACAGCTATCATCGAATCTTTGGTTAAACATTCCACCTTTAAAATTCACTCCCATTTCAAGAGGTATGGTGTTGATGGCTTCCTTCCTCCAGCTGTCATGGGTTTTTTCTAAATTAATGTATACACCCCCCCT
>CM060335.1:9020505-9028005 GCA_030674155.1 Stramonita haemastoma | reverse complement strand
TGTTTTAAATTCTGAAGAATTGGGTGGGTGGGTGGGTGTAGAAAGAGAGAGAGAGAGAGAGAGAGAGAGAGAGAGAGAGAGAGAGAGAGAGTGTGTGTGTGCGTGCGTGCGTGCGTGCGTGCGTGTGTATGTGTGTAGTTTGTAGTGTGTGTGTGTAGTTTGTAGTGTGTGTGTAGTGTGTCTGTGTGTCTGTGTGTGTGCCCCCATGACAGCAGTGTGGAAGTAAGAGGGATTTTTTTTTACCTGGTAGAACTTTCTTCTATTCGCAATAAAGGGAAGCAATTTCAGTTGCTTATTTCAATAATTATCAATTCGATGTAAGAAGAGGAGACAATTTCTAATCAAGAGAAATCATTTCTGACACTATTTGTTAACACAGCTTCAGCATAAACGACAAGGCAGTGAGTGTCACCAGAATTACAGCACTGTGTCACAGCACTTCAGGACACATACAGTGTCTGCATCCTAAAGTGCTGTGACACTGTGTGTGTCCTGTAATGTTGTGACACTGTCTGCGCCCTGAAGTACTGTGACAGTGTGTCCTGAAGTGCTGTAACACTGTCTGTGTCCTGATGTGTTGTGACACTGTGTCCTGAAGAGCTGTGACACTGTGTTCTGAAGCGTTGTGACACTGTGTCCATGAAATGCTGTTGCAGTCAGTGTACTGTAAGCCCTGTGGCACTATCTCCTTCCCCTGTCCCTGTGCTGCAGTGCTGTGACACTGTTCTGTAATCATGGTGACACCACTTCCTCTTCCTGTGTCCTAAAGTGCTGTGACACTGAGTGCTGAAGTGCTGTGACACTGTGTCCTGAAATGCTATGACACTGCCTGTGTGCTAAAATACTGTGACAGTAAATGTCCTGTAATCCTGGTGACACTCCCTCCCCTGTTCCTGTGCTGCAGTGCTGTAACACTGTTCGTGTCCTGAAGTACTGTGACACTGTGTCCTGAAATGCTGTCACAGTCAGTGTGCTGTAAGCCCTGTGGCACTAACTCCTTCCCCTGTTCCTGTGCTGCAGTGCTGTGACACGGTCAGTGTGTGGCGTCGCTAATCCCAAGCAGTGTAAGACGTATGTCGCGGTTACCTGCAAGTGTCGTCTGCTCATCTTTTCTTGTCCCGCCTTCGTGTCCCCCTGTCAGCGGAAAGAGATAGTGGGCTTGCTGTTTGGGCCCTGTCCCTCGTCCATCTCTCCTGTCTTTCCCTCTGTGTGTGTGTGTGTGTGTGTGTGTGTGTGTGTGTGTGTGTGTGTGTGTGTGTGTGTGTGTGTGTGTAAGTGTCTGTGAGTGTGTGTGTGTTTGAGAATGTGTGTGTGTGTGTGTGTGTGTGTGTAAGTGTGTGTGTGTGTAAGTGTGTGTAAGTGTGTGTGAGTGAGTGTGTGTGTATGTGTGTGTAAGTGTGTGTGTGTGTGTAAGGTGTGTGTGAGTGTGTGTGTAAGTGTGTGTGTGTGTGTAAGTGTGTGTAATTGTGTGTGTGTGCATGTGTGTAATTGTGTGTGTGTGTCTGCCTGTCTGTCTGTCTCTGTCTGTCTGTCTGTGTGTGTTTGTGTGAGTGTGTGTGTGTGTGTGTGTGTGTGTGTGTAAGTGTGTGTAAGTGTGTGTGTGTGTGTGTGTGTGTGTGTGTGTGTGTGTGTGTGTGTGTGTGTGTGTGTGTGTGGATGTGGGAGGGGTGATAGCTACCCACTTTTTTCTCCCACGTCAAGAGAGCTGTTTTGACCACAGTGGGAGCAAGTTAACACACTGGTAACGGTGTGTCAGTGTCACGTCGTGGGCGGCTTCCTGTACATTAGATCTTTAGTCCCTTGACATTTACTACATGGAAAACAAAAAACAAACACCACTATCGTCTAGCGTATTGGCATCCAGGATATCTGTACATCCTCTGCTGTTTTCTGACTGCTAGTAAAGGGCATGCTGGTTCTCTTAGTTTCCCGCCTTCTTTGTTGATGTCCCCTCTCTGTGTGTACGTTCTGTGGAGACTTACTAATTAGAAAACCTTCTGTGTCTGTCTGCCCTTTGAGTCACACTGCCTGGTACTGTTCCCTGCAAAATGGTCTTTGTCAAGCCAGACGATCTGGTGACCATGTTGTGCTATTTTAGTCTTCAGTTTTTGAGACTTTTTGTCAACAGGTGCTCAAAAAGGGATAAAGGGGTTTCTCATCGGATCTTTTAGTTGTTGTTTTTTTTTTTAGTTTTGTTCTGAGGTAGATGTATGAGATGCATGAGATCTTGTTATTGATTAGGAAAACATCTTTCTAAATGGTCTCATTCTGCCCCATAGATTTGTTGACAGGAGGATTCACGTTTTGTATGCAGTGGGGGAGATTGGTGTTGTATTGTATTGTGTTGTATTGCGTTGCATTGTATTGCATTGTATTGTGATGTACTGCATTTGTTTGTATTGCATTGTGTTGTACTGTATTGTGTTGTATTGTATTGCATTGTCTTGTATTGTATTGTATTGTATTGTATTCTGATATGTTGTATTGTACTGTATTGTATTGTATACCACTTTTAAGCCTCGGCAGATTTCTCTGCGTGAAATTCTGTGCCTGCCTTCCTTCATAGATCAATTATTGTTTTGTCTTTAATGTTTTCTAGTGAGATTCTGCTTGACTTATGCCACGCTGGGAATATCAGCTGTGTGTGTGTGTGTGTTTGCGTGTGTGTGTCTGTGTGTGTGTCTGTGTCTGTGTGTGTGTGTTTGGGGTAGGTATAGGGAATGGGGTCATCTAACGCCGCGTGTGTGAACAGTCCTTAAATAAATTATTCATTCATTCAGTTTGCCGGGAAAACATTCGTGGAATAGTGCAATGCTCCTATGACTTTTCTAGGAGTTGAAAAAATCAAATGAAAGAGGTCAAAGTATAGTGATTTTGGTTTACAATGACTGACCTGTGACCTTCACAATGACTGACCTGTGACCTTCACAATGACTGACCTGTGACCTTCACAATGACTTAAACCTTTGACCTTCACAATGACTGACCCGCGACCTTCACAATGACTGACCCGCGACCTTCACAACGACCCGTGACCTTCACAATGACTGACCTGTGACCTTCACAATGACTGACCTATGACCTTCATAATCAATGACCTGTGACCTTCACAATGACTGACTTGTGACCTTCACAATCACTAACCTGTGACCTTCACAATGACTGACCTGTGACCATCACAATGTGGGACGTGTGCAAACTTTTTTTTTTAACCTGTTCTGTATCAACGTGTTAGCAACAGCTGCACTGGTTCCCTTCCCACAACTGGATGTTGGCCATAACTCGTGGCCCATCTGAGGATGAGGCCGTAGAGACAGGATAATTGTAGGGCTTAGCCACGTAGTGTGTCTGTGTTTGCAAGTGCAGAGATCATCACTGTTGAAGGATGATCCCGGAATGATAAATGAGCCTCTGAACATCGTGTTCCTTGACACCCTCTGTATGTAGTGATGATTCATGAGCGCGTGCCTGCAAGAGTGTATCCGTGTGTGATGTTTTTGTTTTTTTACATACCGTGTGTTTTGTTCTTTAACTGCCATGTCTTTAACATTCAATCCTGGCTAAGCATTCTTTTTTTTTGAAGCGTGGAATGTTCAGTACAATATAAAAAATATGACAAGAAAAACTTGGAATGCCATTTTAACAGTAACTGCATCAACAGACTGAATAATGTAAAATACTTCAGAGGAATAAGTTGTCTTGGTGTCAGTCTACATTACAAGTGAAGATTTCTATACTTTCAAGAGGTGAAGCTGGAGGCAAAAGGATTTTAAGTCTATTGAAAGGTTTTTTTAACATCACGGGTTGAACAGAGATGAATAGTTCAATAGATTTGGCCAAGTACAGAGCAAGTCATTCATTTGGATAAAACTTAACACCAAGGATCATTGTGTGATCACATACACACACGCATGTACGCGCGCTCGCACGCCCCACACACACACACACCACGCGCGCGCGCGCGTGCACACACACACACACACACACACACACACACACACAGCTTAATTCTTGATACAACCATAAAATCACAGCCTTCTCTCTCTCTCTCCTCTCTCTCTCTCTCTCTCTCTCTCTCTCTCTCTCTCTCTCTCTCTCTCTCTCTCTCTCTCTCTCTCTCTCCTCTCTCTCCTCTCTCTCTCTCTCTCTCTCTCTCTCTCTCTCTCTCAAGTCATTTTTTTTGTAATGGACTTCTTTTGTTACACAATATTGCCTTTTGTTTTTGTTGCTGTTGTTTTTATCCCCCACCAAAATACTAAGCAGTTCGGCAACCCCTTTCATGTGTGGGCCAAGGGCCTTTTTGTGAATAATTCATTCCTGCTCGCTCTCTCTCTCTCTCTCCTCTCCTCTCTCTCTCTCTCTCTCTCTCTCTCCTCTCTCTCTCTCTCTCTCTCTCTCTTTCTTTCTCTTCTCCCTCTCTCTGTGGTATCAGAAAGAGTACTAATCTTTCATATTATGAGCAGACGACGACGACAAACGGGAACTATTCATGCAAGTCAGTCGAGCCATTACGCACACAGTAACATCCCCACAGTCCTTTTTTCCCATTGAGGATTAAAAAGGCATTTTGAATACAGGTAAATTCCTTCAGCGCATAGGTAGGAAGGAGTGTGAGGTATTCAGTGCTGGGTGTTTTCCGTTCCCGACAGAGCTTCATAAAAAATATATGTATAATAATGATATAATAAAATGAAAACTTGACTGCTTTTTGAAAAAGATTCCCCCGCCCTTCTCAGTAGGGTGTGTTGTGTTTAAAATGAAACTGCTGTAACTACCTACGTGGGATTTCTCTGTCTCTGCCTCTGTCTGTCTGTCTGTCTGTCTGTCTGTCTGTCTGTCTGTCTGTCTCTGTCTCTCTCTGTTTCTCTCTGTTTCTCTGTCTCTGCCTCTCTCTCTCTCTCTCTCTCTCTCTCCTCTCTCTCTCTCTCTCTCTCCTCTCTCTCTCTCCTCTCTCTCTCTCTCTCTCTCTCTCTCTCTCTCTCTCCCCCTCTCTCTCTCTCTCTGTTTTTTTTTTCTATTCCCACTGCTTTTGTGTATTTACTCTACAAATAGATATGTTTGTTTGTGTTATTTTTCCTTTTTTTCTTTTACATTAGCAAAGATTGTAATTGATGAATTTTGTTGTTAGTTTACACTTTGCACCTCAACAGCCGTCATATTTGTGTTGATTTTCATGGTTCCATTGAGCACACTATAAGCTACAAGCTTGTTTATGTTATGATTCCAAAATGCTGTTTGCTTTCAATGCTTATTCTTATTTCTGAATAAAATCTATTTAAACCAGACCAGCTGTGACGATGAATGAAATGCATAACTAATCGATTTACTAGTTATCCAGATACTCAATCTATACTGAGGTATAGGCTGAATAACTGGGTAGATCTAGTTGGTTAATTGATAAATTATGAATTGATGGATGGATGGATGGATGGATGGATGGATGGATGGATGGATGGATGGATGGATGGATGGATGGATGGATGGATGGAAAGATTAATTGATTGATTGATGATTGATTGATTGATTAATCATTCATTGCCTGATCTGTATGTTTCAGATTCCCTAACCCCGACCATGCCGGGAAGAAACAGCAACACACATTTTTGAAAATACCGGCGATTTGTAGAATCGCACGCCATCGCTACGGAAATGACGTCACTCTACTTCCTGTTGCTGTTTCTATTGGCTGCCGGGCGTTGCCATGGGGACGGAGAAAGGGCAGATCACCTGTTGCTGTTGGAAACGCTTCCCAGGGGCTATGCCTTGGATAGGCCCAGCTTTCTGGACATCAGGACCAACTTCAGTGTGAGTACCCCTGTGTGTGTGTATGTGTTGTTGTTTTTAATCCTTCGATTGTCATTACATATTGTTATTATTGGGCGTTTCCTAGCTTTGATCACTGGAAGGGTCACCTTCGGAGACTAGAAACTGAGGTCCCATGTGCGAACGCACACAGAACATCTTGCGCACACGTTAAAACGTGTTCTGCTTTTCGAAAGAGTAGGTCATTGTGTGCCAGTGGGAACAGATGGCAAAATTTACAAAACTGCATACACACGGGGGCTGGATGTAAAAAGCACACGAGTGCTTAATCCATTATCTTCGCAATAAAACCATTTTTAAAATGAATTTTAAAAAATTTAAAAAGTACTCTGTCTTACTCATCACACCTGGGAATCACCGTGAGAATGTGCACTGGTTGTTAAGTTTGTAAGATTGAGTTGGGGTTTTTTTCCAAAAAAAGTCTCCATATAGGCAGCCATACTTCTTATTCAGAGGATTTTTTTTCTGCCTTTAATGGAGAGTACAGGTTGCTACTTTAAGAGCTTGTCTTGGGTGAATACAATCACCAACCACTACAAGATGATTCAAAGCTGAACAACATTTTTGAGAATTACAGGCATTGACGATTTTCCTGCATCAGTAACAGGCAGGACTTGAGCAAATGCACGTTTCTGTCCGTCTGTTTGTCTGTCCATCTGTTTGTCTGTCTGTCCATCTGATTGTCTGTCCATATGTTTGTGTTAATGTACATACATACTGCTTGCTTGCTTGTTTGCTGGCATGCACACATACTGAGAGCGTGCTCTCTCTCTCTCTCTCTCTCTCTCTCTCTCTCTCTCTCTCTCTCTCTCTCTCTCTCTCTCTCTCTCTCTCTCTCTCTCTCTCTCTCTCTCTCTCTCTCTCTCTCTCTCTCTCTCTCTTTCTCTCTGTCTCACTCACTCTCACACACACACACACACACACACACACACACACACAACACACACACACACACACACACACACACACACACTCACACACACACACACACACACTCACACACACACACTCACACTCACACACACACACACTACCACCACTACCACTATCATGACCTCTGTCACCACCACCACCTTCACTACCACCACCATTCTTACACGTAATTATGTACGAATCCTAACACACCCACTTTAGAGAGACTTACATACTCTACTCCTTTCAGCCTTACCACCCATATACCACATGTACACACCGGCATGTAGAAAACCACAAAAAGCAATAATAACAAGTAATAAGAATTTCTTTAATTATTTTTTTTTCTTTTATATCAAGGATAATGGGATAAGTACTCGGGTGCTTTTTTTTTATCCAGTCCCCGTGTGTATGCAGTTTGTAAACGTCATCTGTTCCCACCGGCACACAATTGCCTACTCGTACGAAAAGCGGAACAGGATCTAACGTGTGCGCAAGATGTTCTGCGTGCGTTCACACACGTGACCTCGGTTTATAGTCTCATCCGAGGACTTTTGGGGAGAGTGGAGTCAGCACTGATGTTAACTCCAGGAGAAAAATCTCCTCCAACGGGAATCGAACCCGGGTAGTCAAAATGCGAGCGCAATGTTCTGACTACTAGGCTATCCCGTCCCCAAAAATAAGAACAAAAAGTATATGGTGAGAAAAAGTAGGCATCAGAACAAAAAATTGTATGCATAGAAAAAGAAAAGAACCACAAAAGAT
>CM060335.1:9010505-9013005 GCA_030674155.1 Stramonita haemastoma | reverse complement strand
AAGAGAAGGCAGTATATGCAATGTTGTAATGAAGAGAAGGCAGTATATGCAATGTTGTAATGAAGAGAAGGCAGTATATGCAATGTTGTAATGAAGAGAAGGCAGTACATACAATGTTGTAAATAAGAGAAGACAGTACATACAATGTTGTAATGAAGAGAAGACAGTACATACAATGTTGTAGTGAAGAGAAGACAGTACATACAATGTTGTAATGAAGAGAAGGCAGTATATGCAATGTTGTAATGAAGAGAAGGCAGATAATGCAATGTTGTAATGAAGAGAAGGCAGTATATGCAATGTTGTAATGAAGAGAAGGCAGTATATGCAATGTTGTAATGAAGAGAAGGCAGTGTATGCAATGTTGTAATGAAGAGAAGGCAGTATATGCAATGTTGTAATGAAGAGAAGGCAGTATATGCAATGTTGTAATGAAGAGAAGGCAGTATATGCAATGTTGTAATGAAGAGAAGGCAGTATATGCAATGTTGTAATGAAGAGAAGGCAGTATATGCAATGTTACAATAAAGACACTACCCAGAGACAGAAGTACACTGTTGTAATAAACACACTGCCCAGGAGGCGCAGTACAAGAAAAGCGCCAACAGTGCGTTGTATCGTTTCCCGCCAAAAAAAAACAAACTCCACAAACTACGCTACCGGAAGTGGATTCAAGCAAGTAGATTCAGCAGCTCACGCATGATCAACTCCCCACCATTGTGAGGGCAAGGAAAACACAGGCCACTCCGGTTACTGCGAAAACCTAGTAAATCACCCCTAGTAAATCACCGTGCCAAACACACACCTCGCATGTTTGTTGACGCCACAGCGGTGTTATGAAGGTGCCTCAAAAAGCAACAGCACTACAGCCCCTGCAGGCCGTCAGGCTGTCAGGCAGGAAAGCAGGCAGGCAAGCAGCTTAGCCCAGGCTGTGTTGACCTGTCTGCCTCGTTCTTTTGTCCACCTCTCATGTCCTGTCTTCCGCTTCACCAACTTCTGGACATTGAACTCGTCTTCCGCTGTCGCCACCTACAGGTGGTTTGGTTTTACGTCCTCCGAAAGTAGATGGCACCAGATTGATGGGCAGTGATTGGAGTTTTGTTAAAGGTTTGTAACTATAATAGTAGTAATTGTAATGTACGGAACTTATACAGCGCTAAATCTTGGTAGAGCAAACGAATTGAATGCCTTGATGACACCCAGTTGTCAACAGTTTTCCTATGAACCTTCCAGCACTGAACTGCTGGCACAAACTCAACACACTTAAGAAGAAAATGCTGAAAAACTGATATCCCTCAAAGACACACTCAAAAGTAGAAAAAAATTAACCCAAACTTTAAAATATCTTGTAAAACAAACAGAGGGGACGGGATGGCTGTGGTCAGAGCGCTCACTTTCCCAAAGCTAAGGTTTAGCAGCATCTAGCGTAGTTACCAAGTGGATGGGTGACAGTCTGTGCACCGCAGTCACAGCTTCAGCACAGTCCCCCAGTACCTGCCCTCTTTAGGGTCAGGGAAGGTAAAGCAACGAGGGAGAGGAGATGGGCGCCGCCCTTAATATGCTGGCCCCTAGAGAAGCTCTCTGATGCCTCGCTCCCCTACACAGGTTATGGGACACTTTTACCTTTTTTAAAGAACAGTGCTTCTCCACTAAACCACATCACCTCTTCAACCAACAACCATTCTTTTTTCCCTTTTTTCTTCTTTTTTTAAGGTTCAAGAGGTCAAGCAAAAAAAGAGAGAGAGGGAGGGAGTGGGGGGAAGACGAAAGAAGGGAAAGGTTGGGGGATACAGTTACCGTCATGGGCCCACCCGTAATGGACTGGGCGTTAGGTAAAGAGGGACTGACTGAGGGATCTGAGGCCCCCAGTTGGGACAGGAACCCACAACCTGCTAGACTTTCCATTGTGCTGGAGGGTTTGTTCTGCTAATGCTACTTCGGCATACAGTCACTGGGCTGGGTTAGGGTTGGGGGAGGGTTGGGGGGGGGGGTGTCCAGAGCTGTATCTAACGCTATTTGTTGGCTGAACAGGAGGGAGAAATGTCTGCTGATAAGGCATGCATTGTACGACAGTAGAGCTTTTAGAAATTTAATTTTTATTCATTCTGTTATATCGAGGATAATGAAATAAGTGCTCATGTACTTTTTTCCATCCCGTCCCTGTGTGTGTGGTTTTGCAATTTTTGTCATCTGTTCCTACTGGCACACGATTTAACGTGTGTGCAAGATTTTCTGCGGGCTTTGGCACAAGGGGCCTCGGTTTATAGTCTCATCTGGACTTTTGCAGATTGGAGTCAGCACTGATGCTAATTCCAGGGGGCATGTCCCCTCGAACGGGATTCGAACCCATGTTGTCAGATTGCGGTCGCAATGTTCTGACCACATGGCTATCGCTTTGCGTGTGTAAATTTTGTGAAGATGGACATTATCTTCTCCCTAAACTCAGTTTAGAGTTACCGAAGCACCGCGCTGAAGAGTTATTCATCAAATTACTCCATTT
>CM060335.1:8983005-8990505 GCA_030674155.1 Stramonita haemastoma | reverse complement strand
AGAGTACTCTGACCAAGACTGTCCTACAGGGGACACTTATGTTAGTCATCTAACTGCAGTATCTCATTCTTGAATGCATGAATCTTCAGAGACTACTTCCTACCAATTTGTATACTTGTGTCTATAAGTCTTGTACGTTTCCATGACAGTAAACGATGTTCTGTTCTGTTCTGTTCTGTTCTGTTCTGTTCTGTTCTGTTCTGTTCTGTTCTGTTCTGCTCTGTTCTGCTGTACTGTGTTCTGCTCTGCTCTGCTCTACTCTGCTCTACTCTCTTCTGCTCTGCTCTCTTCTGCTCTGCTCCGCTCTGTTCATAATGATAATAATAATAATAATAATAATAATAATAATAATAATAATACATGAAATTTATATTAACGCTATATCTTGTTAAAAAAAAAATCAAAGCGTTTGCATTCTACCTATACATGGTCATGTCTCATGTCTGGTGTCTCTAACACTTGGCGTTGTCCTTATGTGGTGTGTGTTGTGCAGTGCTGGAGCAGCCAGTACTGAAGACAGAGCGGCAGAGGAGGTGTCAGGATCCCTGTGTGCACGGCTGTGACCTGCAGACCGGCCAGTGCATCTGCCACAAAGGCTACCGCCTGGTCAACGGCATCAACTGCATGGGTAGGGAGACATTGTGGTTAAGGGTAGCATCAACTGCTATTTATTTATTATATTTATTTATTTATTTATTTATTTATTATTCTATTATATCAAGGATAATGGATGGGTGGTTAAGGGTAGCATCAACTGCATGGGTAGGAAGACACTTCAGTTAAGGGTAGCATCAGTTACATTTATTCATTTTATTTATTTATTTATTTATTTGATATCAAGGATAATGGATGGGTGGTAAAGGGTAGCATCAACTGCATGGGTAGGGAGACACCATGGTTAGGGGTAGCATCAACTGCTATTTATTTATTATATTTATTTATTCTTTTATATTGAGGATAATGGATGGATGGTTAAGGGTAGCATCAACTGCATGGGTAGGGAGATACCATGGTTAAGGGTAGCATATACTTTATCAACTCACTCTCTTTGTCTCTGTCTCTGTTGCTCTCTCTCTGTCTCTCTGTCTCTCTGTCTATCTCTGTCTGTCAGTCAGTCTGTTTGTCTGTCTGTCTGTCTGTCTGTCTGTCTGTCTATCTGTCTGTCTGTCTGTCTGTCTGTCTGTCTCTCTCTCTCTCTCTCTCTCTCTCTCTCTGTCTCTCTCTCCCCCTCTCTCTCTCTCTCTGCCTTAGTTTATCCAATTGTGTCTTTACTTTTTTCCCCTGGTTCCTTGTTCATTTTATTGATAGCCTACCCATCCACCCCACGCCCACTCCCTAACTGTTTGCTGTTCTCGTCTGTCTTACTTCAATCTGCTGTTGTCTCTTTGGTTTCCTTTCCTTCTACCTTTTTTGGTAATCCTGCAGACATCCTTCTTTCTTTGTTGTTTGTTTTGTTTTGTAGTCGACTTTAAAGAACTCAACTGTAACGTTCTTATTTGCTTCTTTGCCTCATTCTGTTTTTTTGTGTCTTTGTTTGTCATTGTTTGTTGGAGGTTGGGGTTGTTTTTTTCATTTTGAGTTTTTCCTGTTGGGGTGGGGGTGGGGGGTTGCTTGTTTGTTTGCCTTTAGCTGATTTTCAAAAGGTTTTTGTTCCTTTGTTTGGTGAGTTTTGACAGTGGGCTAATTGGTTTCTGTTCTATTTTAGTTTAATAGTTGCTTTTTTGTCTGTTCTTTCTTCTTCTATTTCCACGAACGCTAAGACGGTAGCTATTGCTGTCTGTCATTCGAGCGGAAAATTTGTTCTGCTGCCATCAAGCTCCTGACAAGTCAGGCCCTGCACATCTGACTTCAGCATGGACCTTTTTGTTGGAGGGAAGGGGACGTGTGGGGAGTTGTCTGTTGGGGGATTTTCAATCTCTTTGTTTAGGGGGGAGGGGGCGGGATAGCTCAGTGGTCAGAGCACTCGCTTTCCCCAAGTCAAGTTAAGCAGCGTTCGAACGTGGTTACCAGTTGGATGTGTGACCGTTTGCGCGCCTTGACTTCAGTACAGTCCCCAGGTTCACCCAGCTGTAAATGGGCACCTGCTCTCTTTAGGATGGGGGAAGTTAAAGCAGCGAGGGAGAGGAGAGGAGATGGGCGCCGCCCTCAATATGCTGGCCCCTAGAGAAGCTGAGGTCTCTGATGCCTTGCTCCTCTACGACCGCCTAGGTTACTGGACACCTTTAACTTTACCTTTTTTTTGTTTAGAGAATAAGATGGAGTTTTCGAGTTGGTGTTTTTGGGTGGTTTTTGTTTGTTTGGGGTTGGGGGGGGGTTATTATTGGTTATGGGTTTATCATGTTAGTGTTGGTTGGTTGGTTGGCTGGCTGGCTGGCTGGCTGGCTGGCTGGCTTAAAGTCATATAGTATTGTTGGTTGGGTTTAAAAATAAAAAAAGAGTTTATGCCATGTTGTAATATTTGTTTTAAGTTCAGATGTGTGTATCTGTGTCTGTGTGTGTATGTGTATGAATGTGTGTGTGTGTCTGTATCTGTGTGTGCGCGCGTGTGCATGTATGTGTGTGTGCATGCATGTTGGGCAGATGTGAACGAGTGTGCAGAAGGCTTCACGCGGTGTCACCCCTCAGCGGGCTGCCTGAACACCAAGGGCTCCTACACCTGTGTCTGTAGTGAGGATTACTATGGGGACGGCAAGACCTGTCAGGGTAATGAGTGTGTGTGTCTGTCTGGCTGGCTGGCTGGCTGTGTCTGTGTGCCTTTGTGTGTGTATAATTATGTTTCGGTCTGTCTGCCTGCCTGTTTATTATTGTTTGTGTTTAACATTGGTCTATTGTCCTAGATGTCTGACCCCTTGACTTTGATAAAAAAAAAAAACCCAAGGTATTTGATGATGCAGGGTTTGGTTTGCTTGTGGGGGTGGGGAGGCGAGGATCGGAGGGGAAGGGGGGCGGTGGTTACTTTTTTACCATGGCAAATTGGTAGGAGGTTCAGAACACATGTTTTTTTTTAGTGTAAATACGGTGAATGTTATGTAATTGTATTTGGAGTGTCTTGAAACAGGAGTTTAAAACCCTTGTACCCAAAAAGAAGTTAATCATGTCATACTATAAGACCCGGGACGGGATAGCTAAGTGGTCAGAGCGCTCCTTTCCCCAAGTCAAGTTAAGCAGCGTTGAACGTGGTTATCAGTTGGATGGGTGACCCCATTTGCGTGTCTTGGCCTCAGTACAGTCCCCCAGTTCACCCAGCTGTAACTGGGTACCTGCTCTCTTTAGGGTCAAGGAAGGCAAAGCAGCGAGGGAGAAAAGATGGGCATGCCCTTATTATGCTGGCCCCTGGAGAAGCTGAGGTCTCTGACGCCTTGCTCCCCTACAACCACACAGATTATGGGACACTTTTACCTTGTTTACTATAAGACCAAAAAAGGGGAGGAAATTCAAGAAAAAAAAACAATGAAGAAGAAAATACTCTGAACGTTGTGTGTCATTAATTTTACATCTGTTCACTTAAAGTGATATTAGACGAAGGAAGGGGGGGGGGGGGAGGGGGCTGCCAATAATGAGATGAGGATTTAAAGACACAAAAAAATGTGTGTTGGTAATTATGTGCATAAGAAGACTGATTACAAACTATATAACCTGAATGTTGCAAAACATGGCATAAGAAACGCAAATAATAACAAAAACATCGAACATTAGAGAACTATAAAATCTAAAACTGTAAGATGAACAATTGCGAACTATGTGTAAAGGTTGCCGTGAATAAAGCAAAAAGTACATTGCCACAGTAGGGTGTTATAATTTCACAGTCTTCACAGTCGTACTTTCTAAAAAAGAGAATACTGGGGATCGCATCAGAGACATCTCACACAATAACTTTAACTGTGAAAGTTGACGTGAGGTGTGTGACTATGTTACAGACTGCAACACGCCATGCCGAGAGGACCAGTACGAGGAGCAGAACTGCTCCAAGGTGGACGGCAAGGTGTATGAGAAGATCTGCAAAGGTAACTGCGCTGTTGTGGGCAAACACACCGCTGTATGCTTTCACATCTTCACAGGAGCATCACACCTCTACCATATACCTTAGCAACAACTTTTTGGTGTTCACTCCAAACACGCTACTTTTATCACACACTTTCTTTCTCTCTATTTCCTACTTTTGTGGTGGGTAGAGACTAATGATTGTCAACTTTTTTCAGTTCATTGTCCATGGTAGGTTATTTTCAGATCCTGTATGTTTTTTCAGTTGACCTTTATTACCAAGTGTTTTGTTATGGTTGGATTTTTTTTTTTTTTTGGTTTTCCATCTTAGATGAAGGAGCATGACTGTTCTTCCACTGTGGGAATGGTTCTGTCGATTCTGTGTCTTCGAAACAGTGCATGTGCGAAGGAGAGAATGTTTTGTCCCAGTGTCTAGAATCTTCGAAAACAGTGCATGTGTGGAAGAGAGAATGTTTTGTCCAGTGTCTAGACTCTCAGCCCCTGCTTGCATGGGTGGGACTTGGTTTTCTTCAGGGGGCAAGGTACAGGCAGGCAGGAAGTAAGTGAGCCATTTTGTGATGTCTGGGTTTTCCGTCCCGTCCCCTGTCCTTCTCTCAGCCTTCTGTTGTTTGTTCTGGTGGTAGATGCAGTTCGGTTTGTGTGTGTGTGTCTGTGTGTGTGTGTGTCTTTCTCCTCGGCTATGGTTCCCTGATTTCATCTAGCCTTTTTTTTTGTTTTGTTTTTAGTGCAGCAGACTGAAGATGATTCATACATAAGACTGACTGACCCCCCAAACGCTTTTCTTTAAAAATAAGAAATGGTGATGATGGTTATCAAAGTTTTTGGGATTCCTTTTTGATTAAGCGAATAATTGTGGAGAATGATTTAGCTGATAACATTTGTTTGATACCGGAGAAACCATAATGAAAAATAAAGAAAGAGACGAAAGCAACTGAAGATATTGTTACTCTTTATTTGTTACAAAAATAACTTCACAAAGGTTTGTTTGAAGCAGATAAAAACAACTCCCCCCCAAAAAAAAAAAAAAAAATTAGACGAAGTGAGGTAGAGGGGTTAAAATTATCCATTAAATGGTGAATCTCTAGATGACAGCGTTTGAGGTTCCTGTCTGTGATGGCCATTGGGATTTACTTATAACTTTTAAAGAGTTGGATACAAGATGGGCTGATGTATATCCACATCAGTACACTTTTTTTAAACACGCTAAAGATTTCTTTAAAATTTCTTTTTTGGTTATTTAAAAGGAAAAAATGTCTTGTATCAGTCTGGGTGCTTGTAGGAACATCACAGGAGTCAACTCTATAGTAACAGTAATCAAATCAAATCAAGTTCTTTTATTTTGAGAATAATGAATAAGCACTCGTGTGCTTTTTTTTACATCCAGTTCCCGCTTCCAGGAGAAAGTGGAGAAAGTTACTTTGAACGGCTAGTAAGGGAGAAAAGGAAAGGACTTCTTTCTGTGATACAAATTTTGCTTAGAAATAACAGAATCAAGAATGAATTTGTAAAATCACTTTGCATGAATGCATGCACACATGATGACAGAACCAAAATCACTGATAACAGAAACTAAATACATTTTTTTTAATGTCATCAAAGAAGAAACCAGATATGGACTGATGTAGACAGTGACGGTAAGGAAGAAAAAGTCAGTAACGAAATATTATCAGACACACTGTGTCTAATATCATCAGACACATCATGCCTGATATTGTCAGAAACACCTGTACTTTTTTCTCTGTTGCTGTACCTGGCTCCTCTGCAGCCGTTCAGTGATGACTGTAGCCTCTCTCTCTCTCTCACACCTCCTCATCCAGACTGTAGCCTCAGACAGACGGACGGACCAACAGACAGAGGATAAGTTGACCCGAGTTGTGTTTGTTGCAGACTGTACAAAATCCTGCCACAAAGGTTACTATCTGGCCTCTCAATGCACTGATATCGCCAACGCCAGATGTAGAGGTAATTTAATCCTCCTCTATACAAACTTACTAACTTTGTTTTTTCACAACATCCATCATTGTGACTAACGTACATCGCTCTCTCTGCTACTCCCCGGTTCTGCCTGCTTCTTACCAACCATCTTGATCACTTGTTCTACTTTGAAATCAGCCTGTGTCGTTTTGTTGGTTCGTTGGTTTGTTGGTCTGTTTCTTCCAACTAGTACAAAACCTCAGCTGTGGTGTTTCCATGTGTCTGTGTGTGTGTCCTTTTGATGTCCCTTGTTTCGTGAGTGTTTTTATGCTTCCCCATTTTGCCCTTGTATGTCAAGAGATGGAGTTGGATTTGGCTGGTTGGCGCTTGTGTGATTGTTGAAGTTTTTCCCATCAATGCAGTAACTTTATTTTGTAGTCAGGTATGACCCGCTGTTGTAAAAAATGGAAGAAAATTACATATTTCATGTTACTTCAACTGCATAAGGTGCAGTTTAAAATTTTGTTAGAATTAGGGGGATATGTGTGGGGTCCCAAATAACTGAGTCACGTTACTAAATATTCAATGATATATAAAAGAAATTCGGGTATGAGTAGATTTTGAAAAACGTCTTTTGGGAGGGTAAGAAACTAATCTTTTCACAGTTACAGCATGGTAGATTGTTTTAGTAAGTACTTCTCAGGAAAAGTTAAGGTTTATTTTATTAGTAGTATTTCTGGAAATGTTTCGAGAAATGAATTTTTGCATAACTTTTAATATTTTTGTCCATTTTGATGCTGTTCTAAGTCTCATGTGGATGCAGATTCTGATGTCTTTTTCAATTCATATGACTAAAAGAGTTACAGGAGCATGAAAGTGTAGATTCTGGTGACTTTTTTCAAGTCTATAGAATAAAAGATTCATGGTAGGCGGTAAAGGTAAATCTTCTTCCTATGCTTTAGGGAGATTGTTATTATGTACAGCTGTAAAATCTGTAGATAATTCACAACCAGTTTTTGGCTCAGAGGCAAATAATATACATATGTTATAGGACTTAGGTATAACCCTGAGGTACACCAGAAAAAAAAATGGCCTAAGAGAAATCTCATTTTCATTTCATAGTCATAAGGAGTGTTCTATTATCTAAAGTGATAACAGTATGAATAAATACTGATTTGATGGACTATAAAGGGAATCCCCCCTAAGAAATGCCATCAAAGGCTATAGCAAAATCAAAATAAAGTATACAAGGGATTTCGTTGTTACGTATGATGGCAGATAATTTGTCAATAAACTATCATGAAGCAAGCTCGTTGAAAAGCTGTTGAAGCTCCCCAAACATACTCTGAAGACAGAAGGTAAACGTGTTTTCAAGTTTCATGGTACTAAAACTTTGAAATATTGATATGGCCATCCAGCATGTGTAACATACCCACCTCTGTATTTTAAAGTGGGGGAGGGGTGGAGGGGGAAGTGGGATACATTACTTCCCTTAGATTTTTTGTTTGGGGTTTGTATTATGTGAGTATATAGGAGATATAGAAACTATGCTCATTTATGTGAAAAAATGTGGGGGGGTTTATT
>CM060335.1:8965505-8978005 GCA_030674155.1 Stramonita haemastoma | reverse complement strand
CCTGTTGACCCTGACACGACCTACCGTGTGACCTTGTGTGTTCCTGTTTACCCTGACATGACCTATGTGACCTTGTGTGTTCCTGTTGACCCTGACATGACCTATGTGACCTTGTGTGTTGCCCCAGACGTGACCTCGCTGCCCAGTGTAGAGGCGTCCCCCAACATCATCCTGGAGGAGGACCGCAAGGTCATGGAGTCAGAGGTCACTGTGGAACACCTGCCCAACCTGGCCATCGGCTACACGCGCTACTCGCTTAAGAGAGGTACAGTTCAGAGCTACAGTGTGTGTATGTGTGGATGTGTCTGTGTTTCTGGTGTGTGTGTGTGTGTGTGTGTGTGTGTGTGTGTGTGTGTGTGTGTGTGTGTGTGTGTGTGTGTGTGTGTGTGTGTGTTTATGTGTGTATGCATGTGTGTGTGTGCGTGGATGTGTCTGTGAATGTGTGTGTATGTGTGTGGATATGTGTGTATGTCTGTGTATGTCTGTGTATGTGTGTGTGTGTGCCTGCATGCATGCATGCCTGTGTGTGCATGCCTGAGTGCATATACATACCTGCATGCCTGTGTCTTTCTGCCTGTCAGGCACGGGGCTCCACGTGGACATCAGCATCCAGACAATGGAGGCTGCCCAGCAGTTTGTGCCTGTGGACCTGAGCAACGTCAGCATCACTGCCTCCTCCCCCGCCGTCCTCCGCTCACACGCCGTGCAGCGCTTCTGCCCCCACCCTGTACCTGACCACTACATCCTGCACTACACCAAGCACCAGGTGAGAGATTACTACAGCAGATAAAAATTATATCAGTACACCAGGTGAGATGTCATATCACTACACCAGGTAAGATATCCTATCACTACACCAGGTGAGGCATCTTGTCAGGAAACCAGGTGAGACATCATATCACTTCTCCAGGTAAGATATCCTGTCACTTCACCAAACACCAGGTGAGACATTCTGTTACTGCACCAGGTGAAAATTATATCACTACACCAAACACCAGATGAGATATCATATCACTGCAGCAGGTGAAAATGACATCACTACACCTAACACCAGGTGAGATATCCTGTCATTACAGCAGGTGAAAATGATATCACTACACCAAACACCAGGTGAGATATCATATCATTACACCAAACACCAGGTGAGATATCCTGTCATTACACAAGATGAAAATAATATTACACCTAACACCAGGTGAGATATCATATCACTATCACTACACCAAACACCAGGTGAGACATCCTGCACTACACCAAACACCAGGTGAGATATCCTATCACTGCACCAAACACCAGGTGTGCAATCACATACACTTATGATACCCTGACCTTGGTTTTTTTTAGGAATATATATTCCAAATGATTCTGTGTTGGTTTTAGTATTGTATTTTCAAAAAAAATAATAATAAACTATCAAAAATAGATGTAATGCTCTTTGTAATATACGTTCCAAAAGACTGTGTAAATTATCCAAAATAAATTTGATATTTCTAGTAATTTATATTCCAAAAGAACGTGTTGTTGTTGTTGTTGTGCGTTCCCCAGCTTAACAATTTAGGAGTCACCCAGAATGTGCTCTCTGACTCACTTATCCTACCTGGGAATCACTGTGAGATTGAAACTGCACAGTGAATGAGAAGTTTGCGTGTACGACTGTTTTCAAGTACATTGCCATATACGCACCCATACCGCGACTTCAGAGAATTTTTTTTCTCCTTTAATGAAGAGTGCAGGTTCTTGTGTTAAGAGCTTGTCATGGCTGAAGGCAATCTCAACACAACATTTTACAATATAACAACACTATACTGTAAATCTTGACAATTAGCTGACATCAATGAATGATAGCTTTTGAACTGGGCCAATAGAACATGTAAATTATCCGAACTTGATACACTTCACCAAATGTCTGCTCACATCCTGTGTGTTTTGGTCACGGCAGGAAGTGACGTATCAGCTGGATGAGCAAGGGGAGATAAAACCGTGTCACACTTTCAAGGACCACGGAACTTTCCCCACAGAGGCTGCAGCCAGAGACAACTCCTTCCTGTGCCGGCAGCCTGGCTCCCTCACCAAGCTGTTCGAGATTCCCCCAGAAATATTCCAGACATCCACACACTGGGCTGAAAAACTGAAACGGTGAGTGTTTTTATAGATCACAACAACTGTTAATGATGTAATGTAATGTAAAATATAAATATATAAATAAATAAATAAATAAATAAATAAATAAATGATATAAATTTATGTAATGTAATGTAATGTACTTAATGTTGTGTGTACATGTTAGGTTTGTAAACAGTGGGTGTCTTCAAAGATCACAACTGATTATTAATGATGTGTGTTTATGTTAGCTTTGTAAACAGTGATACTTGCGGTCATCCATAGAATTATTCAAAGTGGTTTCTTTTCCTTTACCTCTCCCTCCTTTTTGCCCTCTTTTTTTCTTCCTCTTTTCCACACATAGACACATTCGCACACACGCGCGGGCATGTACACACGCACGCACACACACACACACGTGCGCGTGCACGCACACACACACACACACACACACACACACACACACACACACACGCAGATATTGATATATATATATATATATATATATATATATATATTGATATATATATTGATATATAAATATATACATATATATAATAAAATTATGTATAACTATATATGCTACCACTTCCACCACCACCATATAACAACCACCATCACCACAACAACACAACCACCACCATCACAAGCACCACCCCATCAACAACAACCTACCCTCTTTGTTCTTCCCCCAGGTGTGAGAGCCACAGCGAGAAGTGTGAGCAGTGCACGCGGAAGTGTGCCCAGCAGATGGTGGGGGGCAGCAGCGACTGCTCCATCGTGGGCGACAACAATGACAACGGCTGGTCCCCCCGCCTCCAGGTCTGCTACAACTGCTGCGCCCGCAGCAACTGCACCAACAACTGCCGCAACTACCACAGCCGCCGCTGCCAGCCCCTCAAGTAAGATGCCGGTTTGGGGGTGTTTTGTTTGTTGTTGGTTTCAGTTCAGCCGTCTTTAGAGCAGTTACTAAAATTTCATCCCTGTCATCGTCAAAGTCAATTACTTAGACTTTTAGTCCTGTCATTTTCAAATCAGTCACTAAAATTTCAGTCCTGTTAACAATCTTTGAAATCAATTACTTAGATTTTTTAGTTCTGCCATCTTCAAAATCAATCGCTTAGAGTTTTAGTTCTTTTACCTCAAAATCAATTGCTTAGACTTTTAGTTCTTTTATCGAAAAATCAATTACTTAGATCTAGACTTTTAGTTCTTTTCTCAAAAAATCAATTTACTTACACTTTTAGTTCTTTCATCGAAAAATCAATTACTTAGACTTTTAGTTCTTTTACCTCAAAATCAATTACTTAGACTTTTTGTTCTATGGTCTAAAAGTCAATCATTTAGACTTTTCTTCTGCCATCTTTAAATCACTCAGATTTTTTGTTTTATCATCTTCAAGTCAATCTCTTAAAGTTCAGACCTGTCATCTTTAAATATATCACTAAAATTTTAGTTTTGTCATCGTAAGAAACTTTTAGCTCTTCTATTTTCGAATAAATCACTAAAAATTCAGACCTACCATCATCAAATAACTCACTAAAAAACTTCAGTCCTACCATACTTAGATCCCTCAACAACAACAAAAACTCTGGTGACACGTTTTCCCCACCAGATGTCACTATGGAAACCTGGTGGAGTTCTCCCTGTTCCCCACCTGGAGCAGCTACCAGAACGGCAAGTTCTTCTGCCACATCGCTCCGGCGCGGCACCAGCGTCTGCTGGAGATGACGTACGTGGTGCGCAGCGAAAGCCGCAAGGACCCTGTCCACACCGCCACCATCACGGTGCAGGGGGGAGAGGGCTGGGAGAGCCAGGGACGTGCAGTGCACAGGTCAGTGTGCTTCAGGGAAAAGTGTGGGGAGAGGGCTGGGAGAGCCAGGGACGTGCAGTGCACAGGTCAGTGTGGCTCAGGGAAAGTGGGGGGGACGATGTTTTCAGAGGTTTTTAGTGAACATAGCCATAAAAAGTGTGGGTGACAAGCTTATGAACGTAGCTATGAAAAGTGTGGGTGATGGTGTTTCAGAGACAAGCTTGTGAACGTAGCTGTAAAAAGTGTGGATGATGATGTTACTGTTTGTTTGTTTGTCCATTGTGTTCGACGGGGACCTCCAAAGCAGCAGAGGAGGCAGCTGCTGTTTAGGGCAGAAATTTGATTATAGTGGAAATGCCTTGCCCACAGTACATCCCCACTCTCTCGGGCCAAGAGGGCATAAGGACGATCAGCATTGAAGATGTTCTCCAAAGGCCAACTAGCCCCCAGGGCTGCAGCACATAACAGACTGTGCAGGTCAAGCCTCCAAGTCAGAGTCACAGTCGATCACTAAAGACTAAGCTGTGAAGTGGAATTCCATGAGTGGGAAAGCCACAGATCATACAGCCTCTCACTTTGCTGTTGCCCCCAGCATCAATGGTTTGATCAAGAACTGTGATAAAGCCCAGGCGCTGAAGAGATTAACTATTGAACATCGCCATCAAAAGTGTGGGTGATGATGTTTAAGAGATTATTTATTTAACATAGCCATCAAAAGTGTGGGTGATGATGTTTAAGAGATTATTTATTTAACATAGCCATCAAAAGTGTGGGTGATGATGTTTAAGAGATTATTTATTTAACATAGCCATAAAAAGTGTGGGTGGTGATGTTTTCAGAGACATCTGAACATAGCCATAAAAAGTGTGGGTGATGATGTTTTCAGAGACATCTTCTGAACATTACTTTAAAAAGTGTGGATGATGATGTTTCAGACATTAATTATTTAACATAGCCGTAAAAAGTGTGGATGATGATGTTTCAGAGACAGTCATGAAAAGTGTGGGTGATGGTGTTACTAAAAACATTGCCGTAAAAAGTGTGAGGGATTATGTTTCAGAGATGATGGGTGATGATGTTACAGAGATGATGGTGATAATGTTATAGAGATGATGGGTGATGATGTTACAGAGGTGATGGGTGATAATGTTACAGAGATGATGATGTTACAGAGGTGATGGGTGATGATGTTACAGAGATGATGGTGATAATGTTATAGAGATGATGGGTGATGATGTTACAGAGGTGATGGGTGATAATGTTACAGAGATGATGATGTTACAGAGGTGATGGGTGATGATGTTACAGAGATGATGGTGATAATGTTATAGAGATGATGGGTGATGATGTTACAGAGGTGATGGGTGATGATGTTACAGAGATGATGATGTTGCAGAGGTGATGGGTGATGATGTTACAGAGGTGATGGGTGATAATGTTACAGAGATGATGATGTTACAGAGGTGATGGGTGATGATGTTACAGAGATGATGGGTGATGATGTTACAGATGGTGGGTGATGATGTTACAGAGATGATGGGTGATGATGTTACAGAGATGGTGATGTTACAGAGATGATGGGTGATGATGTTACAGAGATGGTGATGTTACAGAGATGATGGGTGATGATGTTACAGAGATGGTGATGTTACAGAGATGATGGGTGATGATGTTTTCAGAGATGATGGGTGATGGTGTTTCAAAGATGATGGGTGATGATGTTTTCAGAGATGATGGGTGATGATGTTTTCAGAGATGATGGGTGATGGTGTTTCAAAGATGATGGGTGATGATGTTTTCAAAGATGATGGGTGATGATGTTTTCAGAGATGATGGGTGATGATGTTTTCAGAGATGATGGGTGATGATGTTTTCAGAGATGATGGGTGATGGTGTTTTTCAGGATGATGTTTTCGGGGGTGATGATGTTTTCAGAGATTATCTGGTGAACGTAGCCGTAAAAAGTGTATGTGATGATGTTTTACAGATGATGGGTGATGATGTCACAGAGATGATGGTGATAATGTTTTCAGGGGTGATGGTGTTATGGAGGCTGTGGGTGATGTTTTAAGGGATGATGATGTTTCATATGGGTGATGATTTTTCAAAGATGATGGATGATGATGTTACAGAGATGATGGGTGATGATGTTTTCATAGATGATGGGTGATGATGTTACAGAGATGATGGGTGATGGTGTTTCAGAGACAAGCTTCTCAACATCGTCATTGACTCCCAGTTGCGGAAGCTGCCCAACTTCCTGGAGGGTCGAATCTCCATGGACAGCAGCAACTTCCACGTGGGCTCCTACATCCAGAAGGGATCCCGGGTGGACACCACAGTGGTCAGTGGGGAGTCCATCCGTATCCACCCCATCAAACCTTTCGGCATCCACCTCAGTCGGTCAGGTGAGTTTTTTGTGAAGTGTGTAGTTTGATGGTGGTGTGGGTGTTGCACCTGTTTAGAAAATGAGAAGTTATGGGTTTGAACTAGTATTCTTTTTCTCCTTCTTCTTCTCTTCCTCTTACTCCTCCTCCTCCTCCTCTTTCTTCCTTGAATGCTCAAACAACAACTTTTGTTGTCTGTCAATCATCAAAAATGTGTTTCTCTGCCATTAAGTGCCTAACCAGTCAGGCCTTACACATCCGACTTCAACATAGGACATGTTTGTTAAATTTCAAGTCTTTATGGAAAAAAGGCAGGAGAATGGAGCAAGGAGGCAAAAAATAGACAGGAAAGAGTTCACATGAAACAAAGGGAACAAATCAGAAACAAAGAGAGGGATAGAAAAGAAGGAATTCCAAGCACAGAATTCCAGAAAGTGGGGATGCTGTTTATACTGGCAGAACCCCAGGATCCCCACAGGGGAGAGAACCAATCTAAAGCCTGAATTTTCCCCATACCATCAGAACATGAGCAGAGGTCTGAGTGATGAGATGACAGTGTAATAAACTGATGTTCCACGTACTTAGCGCAGGTTAAAGAACACATGCAGTACTTTTTTATCCATAGTGGCTTGGAAAGAGAAAAAAACTCCATACAAACAGGAACCAATTTTTTTTTTCTTTGGCCAGAACTCTGAGGTTCACCAATGGTGAGATTTCTTTTGCTTGTGACTCTGTTGAACTTAGTACGTTTTATTCTGTTTCATTTCGTTTCCTTTTTCTTTTTTTTGGGGGGGAGGCTGGGGTTGTTGTTGTTGTTTGGGGGGGAGGGGGCCCTCTGTGTTACAGATTATATTATCTTATAAAGCATGTATTAAAAAAAAGCAAAATATTCAATTCCTATGTTAGGGGATGGGATAACTCAGTGGTCAGAGCACTCACTTTCCCCCAACCAAAGTTAAGCAGCATCGAGCGTGGTTACCAAGTGGATGGGTGACCGTTTGCACACCTTGGCTTCAGTACAGTCACCCAGTTCACCCGGCTGTAAATGGGTACCTTTCCTCTTTAGGGTAAGGGAAGGTAAAGCAGCTAGGGAGATGAGATGGGTACCACCCTCAATATCCTGGCCCCTAGAAAAGCTGAGGTCCCTGATGCCTCACTCCCCTACGACCACATAGGTTATGGGAACACCTTTACCTTTTTTTAACCAATTCCTATGTATTTCAATTCACAGTATATCATTACATCATACTTTTCCACACTTCAAACTTTCCTTCCTTCCTCCTCCCCTCCACAGACCCCCAGAAGTGTGAAAACGCCATCCTGAAGGAGTCTCTGATCGCGGGGGAGCACCAGAGCCCCTACACCGCTGACCACGAGCTGATGGCGGAGGCCCTACACAACACCTCCACCCCCTTCCTCATCACCCGCATCCACTCTCCCCCCACCGTCCACATCTCCGCTGACCGCCGGTCATTCCTGAAGGGCATCTTCCCCTCGGCCATCCTGACCCCTGGGTCTCTGACTGGCCGCATGAAGCAGAACGAGAGTCACTGGATGGTGGAGGTGATGGGCAGTGTTGACCAGTGTCCGGGTGAGTTTGGGGGGTTGTGTTGGTGGGGTTTGGGTGGGTGGTCTGTGTGGTGTGGTGTGTAGTGTGGTGTGTGTTATGTGGTGTGTGTATGTGTTTTGGGGGGTGGGGGCATATTTTGTGTGTGTGTGTGTGTGTGTGTGTGTGTGTGTGTGTGTGTGTGTGTGTTTGTGTGTGTTGAGGGGGTGGGGATGGGGGTGTATTGTGTGTGTTTGGGGGTGGGTATGGGGGTGAGTTGTGTGTGTGCATGTGCGTGTGTCTGTGTGTAATTTTTATTTTTAATTCTTTTATATCAAATATAATGGGATAAGCACTCGTATGCTTTTTTACACCCACCCCCTGTGTGTATGCAGTTTTGTAAATCTTGTCATCTGTTCCCACCGGCACACGATGGCCTACTCTTACGTAAAGTGGAACAGGATTTAATGTGTGCGCAAGATGTTCTGCGTGCGTTCTCAGACGGGGCCTCGGTTTAAAGTCTCATCTGAAGGACTGTTGGTTGGTTGGTCTGTGTAGTGTGTCTGATGTTGATGTGTTTGTAGGGCCTGTGTGGTCGGTGGAGCTATAAACAACGTGATTGGATTAGAATGGTGTGGGGGGGGGGGGTGGAAAGGGGGGATGGCACACACACACACAAACACACACACAAACACATACACACCACACACACACACACACACACACACACACACACACACACACACACACACACACACACACACAAACTAGACTCAAAGGTAAAAAAAAAAAAAAAAAAACATAACTTTTAAAAAAACCAACCTCCTACTCTCCCCCCCCCCACCCCACCTACCTTCTGTCCCCACAGGTTACCTGAAGGTGGTGCTCTCTGACCCCGCTTACCGCAGCACCCCTCTCTTCTCTGCCGACCTGGCGGTCACCTGTCCGCGCACCTTTGACCTGCGTTTCTACCTGCCCTCTGGAGATGCGCTGGGTCAGGACAGACAGGTGGTGGCCAGTGTGGCCGATGCCCAGCAAGTCCACCACCTCCGTCTGCACCGTCCGGCTGTGGCTGACCGCGTCTCTGAGGCTGACCGCAACCCTGTTGTGCCCTCTGGTCAGTGGTTATCCAGTGGGTTTTGGTGTGACTGGGTTGTAGAGGTGTGTGTGTGTGTGTCTGTGTGTGTTTTGTTTGTTTTTCATATAAACCCTGTTGTGCCCTCTGGTCAGTGGTTAATAGGGTTTTGTTGTGACTGGGTTGTATTTGAGGCGTGTGTGGGGGTTGGGGGGGTGGGGGGGGGTGTTGGGGGGGTGTGGTGGGGGGGTATGTGTGTGTGTGTACGTGTGTGTAGGTGTGTGTGTACGTGGTGTGTGTGTTGTGTGTGTGTGTGTGTACGTGTGTGTGTGTGTACGTGTGTACGTGTGTGTGTGTGTGTGTGTGTGTGTGTGTGTGTGTGTGTGTGTGTGTTACGTGTGTGTGTGTGTACGTGTGTACGTGTGTGTGTGTGTACGTGTGTGTGTGTGTGTGTACGTGTGTGTGTGTGTGTGTGTGTGTGTGTGCTCTTTGTTTTTCCCCTGGCCCTGGTCCCTGGAGAAGCTGAGGTCTCTGATTCCTTGCTCCCCTATGACCGCATAATTATATGTAGGTTATGGGACATCTTTACCTTTACCTTTATCTATTTTCTTCATGTGTTTTTTTTTGATGGTCTATCATAATATATTGATTCTATGAACTAGGTTATGTTATGTTTTGGACTGATTGTATGACTGACAGACGTGTTGTTGTTGTTGTTGGCTGTGTGCAGCAGTGCCCACAGTGACCCCTGCCCCCATGAAGCAGGTGAAGCCAGTGCAGAAACCCTCCCTACCTGAAGGCTTCATCTTCTCCATTCCTTATATGGTGTCTGTGGGCGGGGCCATCTTCCTGATGATCTGTCTGCTGGTCATTGGCCTCATTGTACAGCCAGGTGGGTGTCTTCTCTTCTTCTTCTTCTTCTTCTTTGTCTTCTTCTTCTTTGTCTTCTTCTTCTTCTTCTTCTTCTTCTTCTTCTTCTTCTTCTTCTTTGCATTCTTTGCATTCTTTGCATTCTTCTTCTTCAGAATTCGTCTTTCTTCTCTTCTTCTTCTTCTTCTTCTTCTTCTTCTTCTTCTTCTTCTTCTTCTTCTTCTTCTTCCTTCTTCTTTTCTTCAGAATTCTTTTTCTTCTTCTTTGGAAATTCTTCTTCTTTAATCTTCTTCAAATTCTTCAAATTCTTTTTCTTCTTCTTCAAATTCCTCTTCTTTAAGTTCTTCCTCTTCTTTTTATTTCTCTTGTTGTTGTTGTTCTTCTTGTTCTTGTTCTTGTTCTTCTTCTTCTTCTTCTTCTTCTTCTTCTTCTTCTTCTTCTTCTTCTACAGAATTCTTATTCTTTGCAATTCTTCTTCTACAGAATTCTTCTTCTTCACAATTCTTCAGAAATCTTCTTCAGAATTCTTCTTCTTCCTCCTCTTCCTCTTCATGTTCTTCTTTTTGTGCTTCTGTTTCTTCTTCTTCTTCTTCTTCTTCTTCTTCTTCTTCTTCTTCTTCTTCTGCTTCTGTTTCTGCTTCTTCTTCTTCCTCAGAATGTTTTCTCTACTTAACCTTCATCATCTTGTTCCCCTCCACAGATCTATAACTCTATAAAGAAACTCTGTGTTTTCATTGTATGTTGTCATTGTGTGTTGTCATTGTATGCTGTCATTGTGTGTGGTCATTGTGTGTGGTCATTGTGTGTGGTCATTGTGTGTGGTCATTGTGTGTTGTCAGGTGTGCCTGCCCCAGAGCCCCCTATTCTGCGCTGTCACCACGCCCTGTTCATGGTCATCTACGTCGTCTTCCAGTTCATCTACAGTGTCGTCGCCACCTCCTCCGTCTTCTTCCTCGTCCTCATCGCGGTCAACAGGCAAGTCACTCTGCAGTGCTTATTCCATTATCCTCGATAAAAAAAAGAATAAAATGAACAAAAAAAGAAAAATACACCCACAGCCTGGCCAGGAAATGAACAGATATTCATACTTTGAAAAAATGAAAATGAAGAAATCTAATATAGAATAAATTATTTTTTTAATAAAATAAAATAAAATGAATTTTAAAGGATATTTACTTTGGGGACGGGATGGCTCAGTGGCCAGAGCACTCGCTTTCCCCAAACCTATGGTCAAGCAGCATTGAGCGTGCTTACCAAGTGGATGGGTGACCATTTGCGCGCTTTGGCTCCAGTACAGTCCCCACAGTTTACCCAGCTGTAAATGGGTACCTGCCCTCTTTAGGCTCAGGGAAGGTAAAGCAGCGAGGGAGAGGAGATGGGCGCCATCCTCAACATTCTGGCCCCTAGAGAAGCTGAGGTCTCTGACGCCTCGCTCCCCTACGACCACATAGGTTATGGGACACCTTTACCTTTTTACCTTTACCTCTACCTTTTTACCTTTACCTTTTTACCTTTACCTTACCTGCCTTCTTGAGGGTCAGGGAAGGTAAAGCAGCGAGGGAGAGGAGATGGGCGCTGCCCTCAACATGCTGGCCCCTAGAGAAGCTGAGGTCTCTGACGTCTTGCTCCCCTACGACCACATAGGTTATGGAACACCTTTACGTTTATATCTTTTACCTTTACCTTTTTGCCTTTACACCTTGAAGGTAAAGCAGTAAGGGAGAGGAGATGGGCACCGCCCTTAATATGCTGGCCTCTAGAGAAGCTGAGGTCTCTGATGGCCTCGCTCTCTTTACAACCACATAGGTTATGGGACACCTTTACCTTTTTACCTTTACCTCTTTACCTTTTTACCTTTACCTTTTTACCTTTACCTTTACCTTTTCACCTTCACCTTTACCTTTTTCACCTTCACCTTTTCACCTTCACCTTTTCACCTTCACCTTTTTACCTTTACCTGTTTTCACCTGTGTGCTGCAGTCCCCGGGTGGCCTTCATCATGCAGCACCAGGAGCAGTCAGCGGCGTCCTCGGCCAGCCACCAGCTGGAGTTGTCGGCCATGCAGACCTTCCTGCAGAGGGAGCTGTCCCGTCAGGACCTGCACATGGACAGCATGAGGGCGCTGTGCAGAGAGGACATGGGGCACATCGTCACTGACATGAAGAAGGTCCGTCTGTAGCTCCCTGTCTGTAGCTGTCTCTGTCTGTCTGTACTTCACTGTCTCTGTCTGTACCTCTCTGTACCTCTCTGTCTGTACCTCTCTGTCTGTACCTCTGTACCTCTATGTTCCTACTTCTCTGTCTGTACCTCTCTGTACCTCTCTGTCTGTACCTCTCTGTCTGTACCTCTGTACCTCTCTGTGCCTACTTCTCTGTCTGTACCTCTCTGTACCTACCTCTCTGTGTCTGTAGCTCTCTGTACATGCAGCTTATCGTCACTGACATGGAGAAGGTCCGTCTCTACCTACCTACCTCTGTCTGTGTCTGCCTGTAGCTCTCTGTACCTACCGCCGTATTTTCTGTCTGTCTCTCTCTCTCTGTCTCTGACTGTACCTCTCTGTCTGTAGTTCTCTGTTCTCTGTCTGTCCTCTCTGTAGTTCTCTGTCTGTGTCTCTCTGTAGTTCTCTGCCTGTACCTCTCTGTCTGTACACTCTGTACTCTGTCTGTGTTTGTAGCTCTCTGTCTCTGACTCTGTCTGTCTCTGTCTGTA
>CM060335.1:8885505-8963005 GCA_030674155.1 Stramonita haemastoma | reverse complement strand
GTAGTAGTAGTAGTAGTAGTAAGAGTAAGAGTAAGAGTAAGAGTAGTAGTAGTAGGAGTAGTAGTAGTAGTAGTAGTAGTAGTAGTAGTAGTAGTAGTAGTAGTAGTATCACAATCATCATCATTATCACCACCACCACCACCATCACCACCACCACCACCACCACCACCACCATCACCATCACCACCCACCACCATCACCAACACCACACACCACCACCACCACCACCACCCACCACCCACCACCACCAATACCAACAACCACCACTACCACCACCACCACCACAACCAACCACTACCACCATCCTCACCACCATCTCTCTGCCGCAGACGTGTCCTTCTCGCTGCCCAGTCTGCCCAAACTGGCAGAGATAGAGGAGGTGATGGAGGCAGAAGCCCAGCCCTCCAAACGCTCCAGAAACAGCCAGAACCCGGACAAGCTCCACACCACCCACCTCTACAACCAGTGGTTCTCTCCCTTCTCCCACAACGCCACCTCGGACAGCCTGCACTTCCGGCAGGAGGGGGGAGGGGAGGGGGGGGAGGGGGGAAAACGGTCATTCGGGGTGTTCTACGTGTTGCTGGGCATGCTGTGCTGTCTGGACGTGCTGCTGGTTCTGCACAGGATGCTCAAGGCCAAGATCGGGGGACAGCTGCTGCTGTACGGCTATCCTGAGTACATGGACTTCAGGGAGAGGAAAGGTGAGGGGGAGATAGTGGTGATATTGATAATGAGAATGATAATAATGAGGAGGAGGAGGAGGGGGGACAGCTGCTGCTGTACGGGTACCCTGAGTACATGGACTTCAGGGAGAGGAAAGGTGAGGTAGTAATGATGATGATAATATTGATAATAGTGATAATAATGATGATGATGATGATGATGATGATGATGATGATGATGATGATGATGATGATGACAGCTGCTGCTGTACGGCTACCCTGAGTACATGGACTTCAGGGAGAGGAAAGGTGAGGTAGTAATGATGATGATAAGGATAATAGTAATAATAATGGTGGTGGTGGTGGTGGTGGTGGTGGTGGTGGTGGTGGTGACAGCTTCTGCTGTATGTGTACCCTGAGTATATGAACTTCAGGGAGAGGAAAGGATGAGGGGGAGATAGTAATGATGATGATGATGATGATGATGATGATGATGATGATGATGGTGGTGGTGGTGGTGGTGGTGGTGGTGGTGGTGGTGGTGACAGCTTCTGCTGTATGTGTACCCTGAGTATATGAACTTCAGGGAGAGGAAAGGATGAGGGGGAGATAGTAATGATGATGATGATGATGATGATGATGATGATGATGATGGTGGTGGTGGTGGGTGGTGGTGGTGGTGGTGGTGGTGGTGGTGGTGGTGGTGGTGGTGGTGATAGTACTAATAATGATGATGATGATCATCATCATCATCATCATTATTAATATTATTAACTGTAGTTGTTGTAGTAGTAGTAGTAGTAGCAGCAGCAGCAGCAGCAGTAGCTGCTGCTGCTGTTGTACCATCATCATCATCATCATCATCATCATTATTATTTTATTTTCATTATTATTGTTATCATTATTGCTATTATCATTATTATTATTATCATTAACACTCTGTCTGTTTGTCATCAGATATGGGCGATGACGATGTGTTTGATGACCACAGGAAATGCCACTGCTGGTCTGACGCCCCCATCTGCCAGGCTGTTAAAGCCTTCTTTTCTCAGGTAGTGTGTGTGTGTGTGTGTGTGTGTGTGTGTGTGTGTGTGTGTGTGTGTGTGTGTGTTGTGTGTGTGTGTGTGTGTGTTGTGGGTGGATGGGTGTGTGTGTGTGCGTGTGTGTGTGTGTGTGTGTGTGTGTGTGTGTGTGTGTGTGTGTGTGTGTGATGTGTGTGTGTGTGTGTGTGTAAGTGTGTGTGTGTGTGTGTTTGTGTGTGTGTGTTGTGGGTGGATGGGTGGTGTGTGTGTGCGTGTGTGTGTGTGTGTGTGTGTGTGTGTGTGTGTGTGTGTGTGTGTGTGTGTGTGTGTGTGTGTGTGTGTGTGTGTGTGTAGTGTGTGTGTGTTAGTGTGTGTGTTGTGTGTGTGTGTGTGTGTGTGTGTGTGTGTGTGTGTTGTGTGTGTGTGTGTTGTGCGTGCGTGCAATGCAGTGATGTTTTTTTTCAGATTTTGCTGCCCATCTGGCCCAAATGAACAGGAGAGTATGCTCATGGCTATATGACATAAGACTTAGTACAGTATGAACATACCGACATAGATCATTCATATAGGCCTAATTCAATTGTTTTTAGGTTTCAGTAATTTTATTATGGTGTTTGTACGCATGCGCATGTTTGTGTGTGTGTGTGTGTGTGTGTCTATGAGTCTGTGTCTGTATATATGTGTGTGTATATATATGTATGTGTGTGTGCATGCGTGCATGTGTCTGTGTATTTGTGTCTGTATATATATTTATGTATGCATTTATATTTATTTATATATATATATATTATATATCTCTGTGTGTGTGCGTGCGTGCATATGTGCATGTATGCGTGTGTGTGTGTGTGTGTGTACCAGGTGTTGTCGTCGTCGTTCATCCCCAAAGCGGCGGTGGTGGTGGTGATGTCGGTGTTGTTGCGGGGCTTGCTGCATCTCTCCACTTCCACCCTCACCGTCCACTCCCTGCATCAAGCTGGCCTCTACCACAGCTCTGTGAGTGTCTGTCTGTGGGGGGGGGGGGGGGTGGTGGTTGGGCGTGTGGGGTGTGTGGGGGGGGTGTACGTGTGGGTGTATGTGTGTGCACATGTGAGTGTGTGAGAGAGAGAGTGTGTGTGTGGGGGTGGGTGGGTGGGTGAGAGTGTGAATGGGGGGGGTTGTACATGTGTATGTGTGCGTGTGTGTGTGTGTGATTCTGTGTGTGTGTTGTTGTTGTCTTCAATTTTACGTCTGTTCACTTTTAGTGATATTAGACGGGAAAAAAAAAAAAAAAAAAAAAAAAAAAAAAAAACCTCACCCCCACCCACCACACAAAGAAACTTGATAATGGAACAGGAATAATAAAAACATGAAAAAAACAACAACTCACTAACATTAATGCAACTATAACAAATGTCCTAAGGGACTGTAACAGAGACCTTTCACAATTTCAAATGCCAATTTTAAATTATTGAAAATACTGGTAAGGGAGTTTTCAGAAAAATGGGGCATGAAAGACTTTACACTCTTGCAGTCAAACAGTATATGAGTATTAGTGATATTCTCACCACACAAACATTTACCATTTTTGCTGAATTTGGTTGTCAATGCATTTAGTTTCATTCTATAAAATAATGTATTAATTCTTCTTGACATGAAAGCATTTACACAAGTCTTTGAATGGTTCACAACTGTTAAATTATCGGTATTGATCGCGGTCCTAGTTAACAATCTCCCATTTCGCTGATTTGTTTCAATGACCTTTCTCCATGATTTCTGTTCCAGTAAGCTGTACCCCTCTTGCAAGGATAAAGGCACATGCAATTCTATTGAATCCAATTCATGTTTTGCACCTCTCTTAGCAGCTCTATCTGCCCACTCATTTGGAAAGAATCCAGAGTGTGAAGGCACCCAACAAAAATTTACATTTATCCCCTTTAAGGTCAAGAGATGTATGACATGCTTAATCTCCAATATAATTTTTGAAGTTTTCTTGTAACATGGGGATTTTAAAGCATACAATACCGACTTAGAATCCACACAAAAAAGAATTTGAAATATACATAATGGCAAATCAAGAATATAAGTAAGACCCATTAATATTGCTACAAGTTCTGCTGTAAATATCGAGTGATGTTTACCAACATGATATGATTTTTCAATTTTTAACGCTGGTATAACAAAAGCAGATCCCGTTTCTTGATTATCTAGACGTGATCCGTCTGTATAAATTTGTAAATGGTCAAAATATTTATGATGGATGTGGGATCGGACATCAGAAACCATTATGTTCAGATTGTCATTCTTTTTTTCATTAGACACCTCAATATCGAAGTGTGCTTTATTCATCTCCCAAGATGGGCAAGGTAATATTGCCTCTCTTGTGTCCATGCTGTGTTGATTGACTTCAGAGTTTTGAACAAGATCAGACACGTATGTACTTATAGGCATTAAAGAGGATATAGATTTTGCTCTTTTAGGAAAACTAAATTCTGATTTTACTTCTATTTCTTCTGAAATAAAGTTTTCAGTTGTTCTGTTTCTGAGCACATATTTAGCACATGCTAGTTGACGGTAATCATCTAAAGGTAATATGCCGACTTCGTTATACGTTCCCATGGCTGAGGCGTGATAAGGCACACCAAGAGCAAGCCTGTATGCTTTGCAGTCTATACTTTGTAACTTTTTAAGTAAATACCTAGGAGCACTGAAAAAGACCTCTTGGCCATACGATAATTTTGAACGAATAAGAGATGTAGCTAAACTTTTCAAATTTAATGTATCTTGGCCCCAGAACTGTTTGCTGACCATCTTCAGTAAGTTCAAACATTTTTTTGCTTTAGTTAAATTGTGTTCAATATGTGCATTCCAAGTTAGCTTAGAAGTAAGAAAAACACCTAAGAACTTTATGGTATTTTTATACTCAATCATGTCGGCCCCAATTTTAAATGCTGGTAGCTCTTCTGGATTACTGCTATTGTTAAAAAGCACAGTGTAAGTTTTTTCTGTGGATAAAGTAAATCCATTTTCAAACATATACTTATCGACATTGTTTAGCTGGTTCTGATATACCTTTTTAATGTAGTTTAATACTCTTTTTGGTGTGTTTCTTTTCATAGAAACATTCATCCACATACATATGTCATCTGCATATTGCACTATGACGACTTCGTTTGACAATGTCATAGGGAGATCATGCAGCAAAACATTAAACAGTAGAGGTGATATAACAGATCCTTGGGGTAGTCCCATATGAAGAGATCTAAAACCTGAATATGATTTTGCTACTCTAACTTGTATACTTCTATTAGTCAAAAAACTTTTAATATAATGATAGAAATGCCCAGAAAAACCTAGATTCTTTAGTTTACACAGCAACTTAGCATGCCAAACTTGATCATACGCCTTTTTTATATCAAAAAAAGTTGCAAGAACGTTCTTTCTTCTTGCAAACTGAATTTTTATATGCGTTGACAGTTTAACCAAGTTATCAATAGCAGACCTATCTTTTTGAAAACCCGTTTGATTGACCGGGATTATCTTATTTTTATCACAGAAATACATCAGCCTTTTCAGAATGATTCTCTCCATTAGCTTGCCAGTGTGTGAGGTCAACGCAATTGGTCTGTAGCTAGTTTTGTCTGTTTTGGGCTTTCCCTGTTTATGAATTGGAATGACAATTGACTGTTTCCAAATTACTGGCATAACACCTTCAACCCAACATTTATTGAACAGTTTATGAAGTAGAAAAATAAAGTTTACTGGTATATGTTTTAGCATGTCGTTAGAAACTGCATCTAATCCAACAGATGTTTTCTTAGTAGAAAGAGATGTTAAAGCATCTCTAACTTCTTCCACTGAAATTGCGGCATTAATATATGAACTGTTGTCAGGGACTGGGTCGGTATACTCTGTTTTATACTCCTCTTCTGTTCTATAATTCTTGCAATTAAGTGACAAGCCTTCAAGACGCATCGATTTTGAAAACATGTCTGCAAACGCTTCAGCTTTTTCTAAATTTGATGGAAATTCTTTGCTCTCTAGTCTCACTGGACAAGCTGGTAAACTAACACCTCTTTTCATTTCATGAAATTTTTCCCAAACCTTTTTAAGGTCTTTATGGTTTGAAATTTCGGTTGTACAAAAAGATGTCCAAAATTGTCTCTTAGCCTGAGCTACAACAAGGTTACAGTGATTTTTTGCTTGTTTCTGTTTTAAATTATTTTCTGATGTTTTATCTTTTAGATACATTTTATACATTAAGCGCTTATATTTAACTGCTTCCTCACTGTGTGTGTGTGTGCTTTTATGTGGGTGTGTGTGAGTGGGGGGGAGGGTATGTGTGTGTATGTGGTGGTGGGGGGGGGGGTACGTGTGTGTGTGTATATTCATGTGTGTATGTGTGCACGTGTGTGTGTTTGTGGTAGGATGGGGGGAGGGGTTGTATTAACACTCATACATGTATACAAATGTGTGCCTATATCAAGTTTAAGAAATCTTCATTTTCAGAGCTAACTTAACCATGTTGCTTCGTCAGAAAGGAAGGGGCTGTCTGATTATTGCACCCAAGTCACTATAGAGGCTCTGGTGTGTTGTCATCCAACAGCAAAATTTCAGCATGATAATTCATTTTTATAAGTGCTGCATAATGTAAAGATATCTAAATATTCAATGCTGCATAACTACAAGATTTTGCAAAATCTTTGAAACACATATCCCAAATCGATATCTTTTTTGCCTGTTCCTTGGCCAGAGCTCCAAGACTCACCACAGGTGAAATTTTACAAGTGCAACCAGGTGTGTGTGTTTTTCCTATCATGAAGGTAGCTGTCTTCCCCCCCCCCAAAAAAGAAAATAAATAAATAAAAATAATTTTAAAAAATAAAAGATTAAAATGTATATTTCTTAAAAAAGGTAGCTGTATTCCAACTTCAGAGAAATTGATAAAAAAAAATGTTTAACCACCTGTTGTCTTGTTAGTCAGGAGGACTACCTGATTTCTTTTTTAACCTGTTCCTCAACCAGAGCTCCCAGATGCACCACAGCTGAGATTCCTCAAGTACAACCAAGGGGTTTTTTTTGCCTATCATGAAGAAGGTAGCCGCATTCTGCCTTTAGAGAAACTAATATAAAAAATTATTAAATTTTTAAGCACCTGTTGTGTTGTTGGTCAGGAGGACTACCTTGAGCTGCACAGTCAGCTGATCAACGGCCGCCTGAAGGCCCACGCCCACCACATCAACACCGTGGACTTCCCCGCCTACCAGACCTGGATGTCCACCTACATCCAGAGACACCACTTCGCCTTCCAGGTACCGCAGCAGCGCTACACCACAGCCAGTTTTTTCTTCTTTCTTTCGGTTTTGTTTTGTTTTTGGCTAAGGAAAACCTGTCCTATTTAGCAACACCACAGGGATTCTTTTTTCCTTTTGTTTTGCTATTTATTTGTGATGCTCCACCACAGAAAGAGTCGCATTGCACCAGAGGTCAATTTTTTTGTTATTGACATGTTGTTCATCTACAATGAAATGGTTATACGATACAAAAACCAGACTGAAAATCAAACAATTCTATCAAAAGTTATTACAAATTGAATGATAGACTGCAGGAAATGTCAAAATGAGAAATTGACAAGTTAAGCATCATAGTAGGTGGTCAGAATGAGGGCTTCGCTGTTTTCAAAGCACGTTTAAAGACAAAAGGAAACAAAATTATCCCTTGATATTTCACTACAAGGTAGAATAAGTGCTATAGTTTTATAATAAATCAAAATCACAAAATCCACAACCTCACCCCCACCAGCCTTTACTGGCTCCTAGCGGAAAAGTGGAATATGTGCTCATTTTGTGGTGGAGTGTCACATTTATCTTTTTATATCAAGGATAATGGAATAAGCACTCCTGCGCTTTTTTTACATCCTGTCTCCGTGTGCATGCAGTTTTTTTTGTAAATGTCATCTGTTCCCACCAGCACATGATGGCTTACTCATACAAAAAGCGGAATGGGTTTTAACGTGTGCGCAAGATGTTTTGCATGTGCTCGCACATGGGACTTTGGTTTATAGTTTCATCCAAAGGGCTTCCTTGGGGGAGTGGAGTCAGCACTGATGTTAACGCCAGAGGAAAAATCCTCTTGCACAAGATTCTAACCCGTGTCAACAGATCCTAAACACATCACTCTGACCACCAGGTCATCCCATCCCCCAGATTAAATGCATAACAAAGTAAAATAAATGATAATAATGATAAACACCTGCATAACAAAGTGCTGTTTGCTGCTCTCCCAGGTGTACCAGCAGCAGCTGCGGCGCATGCAGCGCGTTCACATGGAGTCCTACTGCCACTACCTGCGCTCACTGGGACTGACGGGAAACTGCTCCCAGCAGGCAGAGGGCGACAAGGGCCACGACTCTGCACATGGAGTCATCTCCCCTGCCTGTCAGTTCCAGCCAGTGATCCCGAAACTGTACAAAAGGTGAGTATCACAGAATAATGGTTTTGTCAAAACACACCGTCAGATTTCAAAATGCACCTTGAAACATTTCTGTGACAGAAGGTACAGTCTAGAATTTCTCACAATTAATCATATCCTATCCTTTTTTAATGAAATATCAAAATTAAGTTTTTGATTCCAATCACATTAAGGTAGCCACATTCTGACTTTGGGGAGATTCTGTGAATATTGACAGACACTCCGCTTATTCCAGACTTGATATTGGGTAGGCAGTAGGACTGTGCAGTTTCAGCATGAAAACATTTAAAAAGAGAAGTTAACACACTGACATCACTTTCCATTGGTTTATTGTAACACAAGTTTGGATATTGTGCAAACAGCAATACACATTTAAGGGGTATGATTTAAATATACCCCTAATTCAACAGCTGGATGCATTATATTATCCACAGAAATGAGAATCCTGAATACCACATCAGTCCTCTAGTCTTTGATACATCATCTGAAGTTGAAGACATGAATGTGAACATTGTCTTTTCATGTGATGTTCATATGTATTTTATAGTGATGTCAGTTTCTTTGTCTTTTCATATGGTGTTCATATGTATTATAATTATTATGATGTTAGTTTCTTTATTGTTTTTTGATGTGTTGTTCATATGTATAATGATGTCAACATTGCCTTTTCATGTGGTGCTCATATGTATAATGATGTAAAAAAAAAATATATATATATATATATATATATATATATATATATATATATATATATATATATATATATATATATATATATAATTTTTTAAAATTAAAAAAATTATTTTTTTTAAAATGTATAATGATGTCAATGTTTTATGTTTTTGTCATTCTTCATGCAAAGTGACATCACTATTTTGTGACAGGCTGTATTCAGAACATAACCACTGTACTAAAATTTGTCAAAAAACCAGGTGAAGAATTTTAAAAGTTTTTAAACAAACAACCATCAATATTTTCTTACTCTTTTAATCCTCAGGTCAGAATCTGTGTACCGGAATCTGTCGGAACATCAGCTGAAAGTTCTGCTGGACAACATTCGTGCCATCATCTTTGACACCTGCCAGATCATCATCATCTTTCTCTCCATCATCGTCCTCAAAGAACTGCTGTGTGCTGTGGTCTGGATCTTCATCAGGAGGTAGGGGGGGCTCTGCTGCAGTGACACCACGCTGCTTGTTTATTTTGTTCATTTGTTTTTACACCACACTGCTTGCTTGGTAGAGCAGTTCTTGCTCTGAATCAAAGTTAAATTTTTTTTTATAGAAAATGTGAACAGAAAGGGGGTTTAAATATATTTGAATCCTGAATTGTGTTGACTCATGCATAGTATGAGACATGTACTTTTAAGATTCCTAACTCATGTCAATGGTGTGTGGAATTGCCTAAAAAAGTAAATAAATAAAAAATTTTAAATGATGGACGGTCCATGAGATGAGATATACTACAGACATATCCATCCCTCTCTGAAAGAAAGTTGAAATGAAGAAGTGGTGCCACTGAGGTTTAGATGGCATTTGTGGGGGGGGGTTGTTTGTTTGCTTTTTTTAGTTTGTCAAAATGGTCGTTCAGCTCTCAGTAGACTCTGGTATAGCCAGGTCTTTTGACGGTAATAACTCTGCATATCATCTGTCCCCTTCTTTTTTCCCCATTCCTCAGTTCCTCAGCTATGGCTCCGAAGTTCACCAAAAGGTCAGATTTGGCATAAAAAAAAATTGTGACTGTTTTTACCTACCATTAAGGTATCTGCATTCCGATTTCAAAAGTAGTCCCTTTATAACTGTCACTGCCCCACTTTGTGTATACCAGGGTTGTTAGTGATGTCTTGGCTGGTTGGGGGAGGGGGGTTTCTTCCCTTCTTTGTTTTCTTTTGGAGTTTCTTCATGTTCTGAATGTAATTGAAGTCATTTTTGGTGTGGTGAATTTTCCAGGTCGGGACTGATTCGTCTTCGCATCATCTATGAGACAGACCAGGACGACCCTGGACCTACTGGATAAAGAATCCTCTGTGTGTGTGTGTGTGTGTGTGTGTCTGTGTGTGTGTGTGTGTGTGTGTGTGTGTGTGCGTGCGTGTGTGTTCACGAGCATATGGGTGCAAGTGTAAACACATGTATTATGTATGAGTTATGTGTGAATGAGCATGTAAGCAGGATGTTCCTACTTTTGTACAAAGAGAACACTATATTGTTGTGTGATGATGAAGTTTATTACAAAGTTGTGTCATGAAAATGGATCTGGATGAAATCAACCAGCACAAAAAACTTGAGTACTTAATTCTGTTGTAACAGGGAGCTAAGCTAGCAAGTGTGTGTGTGTGTGTGTGTGTGTGTGTGTGTGTGTGTGTGTGTGTGTGTGCGTGCGTGCATGCATGTATGCATGTGTATGCGTGTGCTTGCAATGGTGCATGATCCCAAGTGTCAGTATGCATGTATTAATATACATAGTTGAAAAATTGTTACAGAGAAATGGTGACTCTTGGTCCCCAATCCCTTTCATTGTTATGGAGAAATAAAAAAAAACTTTGCATAAAATCAACCATGTACAAGAGGCGTTGCATTTATTTCGATACACAGCTTTAGGATAAAGATGGGACACAGTTTAAACAGAATGTACACACCAGTTTGGACAGTACATTTCTCGTTTGAACTTTGCACAGACTACTGACTTTATGTAAATATCAGGGTCGCAAGTGGTTAACTGTATGCATCCAATAATGGCACACGCTGATTATCTGTAGAGTCAATAATGAAGAGATGACTTGACCTCCACACACACACACTGCCATATGAAAAAGAATGAGTGTTTTTCCTTGCAGTCTTGACTGGTGTACTTCGGGTTCAGTGTTTTTGTTTTGCATTTATGGGGGCCTTTGTTCAACACACTGTTTAGAAATCTGGGAGAGTTAGTGCAGAAATCCTTGTTATGGAAACCAACATTTTAGAGAGGAAAATCTCTAGAACTTGTTCAAAAAAATGTTTTTAAACCCATCATATTTGAACTTAAAGGAATGACTTTCCTTTTGTTTCTTTCATTTGTTAACCTTTGTCTTCTCCTCCTTCTCTCCCTCTTCTCTCCCATCTCCTTCTTATCCTTCTTCTTCTTCTCTTCTTCAATTCTCTAAAAACTGCAGTCAGAAAGGTCATGGTGTAGAAAGCTCACAGTCTGAACCCACCAGCAGTCAAGTCAGCAAGGAAGGAGGTTTATGTTCATGTACACAGCCATGGATGTTTCTGTGATAAACTGACAAATACTGATGAGGAGAGGAGAAATGTGTGATGATGATGGTAACTGTTACTGCTCTCTTGTTCAGATCAATATTGGTGGTTAGACATGTTTATGTTGACATTCCTGATTTGTACTTAGAGCTGTGCATAATAATACAGGTTTCAGTGTGTTTCTTGATCATTTTGTTGATGTCGAATGCCACAGCTTATTAACTGAACAAACTTCTGTCATGATTTGAGATTTTGTGTTCAAATCTCTGAACAAATTGAGAAGGATTTTTCTCTTTTTGGTTTTAAGTCTTAAAATGCATTGTCACAGTATTGTTACAGTATCGCTTTACTGTCCATAATTCATGTTTATTTTGATGCCATATGTAAGGAAAGGAGAATGAAAAAATTTTGTAATGGCTTTTAAATGTTAATTACAGCCAAACGAGTTCAGTTTCAGAAATGAGAAATACAGCTGACTATGTTATAGAATGTTTTCTTTTGTGAAGTAATCAGAATTTTAAAAATGCCTATTGACTGTTGATAAGTTGATGACAATCGAACACTTTAAAGACTTATGTGGATTGAAGATTTCAAAATTGATTACATTTTGCCATTTACTTTTCTTTTTTTAAAGGAATCTTTAGATATTTTTTTTTTAATTAAAGCCCCTTTCATCTCAGTTTACAATGCATGTTGATCACTTAACAGCCTAGTATTATTCTGCCGTAAATAGCGACACATGTGTAACATTCACATCTTCACCTGCAATTGATCAAAGTCATCTTCATTGGTTTTGTTATGATTAGCAACACATATGTAACATTCACATCTTCACCTGCAATTGATCAAAGTCATCTTCATGGTTTTGTTATATTCAGCGACACATATGTAACATTCACATCTTCACCTGCAATTGATCAAAGTCATCTTCATGGTTTTATTATATTCAGCGACACATATGTAACATTCACATCTTCACCTGCAATTGATCAAAGTTGTCATGGTTTTGTTATGATTAGCAACACATATGTAACACGCATTTCACATGTTCACTTGTTATTGATCAAAGTCATCTTCATGATGTAATTATATATCATGCCCTACAACTCGTTTTTGTGGTTATGTATTGAGGGGGGAAGCCAAGCATTAAGAACCCCCCCCCCCCCTCTCCCTTGCTTTATTGTTTTTGTTTGTTAGTTTTTGTCTTTTTCACTTGTGGTGTAAGCCCTTTCCTGACTGAACAAGCTTTAGATCTCAGTTGCATGTCAGTAGTTTCTGTGTCCCTGTTTATATTCTGTGCCAGATTTCCCACAGAAATAAATGATGAAAAAAAGTTTCATGCTTGTTGATTTCAGTGCCTTTTTTTTTGTCTTCTGTTGTGTGTGTGTGTGTGTGTGTGTGTGTGTGCGTGTGTGTATAAGTGTGTGTGTGTGTGTGTGTGTGTGTGTGTGTGTGCCCGCGCAAGTGTGTGTGCATATGTGTGTGCATGTTGTTTGTTTCTGAAAATAAAAAATTTTAAACAAGCAAACACACACACATATACACCACAACACAAAGACAGTGCTATCATAACACTAGCTTTATCATGCAAAGAGAAATGCCAGTGACTTAACTGGATTAAATCAACTTTTGTTTTGTAATAAACAGTGTACATACAAAAATACATGCTTTTATTAAAGATAATGGAGAATTCATAAAATCCCACGAGTTCTCAAATGATACAAGCTTTTGTGTTGACTATCACCTACAATGGATGGATATCTGCCATAAAAGAATATAAAAGAAAAACAGGAACTCACATAGATGATAAAAGTTGTCAACATGGAGGTATGTTTTGTGCAATAAAATGTTTATTAGGTGTATTTAAAGGAGCAAAAAGGTATTATGAAATCCTTACCTCAGATAACGTGAAACCAAAGTGCTGTTCCAAATGGTCAGCAAAATACATAGAACAAGAGATCTACAGTTTAAATGGCTACAATCAGAATTGTACAATTGCTACTAACGTGATTCTTCACGCTACAGGTATAACAGGTACTGTACAATGTTTGCTTTGTCAGAAAGAGCAAGACGCTATTGAACATTTTTTATGGAACTGTGACTTTGTACGTTATGTTTGGAATGCTGTTGAACACTTGTTGAGTGAAAAATGTCATAACATTCACTCTTTTAAGATGTCACGAGAACTGGTGATTTTTGGGGGTTGATCAGTGTCTGGAAACAAATGACACATTGATTTTATCATAATGTTTGCTAAACTATATATATATTTAAATGTAAAATGGCCAAGAAAGTCCCAAATATGTTTGTATTTCAAAACCAACTAAAACATAGATATGCCGTAGAAAAATTTAATACAAGAGTTAGTAGTAAATCAACAGACTTTCACAATGCTTAGAGTGCATTTGAACCAATTGTACTCGAAACGGATCAAACGCATGTATAAAAAAAATCTTAAATACTTATGACAATATCGCAAACTAATAAAGAGTATTTTTCATTGCTATGATAATCATCTACATCGAAAAGTCCGCTCACATATATCCATGATTGATGATTGTTGAATGTCTCATGGCTTAAATGTTCCTAAGTGTGTGAATGTTGTATGACAACTGTAAAATGTTGCATTAAAAAAGTTTTTTTTTATAAAAAATACACGTTTACAAAAACAACAACAACAACAAAGAAATAGATACACAATTTTATTGCAATAGAACTATGATTTCCTACAGTTTTTCTTTTACACTGTTCTTACAATTATTATTTCATTTTTTATTTACTTCATTCTTTTATATCGAGGATAATAAACACTCATGTACTTTTATTCATCCAGTCCCCATGTGTATGCACTTTTGTAAATATTATCTGTTCCCACCGGCACACAATGGCCTACACTTATGAAAAGCGGAACAGGATTTAACATGTGTGCAAAATGTTCTGCATGCGTTGGCACACAGGGCCTCAGTTTACAGTCTCATCTGAAAGAACTTTGGGGAGAGTGGAGTCAGCACTAATGTTAACTCCAGGGAAAAAAATCCCTCTAACGGGAATCGAACTCAGGTCATCAAATTATGAGCGCAATGTTCTGACCACTAGGCTGTCCCGTCCCCTACTACATCCCCTCATCAGTTATGACAAGTTCTTGTTTCTTCTACTGATGTTTGATTCAAACATGGAATAAAATGGTTTAGAGAAACATTTGAACCACATCTGATTACACAGATTTCTGATGGTGTTCATAAACATCCAAGGCCTTCGATTTGGAGACACACACACACACACGCAAGCGTGCGCGCACACACACACACACACACAAAATCAGTCCAGTCAAAATGAGGTATATTGTTTTTGTTTTTTTAATAAAAAGCAATATTTTGAATCACAAAAATAAAAGAGGGGAGGGGGAACCAACATCACAGAGTTAAATGTTTTACACACACACACACACGCACATGTACACACACACACGCACATGTACACAAACAGGAAAAAAACATGCATATTGTGAATTGGTGAATAAATAAAAAACCCACAAGTTTCAATAAATTGTAAAACACCAATCAATTACATTACCAGTTTTTTCTAATCTAAAGCATTAACACCACAAAGCACACAGCCTCACATCCAATACTTTTTTTTTTTTCTTTTGGTGGCCTCACTTGCATGCAGATCATGGAGCACCTTTTTTGTTGTTGTTGCTTTAAATGGGCGCTTCACATGTCTTTCTTCATTGGCCAAAAAAAAAAAAAAGGGGGGGGGGGGGGGGCTCTGTTTTTTTCTAAAATTGGCAATTGCAATTCACGCTTATCTTTCCTATACACACACATTGTGAAATGGTGCAATATGCACACACACACTTTTTTATTTTAAAAAAACAACACATAAAAACTGAACTAGTGAACATACCATCTAAAACACCAGTCATATCTGGTAACTACATTTTCTGTTTTAAAGCATGTATAATAAAAGCAAACGGCCTCATATCCAAAACTAATGATAAAAAAATAATTTAAAAGTTGGGGGGGGGGGCAGTTACATGCAGATCATGGAACACCATCTTTTGTTGTTGATTTTGGGGTTGATTTTTTTTTTGGGGGGTGGGGGTGGGTACTAAATGGGTGCTTATGTCTTTCTTCATTGGCAAAAAAAGGAAAGAAAAAAGGGGGGACACTCTTCTTTATTTCAACATGTGCTCCCTCTTTCCTATTCTCTGGAGCGACTAATAATTTGAGCAATGGGGAGAAACATTTCAAACCTATCTACACAACAGTTGTTTTTTTAAGAAAAAAAAATAACAGGGGCCTTTGATTTGGCGACTCAAAAACAAAAACCAGTCCTGTCAAAATCAAGTACTTTAAAAACTGAATAATAAGTTTAAAAATCAATCCATTTGCGAAATGGTTTCCTTTAAAGCAGATTATTTAGATTATAAAGGGAGAGAAGCCAACATTACAGTGAGATTCCACATTTTAAACACACACATAAGCCAACACACTACTATTGTACACAATCATAACTACACATTTTAACTACATGCACACACAACAGTCAACACACTACTATTGTACACAATCATCACTACACATTTTAAGCACATGCACACACAGTAGCCAACATACTACTATTGTACACAATCATCACTACACATTTTAAGCACATGCACACACTTTAGCCAACATACTACTAAACACTATAGCACATGCACACACAGTAGCCAACATACTACTATTGTACACCATCATTACAACACATTTAAAGCACATGCACACACATTAGCTGACACAAACTGTACACCATCAGAAAAAAACATTTATCTCAACAATCATGTGGTAAAAGAAAAACAAGCAAAGAAACATGTTGCCAAAAAAAAAAAAAAAAAAAAAAACACATAAAAAAATTATTGAAATAGTGCAATATGCACGCAATTTTTTTTTTTAATAGCATACTCTATGAATCACCAATCACACATTTAAATTTTCTGCCTTAAAGCATTGCAATACAAAGCACACAGCCTCACATCCAATACTAATATTAAAAAAAAAAAAAAATTAATGGGGGGGCCTCAGTTGCATGCAGATCATGGAGCACCATCTTTTTCTCTTTTTTGGGGGGGTGGGAGGGGTGGGGGCGTTGTTTTTTTAATAAATGGGTGCTTCACATGCCTTTCTTCATTGGCCAAAAAAAGGGGGGGGGGGGGCACTCTTGTTTTATTTTAACATGGGCGATTGCAGTTCACTTCTATCTTTCCTTTTCTCTGGTGGAACATCTAGTAATCTGAGTAATGTGGAGAAACATTTCAAACCATTATACACAACAGACATCTGAAGCTGTACAAAGACAAACATCAGGGATCTTTGCTTTTAGTGACTTAAACAAAAAAAAATCAGTCCTATTATAATCAAGTACTTTAAAACCTGTCTTCAAAAAAAAAAAAAAAATCCACTTATATTTCCTTTCTGTGAATGCAGATTATTTAGATTATAAAGGGAGAGAATCCAACATCATAAACCCATTTCTTTCTTCATTGGCCAAAAAAAAAAGGGGGGGGGGGGAATGGGGACACTTATTTTAACATGGGCAATTGTATTTCACTCCTATCTTTCCTATACTCTGGAACAACTACTAAATTTGAGAAATATGGAGAAACATTTAAAAACATACACAACAGATTTCTTAAGCTATAAAACAAACATTGAGGGCCTTTGTTTTGGCTTTGACAAAATCAGTCCTGTCAAAATCAGGCATTTAAAGGACTTTTTTTTTGGATCAAAGAGAATTTTTAAAGGTTTTCCTTTTTCAGATTTCAATGATGAAGTGAAGCCAACGTCATACAGTCTCAAGTAATAAGCATATTTACACACATAAGCCCAAACATCACTACACCATCATCAGTACACATTTTCTCTCAACATTGATGTGTTGCTGTAAAATCTGTCATGGTCTTCACATCAAAGATCACTACACAGATTTGCCAGCAATACACACTAACACCACTTTTACAAATATCATCAGCCATTACAAGTTCTGTGTTTCTTCCATCAACATACAAACCAAGCATAGAAAAATGTTACAAAAGGAAACAACACACACTAAAATGGTGCAATATGCACACACACACACACACACATGCTTTAAAAAATAAAATTGAGCATACTGCCTAAAACACCAATCATATCTGGTAACTACATTTTTTGCTTTAAAGCATGTACAATTAAAAAAAAATACAAAAAAATCAAACAACCTAATATCCAAAACTATTTTTTTTTAAATTAAAAATTGGAAGAGGGGGTGGCCTCAGTTGCATGCAGATCATGGAGCACCTTTTTTTCTCTTAAAAAAAATTGGGGGGGGGTATATTTTTTATATAAATGGCTGCTTCACACATTTTTTATCAGCCAAAAAAATTATAAGGTTGAGGGGAGGGGGTGGGGTCTTTTTACTATTATTTTGTTTATTTTAAAACAGGCGATTGCAGTTCATTCTTATCTTTCCTATTCTCTAGAGCAACTAATAATCAGAGTAATGTGAGAAACATTTCAAACCTATATATACAACAGATATCTGAACCTGTACAGACATAATCAGGTGCCTTTTGTTTTTACTACTAAAATCAGGTATTTTAATGAATGTATATATATTTTTTTAGTCCTAAATTTTGAGTAGAACATTAAATTACCAACCAAAAAAAAAGAGCAAAGGCATCACCACATATTCGTAAGTAATAAGCACATTCACACACATTAGCCCAAACATCACTACACCATCATAAGTACACATTTTTCTTAACATTGACGTGTTGCTGTAAAATCTGTCATGGTCTTCACATCAAAGATCACTACACAGATTTGCCAGCAATACACACTGATACCATTTTTGCAAATATCATTGGCCATTACAAGTTCTTTGCTTCTTTGATCAACAAAAACCAAGCATAGAAAAATGTTACAAAAGAAAACACACACATTTTTTTTTTTTAAATATTTTTAAAAAACAACTGAACATAAAGTCTAAAACACCAGTCCTATCTGGTAACTGCATTTTCTGCTTTAAAGCAAGTACAATAAAAAAAAAAAAACTAACAGCCTCATATCCAAAGTTAATACCAAAACATAATTGGGGGGAGGGTGGAGGGTGGCCTCAGTTGCATGCAGATCATGGAGCACCATCTTTTTGTTGTCGATTTTTGGGGGTTGGTTTGGGGGGGGGGGGGGAGGTGTTTAATAAATGGGTGCTTCACAGGTCTTTCTTCATTGGCCAAAAAATAAAATAAAGGCGGGAGGGGGCGGGGAAATATTTCAAACCTTTATATACAACTGATTTAATCAAAAAAATAAAAATAAAATTTAAAAAACCATGAGGGGCCTTTTATTTGGCGACTTTAAAAAAATCAGTCCTGTCAAAATAAGTACTTTAAAAAATATATTTTAATAAATGGGAGAGGGGGTCACTTTTTTTAAAATTATTTTAACATGGGCAATTATATTTCACTCCTATCTTTCCTATTCTCTGGAACAACTAATAATTGGAGTAATGTGGAGAAACATTTTAAAACTTTATACACAGCTGATACAAAATTAAAAAAAACATGAGGGGCCTTTGATTTGGCGACTTAAAAAAAATCAGTCCTGTCAAAATCAAACTTTAAAAACTGTAATTTAAAAAAATCAAAATCAAATTATGAAATCTTTTCTTTCCTTTAAAGCAGATTATTGAGATTATAAAGGGAGAGAAGCCAACATTACAGTCAGATTCCACATTTTAAGCACATGCACACACAATAGTCAACACTCTACTACTATACACCATCATAAATAACTACACATTCTCAACAACACTGATGTGTTTGCTGTAAAAGAAAAAGTTTAGAGAAACATTCCTAAAAAAAAATAATAATAAATTTGAAATGGTGCAATACAGGCACACTTTAAAAAAAAATAAAAAAAACAACGTACCATATAAATCACTGATCACACATTTAAATTTTCTGCTTTAAAACATTGCAATGCAAAGCACACAGCCTGATATCCAATGCTAATAAAAGAAAAAAACATTTTAATTTTGGGGGTGGTCTCAGTTGCATGCAGATCATGGAGCACCATCTCTTTCTCTTTTGGGGGGAGTGGGTGGGGGTGGGGCATTGGTTTGGGTTTTTTTCTTTCAATAAATTGGTGCTTCACATGTCTTTCTTCATTGGCCAGAAAAAAGGGGGGGAGGGGGCATGCTCTTTTTATTTTAACATAAGCAATTACATTTCACTCCTGTCTTTCCTATACTCTGGAACAACTAATAACTTCAGTAATGTGGAGAAACATTTCAAACCTTTATACACAACAGAAACCTGAAGCTGTACAACAATAATCATCGGGGGCCCTTTGTCATGGCTACTAAAATAAAATCTGTAAAAATCAGGTACTTAAGGAATGTATTTTAAAAAATCAAAACTTTTAAATAGATCATTAAATTACAATTTCAAAAAAAGCAAAGACATCACCACATATTCATAAGTAATAAGCACATTCACACACATAAGCCCAAACATCACTACACCATCATAAGTACACATTTTTCTTAACATTGATGTGTTGCTGTAAAATCTGTCATTGTCTTCGCATCAAAGATCACTACACAGATTTGCCAGCAATACAAACTAACGCCATTTTTGCAAATATCATTGGCCTTTACAAGTTCTGTGTTTCTTCCATCAACATACAAACCAAGCACAGAAAACTGTTACAAAAAGGAAACACACATTGTGAAATGGTGCAATATGCACACTCACACTTTTATTTTAAAAAAAAAAACTATTTTAAAAAATTGAAAAAAAAACACCAATCTTATCTGGTAACTGCATGTTCTGCTTTAAAGCATGTACAACAAAAAGCTGACAGCCTCATTTCCAAAATTAATTTTAAAAATAATTGGGGGGAGGGGGGGTGGCCTCAGTTGCATGCAGATCAGGGAGCACCATCTTTTTGTTGTTGATTTTTTTGGTTGGGGTTTTGGGGGGTGGGCTTTTTTGGGGGTTGGGAAATAAATGGGTGCTTCACAGGTATTTCTTCATTGGCCAAAAAAAAGGGGGGGGAGGGGGGCTGTTCTTTTGTTTTAACATGGGCAATTATATTTCACCCCTATCCTATTCTCTGGAACAACTAACAACTTGAGCAATGTGGAGAAATATTTCAAACCTTTATACACAACTGACTTGAAAAAAAACAAAACATGAAGGGCCTTTGATTTGGCAACTTTAAAAATACTTTTTAAAATATATTTAAAAAATGGGGGGGGGGGGGGGGGGGGGTCGCTCTTTCATTTTATTTTATTTTAACATGGGCAGTTATATTTCACTCCTATCTTTCCTATTCTCTGGAACAACTAATAATTGGAGTCATGTGGAGAAACATTTTAAACCTTTATACACAACTGATAAAAAATATAAAAAAATGAGGGGCCTTTGATTTGGCGACTTAAAAAAATCAGTCCTGTCAAAATCAAATACTTTAAAAACTGTAATTAAAAAAAATTAAAATCAAATTATGAAATCTTTTCTTTCCTTTAAAATGATTATTGAGATTATAAATGGACAGAAGCCAACAGTCAGATTCCCCATTTTAAGCACATGCACACACATTAGCCAACACACTACTACTACACACCATCATAAATAACTACACATTCTTCTTAACAACACTGATGTGTTGCTGTAAAAGAAAAAACAAGTTAAGAGAAACATTCCTAAAAAGAAAAAAAAAATGTTGAAATGGTGCAATACACGCATACTTAAGAAAAATAATTTTAAAAAAAAACATACTGTATAAATCACTGATCACATATATTTAAATTTTCTGCTTTAAAACATTGCAATGCAAAGCACACAGCCTCATATCCAATACTAATAAAAGAAAAAAACTATTTTAATTTTGGGGGTGGCCTCAGTTGCATGCAGATCATGGAGCACCATCTTCTTCTCTTTTGGGGGAGTGGGTGGGGGTTTGCTTTGGGTTTTTTTTTTAATAAATGGGTGCTTCACATGTCTTTCTTCATTGGCCAGAAAAAAGAGGGGGAGGGGGCATGCTCTTTTTATTTTAGCATAAGCAATTACATTTTACTCCTGTCTTTCCTATACTCTGGAACTAAAACTAATTTGAGTAATGTGGAGAAACATTTCAAACCTGTATACACAACAGATATCTGAAGCTGTACAACAATAATCATCGGGGGCCTTTTGTTATGGCTACTAAAATAAAATCTGTAAAAAATCAGGTACTTTAAGGAATGTATTTTTAAAAATCAAAACTAAGTAGATCATTAAATTACAATTTTTAAAAAGCTAAGTCATCACCACAAGTTCTTAAGTAATAAGCATATTCACACACATAAACCAACATCATACAGTCTCAAGTAATAAGCACATTCACACACATAAGCCCAAACATCACTACACCATCATCAGTACACATTTTTCTCAACAACATTGACGTGCTGCTGTAAAATCTGTCATGGTCTTCACATCAAAGATCACTACACAGATTTGCCAGCAATACACACTAACACCATTTTTGCAAATATCATTGCCATTACAAGTTCTTTGTTTCTTCAATCAACATACAAACCAAGCATAGAAAAATCTTACAAAAAGGAAACACACACATATTGTGAAATGGCAAAATATGCACCACACACACACACACACACACACTTTAAAAAAAATTGAACATACCATGTAAAACACCAATCTTATCTGGTAACTACATTTTCTGCTTTAAAGCATGTACAATAAAAAGCAAACAGCCTCATATCCAAAATTAATACCAAAAAATACTTGGCGGGAGGGTGGCCTCAGTTGCATGCAGATCATGGAGCACCATCTTTTTTTTTGTTGATTTTTGGGTCGGGGTTTTTGGGGTTGCGTTTTTTTTTTGGGGGGGGGGGGGGGGGGGGGGATTAATAAATGGGTGCTTCACAGGTCTTTCTTCATTGGCCAAAAAAAAAAAAAAAAAATTAAGGCAGGAGGGGGCGGTTCTTTTGTTGTATTTTAACATGGGCAATTATATTTCACTCCCATCTTTCCTATTCTCTGAAACAACTAATAAATGGAGTAATGTGGAGAAACATTTTAAAACTTTATACACAACTGATAAAAAAAAACATGAGGGCCTTTGATTTGGCGACTTAAAAAAAATCAGTCCTGTCAAAATCAAATACTTTAAAAACTGTATAAAAAAAATCAAAATCAAATTATGAAATCTTTTCTTTCCTTTAAAGCAGATTATTGAGATTATAAATGGACAGAAGCCAACAGTCAGATTCCTCATTTTAAGCACATGCACACACATTAGCCAACACACTACTACTACACACCATCATAAATAACTACACATTCTCAACAACACTGATGTGTTGCTGTATACACTATCTTAAATAACTACACATTCTCAACAACACTGATGTGTTGCTGTATACACCATCATAAACAACTACACATTCTCAACAACACTGATGTGTTGCTGTATACACCATCATAAATAACTACACATTCTCAACAACATTGATGTGTTGCTGTATACACCATCATAAATAACTACACATTCTCAACAACACTGATGTGTCGCTGTAAAAGAAAAACAAGCTAAGAGAAACATTCCTAAAAAAAAAAAAATACAAATGGTGCAATACACGCATACTTAAAAAAAAAATTTAAAACAAAAAAAAGCACTGTATAAATCAATGATCACACATATTTAAATTTTCTGCTTTAAAACATTGCAATGCAAACCACACAGCCTCATATCCAATACTAATAAAAGAAAAAAATATTTTAATTTTGGGGGTGGCCTCAGTTGCATGCAGATCATGGAGCACCATCTTTTTCTTTTTTGGGGGGAGTGGGTGGGGGTGGGGGTTTGGTTTGGGTTTTTTTTTCAATAAATGGGTGCTTCACATGTCTTTCTTCATTGGCCAGAAAAAAAGAGGGGGGGGGGGCGCTCTTTTTATTTTAACATAAGCAATTACATTTCACTCCTGTCTTTCCTACACTCTGGAACTAAAAATAATTTAAGTAATGTGGAAAAAACATTTCAAACCTTTATACACAACAGATATCTGAAGCTGTACAACAATAATCATCGGGGGCCTTTTGTTATGGCTACTAAAATAAAATCTGTAAATATCGGGTACATAAGGAATGTATTTTTAAAAATCAAAACTAAGTAGATCATTAAATTACAATTTAAAAAAAGCTAAGTCATCACCACAAGTTCTTAAGTAATAAGCATATTCACACACATAAGCCAACATCATACAGTCTCAAGTAATAAGCATATTCACACACATAAGCCCAAACATCACTACACCATCAGTACACATTTTTCTCAACATTGACGTGTTGCTGCCAAATCTGTCATGGTCTTCACATCAAAGATCACTACACAGATTTGCCAGCAATACACACTAACACCATTTTTTGTAAATATCATCGGCCATTACAAGTTCTTTGTTTCTTCAAATAACATACAAACCAAGCATAGAAAAATGTTACAAAAAGGGAAAACACACACACACATTTTTAAAAAAACTGAACATACTGTCTAAAACACCAATCCTATCTGGTCACTACATTTTCTGCTTTGAAGCATGTACAATAAACAAACAGCCTCTTATCCAAAACTAATACCAAAATAAAAATATGGGGGAGGGGGTGGTCTCAGTTGCATGCAGATCATGGAGCACCATCTGTTTTTAAAAATAAATGGGTGCTTCACATGTCTTTCTTCATTGACCAAAATAAAAGAGGGGAAGGAGGGGGGGAGCTCTATCATTTTCTTTTGCATATATGAACAAGGGCAATTATTCTTCACTCCTATCTCTCCTACACTCTCGAACAAGTAATAATTTGAGTAATGAGAAATCTTTCAAACCTGCAAACACAACAGATATCTGAAGATGTACAAAAAAATCATCAGGGGAATTACTTTAGTGATTTTTTTTTAAACGAGTCCTGTCAAAATCAAGTACTTTAAAAGAATGTATCAAAAATATTAAAATCCACATCTGAAGCTTTTCTTTGCTTAGGTGCAGATTGCTATAAGCCAACATTACAGTAATTTTAAGTACATACACACACAACAGTCAACACACTTCTATTGAACATCATCATAACTACACATTTTAAGCACATGCACACACAACAATCAATACACTACTACTGAACATCATCATAACTACACATTTTAAGCACATGCACACACAACAATCAATACACTACTACTGAACACCATCATTACTACACATTAATCTCAAGAACAATCATGTGTTGCTATAAAAGAAAAACAAGCACACAAAAAATGTTACAAAAAAGAAACACACAGCTTATAAAAAAAAATTAAGTTAATTTACTGTATTAATCACTTCTCACATATGTTTAAATTTTATGCTTTAATTAAAGCATCAAAATACAAAGCACACAGATTCCCATCCAATACTAGTAACAACAAAGTTTTATTTACATTTTTTAGGTGGCCTCAGTTGCATGCATATCACGGAGCACCTTTTTATTCTTTGGGGGGGGGGACTTTTTTTTTTTTTAAATGGGTGCTTCACATGTCTTTCTTCATTGGCCAAAAAAAGAAAAAGTGGAGAGGGAAGGGCTCTTTCATTTTGTTTATGGGCAATTTTGTTTCACACCTATCTTTCCTATTCTCTGAAAGAACTAATGATTTGAGTAATGTGAGGAAACATTTCAAACCTATATACACAACAGATATCTGAAGCTGTACAAAAATAATCAGACTTGGCAACTTAAAAAAATAATGTGCTTTAAAATTCAATTACTTTAAAAACTGTATAAAAAAAATAAATCCTGTCAAAATCAAGTACTTTAACAACTGGATGATAAAAAAAAATCAAAATCCACTTCTGAAGGCTTTCCTTTCTTTTAAAGCAGATTATTGAGATTATAAAGAGAGAAGCCAACATTACAGTCAGATTCCACATTTCAACACATGCACACACAGTCAACACACTACTACTGTACACCATCATAACCACACAGTTACTGTAAAAGAAAAATAAGAAAAGGAAAAAATTACAAAAAAGAAACAAAAGCACATTGTGAAATGGTGCAATACACGCAAACATATCTTTTTAAAAAATATGAACACACTGTATAAATTACCAATCACATATGTTTAAATTTTCTGCTTTAAAGCATCACAATACAAAGCATAGCCTCACAACCAATACTAACAACAAATAATTTTTATTTAATTTTTTTTTGTGGCCTCAGTTGCATGCAGATCATGGAGCACCATTTTTTTTTTTTTTGGGGGGGGGGGGGGTTGGGGGGGGGGGTTGGGGGGAGGTGGGTTTATAAATGGGTGCTTCACATGTCTCTTCACTGGCCCCCCCAAAAAAGGTGGGGGTTTAGATTCATCTTTAGGTTTTTTAAAATGGGCAATAGTAGTTCACTCTTATCTTTCCTACAGTCTGAAACAACAAATAATATGAGTAATATGGAAAAAAAAAATTCAAACCTATACACCACAGTTATCTGAAGCTGAACAAAAATAACCATCAGGGGCTTGTGTACTGGCTACTGAAATAAGTTTTGTGAAAATCAGGTATTTTGATTAAGAAATGTATTTTTTTTTTAAAATCAGAACTGGTGTAGATTATTAAATTACAAAAAAAGCAAAGACATTGCCACTTATTCTTTAGTAATGAGCACATTCACACACATAAGCCAACCCACTACCACACAATCATAAGTACACATTTTTCTCAACATTCACGTGTTGCTGTAAAATCTTCACATCAAAGATTTGCTAGCAATACACACTAACACCACTTTTGCAAATATCATCAGCCATTATACAAACTAAGCCTAGAAAGACATTACAAAAAGGAAACACACACGTGGTGAAATGGTGCGATATGCACACACTTTTTTTTTTTTTTTAACCTGAACATACTGTTTAAAATAGCAATCATATCTAGTAACTACATTTCTTGCTTTAAAGCATGTGTAATTTTTTTTTTAAATTTTAAGCCAACAGCCTTACATCTAAAACTAATACCCAAAAAATGGGGGGGGGGGGGGGGGGGGTGGCCTCAGTTGCATGCAGAGCATGGAGCACCATCTTTTTAAAAATTATTTTTTATGTAAATGGGTGCTTCACATGTCTTTCTTCACTGGCTAAAAAAATAATAAAGGAGAGGGGTAGAGGGAGGGGGGTCTCTTATTATTGTCTTATTTTATTTTAACAAGGGCAGTTATATTTCACTCCCACCTTTCCTAAACCCTGGAACAACTAATAATTTGAGTAATGTGGAGAAACATTTCAAACCTATATACACAACAGATATCTGAAGCTGTACAAAAATAATCAGGTGCCTTTTCTTTGGCTTTTTAAAAATCAGTCCTGTCAAAATCAGGGACTTAAAGGACTATAAAAAAATGAACTTCCAAAGGCTTCCCTTTTTCAGATTTCAATGACACATTGTGAAATGGAGCAATACGCACACATTTTGTTTTTAAATGAACATACACAATAAATCACCAATCACACGTTTAAATTTTCTGTGTTAAAGCATCACAATACAAAGCACACAGCCAATACTAATACTAAAAAAAAAAATGTAACTTTTTTGGTGGCCTCAGTTGCATGCAGATCATGGAGCACCATCTTTTTCTCTTTTTGGGGGGGAGGGGGGGTTTAGGGGTGAGGTTTTTTTAATAAGTGGGTGCTTCACATGTCTGTCTTCATTGGCAAAAAAAAAAAAATGGGGGGGTGCTCTTTTTTATTTTATTTTAACATAAGCAATTATTTGTGTGTTGTGTGTGTGTGTGTGTGTGTGTGTGTGTGTGTGTGTGTGTGTGTGTGTGTGTGTGTTTGTGGTGTGGTGTGGTGTGTGGTTTGTGGTGTGGTGTGTGTGTGTGTGTGTGTGTGGTGTGGTGTGGTGTGGTGTGGTGTGGTGTGGTGTGGTTGTGGTATGGTGTGGTGTGGTGTGGTGTGGTGTGGTGTGGCGTGGTGTGGTGAGTGTGTGAGTGTTTTGTGACATAAGCAATTACATTTCACTAATCTCTGAAACTAATAATTTGAGTTATGTGGAGAAACATTTCAAACCTATATACACAACAGATATCTGAAGCTGTACAAAAACAAACATCAGGGGCCTTTGTTTTGTCTTTTTAAAAATCAGTCCTGTCAAAATCAGGCTGTTAAAGAATTGTATTAAAAAAAATCAAAATGAACTTCTAAAGGCTTTCCTTTTTCAGAATTCAATGACACACATTGTGAAATGGTGCAATACGCACACATTTTTGAAAAATGAACATACTCTATAAATCATCACCAATTACATATTTAAATTTTCTGCTTTAAAGCATTGCAATACAAAGCAAACAGCCTCACATCCAATACTAACAAATATATATTCTAATTTTGGGGGGTGGTCTCAGGTGCATGCAGATCATGGAGCACCATCTTTTTCTTTTTGGGGGTGAGGGGGTGATTTAGGGTTTGTTTTGGTTTTAATGACTGGGTGCTTCACATGTCTTTATTCATTGGCCAAAAAAAAAAGGGGGGGATGCTCTTTTGTTTAACATAAGCAATTATATTTTACTACCATCTTTCCTACACTCTGGAACACCAAATAATTTGAGTAATGTGGAAAAACATTAAAACCATTATACACAACAGATATCTGAAGCTGTACAAAAACATCATGGGCCTTTTCTTTGGGCTACTAAAGTTCCGTGAAAATCAGGTACTTTATGGAATATATGTTTTTAAAAAAATCAAAACTTTTGGAGTAGATTATTAAATTACCCAAAAGAGCGAAGACATCACAATATATTCTTAAGTAATAAGCACATTCACACACATAAGCCAACATGACATTCTCCAGTAATAACCACATTCACACACATCAGCCCAAACATCACTACACCATCATAAGTACACATTTTTCTCATCAACATTGACATGTTGCTGTAAAATCTGTCATGGTCTTCACATCAAAGATCACTACACAGATTTGCCAGCAATACACACTAACACCATTTTTGCAAATATCATCAGCCATTACAAGTTCTGTGATTCTTCAATCAACATACAAACCAAGCACATAAAAACCTTAGAAAAGGAAATACACACACAATGTGAAATGATGCAACACACATACATTAAAAAAATTTAAAACCCTGAACACACTGTATAAATCACCCATCACATGTTTAAATTTTCCGCTTTAAAGCATCACAATACAAAGCACACAACCCCACATCCAATACCAACAACAACAAAAAAATTAATTTTTGGGGGTGGCCTCAGTTGCATGCAGATCATGGAGCACCATCTTTTTCTTTTTGGGGGGAGGAGGGGGTGATTTAGGGTTTGTTTCATTTTTAATGAACGGGTGCTTCACATGTCTTTCTTCATTGGCCAGAAAAAAAGGGGGGGCGCTCTTTTGTTTTAACATAATTATTTGTGTGTGTGTGTGTGTGTGTGTGTGTGTGTGTGTGTGTGTGTGTGTGTGTGTGTGTGTTTTGCAACATAATTACATTTTACTACCATCTTTCCTATTCTCTGAAACTACTAGAAATTTGAGTAATGTGGAGAAACATTTCAAACCTTTATACACAACAGATATCTGAAGCTGTACAAAAACAAACATCAGGGGCCTTTGTTTTGTCTTTTTAAAAATCAGTCCTGTCAAAATCAAGCAGTTAAAGAACTATTGTTTTTTTTAAATCAAAATGAACTTCCAAAGGCTTTCCTTTTTCAGAATTCAATGACACACATTATGAAATGGCCCAATACACTTTTAAAAAAAATAATAAACACACTGTATAAATCAATCACACGTTTAAATTTTCTGCTTTAAAGCATCACAATACAAGGCACACAGCCTCACATCCATTACTAACAAATAAAAAATATTTTGTTTTTTGGGGGGGCCTCAGTTGCATGCAGATCATGGAGCACCATCTTTTTCTCTTTTTTGGGGTGGGGGTCTGGCTTTAATAAATGGGTGCTTCACATCTCTTTCTTCATTGGCCAAAAAATAAAAAGGGGGGAAGCTCTTTTGTTTAAGATAAGCAATTATATTTCACTACCATCTTTCCTACACTCTGGAACACCAAATAATTTCAGTAATGTGGAGAAACATTAAAACCTTAATACACAACAGATATCTGAAGCTGTACAAAAACATCAGGGGCCTTTTCTTTGGGCTACTAAAGTTCCGTGAAAATCAGGTACTTTATGGAATGTATGTTTTATAAAAAAAAAAATCAAAACTTTTGGAGTAGATTATTAAAATACCCCAAAAAAGCGAAGACATCACAATATATTCTTAAGTAATAAGCAAATTCACACACATAAGCCAACATGACATTCTTAAGTAATAAACATATTCACACACATAAGCCCAAACATCACTACACCATCATCAGTACACATTTTTCTCATCAACATTGACATGTTGCTGTAAAAATCTGTCATGGTTTTTTCATATCAAAGATCACTACACAGATTTGCTAGCAATTCACACTAACTCCATTTTTGCAAATATCATCAGCCATTGCAAGTTCTGTGTTTCTTCAATCAACATACAAACCAAGCACATTAAAACCTTAGAAAAGGAAACACAATGTGAAATGGTGCAATGCGCACACATTAAAAAAAAAAAAAAAAAAAACCCTGAACACTATAAATCACAAATCACATGTTTAAATTTTCTGCTTTAAAGCATCGCAATACAAAGCACACAACCCCACATCCAATACTAACAGCTAAAAAAAAATTAATTTAATTTTTTGGGTGGCCTCAGTTGCATGCAGATCATGGAGCACCATCTTTTCTCTTTTTTTGGGGGGGAGGGGTGGTTTGGGGGTGGGTTTGTTTTAATAAGTGGGTGCTCCACATGTCTTTCTTCATTGGCCAGAAAAAAGAAGGGGGGGTGCTCTTTTGTTTTATTTTAACATAAGCAATTATGTGTGTGTGTGTGTGTGTGTGTGTGTGTGTGTGTGTGTGTGTGTGTGTGTGTGTGTGTTTTGCAACATAAAGCAATTACATTTCACTACCATCTTTCCTATTCTCTGAAGCACCAAACAATTTAAGTTATGTGGAGAAACATTTCAAACCTTTATACACAACAGATATCTGAAGATGTACAAAAATAAACATCAGGGGCCTTTTGTTTTGGCTACTAAAAAAATAAATTCTGTGGAAATCGGGTACTTTATCAAAAGTGTATTGCAAAAAAAATAACCTTTTGAAGTAAATTATAAAATTACACAAAAAACTGAAGGCATCACCACATATTCTTAAGTAACAAGCATATTCACACACATAAGCTGACACACTACTACACCATCAGAAGTACATATTTTTTCTCAAGAACATGTGACAAGTTGCTGTAAAATCTGCAATGATCTTTGCATGACAGATCACTACACAGATTTCCCACCAACACAATCAAACACCACTCTTCCTGATAAAGGGTAGAACAGGTTCTGGGATGTTTCTTTGATTGACATTTGATACAATAAACAAACCCACCAAGCAAAGCAAAACAGAATAATAAAAAAATAAAATGTTTGGCACAATAAAAAAACAAAAAAAACATTCATCCGTCCTGCCATCAACGTTCATCTTGCGGTGGTTTTCTCAACAGATCAACTGAAAAGGTATTTAGAAGAAAAACAAAAAAACCCTGAAAACGTATTTCTGAAGGTATAAGTTACCTGCCAACCCAACATTATTCAAAACATTGTTCTGCTTAAAAAGTTCAAGCCAACATAGCAAATATTATTCTAAGACAACTTTTCCCCAATAAATTTCAGTCTTGCAGGTTGGTGCCATTCAAAAAAACACTTGAAACCTAACCATCAAAAAGCAGAAATAAATCATGTCAGAAAAACATTCTCCTTCAGTGTTTACTTTCTGCCCCCTTTCTGATTTGAACATACAGCATCCCCATAGTCTTGGCACCTTTCTCTCCTTTCTTCTCCCACATGAAAATTCTTCGAGCATGCACACACACACACACACACACACACACACACACACACACACACACACACACACACAGATCACTTTACCCAAAAAATGTTTGGCCTCCCATTGAATACAGATCCCCAAATAACATATCCTCCCCACTTTTTTTTTCTTTTCCCTTCTTTTTCACTGGGTGCTTCACATGTCTCTGCAAAGGCCTAAACAAAATTTATTCCAACGTTTTTCTTTCTTTCCTCTTTATAAAAGTATCTTTCAAAAACAAAAAAAAATGCAACCAACCAGCCAAAAAGCATATAGCATCTATAATTTTTGTGGACTTTAAACAAAACAAAAGCTTATCCCATTTTCCTCAAAATAAAAAGAAGAAACGCACACACATACACATACAGTCAGCCCTCTTTTCCCTATGCTCACATACCTCCTAAATTTCAACACATTTTCCTAATAAAATGCACCCTCACCACCTACTCGCATCTGCCAACAAAAAATGCATCTACTCCCCTCCCTCCTCTTCCTGCCCCCACCCCTACCCCACCGAATTTACACACACACACACACACAGACACGCACACACAGAGTACCATCCCCTTTTCTCTGTCTCGACCAAAACTCCTCCTCACCTTTTTCTCAAATAGTGTCTAGACCACCCATCCCCCTAGCCACCATTCCCCATGTCTGCCCACCCCCCCCCCCTCCTCCCTTCCCTGACCATTTCCCCCAGACCCAAACATTCCCCTGATGGATTTCCTGGAGCCCTTTCAGTATAAATAGCACCCCCACCATCAGGAATATTTGTTCTAGAAATTTCCCCATTTCTACCACTCTGTTTTTGTCTGTGGCTTTACCTCTCTTATGCTTATTTTCTGGGAGGAAATTCCCGGGGGCCTTTCAATATAAATAGCATCCCCACATTCTGAAAATTCTGTGCTAGAAATTTTGCCCATTTCTATCACTCTGTTTCTGTCTGTAGCCTCACCGCTTATGCTTATTTTTTGCCTACCCAGCCCATTCTCCTGCCTTTTTACATGTAAAAATTTCTTAAATTTCTGATGAGCTACCCTGAAGTCTAAACTGTAAACATGTTGGCTGAGGTCAGTGGGCAGACTTCCTGCAGAGTTACAAGCAGTATGCATTCCATCCAATATGGCTATGGCCAGACCTAAACATAGTCTATACATTAATTTTTTCTCCTCTCCCCCATCCTCCCAAAACTTTTGAAATAGATTTTGTCAGGAGCTACCACTATGCCTATCTGCCTTTGTGTCCACATGTGGGGCAGGGATGAGAAACAAGGTTAGTGTTAGAGTTAGTGTTAACAGTTAGGCATTGATTAATTAAGATAGGGGCTGTTGGTCAGTTTGTCCGTCAGCATGCATGCATGTGGACACAAAAGCTCATAGACACAATGGTAGGTTCTTTTACTCCAAGAAAAATGTCCAATCCCATTATCCCAAATTGTAATTTCAGGCCTAAGGCAGTTGAAAGGTAGTGTTTACTTCAAATGAATAAATTTGAAACCATTAAATCTCATTGAGTGTAGCCCATACTATACCTTTTTTGTCTATCCTTATCAATACTTCAATAATATATTTATTATTTCTTACCATCGATTAGCCAATCTTTAAGCCTGAAAAAGGTTTTACATAAACCAAAATTTGTTCTGCCAAACACTTGGATGTTGTTTTTACTTGTTTGCTCTGGTATGTTTCTATTATTTATCATTAATATCTGTCATATTTATAACATTTTCTAATAATACTATCATTATTACCCTTGTTGAGGGGAAAAACCATGAACTTTCTTTCACCCACCCTCTTTTCCCTATTCCTAGAGATCTGTATTTTTGTATCCTACTCCTTCCAAGGACTTCTTTCCTATAATCTCTCCTACACTACCAGATATCCCCCTCTACCAACTCCCCACCCTCTCTCTCTCTCTCTCTCTCTCTCTCTCTCTCTCTCCACACACACACACACACACACACACACACACACACACACACACACACACACACCCCTGAAAATCATACAGCACTAATGTAGTCTACTTTTAAAGAAAACTGTACCTCCAAAAAAACTGCAATCATTAGACCGAGTTGGTTATTTTCTTAAAATGCAAGGCAATCTGCAATTGCACTCCAATGACAGACCAGCAAATAAAGAAATGTGTAAGCAGCTGTGTAGTAGAAGTTTTACCTGTTCTGCAGACAACCATGTCAAGACCAAAAAAGGTTTTTAACAAATCTCTCGCACACACAAATTTTTTTTTTAATACTGTAAATCATATAGTATCTGCATCTAACATAGCTAGGCAATCAATTTTCTATTGAAATAAGGCACACACAAAAATAATCTATACTTTTCTTCCTAAGTATCTCTTCTCTTGAAACCCCTGTCCTACATATCCGACATTTTGTACACACATTTCAAAAATGCATATATATATGAATATTTTTCTTACAACTTTTTTGGAGCAAATTTTCAGTTTAAGCTAAATCAATTTTTCAAAAACCATGTTATAAAATCCCAGTGTTGGCAACAAAATGTCACTTCATGACCTTGCTCTAACCACAGAATAAAACCCTGCTGAAAACTTAAGATTAAAGAGACTATTTTATCTAGTCACAAATTTTCAGTGCGTTCATCAGTAAGGTCTGTTGCAGAATTATTTTACTGCATTACCAACTTCCAGCCTGGCTTGCAGAAAAGATGACTTGAAGAACTGTTGTATCTTTGCACCTACTTTTAAAAAATACTCCGATTTAAGCAGAACAGAAGAAAAAAAACAGCTACGAAAAAAAAATTCAAAAATATGCACAGCTGTGTGCAATTTTTTTTTTTACCACAAAAGATAAAACAGATACTTTGAAACAATGAAAAAAGGGGAAGGCAAAAATATTGAAATGTTGTACAGGTTTGTGTGGGGGATTTTTTAATCTAAAAAAAAATTATTCAGCTCCCTCTCATAGTCTCCACAGACCTGAACATGCATTCTACCTTCTCCAAAATCTATCAGAATCCTCAGTTCTACAAAACCAGATCGTCCCCTTCACTTATACAAACATCTATATTAGTCTTATTACACAAGTACAAAGTATACTCTATTCATATACCTAGAGTCATCACACAATTACAAACCATATTCTTTTTAGGTATATCACTAGCAAAACCGATTGTACAGCATTATCTTTTTTTTTAGCACTTTTTTTTTTTAGCACTTTCTTTTTCTTTAGCACTTTCTTTTTCTGTAGCACTTTCTTTTTCTGTAGCACTTTCTTTTTCTGTAGCACTTTCTTTTTCTTTAGCACCATCTTTTTCTTATATTTTTTTAATTTCTTTTTTTCCCCTCCTTTTTAAGTAACAGAGTAAAGTTTTCACTAGTGACCCACTGTGTGATGAAGCCTGGTGATCCAATGATACATGTTCACATTACCTTTTCACACAGTTCCCATGGACACATGATGAAGAAGATTGAAGTCCTGGTGATGATGAAGACTGAAGTTCTGGTGATGAAGACTGAAGTTCTGGTGACGATGAAGTCTTAGTGATGATGAAGTCTTGGTGATGATGAAGATTCATTACCCAAACCCGTCGGTCATGCTATCAACTACGGCGTATTAGCGCAATTCGAAAGTACCTGTCCACTGATGCAACATCCAAACTTGTCACTTCTCTTATTTCTCTCATGTCTGGACTATTGCAATTCTCTTTTGGCTGGTCTGCCAGCATCATCCATCCACTCCCTTCAACATATACAAAACTCTGCAGCTCGTCTGGTCCTCAGAAAGAAAAAATCTGAGCACATTACCCCCCTCTAGCAATCTCTCCATTGGCTGCCCGTGCCACAGAGAGTAAACTACAAGATCAATACCCTCTGTTACAAATGTCTCCACAATACTGCACCCTCCTACCTCTGTGAATGTCTTCACTTGTACACACCTTCTCGCTCCCTCCACTCGTCGGCAGATACTTTGTCCTTAAGAATACCTAGATTCAACCCATCTACCGTTGGCCGCCGCCCTTTGTTTCTGGTCCATCGATCTGGAACAACCTCCCTCTCTCCCTCCGGCAAAAGCCTACTTATGACACTTTTAAATCCAACCTCAAGACACACTTATTTCAAACCTAAGTTTTTCTCCTGCTGCTTCCATCTCTTACCTGTCCCTGCCTTCAACATCCACCTGCCAAAGCGCATAACATTTGTAGGTGTGTGTGCGCATGCGCGTGCTGCGTGCATGTGTGCGTGTGTACATTCGAATTTGTTAAAACTGTAAACTGTTGTTGATTGTGTGTTGTGTAGGTCGAATGCAAGCGCTTTGATTTGTTTTAACAAGATATAGCGCTGTACAAATTCCATGTATTATTATTAAGTCATAATGATGATGACGACGTCCTAGTGATGATGATGAAGTCCTGGTGATGATGGAAGTCCACAGAATCATGTTGATGCCACTGATGCCATACAGGATGATCTGGTTCATAGTTCATGATGATCGAGGACATCACAACCTGGTGATCCCATCTGAATGTAGGCCCTGGCAACAAAGAAAAAGGCCATTAGTATTGCACGATTTTATTCATGTGGAAGGGATTTTTTCTCTGTTTTTTTTTGTTTTTTGCCTTGGCTAGAGCTCAAAAGTTGTGAGACTTGCGTGCTGTGACTTCATGGACCCATGGGATTAGCGTCAGTCTGTCTGTCTGTGTGAATAGAAGTCCAGTTTTTAAAGCAAATGTGCCCCGTACCATGGTGTGGTTTGCATTTGACAGCATTTCAGTGTTGAAGTGGACTTAGTTTATGGACGTTTTCAGTCTGTCAGCAGGCTCAGTATTTCACCAGAACAAAGTTTCACATAAAGCCCAAACAAATCTGTTTCATCAGATGCTTGGAGGTAGTTGTTTTTACTTTACCTTTTTTTTTTTTTTTTACACTTTTAACATAAAAAGAAATAAATTAGAACTAAGAAATAACACAAGACTGTAGAAAATATCAATTTCATATACTCTTAATATTGTTTAAAAAAAAAAATTAACTTTTAATATTGTTATTGAATTTTTTTACAAATGGGCTTATTTATTATGTGAACATATACTAATCTCTGATAAATTTTCCTCTTTCATAAATTCAACATTCAATTTTTTCTCTAAAATTAAAGTACAGCAAATTTCAAACATATTGAAATGCGTTTAAAAAAAAAAAAAAAAAAGATTTTTAAAAAGATGGGGGTTTTATACTACAGATAGCTGAAAACCAAATGTTATCCACACCTTCAATCGTAATGGGCGCTCATCTTGTTGGAGAAACTGAAGTGTCTGATGGCTTGATGAGATGACCACAGCAGCTTTTTTGTAGCTTCTGTAAACAAATAAACTGGAAAAGATGTGTCAAACAGATTGAAAAACTTGGGGGGGGGGGAGGAAGTTGAGTGTTACTGAACAGTCTGTTTTGCTTGGTGATGGGAGATATTACAAATGGCACTGTCAGTTTCTTTTTAAGACATGGCAGCTGCATTGTTCAAAGCACACACAGCTAAACTACAATTATTTTCTGTTTTCCAGGACTTTCACTTTTCAAATTTTTAAAAACCATTTTGGACAAAATTTATGACAGCCTGTCAAATCAGTTATTCCCTTTATCAGTTCTATTCAAGAATGTAAGTACCCACCACAGACAGCTGAAAATCCAATCCAATCCAATACGTTTATAGCCCCGCCAACCACATAGGTCATATCAGGGCTGTCACCTCATAACATTTTTTTATTGTCAGATTAAAACTGTGCAACTGTAAACAGAATAAAACATGGTATAAAACCAACTCTGCTGTCCATCAGATATTTGCACCTACGATTGTGAAGGGTGCTCACCTTATTGGAGAAACTGGAGTGTATTTGATGGCTTGATGAGATGACCATAGCAGCCTTTTTGTAGTTTCTGTAAAAGATGAACATTTTGTTAGAAACTGAATGGGTTTTTTGTTGAATGTAAAAATCATTCTAGAAAATTAGTTAAAGAACTTAACTTTTTTTATCAAGGATTTAACTGGTTTTTGTTGGATGTAAAAATCATGTTCTAGAAAATGGTTCGAGAACTTTTTCACATTAAATTTTATTGAAGATTTAATCACTGTTGAATGTACAAATAATCTCCCAGAAAACCGAAAACATTATATAACAAATATGCTGTACTCTACACAAGATCGTTTTCCAAATTTTTTTTAAATGACGTCTAATTTCTAATTAGTTCATCACATGTCCTGCTAATAAAAGTAAGATTAAAGACAGGAAAAAAATCTTTAAAATTTTTTTTTTTTAAGATTAAAGACAGGGTTTGCCACTAAAATGTGTAATGCTGTGACCGAGAGGGAAAACTTAGCTGTATCTACAACATCAATGCTTGGGAGGTTTTTTTTAAAAGGAAGAAAAATTATGCAGGTGACAGAAAAACATGTCCACTTCACTTCAGACAAGAAAGAACAAGTATAGCTCAATGTGGAAATGATCAGGTCAGAAATAAACTAATGTTAAAAAAAAAAATTACCTCTGTTCCATTTTTGCAGGTGGTGATGCCGATTTATTTAAACTCACTGTCAGGTGTTTGCCACTTGACTCCAAGCACCGTAACAACTGAAAGCTGCTCTCACTCTTCTCCTCTGCCCTTGATTCATTCTGCAGGGATGTTGACACTCCAGGTGTCATTGGCATAGATGATCTCCTATGCCAAACTGTCTCACTGTTCCAATCCAACCAGATGGTGACTGCCTCCTCACATCTGGTTCTTGGTACTTGTTTCCAGTCCCAGAGCCCTGCAAGCAAGAAATAAAAACAATGAAAAAACCCATACATAGTTAAGGGGGATTTTTGTTGTTCTTCAGCTAGAGCTCAAAAGTTCAACAATGATACGATCTTATGTATGCAACTGTTTTTAGCCCACCATTAAGGAAAAAATATATACCAAAAAAAAGCCCCCTCCCCTCCCCCCCAAAAAAGATGGAGGCCCCACAGCACTGTTAAGCTCCCTGTGGACTTCTGACCCTGATGATGCAATATACTTGGGCATAGAAACTACCAGGAAATGAGCAAGATTTTTTTTTATATTAAGCCTAACAAGCTAAAACCATTGTAGACTTCTGGCTAAACACAAACATAAAACTTAGACAAAATATTTAAACTACAGCTGTAAGTCTAAATGAACTTTTTAAAAAAATTTTAAGTTTTACTGAACTTACCCACGCACTTGTTTGCGTTCATCAGATGGAGTCCTGACAGCTCAGTTCCTGCAATGAAGGCAGCAGCAGCATGCTGAAGGTCCTGCAAGTTGCCATGGAGATTTTTGGTCACTGGGGTGGAGTAGGGCTGGATCCTCTTTAGAAGCACCTCTTGTAGCAGGTATGTCTGCAGCACATGTTCTGTTGTCTGGCTGCCAGTCTTGCACAGGCACTACTCTTGTACATCTTACATGGCGGGAGTTTCATGTACGTAACATTGTACTGTAGGTGTGTTGGCCTGTAAGTGTGCTGCCCTGTAGGTAGGTGTGCTGGCTTGTAGGTGAGCTGGCCTGTAGGTGTGCTGGCCTGCAGGTGTGCTGGCCTGCAGGTGTGCTGGCTCATCCCGAGACTGACTAAACAGGTCGTTTAAGGTGTTCCTGCACCACTTTCCCCACACGACGGCCACAGTCCTTGTGATGTAACATGGAGACTGATGTATGATGCACATGATGACTAACCACTTCACAGTCCTTGTGATGCAATAGGGAGACTACTGTATGATGCACATGATGACTAACCACTCCACAGTCCTTGTGAGGTAATATGGAGACTGATGTATGATGCACATGATGACTTATCCCCTCCACAGTCCTTGTGATGTAATGGGGAGACTGCTGTATGATGCACATGATGACGAACAAAACACAGTCCTTGTGAGGTAATAGGGAGACTGATGTATGATGCACATGATGACTTGAACCACTAGATTAAGCCTCCAGTAGAAAAGAACATTGAAAGGAGGGTACAAAAAATAATAATAATAATAAAATAAAATAAAATACAAAAAAATAATATTTTTAAAAAAAAGAAAGGAGGGTAAAGGCAATAGAGATGAGATGCTCCCGCAAATTTCTTGGTCTCTCGTACAGAGATCACATAATGAAACCCGAAATGAAAATGCCATCAGGCCATTTAAAGAGCTTCTGGCTTTAGTGAAAAAATGCAAACTGAAGTGGCACAGGCACATCACATAAGTTTCTTGACTGGCCAAGACTGTCCTACACAAACAAAACACTGCGAGGAGGGAGAAAAAAAAAAGCAGACAGAGAAACCGTTGGGAAACATCTGAGTGGACTAACCAAAAATGCAGAATGCTGTTAAAAACAAGAAAAACTATTTTTTAAAAAATGAAAAGCTGAAGAGATTGCCCTCACACCCCCTCCTCCACAAAAAATAGTAGAGCTCTAGGAAAACTGAGGACAGATGGGGTCACTATGGCATACTACAGACTTTGCCGTCAATACAAGACTGGGTATTTCACATGGCCAGGGAAAGAAGAAGAAGAAGAAGAAGAAGAAGAAGAAGAAGAAGAAGAAGAAGAGGAAGAAAGAAGAGGAAGAAAGAAGAGGTAGAAGAGGAAGAGAGAGGAGAAGAGGAAGAGAAGGAAGAAGAAGAGAAGAAAGAAAGAAGAAGAAAGAAAGAAAGAAAGAAAGAAAGAAGAAAGAAGGAGGAAGGAAAAGAGGAGGAAGGAGGAACTAAAGGAAGGAGAGGAAGAAGGAGGAGGAAGAAGAGGAGAGAAGAAGAGGAGGAGGAAAAGAGAAGAAGGAGAAGGAAGAAGAAGGAGGAGGAGAAAGGAGAACAAGGAGAAGAGGAAAGGAGAACAAGAACAAGAAGAACACTAACAACAACAACAACAACAACAACAACAATAATTTAACATTATGGAAAGCCGAGAACTACAAGGAATGAAGGAAGCTGGTTGCAAAATTTTCAGTAATGCTCCAATGTTCTACAAAAACTATGGGATAGGTGAAGATGAAGGTAAAAAAAAAAGAAAGAAAAAAAAAGGTGAAGATGAAGGTGAATTCAGAATGAAGGATAGGGGAAAGGAACTAAGGAAATGTTGGGGGCTAGATGGGGGGGGGGGGGGGGGCGGGGGAAGGTCAAACTTCAATTACCTTCTGAAAATAAGATTTTGTCCTGTATAACAGTGGATGGGCAAAAGTCACCATCCCTTACAAGCACAGTGTCTGCATCTTTTTCTTTTCAGACACCAAGTCTCATGATTGCAAAAGACTTGTACTTGCCTTTCATGGGCTGATTAAAGCATGCCGACTTCAATCCCCAAAGTTATTTGGGGCTACCTAAATGGAAGTGTTTGGGGGAGGGGGGGTGGAGGAAAGCGGCTGCATACCCAAAGATCTCACCATTGGTGAACTTCAGAGCCTTAGCCCAGGAAAGAAGGGGAAAAACCCACAAGATCACTGTCACCAAGATTGCTCTCCTTTCGTCTCTTGCAATGTTTTGTTTGGGCGGTTTTTCTTTATTTCATTTTTATTTTGGTTTTTATTTCATTTTGTTTGGGTTTTATTTATTTTAGGGTTTTATGTATTTGTTTTTACCGCCATTTTATTTAGTTTTACTATATTTTAGTATGTTTACTCCTTTATTGTGCTTTTTAGAAGTTTATTGCATTTTACTTTTCAGTTTTTGTCATTTTCTATTTTATTTTTCACTTTTTGTTTCATTTTTCCATTTTAATTTAATTTTGATTTAATACCATCTTTTAAGCAAGGACTGAGGATGCAATCAGTGTGGTGCCCAGTGATCATATATGAGTTTTTTTCGCATACACAAAATCTCTCCACTGGTGAACCTCTTAAGTCTAGCCAGGAACAAACAAAAACTTATCTACAGAGGGACTGAAGACAGAGGAGGTGGAGACAGTAATGGGGGGGGGGGGGGGGTATGCATAACTGGCTAACCATAGGAACCTCTAACTATGTCAACTGACAGGACAATCAGAGAGAGAGAGAGAGAGAGAGAGAGAGAGAGAGAGACAGACAGACAGACAGACACAGACAGAGACAGAGACAGAGACAGACAGACAGACAGACAGACACAGACGAGAGGAGAGGAGCGGAGATGAGAGAGAGAGAGAGAGAGAGAGAGAGTAGAGGAGGAGAGAGAGAGAGAGAGAATTTTTTCCTAAAAGAGAGAGAGAGAGAGAAATTTTTTCCTAAAAGAGAGAGAGAGAGAGGGAGAGGGGGGGGGGAGAGAGAGGAGAGAGAGAGAGAGAGAGAGAGAGAGAGAGAGAGAGAGAGAGAGAAGAGAGAGAGGGGAGAGAGAGAGGAGAGATGAAGAGAGAGAGAGAGAGAGAGAGGAGAGCCCGACACAGAAATTTTTCCTAAAAAAAAAGGGGGGGGAGGAGAAAGAGAGACAGAGAGAGAGAGAGAGCAACACAGACACAGAGAGATTTTTCCTAAAAAAGAGAGAGGAGAGAGAGAGAGAGAGAGAGAGAGAGAGAGAGAGAAGAGAGAGAGAGAGAGAGAGAGAGAGAGAGAGAGAGAGAGAGAGAGGAGAGAGAGAGAGAGGCAACAGAGAGATTTTTCCTATAAAAAAATAGAGAGAATTAATGCATGGTCAATCATTACTGTCCATCACAATAACAATAGGAAGACAAAGATTCCCTGTTCAGTTGATAGGAAAAAAACACTGAAAATCTTATCTAAAAAAAAAAAAAAAACTGACAGGACAGTCAAGTATGACAGAATCTCTAAATACATAAACTAACAGGGAGGTCAAACAAAAAAATAGCAACATTGAAAAGAGCTTCAGTGGAAAAACTGATTGGAGCAGGAAAAAAAATATGTAAAAATGAAACCTGTCCCTTTGTGAATGCAGAAGAAGAACCCACTGTGTTCAAAATATCACATTAGCTCAGTGCTCTATCTCACTCAGCCTTAGAGGTTATAGAAATATGTTATGGTCTGTGTAAAAAAATTTCAAACAATGGGACAGCAGAACATCTCTGCTTTGAAGACCAGGACAAATTTTTGCGTATCCCACATGTGGACCTAGAAACCAAAGCCCTTGAGTCATTAATGAAATCTTTTATCTAAAAAAATAATATATATAAAAATTTACAAATAAAAATAAAAACATTTAAAAAAGAAATCTTTTATCTCAAAAAAATAATAAAAATAAAAGTAAAAACATTAAAAAAAAATCTTTTATCTCAAAAAATTAAAAAATTGAAAATTTGGAAGAAAAAAAAATCTTTTATCTCCAATCTGTATCCTTTTCCAACAGGGGCCTATCTAGGGTTAAGCCAGTCATGATACATCATAAAGCACTGATGACGGCACACAGTGTTTGTGGTCAGAAGGTCAAAGGTTGATGGGAGACTTCTGCCTTCCTCAGATGGGCAACTTAGTCTCTGCAATGAAGGCAGTAGTATGTTGCTGGTTTTCAAGTTGTCACAAAGCTTCATGTCTGCTTGGGTAGGGTTGGGACAGATTCTGTTCAGAATCCCTCATGTAGTGAGTAGGGCTACCATACACTGTTGTCTGGCTGCCAGCTTAACAAAGGTACGTTTGATGTGCAGTGTCCTGTACATATGGTCATTCAGGTGGTTGCAGCCGGTCCTGAGAAAGATACAGGGCTGTCTCCATGGTGTCAGCAGGTAATGGGGTCTGACAGCTTTGTGTTTCATTAATCAGAGGCCAGTCTTGAGGCTGATCTCTGCCCTCTGGGTACTGGATGCAAATTCCTGCCCCTCCCATTTTGAACTGCATCCTCAGAAAAGCGCTCAGTGAACACATGGGTCCAGGAGTCTTGGGTGAAAAGTGGAGGGGATTCAAGGGTTTGGGGCTTTTTGTCAGCAACATTTCCAGTCTTTGGGTTCAACACAGGGACGCTGCACTGAACGAGTAGAAGCCCCCAGTGGGAAGTATCTGATATAAAAGACAAACAATGGTGTAAAATACTGACATTTTTATAATTATAGTGTGTGTGTGTGTGTGTGTGTGTGTGTGTGTGTGTGTGTGTGTGTGTGTGTGTGTGTGTGTGTGTGAGTGTGTGTGTGTGTGTGTTTTTGTGTAGTGTGTGAAGTGTGCCTCGTGTACGGGTGCATTTTAGAGAAAGAGGGGGGAGGGGAGTGTTTTGTGTGTATGCGTGTAGTCTGTATCTGTACATCTATCTGTATGTGTATGCATACCTGTCTACCCTTCAAAAGGCTCTTTAGTAGTTTTCCATCCTAAAAAGCCAATTTTCAATAGTTTGGGAACTTCTATCAGTAGTTTTCAACTCAACCATTCCAAAGCATAACATCTTTAGGTAGACCTTGGCACACGTTTACATCAGTGAATTACAAAATCCTCTGGTCTAGGCCTGGGAAAGAGGTGGAGGCCACAACTTAATACACTAAATCAAACATGGCATCCCCAAAGTCAGAATGCAGCTACCTTAATGGCAGGTAAAAACGGTCGCATACGCAAAAACCTGCCATTGGTGAACCTCAGTTCTAGCCAAGGAACAAAAAAAAAAAAGAAAATTGTAAAGGACTTTTGGTGCCAAACTTTTCATCAGTTGACTGAGATCAGTAACAGGATTTTCCCAATGTATGAAAAACATGAAGGATGGAATTTTCTTTAACTCTTGATACTAATATTAAACCATATTCACTGATGAACTACTAAGATTTTTGTACTAAGCTTACCCATTTGTATGTCCCCCCACAGTGTCCACCTTCCTATGGCTTCCATGTTTTGCTGTCGGCTGAAGAGGTCCAGTGATGCTTCCGGCAGGCAGTCTGAAAAGGAACAATCAGGTGTCAATTGGACTGAATAAAAACTACATGGTAACAAACACTCATCAACTTTAAATTTATACATCCCTTTTTTTTTCTTTTTAGTCGTTTCACTGATATCAAGTCTGCATTACATCTTGTGTTCATATGATATCTATCAACCCATCCACCATTTACAGATTAGACCAGCTTGCACGGTTTTCTAGTACCTCGCATAATAGGCAGCCAACTTTCTGACTTCAAAAGGCTTTTTTTTCCCTCCTGTAACGGATTATATGGGCCATTATGCTTCATGTCCATCAATGACTGGTGAATCCTCTTGACCTGGGTGCAGACTATGACCAGGGGTACAGGAGGAAATCTGACGTTTAGCCTACGATTAAAATGTATCACTATCAGCATGTCAAAGCTAAAACCCAATGCTTACCAGCAGCAACACCGTCTACAAGCACCGGTTTCAACAGTGAAGAAGTAAAGACAAATAATACAAAATAACAAAATGTCTGAATTCGCGCTCACCGCGACGTCTCTACACTGTCACGTGCAACAAAGAGAGGTAACTTTAATAGGCTGAATTATCTCTGCTTGGTTCGCAGTACAGAGGTATTTTTGACCAATCAGTGACGAGCGCTAAGGCACATGCGGCTTGTCATTTTGCTACCCTGAAATGGCTACACGATCGGAGCCTTTTGATTTGTACAAATTTACATCGAACACGTCCTTTATCTGACACTTTACCTCCTGTTGGTTCTTTTATCTATCGTTAATACTTTTAATTTCTCACGACATACGCTACGCTTTGCTTATTACTGGGTATCCCAGCAAGAACACCAGGGCACGAAAAAACGTGGGGGGGGGGGGAGGGGGGGCGATAAAGATCAGTTAAAGCTACTAGAATTTGCAGATATATAATAATTTAACTCAATTCCCCAATCCACCCGCTCTATTTCTCCACTAATCCAGTTTAATTTTCAATCCAGCAAATATGATCAGGAAACCGTCTCCCACTCAGCCCACCTACGTCACATTCTTACAATCATGATAACTTAGTCTTTTTCCGACCTGCAAAAGGCTTTTTCCCCGCCACCGAGTATTGCCGAGTATTGCTCTTTTCTAAGCACGTCAGAATAATCGCCAGTGAACAAATTCACATCACCAACAGAACAAAGATAGTTACCTTTTGTCTTTGGTCAAAATGGCCAGGCGGCAACAAGGCAAAATTCACCCATTTGTCACACGCATCTTGTCCCGGCAACCGTCAGGTGTCGAATAAAGTAAAAGCGGGTAGGAGTGCTAACAAGCGTCACACTTTGTGAGTGAATACAGCCACTTTTCCACGTGCAGTTTCTCTAGATGACTGCGCGAGGCTAACGGTGATGTGTTGTGGCAATAAAGTTCACTTCTCTCTCTCTCTCTCTCTCTCTCTCTCTCTCTCTCTCTCTCTCTCTCTCTCTCTCTCTCTCTATATATATATATATATATATATATATATATATATATATATATATATATATATATATATATATATATATACAACTTAATTTTTGATAGATGGTGGTGGGATGGTACTTTTCAATTGTTGAATTTGTTATGTTCTTGCCATTTACTTATTTGTGTCCTTTTTTTTTTATATCATAATCATCAATTGATTGTTGATTGGTTATTTCAGTTCTTTCCGTGTGTACTTCTTGTTATTGTATTATTGTTTTCATGTTGTTTTGTTTGTTTTTCTCTTCATATTGTCTTCATGTTGTTTGTTTTTGTTTGGTTTGTTTCTTTTTTTTATTAAGTTACAGGTTGTTTTTCTATATTGTTTTCCCTGATAAGGGCGGGGACTGGATGTAAAAAAGGCACATGAGCACTTATTCATCATCCTCGAAATAAAAGAATTTGATTGATTGATTGATTGATTGATCTCTTTGTGTGTGTGTGTGTGTGTGTGTGTGTGTGTGTGTGTGTGTGTGTGTGTGTGTGTGTGTGTGTGTGTGTGTGTGTGTGTGTGTGTGTGTGTGTGTGTGTGTCCGGTATAGCCGAGCAGTTTGGATGAGAGCTTAGCTGGTGTCAGTTGATAATGGGAAAACGTTACTTGAGAGCCAGCTGAGGACCTAACACCCTTAAGGGTTGGGACTAGTTGTAAAGAAGCACATAAGAGCGATTTGATGTGATGTGATGTGATGTGATATGATGTGATGTGATGTGATGTGATGTGATCTCTCTCTCTCTCTCTCTCTCTCTCTCTCTCTCTCTCTCTCTCTCTCTCTCTCTCTCTCTCTCTCTCTCTCTCTCTCTCTCTCTCTCTCTCTCTCTCTCAGGGGGACGGATAGCCTAGTGGTCAGAACATTGCGCTGGCAATTTGACGACCCGGGTTCGAGTCCGGTCGAGGAGATTTTTATCCTGGAGTTAACTTCAGTGCTGACTCCACTCTCTCCAAAAGTCCTTCGGATGAGACTTTAAACCGATGCCCTGTGTGCGAACGCACGCAGAACATCTTGCGCACATGTTAAATCATGTTCCGCTTTTCGTAAGAGTAGGCCATCGTGTGCCTGTGGGAACAGATGACATTTACAAAATTGCATACACACAGGGACTGGATGTAAAAAGCACAAGAGTGCTTATTCCATTATCATCGATATAAAAGAATAAATGAAATTAAATCAATCAACTCTCTCTCTCTCTCTCTCTCTCTCTCTCTCTCTCTCTCTCTCTCTCTCTCTCTCTCTCTCTCTCTCTCTCTCTCTCTCGATTTTGCTTAAGCATTTGGTATAGGCTAATACATCATAAATTTTCCCTTTAAAAAGTTGACAGCTAAAAATTCATTTCTGAATAAGTAAGCCTGCTCTTAATAATTATTGTAATCTTTTTTTCTGATAGATAGCAGAAAGTATTATTAAACACATCTCTCTCTAATTTTCTGCCATACATGGTGTCCCTTGGGGTTTTGATTTAGGTCCTTAACTGTTCCCATTGTGCAACAATGATCTCGCTTGTTCACAGGAACTCAGCATAAAGATAAGACCATCTTAAGAATAGCTAGGAATTCTAATGGTACCACTGAGCTATCGCGTTCCCACATGTATAGAAACATACTGTAGGTTTTGCCTTCAGCACAAGGGTTTTATCACAGTTCTTTATAAAACCCTTGATGCTGGGGGCAACAGCAAAGTGAGAGGCTGTATGATCAGTGGCTTTCCCACTCATGAAAGTCCACTTTACAGCTTAGTCTTTTAGTGATCGACTATGACTCTGTCTAGGAGGCTTGACTTGCACAGTCCTTATGTGCTGCAGCCCTGGGGGCTAGTTGGCCTTTGGAGAACATCCCAACACTGACTGTCCGTATGCCCTCTTGGCCGAGAGAGTGGGGGTGTGCTGTGGGCAAGGCATCTCCACTATTATCAAATTTCTGCCCAGTTTCTGAAACAGCAGCTGCCTCCTGTGCTGTTTTGGAGGTCATCGTCGAACACGACGAACAAACATACTGTAGGTTTAAAAAATCCTTAAGGTAGATCTTTTATTGATATAGATGCCCTCACCTCATTTCACATATCCCGTAGTCTAGTGAACCGTTGGGACACCACTGCAGATTTTGCAGCCAGCTTCCTCCACACCTTGCAGTTTTCAGTAGCAAGTTGTTCCATTTACGGTCAGTCCATTATCTTATGTTATTCTATCGTTTTCTCTGTCTTCCCCTTCGTCTCCCTCCTTGTACTGTTCCCTATATGACAGTCTTGACTAGTCCAGATGTTCTGTGATGTGCCCGTACCACTCCAGTTTGCGTTTTTTTCATTGAAGTCAGGAGCTCTTCATATGGCATGAGGACGTTTTCAAGTCTAGTTTTCACTTCATTAGTTATGTGATGTCTGTATGAGATACCAAGAAGTTTGCTAAAGCATCTCATCTCCATTGCCTGTATGCTTTTTTTCAATGTTGTTATGGTCCACGTTTCACGTAGGCCTACATACAAAAATATGGACATGACTATCGAATGCACCAGTCTGTTCTTGAAGCTTGATAGCGATGTTTTTGTCATTCCAGAGGACTTTTAATTTGGTTATTGCAGCTATGGTGTGGGCTATCCTGGAGAGAAATTCAGGTTTTGGTCCTTCATTCAATCCTATCGCTCTCAAATATTTAAAGCTATGGACGGTCTCTATTTTTTTTTGCTGCCTATGATAATGTCATTGCTGATGCCATTGGCACTATTTGTCATCAACTGGGTTTTCTCGGCACTGATCTGCATGCCATATGCTGAAGAGGCTTCATCAAGGTGATTTATCAGGCTGACTTGGATGGGTAACCATTTGCGCGCCTTGGCTTCAGTACAGTCCCCCAGCTGTAAACGGGTACCTGCCATCTTTAGGGACAGGGAAGGTAAAGCAGCGAGAGAGAAATGGGCGCCGCTCTCAATATGCTGGCCTCTAGAGAAGCTGAGGTCTCTGATGCCTCGCTCCCCTACGACCACATAGGTTATGGGACACCTTTACCTTTTATCTCATTAAGCGATATATAGGTAGATAGATACAAACACACACACACGCGCGCGCGCACAGGCAGCATTCTCGCTCTCACACACATACACCTCAATGTGGGCAAGCTGACCAGCTTTTGGGAGATATATCCCTCCCCCTCCCACCCAATACAATGATGTTGCTTAGAGCCCCGCCGACCGCACAGGCCATATCGGGGCTGTCACCCACCCCAAACTTCTGCCACTTCAGTGTCCCTGTTGCACCCAGAGGATTAGCCATGGAATACGTTTCTGACAATGTGAATAATGAGCTCTTTCAACCGAACCGTGGAGAACGCACCGTACGTCCAGCTGTACCATAAACTCATGTGACCATGGTCGCACTAGACACTGCTTTTGTCCAAAGTGTGTATCGTCACTTCTTATTTCTCTGTACAAAGGTTGAGGAACAGGATATTTTTATAGGATCTTTCATGAAGAGTTCGGTTTCGATGGTTGAAAATCTTTACATTTTTCCTGAAGACTTTGTCTACAGCCTGCAATGCCTTTCACCAGCTGCCGGTATCATAATCTGTTTCACTTGTTTTATTTAAAATTGTTTACAAAATTTTTAAATTTCATTTTGTTTTCCTTGTTATTACTACAATGCCCATTCTCTTGATGTGAATGTGTTCATCATCTTTATAAAGGTGGGTTTAACCTGGGCTATTCTTTTTGTGATTTCTTGATCATTTCTGCCTTCTTCCTTGACCAACTGCCCGAGATACTTGAAATACTAGACTTGTTCTGGTTTTTTGCCACCTACTTGGAATTTTTGCTCTGTGTGTGTGTGTGTGTGTGTGTGAATGTGTTTCCATTTTAAACTTCATCATGTTGTCTAGAAAAAGAACAATGTATTGTAATGTTCTTTTATTTCACACTCAAAAGTTTTTGGCAACCGCAAAATTTTTCCCCTCTCTGAGCATTTCATGAACAGTAAAGGTGGAAATAAATCAACATTTTTTCTGATGGGAAGAACTGTGGATACAGTCTCATTTCATGTGGTTGAAAAATATACTGTTTCTTTAAAAAAAAAAAAAAAAAAAAAAAAAAGAGATGTTGATTTACAAGGACAAAAATTTAAACCGAGCATTTCAACACATGATAGCTTGAGAAATGTGTTACAATATTTCACACTAAACTACGATGAAAAATAGGAATAAACAAATTTGCTTATCACAAGAGGTAAAGGAACGGTGTGTGCGTGTGTGTGTGTGTGTGTGTTCCTGGGCAAGAGATGGAGGATTGTGATTTTTTGGTGTTTATTTTCTGGGGTCCTGGTGTTTTTTTGGGGGGACGGGATAGCTCAGTGGTCAGGGCACTCGCTTTCCCCTAGACAAAGTTAAGCAACATCAAGCGTGGTTACCAATTGGATGGGTGACAGTGTGCGCACCTTGGCTTCAGTACAGTCCCCCAGCTGTAAATGGGTACCTGCCCTCTTTAGGATCAAGGAAGGTAAAGCAGTCAGGAGGAGATGACGGGCGCTGCCCTCAACATGCTGGCCCCTGGAGAAGCTGAGGTCTCTGATGCCTTGCTTTCCTATGACCGTATAGGTCATGGGACACCTTTACCATATTTTCTGGACAATTCACAAATTCTAACTTGTAAATTTTTTTTCAGATTTTTCCAAAATGTTACTGTTTTCATGTGTTTCTGAATGAAATATTACTCTGTGTGTGTGTGTGTGTGTGTGTGTGTGTGCGTGCGTGCGTGCATGCATGTATGTGTGTGTTTGCGCGCGCATGTGTGTGTGGTTTTGTTTTTGTATTAAACAATAGAGATTGTGACTGCATTTGTAATCATATATAAATACAGGCACAAAAGTTCATGTGTGTGTGTACATCCGTGCATCCATATACATGCATCCACATAAACAATAACACAGCGGCATCTGTTGCCTTGTGTTTATTTCACCAATGTGTTGTACATATGGTTTAGCAATAATCGCACAGAACACATGCATACATATACACCCATCGCATTCCAACAAACACACACGCATGCACACACACACACAAATTGGAGCAAGTCAACTTGCGCAAACAGAAAGGCTGGAAAATCATCTGTTGAAATATTCACACTGATATAAGTGGAAAACAAAACAAAAAACCACAAACTATTATGTACATGATACACATCATTTATTCATATGTGACGTTCCAGCACAAAAGGAGTCTGATGTCATAATCCGGCTTTTTGCATATTTTATATGATTCTAGATGTAATTTGAATGCTCTTTCTACTGGTGAAAACCCATCAAAATCGGATTATTAGTTTGTGAGATAGCAGGTTTAGAAGAGGGTTTACCTGAAAGCGGCCATTTTGACAAAATTAAGAAAAACTGAATCACAATTTCAATGTTAAATTTTCCTTAGCAACCAATGTTTAATCTTTATGAAACTCTACATGCTGATTGAGTACACAAAGAAATACATACCTACAAAGTTTTGTGGTCATATATGAATTTTCTGAAATATTAGACCTATTTTAATGGGGGACTACTCCTGGCCTCAGTGCTCATTTTGGCTGATTATTGTATCTCAGGTTCTACAAAATATTTTGCAGTAATATTTTACACAGAAAGAGAAATCATTATTTAAAGCTAGAATATTAAGTTTCAACAGTGAATATCATGGGAAAATATTTTTGATTAAAAAAAAAATTATATTTTGTGAAAAACAGGTAATCTCCTCATGGACAATAGCTAATGTATGGAATGTTGAAACTAATATCATTACAAAGGCAAAACATGTGAATAGAAAGGTACCATGGACAGAAATTAGGATATGTAAATTCACTTAGGTGTAGACAACACCAATCTGGATTTTACTTAAAATCAACAAAATTACATTACCAAATTTAACTATGCTTAAAATTAAAACTTTGATGGACCAAAAATTTTTTAATAATAGCATTTATCTCAGAAGTCATTTTTGCATCTACATGCAAGGTTTCAGGGGAATACTTGCTAGAGAATTTGCACAGTAAATGAGGCAATACTGTAGACATTGAAAATTAATCCAAAGGTTTATGATAATGTGAACATGCACAAAATCCCAGTCTCTTCCCCTAGCCAAAATTAGACTCTGAAAACTCATTATTCTTATACTGCAATTTCTTTAGCCACAGCTTTGAACAACACTAACCTACACATAAAACTTATAAAGCCATAATGTGCACATACTATAGTGACACACACACACACACACACACACACACACACACACACACACACACACACACAGTGAAGCAAGTGTAAACTAGTTTTCATTCTTCTAGAATTAAACATTTATCAGCTGTTATATCATGTGTTACTAAATATTTTCATCATCTCTCATCCACTACCCCTGATTCATGTGTCTCTTTCCCTGATGAGTATGCATGTATATGTACGTATATGTTCTCCATTAATTTCATGTTTAGTTTATTTTGGTTGGATTTTTTTTGTTATTTCCAGGTAAGTTGTCCATATTTCTGGTCTCACAGTTAACTGATGCACTTGTAGTTCTTGTTTTCATATTTTATTGTCTTATTTTGAAATGATTTATAATAGTCAAACTTTATGAAGCAGTTTTGTGTACAATTTTTTTTTCTTGTGAGAGTGAGATGGACAAGAATGATAAAATTTGATATTTGGGCAGTGAATAGCATTTTGATTTGACTTCACACACACACACACACACACACACACACACACACACACACACACACACACACACACACAGTATACACAAACTGCATCCTGTACTCTTGACTCTGATCCCCTTCCTCACTACTATCTTTTCTTGATTTTTTCCCCAGAATCAAATTTGTAAAAATCAAGATTTTTTAAATTGAAAAACTGAAGCCAGAGTTCTGCTTAAGATTAAAATAAAATCTTCAAACAGCAACATAGTTTCAACACATGACATTTTTCATACCCACCCACTCACACACACACACACAAACACACACACACACACACTACCCCCAACATACATGAAACTCAGCATTTGCACACACACACACATGAAATTACACACACACACACACACACACATGAAATCACACACACACACACACACACACATATGAAATTACACACACACACACATGAAATTACACACACACACACACACACACACACACACACACACACACACACACACACTTTTTAAACATGATTTCTCATCTGTAGCCTAGTGCATTTTTCTATACACAATAGGCCTACTAGCCTATCTGACACAAGTTTTTGTTTTTCAGCCTATTTTTAGCATGGTACTTGTCAAAAGGCTGAACCTTTTCGCTCTCTGAGAAATTGGTGTTCAGTTTAACTAACTTGATGATGTTGAGATAAAGCATACTGACAAAATATAGTTCACTGTAATTATCTTCATCGTGCATCGCTTGAATCAGAAACACTTTTGTTTTTCTGTTCTTGATGAACGAGCGATTCATTGCCGAGTTCGATTCAGTCACCTCAGCGATATCGCCAACATCGTTTCCACTTACGTTTTCATAATAGCACTTCAATAGGTTGTAATAAAGTCCTCACTTCATTACTAAAGCTTTCCTGAGTTCTATCCCTCAATAATATCGTCAGAACGAGCAGAATTTAGAGGTATCGCTTTCGACTGGACTTTCGAAGCGAGCGACGCCATTTTGTTTTGCAGACCCTGCAGAGTGGCTGAGCGAGGTCACATGCTCTCTCGGGCCAATGAGAAGAAGGAAATCCTTCCTTAGCGATGTTTTGTTTACGATTCCTTCCCTATTTTGAACGTTTTCATTGGATAAAGTTTTCACTCACGCTAGAAATAGTTGACACAGATTGAAGGCGGAGACCCAGAGCTTTCAAATGGTGTGTCACTCGGCGGGTCTACTGTAAATCTCGAGGGGATACAGGTTGCGGAAAAGTTGTATCTTCAGGATTTTTTTTCATCAAAACTGTCGGTCTTCTGCAGTGGTAGGTGTTTTAAAATGCGATTTTGATAAGAAAGGAAACTAAATATCATTATTTTATTGATGTTTTCCGGTGCAGAGATGTTTATATTATCAGTTTTATACAAAATCTCCAAATCGGTACCTGACACCCCTACTGCATATTTTGGGCTCTAGCGGAAAAAGGCTGGAGATGACATCCGACTCATTTCGTAATGGAACGCCACATATGCTACAGATAAACATACCTCCCCCCCTCAAATCCCACTGATAAACAGCATGCAAATAACAGCACAAAAATAATGTAGAGTACATAACTTTTTTTCTTATTTCAAAGTTTAAAAAAATTGGGCAAGAAAATGAAAACCAGCATACAGAGGTAATAAAACCAAGAACAAAAACCCCACAGACCTTGCATATATCTATCTACCCTTAGAACCACTCATCAATTCACAGGGACTGGATGTAAGAAAAAAAAGCACATGAGTGCTTATTCCATTATTCTCTAAATCAAAAAAATGAGAAAAAGATGAGTTCAGTTTTCCACAGACACATCACAGGACTGGAACAGTCCATATACACTACACCTTCTGAAAGGCAAATTCACAAAGCAATGTTTTACCAGGTAAATAATGCATAGCGCTTGTGAGGCTTCAGGTCCATCCTGAGTGGGTTCCTTTGAATCTATCTATCCTTACTTTTACACCAGTTTCAGAACTCGAGCACGGCTCTAACCATGAGAATCTATCTATCCTTACTTTTACACCAGTTTCAGAACACGACCACACTTCCAATCATGAGAATCCATCTATCCAATAGCCTCTAATTTTACAAGTTTCAGAACTCGAGCACCATTAATCTATTTGTCTAATAGTCTGTACTTTTACACCAATTTCAGAACTCAAGCACAACTCTAACCATGAGAATCTATCTGTCCAATAGTCTCTACTTTTACAGCAGTTTCATAACTCGAGCACGGCTCGTCCAATCGTCTCGTGGCAGGTAGTAGCTGCAGAGGACTCGTCGGCCGGTGAAGCTGGACCGGCCATGCATGACGCGCCAGTTGTCGACGAGGAGAACCATGCTCGGCCTCAGCTTGACCCAGAACTGGCTGACCTCGCTGTGGATGATCTGGGTCAAGGCCTCGTAGCTGCTGTAGAACTGACCCATGTCCTCTGCAGGCACCGTGTTCAGGGGCGCTCGGTCGTAGGGGTTGAATCTGCCAGCAGACATAGTGAACGGTACAGTGAGTGAGTGAACATGCAGTTGTACAGGCTGTGGCAGCTTTGATGAGTCTATAAAAAAAAAAGGTAAAAGTGTCCCATAACCTAGGTGGTCGTAAGGGAGCGAGGCATCAGAGACCTCAGCTTCTCCAGAGGCCAGGATGTTGAGGGCGGTGCCCATCTCTTCTCCCTCGCTGCTTTACCTTCCCTGACCATAAAGAGGACAGGTACTCATTTACAGCTGGGTGAACTGGGGGGACTGTACTGAAGCAAAAGTGCGCAAACGGTTGAGTCTATCATTGCACTAAATAACATAAGTGTTGTGGTAAGCAGAAATGAGGGAGGAATAGCCTAGTGGTCCAACTGTCAACTCATGGTGTGATGGTAACAGGAGGTACAGGCTCCAGCCTCTGCTGAGGGGATTTTTCTTGGGAGTGATCCTGGCCTCTTAGGGGACAACTTTAAACCAAAGTCCTACACTTGTGAATGCACTCTGAAAACTTTGCACACAAATTAAATCCCCAATCCCTAATATGCCTGTCAGCATTGTACTGTAATTGCCTTTCAGGGGATGATTAAAGTGTTTTTGACTTGACTTGGTGGGCAAAACAGTCGCAAAAATCTCACCACTGGTGAACCCTGGGAGCTATAATTGAGAAATAAAAAAAATAAAAAAACCAAGTAACAACAACAACAAAAATCAATCCCACAGAAATCTCCTCACTCACTACTGCAGGAACAAGTCAGAATTCTAAGACTCCGCACTGGGCACAACAGGCTAAACCACCATATGTCCACAAAGCTGAAACTCGCTCCTTCTCCCCCGTGTGCCTGTGGTAATGAAAACCAGACAGGCAAGCACATCCTTCAAAGGTGTACGCTATTCAGCGACCCGAGGAAGAAAGTGTGGCCGACGGAGATATAACCCTACAGACTAAGCTGTATGGCCCACAAGAGGAGCTGGAAAGGACATGTATGCCATTATTTTTCCCAGACACAACTGACAGTGTAAAGCGAACAAGAGAAGAAGAAGACTACTTGTATGTATACAATCTATTGTGCCAAAGAGGTTGGTTTCTGAAATTGGCAATGCTGATTTCTTCCACTGTGCATAGCTTTTTATTGTCTAGGTAAGTGAATAAAACTGTGCTCCAGAACTCACTATTTATACTTTTACTGGCTTTTAATTCTGCTGACTGACAATTTCCTTCAAATATGTTACTTCCATTCGCTACTGTCTGAACATACCACTTTGGAATAAAAGTCTCTCCATTGTTTTGGAATGGCATTAATGAGTGCATTAAATTCAAAAGCCGTGTTGGCTGGGTTATGCTTTACTTTGCTTTGAACTTCTTCTAACTTAAATAGTCCGTTTTCATTGTTATGTACCGAATCTTGAATTTTTTCTAGTCCTTTGTTTTTCTGAGAAGAAAAAAAAAAGATCTGAGTTTTGTATGCAGGGCTGACCTGATGTGGGTGAGCTGTCCCGTGTGCTGGTGAGTGGTGAGCACGGGGCCCACAGCGTACAGGTGGTAGTGGGCCCCGTCACGGTACTCATGGGGCACCGGGGTGCTCACCAGGCAGTGGAAGGCCGCGGGTTCGGTTCTGCGCAGCTGCTCTGCAGCGTGGAAGCCGTCCACCAGGAGCGTGTAACCCCCCTCCCCATCGTGACCCAGGCAGTGGAACACCTGGATGCTGCCACAGTGGAATTCAGCATTGTATATTATATATATATATATATGTTTTATCCCTTTGAAGACCAAACAATTATTTAAATGCTGGGGCAAGAAAAGGTAAAGGTAAAGGTGTCCCATAACCTTTGTGGTTGTAGGGAAGCAAGGCATCAGAGACCTCAGCTTCTCTAGGGGTCAGCATATCGAGGGCGGCGCCCATCTCCTCTCCCTCGCTGCTTTACCTTCCCTAACCCTAAAGGGGGTTAAGTTAAAGTTAAAGTCTGTCCCGAGCCTAAGGCTCATCAGGCCGGTGCTTATCCCGGTCTCTGTGGCGTTAAGCGACTGAGAGTCATAGACTCCCCCCTGGATAGGACGCCAGTCTATCGCAGGGTTAACCCCCAACACAAGGTTGTTACCCCTTTTACACCTGGGTGGGGTGAGAAAATAGCTGTAAAGTGCCTTTTCCAAGGGCACAACGCCATAGCCGAAAGCTGGGATCAAACCCGCAACCTTTAGATTACGAGTCCAATGCCCTAACCACTAGACTACAGCGGCGGCTCTTTGAAGACCAAACAATTATTTAAATGCTAGGGCAAGAAAAAGTAAAGGTAAACGTGTCCCATAACCTTTGTGGTTGTAGGGGAGCAAGGCATCAGAGACCTCAGCTTCTCTAGGGGCCGGCATATTGAGGGCAATGCCCATCTCCTCTCCCTCGTTGCTTTATCTTCCCTGACCCTAAAGAGGGCAGGTACCCATTTACAGCTGGGTGAACTGGGGTGGGGGGTGGGGGGGGGGACAATACTGAAGCCAAGGCACGCAAATTGTCACCCATCAAACTGGTAACCAGCACGACGCTGCTTAACTTGACTGGGGGAAAGCGAGCTCTCTGACCACATAGCTATCCAGCCCTCTGTGAGGCGAGATACAAACCAACCAACCATCAAAAGAGAAACAATCCAATAGAGGAGATGTGGACAACTACCAAAGGCGCATATGTCAGAAGTACTCAAGCAGCATTTCTTTACATCCATTTTTAAGACCGATTCAAGTGAAAGCATCTGTTGGGATCAAAATGCAAACAAAATATTTCAAACATTTCATGTTAGAACAGAAACTGTCAACTGAGCATTGCCGGCGACGGTTTCTATGACGAACGCTGTTGTCAACAGCGCAGTTAAGAGGTTAACATATAACTCCTTACCCAGCGGGTACGTTGAAGTAGCTGGTGTCTGTGTGTGCTTTGAGGGGGAGGTTGGTGTAGGCGGTGTCACTGTGGGTCATTTCCCCGGACACCATGGTGCTGGTGCGGCCATACACCGTCTCCAGGGGAAAGCTGATCCGCCCAGTCACCAGCTCTGTGCCCTCTGACGTTGCTGGGGCCTACACATAGCATTCCTTTTGATAGTGAATGAGGGAGGGAGGGAGTGAGTGAGTGAGTGAGTGAGTGAGTGAGGGAGGGAGGGAGGGAGGGAGGGAGTAAGTGAGGGGGAGAGAGAGAGAGAGAGAGAGAGAGAGAGAGAGAGAGAGAGAGAGAGAGAGAGAGAGAGAGAGAGAGAGAGAGAGAGAGAGAGAGAGAGAGAGTGTCACCAGTCCTGTGCCCTCTGACGTTGCTGGGGTCTACACATAGCATTTATATATCTTTTTGATAGTGAGTGAGTGGGTGAGGGAGTGAGTGAGTGAGTGGGTGAGGGAGTGAGTGAGTGAGTGAGAGTGAGGGAGGGAGAGAGAGAGTAAGTGAGTCACCAGCTCTGTGCCCTCTGATGTCGCTGGGGCATACACATAGCGTGTACATATAGCACATATATATATATATATATATATATATATATATATATATATATATATATATATATATATATATATATATATCCATCCTTTTGATAGTGAGTGAGTGAGTGACTGACTTTGTGTGTGTGTGTGTGTGTTGTGTGTGTGTGTGTGTGTGTGTGTGTGTGTGTGTGTGTGTGTGTGTGTGTGTGTGTGTGTGAATGTGTGTGAGAGAGAGAGAGAGAGAGAGAGAGAGAGAGAGAGAGAGAGAGAGAGAGAGAGAGAGAGAGAGAGAGAGAGAGAGAGAGAGAGAGTTATTAATTACTGATTTATTCTTTTATATCAAGGATAATAGAATAAGCGCTCATGTGCTTTTTTCCATCCAGTCCCCGTGTGTATGCAGTTTTGTAAATCTTGTCATCTGTTCCCACCAGCACACAATGGCCTACTCTTACGAAAAGCAGAACAGGATTTAACATGTCAGCAAAATTTTGTGCATGCATTTGCACACAGGGCCTCAGTTTAAAGCCTCATCCAAAGGATATGTTGTGTGTGTGTGTGTGTGTGTGTGTGTGTGTGTGTGTGTGTGTGTGTGTGTGTGTGTGTGTGTGTGTGTGTGTGAGAGAGATCATGTTATCCACCCCACTTTAATATTCATAATCTGCTTATTATTTGAGTAACAAAATACAATGTTAGAAAGATCAATTCTTCATTTTTCAGTGATATGAAAGTCTGTTTCCATTTATCTTTCCCATTTGTTTATCCATACCCCCCAAAAAAACAAAGTTAGGCACACATTCATGACAACAGGTCACAAAAAGAGTGTTTTTGTTTTTCTTTTCCCCAAATATATACTGAGGCTGACTCAACATCATCTGGGTACAGGAATATGATATGCATATTCTTGACCACCATATACTTTATAATATTAATAATCACAATTTTGGATAAAGATTTACAAGAAAATAAGCTTCATTTTGTCCTTCTCTTGATCGTTTTACACCATCAGATGTGTCCGGGAAAAATAATGGCATGTCCTTTCCAGCTTCATAAACTTCATCATCTAGGATGATTAAAAAAAAAAAAAGTAATCCCTGATTCTAACTGGCAGAATAAACCAAGATGAAACTTGAGAGCTGGTGAGAAAAACCCACAAATTTTGAAACAAAAAAACCTTATTGGTTATTATATTCCTTCCAAAAAAAAAAAAAGAATTACCCCATCTACGATGCAGAAGCCATATTTGACAATGTTGCTCAGTGTGTTTCTCAGCCCCTCTTCAGAGCCCATGTGGAGGTCAAAAGGCGTCACCGGGAGTTGCTCATTGTTCATTCCTGGACCATCCCACAGGCAACGGTCAATGAGGGATCCTGCCGCGAGGAAGTTGTCTGCCAACCACTGAAGACTGTACTGGCTAATGTGACCATCCTGCCCTGAAAAACCAGTCCAAATAGGTTTTTTTTGTTTTGTTTTTAAATTAAAAAAAAAAAAAATTTTATATAGAGAGATACAGTTCATTTTCAGAGCTTGAATACTGCAATGATTATAACCCCCCCCCCCCAACCAAACAAAAAAAGCCTACCACAAAATACCCAGTGCCTCGCAGATCACTAGCACTCCCAGAACAATGTAATGATTATACCAGAAATAATCACTCACTCACAGAGTACCACACAAGCTAGGATAATGCAATGATAACGACAAAAGAAGTAATAAAAACCAAACAAACAAGCACCCCCCCCCCCCCCCCCCCCACACACACACCCAATCAATGGCCCACATGTCACTACCAGAGCTGGACTGGTGTAATGATCATCCCCCCTCTCCCCTACCCCTTTAATCAATGAATTGCAGTTCACGCCTAAAGCTGGAATGTTGTAACATTTTAAACTATAGGGAAAAAAGTTCATAGACTCACAGGTCACCACCAGACCTAACACAGGGGACAGCAGCCAGAATTTCACGCAGAGAACTATGCCATGACTTTAAGCTCTTTACTGCACTGTTGACAAACAGCGCTCATCATAGAAACAGATGCCTGCAATGCTAAATTGACGATCGCTGTTCGTCATGATTCAAGGCTCTCTCGTTTCGTCCAGCATGTGCTTGAGCAAAATATGATAGCAGTGAAAGGGTTAAGTGGTATACAATACAACACAGAGCATTAACCACAGTGGTAAAAAAAAAAAAAGAAGCAAGACTCACAGGTGATAGACAAGGTGTCCTCCTTCACACCTGACTGCACCACAGACAGGTTCTGCAAGGAATAGGTGTCCACGTTTTTCTGGAAAGTGCTGGCGTTGTAGCACATCTCGCACCGACAGTGATCCCGCAGCCACACCAACGGGATGCTGACTTCTCTCCCCTTGAGCTGAACATGCAGACCGCCCCCGTCAGCCCTGTTCTCCTGTGACACGGTCTGTGTCGTCACAGGCCTGGCTGACACATCTCCTGTAGTCACAGGCCTGGATGACACATCTCCTGTCGTCACAGGTCTGGATGACACATCTCCTGCAGTCAAAGCACTGAAACCATGCCGAGCTGACCAGGGGGGTTGGAAAGAGACTGTCATAGGATGAAGTCTCCTTCTCAAAACTAACTGAGTATATTGAGAACGATTAGACTGATGAAGAAGAAGAGGAGCAAGGCGACAATATGGACGAAGCCGCTGCTGACACAGCCGCAACCTCAGTGCCGCAGTCAGTGATGAAAGTGAAGGCAGGACAGACATGATAATGAAGGTGGTAGGTCTGTGGGTGTTCCGTTTCACAGAGGTGGGTAAGCAGGGACAGTGATACCTGTAATAAAAAGAAAGAGGCGATATTTGAGTTTATTTCTAAGATAGGGAGGGGGGGGGGGGTATAGGAGGGGGGAGAGAGGAAAAGAGAGAGAGAGAGAAGAGAGAGAGAGAGAGAGAGAGAGAGAGAGAGAGAGAGAGAGAGAGAGAGAGAGAGAGAGAGAGAGAGAGAAAGAGACAGAGAAGAGAGAGACAGAGAAGAGAGAGACAGAGAGAGAGGAGAGAGAGAGAGAGGAGAGAGAGAGAGAGAGAGAGAGAGAGAGAGAGAGAGAGAGAGAGAGAGAGAGAGAGAGAGGAGAGAGAGAGAGAGAGAGACAGACAGACAGACAGACAGACAGACAGACAGAGACAGAGAGAACCACAACTGACTTTGTCAATGAAGACAGAATGTCCCTTCCTTTTTTCTCATAAATTTAAAACAACCAACTTCAGGAGCACAAGCAACAATAATCTCCAGCAGAGCACCACTACACTGTCACTGAATCTATGTCCATGTATTGCAGGACTGTACAAATCTACTTTGCCACTTTGGCTCAGGGAATGAAACAGATAAGTTCAAGTTCACGCATAAGGAAATGTAGGTAAAGGTTAAGGTAAAGGTGTTCCATAACCTTTGTTGACAGTGAGGCATCAGAGACCTTAATGAAACAGATAAGTTCAACTTTACATATCAGGAAATGTAGCACAGTGTGTCAAACTTTCACGATAACTTCTTCTTTACTTTAACAAGGCAGTGTGTCCTGGGCAAACTGAACCAACCTGCCAAAGCCCAATCCTCTCTAGGCTGCAGGGTTGTATGCTGGGTATGTTTAATTTTTTTCTTTCTTTTATATTGAGGATAATGGAATAATAATAATAATAATAATAATAATAATAATAATAATAATAATTATTATTATTCTTTTATATCAGGGATAATGGAATAAGCACTCATGTGCTTTTTTTTTTACATCCAGTCCCCGTGTCTATGCAGTTTTGTAAATCTTATCTGTTCCCACCAGCACACAATGGCCTACTCTTACAAAAAGCGGAACAGGATTTAACATGTGCGCTAGATGTTCAGTGTGTGTTCGCACACGGGGCCTCACTTTATAGTCTCTTCCCATGTTAACTGATGCATATTATCCATGCTACTGGCCACAACAGTCTACTCCTGTGTGGAAAAAATGGATCGGGTTTTTAAACTGTACAAGATGTTCTGCACGCATTTTCACACAGGACCTCAGTTTATGGTCTGAAACTCTTCAGAAGGACTGGAAGGGGAATGGGGTTTGTACTGTCAAAGTCCAGGGGGTAAATGGAATGACTTCAATCCACAATCTACATCTAGTTACCATCAGGACTATGTTCTACACTCTAAATACCCAATGGTAAAGTACAATTCAGATCCAGTGACTTTATTTCCCTTTCTCTGAAAACTTCTTTTTCTGCAGAAAATACTCCACGTCAACATCATCAGAGTTGGACCAACAGCAGAAAAATGCCTGCTGATCTGAACCCCCCCCCCAAAAAAAAACAAAACAAACTAACACCCTATTTGACCATCTGGTGAGAATTCACACCCCCCCCCCCCAATTTAGAATTTTTTTTTTTTTTTTACTGGTACAGACTGCACCAATGATATCTCTGCAAAACAATCGATAACTAAACTGGATCAACAATCATCATCTCACCTTGAAAAACAACAAAACACAACAGCAGTAGCACTGAACTTCTGAAGACAATCTTCCCTTCACTTGTTCTGGCGATATGGCATGTGTGCAGGTCATAGGGCATGGAGTGATATCAATTTAGCATTATCAGCAACACCAGTGACAACTGACATTCTTTGTCACAATGACCGTCCTTTGTCTAGTAAGGTGATTCAGATATCACATGTATTACGTGTCTGTCTGATATATCTTGCAAATGCACGAGACAACACACCCAGTAGTGTAAAGAGTCATGTATCATGGCACTGTGGTTAGTGCCTTGGATTCCTGGCTGGGAGAATTTGGGTTTGAATCCCTGCAACTACATCAGTAGTGACTCCTCTCCTCCAAGACTGCTTCACACCAGGTTGTAATTGTAAACCCAGGCCCCAATTTGTCACACATGCAGAACATCTTGTGCATATGTTAAAACCCGTTCTGCCTTTAGGAAAAGTAGGCTTTTCATGCTGGTAAGAATGGACGACATAGTATTTAAAAAGTAAAAGGTAAAGGTGTCCCATAACCTTGGGGGCCATAGGGGAACGCAGTGTCAGAGACCTCAGCTTCTCTAAAGGCCAGCATATTGAGGGCGGCGCCCATCTCCTCTCCCTCACTGCTTTTCCTTCCCTGACCCTAAAAAGGGCAGGTACCCATTTACAGCTGGGTGAACTGGGGGATTGTACTGAAGCCAAGGCGTGCAAACCGTTACCTATCCAACTGGTAACCACGCTTGAAGTGCTTAACTTGACTTGGGGAAAGTGAGTGCTCTGATCACTTTGCTATCCTGCTCCCAAAAAGCAGGTGAAAACGACTCCCTAGCCCAGCCAGCAGGTGTCGTAACAACACTGATAGAGGCCTGCAGCCTGGGGCAGGAGCACTTGCCACCTTAGTAGGCCTACTGTAGGCCTGCATTTCTCCATCAAATTGTTGAATAGATTGAGGCACCTACTGTGTACAAACTTGCTGAGGGAACATGCATTCAGCAGAAAGAAACTTCCTCTTTATGTATGAGAGAAGGGTGACTGGTTTTTTTTTCGTTCGTTTTTTTTTTTTTTGGAAGGGTGACTGTTATCACTACTGTGGTTATCACAATCAGACATCTTGCTTTTAAAATTCCAAAATAGGTTAAAATATGAATACACACATTTCCTCCCCAGCCTACACAATAGAAATTCCAAAGCCTACACCACAGAATGGAAGGCTGCACACAAACACATCCTAGACAGAAAAGAAGGATTATTGTGTACACACAATCTAAAAGTAAGGCACAGAACACAAAACAGAGAACGCACTCTCCTGATGTGACTGGTCTGTGGCTAGGTGCAAATTGACAAATTGACAGCTGGCAAGTGGTACTTTACTGCATTTCTCAAGGGCACTCTTAGTGCAGGTTTCAATAGGAGATGAGTTAGAATTACAACTATGTAACAGCGTGCACACAAACACTGACACACACAAAGTGGCTATCACACAAACACATAGTTATATGCACAAACATGAATTATGTGCATTTAAACGAACATGAATACACTTTTAGAGGAGTGGAGTCAGTGCCTATGTTAACTCCTTATATATTCATGATAAAAAAATTTTTTTTAAGTTAAACGGACACTGCAGTGTAGACTTGAACTAACATCCTCAGTTACTGTATCAGATCATGAGTTTGATGCAGTCTAACCACTAGGCAACCTCACTCGTATGATTTCATGTATGTGGTGTGTGTGTGTGTGTGTGTGTGTGTGTGTGTGTGTGTGTGTGTGTGTGTGTGTGTGTGTGTGTGTGTGTGTGTGTGTGTGTGTGTGTGGTGTGTGCACGTGCGTGTTGGATGAGAAAAAGAAAACAAACACTTAGAACAATGAACCACATTCTTTTCTAGATAACGATGATGATGTGACCATGTACATATCTTTGAAAAGACATCCTAGGCTTTTTATATCTGTAGGTCAAGGATGGTATTCAAAATACTTTATTCTCACCATCATCATCAGATGACATTCTCATTATCATGTAAAGTCAGTTAAGTTCATTAGGCTAAACTATCTTAATAGTGGCTACATTACCAGTTGAGCAATCAACCTGAGCTATCAATTGATTAAGGAAAACTTTCATAACTTGCCTGCTGACACTGCTATCTAGAGAGTACTGTCACCTTGGCTTCATCAGCAGTGACAATCATATCCTTGCTTTTGGTACCTCACTCTTATGCATTCATGTATACGGTGTGTGTGTGTGTGTGTGTGTGTGTGTGTGTGTGTGTGTGTGTGTGTGTGTGTGTGTGTGTGTGTGTGTGTGTGTGTGTGTGTGTGTGTGTGTGTGTGTGTGTGACTCTGTGTGTGTGTGTGTGTGTGTGCGCGCATGCGTGTGTTTTCAAAGAATTTATATTTCTGTGGCAAAACAAAGATCAAGCGCCCAGTCAATATATATTAGTTAACTGGCTACATTTTTATTTTTATCATCTCTTGATATATCACTTTGATTTCATGAGCACAAAAACTTGAAAAAGCTCAACACAGATGATCTAACACCAACGAAAGAAATAGTTCCAACATTTGTTGGCATGTATGCTTTGTCTCTGACAAGAAATTTATGTATAAAAAACAACAGTGTTTACTCCATACCTCTAGAAATGCTTGTACAAATCATGATCCTCAAGAGCACAAGTCAAAGTAGAAACACCATCACTCATCAACTGTTCATAACAGATCACTTCAGCTTTAGCTTTTCCAGATGACAAGACTGCCCTACATCACCTACACAACAGATCATTATCATACTGCATCAATAATATTAATAATATTTATGAAGTTGGAATGAATCATGCGATGCCTAAGGCGAAAGCCTATAGTCACACAGCATCACACAACCTACAAGTGGAATAAATTCGGTGAAAACTTCATACTTGTTATCTTTTAAAACAAAGTTGCTATGGAATGGCTGGGGGAGAGGTTTGCATCAATGGCGATACAATAATAAAACAAGCAAATGTCATATCATTTATTTTGTGGGAGGTGTGTGTGTGTGTGTGTGTGTGTGTGTGTGTGTGTGTGTGTGTGTGTGTGTGTGTGTGTGTGTGTGTGACATGAGCATGTATTATTATTGTGTGTGTGAGAATGAATCATCATAAATTATGTCATGCGTACGTGTATACATAATGATGTGTGTGTGTGAGTGTGTGTATTATTTATTGTATCAGAGTATAAGTGTGTGTGTGTGTGTGTGTGTGTGTGTGTGTGGTGTGTGTGTGTGTGTGTGTGTGTGTGTGTGTGTGTGCGTGTGTGTATGTGAGCATGTTTGTGTGCGTGTGTGCATAAGCGCATGCGTGTGTGTGTGTGTCACTGTGTGTGAGAGTGAGGTTGACCCCAGTGGGATGGGTGAGGCACTGATAAACCCAGATAATAACACACCATGAATAAAAGCAATCATAGCACACCTATTCTGCCTTAGTCAAGGGTCTAAAATAAAATGAACGCACAGCACACCTTTTTACCCCTACAGCCCCCCCCCCCCCCATCCTCACCCTCCATCTCAAGTATGCAGTAGGCCTGAGGTCACAGGGTTTTGAAAACGAATGCACATATGTGCGTGTGTGTTTGTGCATATCAGTGAGAGTGAGAGAGTGAGAGAGTGAGAGAGTGAGTGAGAGAGAGAGAGAGAGAGAGAGAGAGAGAGAGAGAGAGAGAGAGAGAGAGAGAGAGAGAGAGAGAGAGAGAGAGAGAGAGAGAGAGAGAGAGAAAAGAGAGAGAGAGAGAGAGAGAGAGAGAGAGAGAGAGAGAGAGAGAGAGATCTGAGAGATGCATTCTTTGTTTGCATATTATAGTGATATATCATGCCTTTTGTATGATGTGCATGCATGCATAACAACACATACACACACAACCTTAAACTTTAAAGTAGATAAATAAATGTGGCTGCATATATAATAAAATCATACATATATATATACATTCCAAATTGAAAAAAAACAACCCACAAAGTTACCAAAGAAAACTATCTTTACTGATGAGTTCTGTTTTTCCTTGAAGAAGTAAGCTGCCTTTGCAACCTGACAGTGACAGGTTTGCAATCTGAACTCATGTGTCAAATACAAATTAATCATTTCGTGATGCCATTGATGGGTGATGAATAACACTGACACTAGTCTGCTGTCATGCACACATTGAGATAAGATCAAATACTACAGTATTCTTCCAATGTGAATTAAAAAGCAAACATACATGTATATTATACACATGCACTAGCCGCCACTATAGTCTAGTGGTTAGGGCGTTGGACTCGTAATCTAAAGGTTGCGGGTTCGATCCCAGCTTTCGGCTATGGCGTTGTGCCCTTGGAAAAGGCACTTTACGGCTATTTTCTCACCCCACCCAGGTGTTAAAGGGGTACCAACCTTGTGTTGGGGGTTAACCCTGCGATAGACTGGCGTCCTATCCAGGGGGGAGTGTATGACTCTCAGTCGCTTAACACCACAGAAACCGGGATAAGCACCGGCCTGATGAGCCTTAGGCTCGGGACAGACTTTAACTTAACATACACATGCACCAGACACACACGAGTCCAAGGAAAGATTCGTGGTAAACATGTCCCATTTTTTCCAAGTCTTAATAATCTGCACTGAAAGACAATTAGACATGTGTGGTAAACATGTCCATTTTTTCCAAGTCTTAATAATCTGCATTGAAAGACAATTAGACATGTGTGGTAAACATGTCCATTTTTTCCAAGTCTTAATAATCTGCACTGAAAGACAATTAGACATGTGTGGTAAACATGTCCATTTTTTCCAAGTCTTAATAATCTGCATTGAAAGACAATTAGACATGTGTGGTAAACATGTCCATTTTTTCCAAGTCTTAATAATCTGCACTGAAAGACAATTAGACATGTGTGGTAAACATGTCCATTTTTTCCAAGTCTTAATAATCTGCACTGAAAGACAATTAGACATGTGTGGTAAACATGTCCATTTTTTCCAAGTCTTAATAATCTGCACTGAAAGACAATTAGACATGTGTGGTAAACATGTCCATTTTTTCCAAGTCTTAATAATCTGCACTGAAAGACAATTAGACATGTGTGGTAAACATGTCCATTTTTTCCAAGTCTTAATAATCTGCACTGAAAGACAATTAGACATGTGTGGTAAACATGTCCATTTTTTCCAAGTCTTAATAATCTGCATTGAAAGACAATTAGACATGTGTGGTAAACATGTCCATTTTTTCCAAGTCTTAATAATCTGCACTGAAAGACAATTAGACATGTGTGGTAAACATGTCCATTTTTTCCAAGTCTTAATAATCTGCATTGAAAGACAATTAGACATGTGTGGTAAACATGTCCATTTTTTCCAAGTCTTAATAATCTGCATTGAAAGACAATTAGACATGTGTGGTAAACATGTCCATTTTTTCCAAGTCTTAATAATCTGCATTGAAAGACAATTAGACATGTGTGGTAAACATGTCCATTTTTTCCAAGTCTTAATAATCTGCACTGAAAGACAATTAGACATGTGTGGTAAACATGTCCATTTTTTCCAAGTCTTAATAATCTGCACTGAAAGACAATTAGACATGTGTGGTAAACATGTCCATTTTTTCCAAGTCTTAATAATCTGCACTGAAAGACAATTAGACATGTGTGGTAAACATGTCCATTTTTTCCAAGTCTTAATAATCTGCATTGAAAGACAATTAGACATGTGTGGTAAACATGTCCATTTTTTCCAAGTCTTAATAATCTGCACTGAAAGACAATTAGACATGTGTGGTAAACATGTCCATTTTTTCCAAGTCTTAATAATCTGCACTGAAAGACAATTAGACATGTGTACTCACTATGACTTAGTGAGGTAGATGCGATGGTTGAGGCAGAGGCTTGGGGTCGTAACCTATTCTCTGGTGTACATCGGTTCGACTCTTGTTTCCCACCACCTCTGGTGTCACTGCCACACCGCTGCCACTCTCTGCGGCCGCTTTCTGCTTCTTCTGTTCCAGTTCTCGTGCTTTTTTCACAGCATTGTATTCTTCCAGGTCATCAATCTTCACTTCAATTCTGGTGGGAGTTCTCCTCAGCATTGTGGCACGGGCGTGGGAGCAGAGTGAGTTTCCTTGATGTAAAATGTGATGACTTTGTAAGGTGAAGTTGTGTGCAGTTACCTAGACCTTCAGCATCGTTTGCATAAATCTGGAAAAGAGAATTTAACAAAAATTCCTTAGTTAATGAAGTGTATGATGAATTAATTCAAACGACAGGTTACATGGTTTTTGTGTGAGTAGGTGTACATACATGTATACATTACATCATTACAATTTTGGATTTTATATGCATGGGCCATATTATAAATGTGTAAAGATAAAGGTGTCCCATAACCTATGTGGTCGTAGGGGAGCAAGGCATCAGAGACCTGAGCTTCTCCAGGGGCCAGCATACTGAGGGCAGACCCATCTCCTCTCCCTCGCTGTTTTACCTTCCCTGACCCTAAAGAGGGCAGGAACCTATTTACAGCTGGGTGAACTGGAGAATTGTACTGAAGCCAAGGTGTGCAAACACTTGAAACAGTCACCTATCCAATTGGTAACCACACTCGACGCTGCTTAACCTTAGCTTGGGGAAAGTGAGTGCTCTGACCACTGAGCTACCAGGTCCCCTGTGTACATGTCAATATGTGTGATGTATACAATGTGCACCACGACAGGTTACATGGTTTCTGTGTGATGGCATACTTATGTCGTATCTATTCTAGAGCATGGGCAGCTAAGATGAACCACAACCAGTCAGCAGTTAAGAGCACAGTCCACTTATGCTGGTTGTAATTCAAAGGGCATGGGTTCAGAAGTGAGATACTACTGCACTATTGGTTTTGACAGGACTTTTCCTGAGGTTAGCTCATTCTGACTTGTGCTGCTAGAGACAAATCAATTTAATCACTATGCTGGTCTAAGCTTGCAGGGTAAAAATGTTTAAAAAAAACAACTTGTAAACAAAATCCTTCTTACAGTATGGAAAGATGTTTAATAAAATAAACATGAAAAGTTTAACAAAAAAATTAAAAAAGCAGTTAACTTGACCTTGGTTGACCTCAGTTATAACACAACAGCAAGTAGTGCCTAGTTCATAGTTGTACCTTTGATTGAAAGTTCCCATCCTGGGTATGTTTCTCTCTTTTCCCATACTGGTTCCGACTTCATTAACAAATTCCCCAGCAATTTTTACCTCTCAATCAATCAGATCATGAAAATGATAACATGCAAATGTATGCACAACTTATTATGTACAACTAAATTTATATAACTACAAGCTAAAAGCTTACTTATCTTTCAATTCACAGGAGATTAGGTTATTAACTAAGGTCAGTCAGAAACTGATAAAGACATTTTGTTGTTATCAATATCATCTCACAATGTTTAGTATTTTGTTTGACATACCATATTGATCATATCATAAAAATACCTAACCCAGATTGCACCAGATTACTGCATTCACTGATTCAGACATTGCCAATTGGGTCATGCATGGTCAAATATCTGTTAAAGAATTTCTTGACTGACATGAAAAGTGTGTGTGTGTGTGTGTGTGTGTGTGTGTGTGTGTGTGTGTGTGTGTGTGTGTGTGTGTGTGTGAGTACAATCAATCAAATTTTTATTTCCAGATGGTACATTGAATAAGCAATACTGTACAACTGTACAGTATGTGTAAGCTTCCTCTTTTTCATTTATAAATTCTTTTATTTCGATAATCATAATGGGAAAAGCACTCATGAGATTTTTTACACCTAGTCCCCGTGACTATGCAATTTTGTAAATTTTGTCATCTGTTCCCTCCAGCACACAATAGCTTACTCTTTGGAAAAGCCAAACATGTGCACAAGATGTTCTGCATCATGGGCATGGTTCACTGTCACTGTGTGAGTGTGTACTCTGTGTGAGCGCGTGTGCATGTGTGTGTATACATGAGTGTGTGCATGCCTGTGTCACTAAGTGTGTGTCACTCTGTGGTGTGTGTGTGTGTGTGTGTGTGTGTGTGTGTGTGTGTACTGATTCCTCTATTGATTTACCATCCGCCACATCCTTTATAATTGTTTATTTTGGTCAGAAATTTGTCTAGTTTACACTATATCTATTTCTGTTTTGCGATTCGGTGCCCATATCCTCATAAGACTGTCATTTGGGTAGCCTTATACACACTTTACACTGTTAATTCGTCAAGAACTGTTCGGTGTTGTTTTGCATGCGTTACAAGTTGAACACGATTTTCTCATTGTTTCTAAAAATCAAACTTAACTGTGTTCGCAGATGAACAAAAACAATACATTATAGACTTAACCTATCTCGACAGCACATCGATCTTACCCTCTACAACAATATAACACTGGAAACTTTGTCGGTATTGCCTTGACAATATCGCTACACACTGAAGTCAAACGCAGGCGGCAAAGGCGACAATCGCGCATGCGCAGCTTGCTGTGGTTCCGGCCTCATGATCATTTTTGTCGTCTGCGGGGGAGGCTGGCACGTCTGTTGGATATACTTTAATTTTGTCTGAGTCACACCTCCATCAGCAGCCATGAAGAAAGGACGAGTTGATTCAACTTTAACCACAGCACCTGTGGTAACATGTATGAAGACATTGATGATGGTCTTCAACTTTATATTTTGGGTAAGAAAAGCCATCATATAGTCTGTAATATAAGACTTTTTTCCAGGCTGGGTTTTCTGAGTCTGAAGCAATCAGAATCTCATCAGGAATCGCAACGGTAACTGAGCGTGGGCAAGTGCAATGGTGACAATTGAAAAAAGAAAGCTGGCATCAGCATGTTCTGTATTTTAACTGAGGTGGTTGTAGATTTGCAATGTAGATGGCAGCATTTTAGGGTTGAGCATCTATATTGTTGGGCTATAAGCCTACTTCCTAGTTCATTTATAATGTGACATGTAATAATAGTCACCATATGTGCGTGTGTCAGTACTTCTATTGATTTTCGGGGGCAGTAAATGAATAAGAAATGAATAATGCCAGACACTAGTATTTTAGAGACCGGTTTTGTGTAGATCTATAAGTATAACTAGATCATCTATGATTAAAATCAGGATTCATTAGGCTATGGCATTGAAAGCAAGGCAAAACTATTTTTATCAATTGACAAAAAGTGCTTCTCTCTCACTCTGTGTGTGTGAATGCACTCAGAACATCTTGTGCATAGTTAAATCCTGTTCCGCTTTTCGAAAGAGTAGGCCATTGTGTACTGGTGGGAACAGATGACAGAATTTACAAAACTGCATACACATAGAGACTGGATGTAAAAAGGCATATGAGTGCTTATTCCATTACCTTTTATATAAAAGATTAAATAAATGAATAAATCTGGCAGTAAATGAGTAATGGTCTTTTTTTTTTTTTGGGGGGGGGGGGGGGGGGGGATTTCATGTACTTTTTATAGATTTACTTAAAATCATGATAAAGATTCTGTGTTTTGCAGAAGGCCTTCAAATTAAATCACCTATCAAATCTTTCATTACAAAAATCTACAGCGCTAATACAGTAATAGGTCAGTGTTGAAATCATAAATTTGTGAGTCTAGTTCTAAAATTCAAGCATCAAGCTTTGGACTAAAAAAAAGGGAAAAATCAGGGAAGGTTAAGTATACTTGATTTTGCTCCTGATTTGTTAAAAAAAAAAAAAAAACTTAAAGTTTCCCACACCTTACTCACTGTCATGACATTACTAGATTATTGAACAAAAAGTGATACATTTTTACTACTGCATATCGTATCATAGGTATTAATCTGAAATTTCATATTAAAAAATGAAATAAACTTTAAGTAAGCCATAGATATTTTTGTTGTAGCAGAGTAGGATTTAGGTAAGTATGCTGTGTAGAGGGAAAAGAGGTAGACCTTTGAGTTTGAGACTGAAACTGAAAGTGTCTGTCACATGCCCTTGTTTTTGTCTGGTATACACATTTGAATTTTTTTTTTAATGTGGTTATGCTAATGTTGGTAACAGTGTACTAAAAGAAAATTACAAAGTACTAAAAGTAGGCTAGTAGTATGCAACGATTTGATAGAGCTGCTGGCTGAACAAATACTGAAATAGTGACCTTGCATCTAATGTAATGCATAGTTGTTTTTTTGTTTTGTTTTTTTACATAACTGTACTGGATTAATTAATGTAACTGATGTTGTGTTTTAGTTACTTTCATTTTCATTTGTTTTATTTCTCGTTAGCATGTGCGAGATTTGGCATCTTTTGATAATTACCCAGCATGCAATGGGATTCGGTTACCATGGAGCTAGAAACAGAATAAACCGACATCGACTTCCAACTCCAAGCGTCCGTGCCTAGTTTTATTGTACGAATCCTCTTTACTCCTGGCTACCTAGACACAACAACTGATACTGTAATTTTGGTGAAATTTGACCATTTGATTTATTGTAGACCTGATATGTCATTCTTCTACAAGTACAAGCAGGCTCTCTGTTTCCTTTTATGAGCAAAATTAATGTCAGTGTTATCAAACAAATATCACTATCATCAGTATCAGTTCTTGTCATGCTGTATTGCTTTTTCGGGGCACTCTCGCAACATGAAGTATAGATCTGTATTTTCAGTGTATAAAAAGATGTAGCAGAACTGAAATTTAATTAGTAATTAACTAGTAATCATGTCTTTGTATATTATTGAAATTTTTTGTCATTATTAACATTACTTGACTTTTTGGTTCCAGTCTTCCAGTTGAGAGCAAATCACTCTTGGTAGAATCAGTCTGATCTGGTTGGAGCCCCAAAATTGATTTATAAATATATGAATGTGATTGAAGAAAAATGGAACTTTTCTTCTCATGTTATTTCTTGTCTAATATCATATGTAATTATTTAGATAGTAGATCCTAGTTAATTATAGCCTGTTTTTAGGAATGTTCACAATTTTACCTTGAAAAGCTACATTATGTATAACATAATTTTTTTTTTTGTCTGTGATAGTTTGTATTATGAATAATAGAACTTTACATAGGTTAATTACACTTTAATTTGTCACTTTATGTCAGATCTTGTGAAATCGAACATCTTTTCCACGAATCTTAAAGAATTGCAGGAGTTTTATTTTTCACCATTATTCATAAAGAAGCTTATCCCCAGTTGCGTTTCTGCTAAAATTAAGTTTAAACATTTGTATGCTATGTCTTATTCCCTGCTTGACTTTGTCTGTCTGCTTCCCTCCCTATTTCCCCTTGGCCTGCCTCTCTTCAGGCCACCAACATGATATTGTTACAGGGGTTAATGCTGGTGTGAGAGAAATCTTACATCTTATGTCTGATACCATGCTTTGTCATTCAAGGGTTGGACGGAAGCAGATCCTTCCGCTGTGTTATCTGACTTGATCATAATTCCTTGTGTCAGGAAAGAGATTGGACATGTTCTATCAGAGCGACAAATAAATCCCTTTGTGACACTCTTCCTTTATCTCTTGCATAACAATGTCTGCATGTATTCTGTCCTGGGAGGAGAGATATTTTGACTTGTTCAGGTTCTGATCATGTCATTTGAGGAGTTGCATCACATCCCTCATCCATTTGTTTCTTTGCATAATTTGTGAGCACAATATCACTAAGAAAGAAACAAACAAAAAATTTACGGCCCTGAACTAGGCTAAAGTGTCCAAAAGAGTATTGGCATTTGACTTAGAGATGTTACTGTGGGCTTTTTAAATTTCAATATAGTTAATTTTACATTATTATAGTCTGAGCTGTGTGGTTTGGGTTTTTTTATCGGTAAAATATAGAAATGCTACTGAAAATTACCAGAACAGAAATGTAATTAATAAGATGGTTAGGGTTTTTTTTGGTGTTTTTTTGTTGTTGTTGTTTGTTTTTTTTTGGGGGGAGTGTTATTGTCAGTAAGGTTATGATATCACCTTTTTTTTCATAATGCCATATCTCTGCATGTTTGTTAAAGTAAATTTCAGTTGTTGAAAAAGACATACATTTTTGTGAAAAGTTAGTTTGCCTTGGTCAGTAAGTTATTGTTAAATTATTTATACTCTGACTAATTGATCACTTATACAGTTATAGATCAATTTTCACTTTCATTGAGTAGCAGTCAAGAACTGGGACAGATTCTCCCCCCAAAATAGAATGGATTGTACTGAAATAAAGATGTTTATCATTGCAAGACATTCTTTTCTCAAAGAAAGGTGCTGAGTAAGTAGATAATAGCTGCTCAGAAGATTTCACAAAGAGTGAAAAAACACAAAGGAAGTATCACTTGTTGTGGAGCTGGTATTGATCTAGCCAGAAACTGAGAAAGAATATCACAGTCAACCTTTGTTGCCAAAGTGTTATATTTTCAAAGGCATTGTGTCTGAGGACTGCATTGTTCCTGGTAAACCGATCAATAAAACTGTCTCAGAAGCAACCGATTAGTCGGTACAGATGGTTGTGTGCTGGGGAATCATTGAACAATGCTTAGCACAGTAAGGGTGAAGCCCAACACTTGGTAGCACCAGGCATGAACACGGAAAAGAAAACCTAGATTCTTCAAAGGGGTCATGATTATGGCTTTACATTTCAGGCTTTGGAATATATATAAATATATAACATTTTAAAAGTATGTTTCTTTTTTGTAATTTACTAATTGTTCAAGATGGAACTTGAAATATTGATGTAAATTTATGTGAACATCAATTGTAATTTAATAGTAGACATTAATCGGTTGATATTTTAATAAAACAGATGTAATTCTGTATCTATACTTTAAATGTATTATTTGTGGTTCAAGCATTTGTGTCTTAACAAAAATCATCTTTTCCAGTGAATGTTTTCTTATCATTACTCAACATTACTATGGTATAATTGGTAACCAAATATATCATGCGATTTCTCATCAACCAAGCTACAAAAGTAGTACTATCCAAACCCTTCAACTGCAGGTGTGAGTCTCTTGTCATCCCTCTCTCTCTCTCTCTTTCTGCATGACTGACAGTTGGATACAAAGCACTTGTCTTCATTATACAAAATGCATGTGCACACATTTGTTTAATCATACACACAGATTCATAAATGCACGCTCATGATAATGTACTTTAGCAAAAACATCATCCTGCTTCAGTTAGCTTTTCCACTCTGATGCAAAAGGTGACCTCTAAAAGCTGTGAAGGTGACCCCACACTATAGGCATGTTCAATGTTAATATGATCAGATATTTTACTGTACCAAGTTGTCTATTTCTGCCATGGTGATATTGTGAGCTCAAAAGTATTTTCCAGCAGGAGCGTGTTCTTATTTTCTCATTTCTCCTAAACTCTTACAGTAGTCTCTTTGAAAGTATTGTTCTTTTGGAAAGATACTGTCTAATAGAGCCATGCTGTCTTTTTTTTGTTTGTTGTTGTCTTACAAGACAGATGGAAGAATTCAGTTTTTTACATCAGCTTGATCAAGTGGTCAACATTGGTTGAGTAAATAAACCTATACTTGAATTGTTTTACTGTGAATGAGTTGTTGGATTAGGATGTATTCTTCTTAGTGTGAATGGACCAGCCTAATGGTTAGAACTTAGAGCATCATCACACTCTTGATCTGAGGATAACTGAGGATGGGGTTCAGGTATTCACTGAGGTGTCTGAGATGTTTTTCCCCTGGAGTTCACATTGCTACTGACTCTATTTCCCTGTAAGTTCTTCAGATGAGACCAAAAAAAAAGCTAACCAGAACCTGGAGGACCTACACATGTGTGCATGTAGAACATTGTGAGCACACCTTCCTCAGAAACCTGTTATTAAATAAAAGAGTACTACAGCAAAGCTAGCTATGGCTGGTGGGTGGTGTGGATGACATGAATATATTATAACCAGCACACATCCTGCCTGAAGAGGGATGGGCTCCTCCAGGTTGAATTTGCCTGCAACTCTTGACTTTTAAAAACTATTCAGTGCACTGGTCAAGTGACTCCACAAGGATTTAACCTAGGGATAGTTTGTCACAAAGTCAGTCAGTCATATTTTTAGCATTGACCTAACCCTGCACATGTAACTGAGCCATGTGCCTACTACTGTATTAGCCAGAAATTGAAACAGACAAACCAGTGAACAGCAGCAGCAGAATAAATAAGATTTTATTTTATTTTATTTCATTTTATACCACTTCATGTCACAGCAGATTTCTCTGCATGAAATTCGGGCTACTCTCCCTGGGGAGAGTGCGTCGCCTCAAGTGCAGTGCCTACCCATTTTTTTCTCTTTTCCTGTCTGCAACTGTATTTGTTTCCCAATCAGAGTGGCTTTTTTTCTACAAAATTTTGCCAGGGACAACCTTCTTGTTGCCGTGGTTCTTTTACGTGCGCTAAATAATGAAGATGTTACTGTGTGTGTGTGTTCAGGTGACTGGCATAGTCATCCTAGCCATTGGCATCTGGACCAAGGTGGACCTGTACAAATACCTGAAGCTGTCGTCCATCTACCAGCCTGAGGCTCCCTATGTGCTGATCGGGGTGGGAGCTGTCATCGTCCTCGTGGGGTCTCTGGGCTGTTGCTGCACTGTCAAGGGACATGCCTTCCTCCTCTACATGGTAAACCAACTCTCATTTTTCAGCTGCATAGATCTCTCATTTTATCCCCCCCCCCCCCCCCTTCCCAAATCTTGTTTTTGATTTGTCAGAGACAGCTTCTGTTTTGAGCTCTATTTCTCTCTGTGTCTCTCTCTCTCTCTCTCTCTCTCTCTCTCTCTGAGTCCTCTCCCCCTCCCCCCCCCCCCCCCCCC
>CM060335.1:8863005-8880505 GCA_030674155.1 Stramonita haemastoma | reverse complement strand
GAACATAGTAAAAGAAGCGATGCCGACCGAGTCGAATACGTTAAACGTCACGGAATTACAGGACAAACTTGGCAAGTTAATGCATGAAATATCAAGCTAAGACCTGTATTAAACGAATCCACAGCTTCATTTTGCTGAGCATTTGCAAAATTATTATCTATTTGGTTCGTAAGACACTCGCTAAAGTCAGACACGATCTGGTGAAAATCGACTTGCACATCGTTCAGTTTGAAGCGATCGTTACTTTTCTTAATGGGAAACTGATGCAAATCGACACCAGATATTGGCATATCTATCATTAATTTAGCGATCTCAGAGCTAGTTTTTTGATTAATTCCATGATTGAACAGAAAATCGCCTTTAAAAACATCGTTGAGAGATAGTTATGAAACGGAATTTGGCTCCGCGCGCACATGCTGGTCAACAGCACAAATCGAAAGCAGACTAGGATAGTGAGACAACACATTGTAGGTCTAGTTTTTATAACATGTGTAGAACTTCAAACTAGAAATAAGCTTTTTAATTGCTTTCTAAGCCTCCTTTTTATAGATGGCAATATAATCAGTGAAAGTCGGGGTTTTTTTAAAATCAACAAACGGGTATAACCACCAAGAAATACAATGAATCAATAGTTCTTAGTTATTTGACTGGGTCATTCTTCTTCTTGCAGTTCCACACACACACACACAAAAATTAACACTTCAAGAAATCAAAACAATTAAAAGTGAAGCTGCTGAAGTTGGATTTCTGTCCTCTGTTGAGTTTCTTTTCATTTTACTAGTATGAGTTTCTAACACAGTTTTGTGTTTTTATTGTCACACCATGGCATGCAAACACAAACAACCAACCCAGAGCACATAAGTCAACATCAAAGTTTATTTTTTTCATAATTTTGTAACCCCATTCTTTAGATAGTTCTCAAGATCTGGCCTGTGATTTGTATCAATTTTATGTGTGTGTGTGTGTGTGTGTGTGTGTGTGTGTGTGTGTGTGTGTGTGTGTGTGTGTGTGTGTTGTTTCTTTGTTTTTTGCAAAGGTGTTAGTGTGTGAATTTTCTAAGACACCTCACTACATAAAAAAAAAATGCACAGATCAGTTTGACCAGCACAGGTACAGTGTACAGCCAAGCAAACATTCCCATGACAAATGCTTATCACAGTGATTAAATTTTGGCAATTGCATAATATTCATATTACCATGAATATATTGTGATATTATCCCTTTTCAACACATTGATCATTATTGATGACATGGTCTAGATCTATTATCACTGAGGCTTAGTAGACAGCGAGTAATAATACTAATCTATAATAAGTGCTAACTCAAAACATCACACTATACACAACTCTCTGTAGTCTTTCTCTTCATTTCATACAAACTGAATATGAATGTAAAACATGATACATGTATACAGTGTACTCTCTCTCTCTCTCTCTCTCTCTCTCTCTCTCTCTCTCTCTCTCTCTCTCTCTCTCTCTCTCTCTCCCTAGATAGATGGCTTGATGAAAAAAAGCAAATCAATGCTTATTCAATGTACCATTTGGAAATAAAAATTTGACTTGACTTGGCTTGACTTCACACACACACACACACACACACACACACACACACACACACACACACACACACACACACACACACACACACACACACACACACAGTTGTCATAATATCACACTGGTTGATGAAGAAATGCAGAGATTGGGATAAAATTCAAATTACATGTAAAAATGTAAAATAATATTTTTTAATACAACATGGGCAAATTCATAAAAGAATAAGAGTAGAGAATAAAGAGTTTTGGTTAAAAAGTTTTTCTTTTGAGAATTACAAACAAAAACTCTGTCTCTCTGTAATCACCAGTCACTTATGAAGAGCACTGATTAAATTTGAATGGCAAAAAAGATAATATGGAGCAATTTTTATCTAGCACTACAGATTTTTGTGTGCAGACTGCCAAATTCTCAAATTTTGTTCTACAGGGGCATGATGAAACTATCACAAGCTGAGAGAACAGCTTCAGCCTTGGAAAGACAGCTGGAAGAGACAATAGCCAATATTACAGAGTACATTTTTTTTTTTAATGTGCTGAAGTTTTCTACACCCTTTTAGTTTTTATTTTCAGGAGTTGCAGTATAAAATCCAAGAGTTTGACAATATGAAGACAGTGAATGCTTAGCTTGAAAACAGTAATGACATCTTGAACCTAAAACTGAAGCCAGTTCAGCAAAGTCGGGGGAAAATGTGTACTACAAGCGTCTCTTAAGGATGTCAGAAACTTTTTCCTTTTGAAGTTAAAAATGGTCAGGAATATATAATAGATCATATAATTTGACAGAGAGCAGTGTAAAAGAGGTTGTGGCAAAATTTTATTGAAATCTGCCAGTTAGTTTGGGAAGAATGTCCATTTCTGTTTGAACGACTCTCTCAACTCATCCCCAAAAGTTCTTGTTTCAGAATAAAAAACATAAAAGTTAGGTGAAAACAGCAAAGAAAGACTCTTCATTTTGTAGAAAATAATGTATAAAGACTACATGCAAAATTTGAAGACAATTCATTGAATAGTTTCAAAGTTATGGCCGTTTTTTATATGGCAGGTCAGTATCCTCCCTTTGTTCCGCCGTCCAAATTGCATTACCTCCATGTTTTTAACATGGGATTTCTCCTATATTTCTCAACCAAATACCCTAGAAAAAAATAAGTGTGGTTAATACAACTAGGAGAGGCTGTCTAAATTGAAATAAGCATTCTGCTTGTCAATTTCACTGTGCTCTGGTGTTTCAAAGTTGGCACATCACGCAGTTTTGACCTGCGTCAAATTGTGGTTTTTCCAAAGTTTGACACCCTAGTGCATATCAACCATACACATTTGAGTCATGAAACTTATTTATCTTAGGAATATATGTTATAAAGATTTAAAATACTCATTTTCAACTGGGTATGTATGTTTTGTACAATTCTATTGAGGTTCAAACTTGGACGATATTTGAGATTGTCAAGTGCGTCAGCATACCCCATTTTTAAACGGCCATATCTCCAAAAGTATGAAAGATAGAGACTTCATTTTTGTTTTATTTTTTAAGTTAGATCATTATCTTTATGATGGTATGGGTTTTGAATATTAAAATGAATAATTTAATTTTGGCTGCCGGTACCTATATACATGTGTGTGTGTGTGTGTGTGTGTGTGTGTGTGTGTGTGTGTGTGTGTGTGTGTGTGTGCATGTGTGTGTGTGTGTGTGTGCGTGTGTGTGTGTGTTGTGTGTGTGTGTGTGTGTGTGTGTGTGTGTGTGTGCTCACACATGTGATCATGACACGTGTGTGGGGATGATGGCGATGATGATTGTTTGTGCAAAGCAGGTGATTGTGACTGCTCTGTGTGGAATTCAACAACAACAACAAAAGAAGACAATTTGTAGTTCCAAAAACCGTAATTGATTTAGGTTATGTGCATCACAAGGCTTTGCCAATGTTGAGTGTATAATAATCATAATAATAAATGGAATTTATATAGCGCTGTATCTTACAAAAGCAAATCAAAGCTCTTGTATTCAACCAATTCTTACGCAAGAAACCAATAACAATTTAGATTTTTAACAAAGTCGAATGCGCACACACACACACACAGACACACACAGACACACACACAGACACACACACACACAGACACACACACAGACACAGACACACACACACACACACACACACACACACACACACACACACACACACACACACACACACACACTCACTCACTCACTCACTCACTCACTCACTCACTCACTCACTCACTCACTCACTCACTCACTCACTCACTCACTCACTCACTCACTCACTCACTCACACTCACACACATAAAGGTTATACATTTTGATATGAGACAAGTTGTCACTGTGTATGACACTCTTTTCTTTCTCATGTTAATTGCCTTGTCTTTATCGAGGCTGCTGCTACTCTCCCCTCTAGCACATGTATACATGTATAAATATATCATGCCTCGGTGAATGATTAATGTTGTACCACAACTAAGGAGCCTGAGACTGCCAGCAAGGGAAGACTGTGTACACATACATCTCTTTAGTACAGATCAATAGCGTTTGTTCCCATCTGATATCATCATCTATAAATGCTATTTTCTTTCTATGTCTTTAAGGTACATATGGTTTAGGTGGGTTAGTGATTGTGCAATTGACTTGTGTGCTTATTTCCTAAGAGGGGGGGGGGGGGGGGTGGAACATAAAGTGGTATACAATAAAATAAAACGAAATTGACTGCTGTGACAGCTGAGCTGCTGTGGCATCACCCACTACAGTGACTGGTTCGGTTCCCCCTGGGCCTCCGAGCAGAAGGAGAAAAACACCGTACCCGTGTCCTGTTGCCGTGGCGACACCAAGACCTGCCAGAACAGCAACCTGCCCAGCTCTGATAACGGAACCATCCTGCCTGTCTTCACTCATGTGGGTGGTGGTTGTTGTTGTTGTTGTTGTTGTTGTTGTGTGTGTTTGTGTGTGGGTGTTTTGTGTGTGTGTGTGTGTGTGTGTGTGTGTGTTGTTTTCAATTTTATGTCTGTTCACTTTTAGTGATATTAGACACAAAAAAAAGAAGAAAAAAAGTGTTTAAAAAAAATCAACAACAACCCCCCCCTCCCCCACCACACAAAGAAACTTGATAATGGAATAGGAATAATAAATAAAAACATATAAACAACTCACTAACGTTAATGCAACTATAACAAATGTCCTAAGGGACTGTAAGAGTAGGCCATCGTGTGCCGGTGGGAACAGATGACAATATTTACAAAACTGCATACGCACGGGGACCGGATGAAAAAAAGCACATGATTGCTTATTCTGTTATCCTCGATATAAAAGAATAAATAAATAAAAGAATAAATAAATAAAATAAATAAATAACAGAGACCTTTCACAATTTCAAATGCCAATTTTAAATTATTGAATTTAAATTTGAAAGTGTGTTTGTGGTGTGTGTGTGTGTGTGTGTGTGTGTGTGTGTGTGTGTTGTGTGTATGTGTGTGTGTGTGTTTTGGGGTGGATGGGTGGTGTATGTGTTTGTGTGTGTTGTGCGTGTGTGTTGTGTGTGTGTGTGAGAAAGTATGTTTTACATTGTGTGAGTGTTGTGTGTTGAGTGTGTGTGTGTGTTTTGTGGGTGGATGGGTGCTGGGTGCTGTGTGTGTGTGTGTGTGTGTGTGTGTGTGTGTGTGTGTGTGTGTGTGTGTGTGTGTGTGTTACAGTGTGTGTGTTTGTAGGTGTGTGTGTGTGTGTGTGTATTCTGCGTGTGTGTGTGTGTGTTCGTGTGTGTGTATGTGTGTGCGTGCGTGCGTGCCTGTCTGTCTGTCCATCTGTCTGTCAGTCTGTCTGTCTGTCTGTCTGTCTGTCTGTCTGTCTGTCTGTCTGTCTGTCTGTGCTAGAGGTGTGTCTGTGGAGACTTTATGTAGTTTTGTATGTTATCTTTTTGTACATCTGTGTTTCTGTTAGTGTCATGCTGTTTTATTTTACCCTTGCCTTCACCCCATTTGTGTACCTAATGGTCTCTTGGTGGTTCCCAGGTGGGTTGAGGGAGACAGGAGTGTATATATATATATATATATATATATATATATATATATATATATATATATATATATATATATATATATATGTATATACTGGGTGACCCCCAAGGTGTTAAGCTGAGGAACATGGATCAATAGCAACCTATCAACACAACACATGAGAAATGCAAATAACCTAGCCTTTGTGTTCAGTGACTCCAAGAGAAGAAGTAGACAAGCGTTTTTAGTTGTCACCTTTATTTTGATTTTATTTATTTCAGTTTGGGTACTTATTCTTTTATATCGAGGATAATGGAATATGCACTCGTGTGCTTTTTTTTTTTTATATCCAGTCCCTGTGTGTATGCAGCTTTGTAAATTTTTGTCATCTATTCCCACTGGTATACGATGGCCTACTGTAACGTAAAGAGTAACAAGATTTTAACGTGTGCACAAGATGTTTTGCGTGAACATCGTGAGCCAAGCTACACCCTCACATGATGGCCTACTCTTTCGAAAAGTGGAACATGATTTAACAAGTGTACAAGATGTTCTCTGTGTGTATGCACTCAGGGCCTCAGTTTATAGTCTCATCGGAAGGACTTTTGGGGAGAGTGGAGTCTGCACTGATCTTGAAGCATTGAGATGCATGGTGTACATACAAACTACCAATTAATGAATTATAGACTGGACTGTTCTGATACAGTGTGAAGTTGGGGAAATGGATGTTCAGAATGTGAGATGTTAACTTGTCTCATTGGTGGTTGAAAATGATTGCAAGTTTAAATGTGAAAGTCTGCTTCCTTGGCTTAGCTATCAGTGTTTTTAAAGGTGAGAGGAGTTTGGGGTTGTTGTTTTTTTTCATAAGACAATATCAGGAAATTACCTCTTTTTCACCGACAAGACTCGAAGACTATTGTCTCATATGAGAAGTTTAAGTGGTGCAAGTGAAACCATACAACACACAGTATCAAGGCATGTAGCTGTTTTTTGAAGTGTGTTTTTTTTTAGTTATGTTATTACTGTTGGTGATGGTGGGTGTATGATATAGCAAAGTGTATGTGTGTGTGTGTGTGCAGGGGTGTCACAAGCTGGTGGTAGACTTCATCAATGGAAACATGGGTCCTATTGGAGGAGTGGCACTGGGTATCTCCTTCTTCCAGGTAAGCCCCCAACAGTCTCTGTGTGTGTATTTGTGCGTGTGTGTGTGTGTGTGCACGCATGTGTGCACGCATTTGTGTGTGTGCGCGCGCGCATACATTGTGTATGTGTGTGTGCGCGCGCACGTTGTGTGTTGGCGTGTGTGTGTACACGCATACATTTTGTGTGTGTGTGTGTGTGTGTGTGTGCGCGCCCATGTGTGTGTGTGTGTGTGTGTGTGTGTGTGTGTTTGCCCATGTGTGTGGATCTGGGTGAATAAGTGTGTGTGTAGAGGTGCAGGAACGCACTCCAGTTTTCTGTTTTCAGCCGACATAACCAATGGACAGTTTTCTGTACAACTTGCAGTCAGCCATCTGTCTGCACAGTGAATAGAAATGATGGTTCAGCCATACCTTGTGATGCACCAGTATTCGAAAGCAAAGCCTTGTCATGACCAGTTTTCATTTGTGCAAACAGCAGCCATTTAGTATAATAGTCTAGAATTCAAAATTTTTGTGAAAAGGTGTGCATTGGACATTTAGAATCTGAAATCCATTGAAAAGATGTACATTGGACATTTAGAATCTGGAATCCATTGAAAACATGTATATTGGACATTTACACATAACAGATTCTTTTTGCAAAACTTGACACATCATGCAAATCTAACACCACTGTCAAGAGTGCTAAATTAAGTGCACCCCATCCATTTACCTAGTCCAAGCGTGATCAGTTCCTGCTATAATTAGCACCAGCTGGCCCCAGCTTGGCTGGGATGGGGTGGAATGGACAGCAGCTGAGAGCAGCTAAAGTGGGGGAAACTGACAGCTGTGATGAGGTCTGATTGCATCAACAGCACTTGGAAATCATAATGTTCACGTTGTTTACAAGTGTCGGGTTTGCCAAAATGTAAATTGTACCCAAACAAACAAGATATCATCTTTCATATCTGTGGTTCTCCAAATACGAATTTCAAAGTAGTCTTTCACTTATTCCTACAAATGTACCAGCATCAGCTGGTTGGTTCAGCTGATAGTAGATCACATATAAGATCACGGTCATCATTGTTGTACTGTTTTAGGTGTTGGGGACTGATGAAAGATGACATAAGATGACAGTCATTATTGTTGTGTACTTGTTAAGATCACAGGGGACAGGATAGCCTAGTAGTCAGAACACTGCGCTCGCAATTTGACGACCCGGGTTCGATTCCTGGTTGAGGGGATTTTTCCTCTGGAGTTAACATCAATGCTGACTCCATTCTCCCCAAAGTCCTATATATGAGACTATAAACCGAGGCCCCGTGTGCGAATGCACGCAGAACATCTTGCGCATATGTTAAATTCTGTTTCGCTTTTCGTAAGAGTAGGCCATCGTGTGCCGGGGGAAACAGATGACTAAATTTACAAAACTGCATATACACGGGGACTGGATGTAAAAAAGCATATGACTGCTTATTCCATTATCCTTGATATAAAAGAATAAAAAGAAAAAAATAAATAACAGTCATCACTGTTGTGTACTTGTTATTGAAGATAAGCTCACAATCATCATCACTGTTGTTGTGTACTTGTTATTGCAGGCTCTGGAAGCTGATGAAAGATGGCATAAAGTGGTATAAATAAATAAATAATAAATAAATAAATAAATAATAGATGAATCATCACTGTTGTGTACTCGTTATTGCAGGTGCTGGAAGCTGATGAAAGATGACATAAAGTGGTATTTATAAATAAATAAATAAATAAATAAAAATATCATCACTGTTGTTGTGTACTTGTTATTTTAGGTGCTGGGGGCTGATGAAAGATGACATAAATGGTATAAATAAAGAAATAAAACAAAAAAACAAACAAACAAAACAAAACAAACAAACAAACAAACAAACAATATATATATATATATCATCACTGTTGTGTGCTTGTTATTTCAGGTGCTGGGGGCCATTCTGGCCTGCTGTCTGGCCAAGTCCATCAGCAAGGCCAAGTATGAAGAGATGAAGTAGACAGCCGCCACAGCCCCCACACCCTGTGGGGTGGAGGGGGGAGATGAGGGGGGGGAACAACTGTACCCCCTTCTCTACCTCCCCCCCTTCTACAATCACGTCAGAGCTGTTCACCTTCAGTAACCGATTCACTGTTTCTACATCTGATTTTTTACATGAAGACGTTTCTGTCCTTCCCACTCTTGTCAGAGTGTCTATTTCACGTTTCAGTATCAAGCTTTTATTTTTTAATGGAGACTCCGCAAGCACTGTTACGATTCATCAAATCAGCATTGAAGATTTGTATTCAGCATTTTGGTATGGTTTCATTTGTAACTAAAACCTTCGGTGAACAGTTTCTGATAAATTAAGGGGTAAAATGGTCACAAATGTGTACTAGGTATCCATGAATATTTACGATGAAAATTGTCCATTCCAGAACAGTAAGGTATCATTGTAAAATCAAGTCTGAAGTGTTGAAAGTGGAGAGGGTGTCTTGAAAAAACGTTTGTACAAATATCTTGCCTGCATACCCTTGTTGTTTGAAGTGCTGGGTTTCACTGCTACGGAAAGGTATGGGAATGATAACAGTAGAAAGGGGCATTGTTGACAGACGATATGCTGTTTAACCAGAACTGTAATCCAGTGTTGTTTTCTTCTCTTTATTGTGTTGCTTCAAACTGCCAACAGCAGTCATAAACTTGGGTGAATTTACCTGTGATTTTCTTCTTTTTGCATTTTCTGCATGTTGATCTTGGTGGTGTTTATTAAAAGCGCATGTGATTTGAGTATGTAAACCAGTCGTTCTCCTCTGTCTTCTTGTTTTGACACTATGTCACCGACTCTTTCCATGGATTTCGTAAATGATAAAAAAATGAAAATTCTGACTCTGTTGTGAATGTTGCCGGATTGCAAAAACCTGAAAAATGTTTTTAAAGAAAAGCAAAAACAAGGTCATTCACTTTCTTTATCTTGTGCTCAGAATTGTATGTGTGACTACCCAAAAAAAGCCCTTATGAAAGTAAAAAAAAGATACATGAATTGGTTTATTAAAAACATTACAAAGAAAAAAGCAACTGAAAACGCGGATAGTTGAGTAATGATAAACAAGAAATCCTGGCAAGTGAAGTTTTTCATTATCTTTTTTTTTTTTCTCAAAAACTTGTATTTTTAATAATTAACAGGTGTTCTGGTCCTTTTTTTATGAAGGTATTTACTACTTACCTTTACCTTTTTTTTTTTTTACCTTTACTACAATGGTATTGCTACCATTGGAAGTACTGGGATGATTTTATCATCACCATAGATATAATTCAAACATATAGAAGTTCGTTCAATCCTTATGAAGATTAAAAATCTATGGAAAAGATCTATGAAAAAAAAGAAGAAAAAAATTCCTTCCTGTATGTTCAATATAGTTGTGCAATAGTGTTATCTGAGTGTTGAACTTAACACACACTTTTAATGCATTGAGAACAGAACTCATTTTTACATGTTGAATATTAAAACGTTTTATCTCTTTCAATGTTGTGCAAAAAAATATATACATGAATGTATTATATAATCTCTCCATGATAGTAGATAGAAAGAAAAAAAAATATATACCTATATTTATATTTTTCCATTTTTGTATTTCTCCTTTTATTTCCAGAATTTTTTATTCATTGAGTTTGATTATTATTTACTGCATGAAAACTTAAGTAGATTACAAATTTTGATTTTTGAAAAAAATATATTAGTTTTTGTTGTTGTTGCAAAGATTGTAAAAGGCTTAAGAAAAAAACTGTCATCACATAAGGGTTTTTTTTTTTTTTAATTCTTCCTGTCAATATTTCACTTTAAGGCCATACACTTACATTTAGTAAGGTTTGGCATTGTTTATATATATATATATATATATTCCACACATTCCTGATCCTTGTGATCCGATAGTTTTATTTCTTATTTTGCTTTTGTTCCACTGCTTACAAATGTTTGTTTCTAAGCTTCTAGAATATTGACATTTTTTAATGAATTCAGTCACATTCATATGCCTTCACTGCATGTGCAATGTTTCTGAGTTGAACCTTGTTTGTGAAATAAGAATCTGGCAGAACTGCTTAACGTTTATTGATGACAGCCATTTTGGGGGGCTTAACAGCCGTGTGCTTTGGTAATAAAGCTCAAAAGTATTTACTACTTTCATCTGCTTCTGTAAATACGAAAAAAACTTTTTTTTTCTCTCAGCTTTTAAAATTTTTCTAATCACCTGCTTTACCTGGAGAGACAAATCTCAGTTTTGTTTAAAAATTGAAACTCTTTTTAAAGATAAGAAACAAGATCTGTGTGTGCAAGAAGTCTCTTTTTATAAATAATTTATTGAAGCCATTGTTGTTAAAGACAACAGAAAAATCTGTTTTCTAAAACAGTCTAGTCCATTTTTTCCATGTTTTGCAACGCTGTTGATGACGAGAAAAAAAATTGTTTGTGTATTTTAACTGCCTTGTCTCGTTTCGTCATTTTTTGGCTTTTTTTCTTGTCCAATATTGAGCTTTTTCCAGAGTGTTTGCTCTTACTGTTTTACATGTTTGATGTTTTATTATAGTTGTTAATAAAAAAGAGGGATTGCTTTTTGAATCCATTGTCAACAGGGTCTTTTGCTTTTCACTTTTTAAAATTCGTTTTCAATTAAAGTTATCTTGTTGGTTTACCTGTAGTTTGAATTTATAGATGTGTGATTTATTGACCATTATTTTTTTGGTGAAAATTTTCTCTTTCAATTTGATATCTAATTTTCTTTGCTTTTAAACTTTTTTTTGTTTTTGGCGTAAAAGGTTTTGCTTAGAGCATGTTTGTGCACTTTTAGGCACTCGCTTTTTTGCTGTTTATCAAGTGATTGTTTCAATCCTTTAAAATAAAAAAAATCCTGTTTTTCTTGAGTGTCATACAAAATTATGTAAATCAAACATTCCACATTGTACAAAATAATATTTCTATAATCTTAGCTTTCAAGCCAGTGTTGAAAATATCTGAATAGACTTAGTAAAGATCAAATGTTATTCCATGTTTAATATGATTCAGACAAATTATGTTTTTAATCTTCCATGCTGCAGACTGACTGCTCAAAACAAAAAGAGAGTTGTGTCTTTAGCGTTTCCACCTTCTCCATGTTTGTTATTGTTGTGGTGGTGGGGATGATTTTACTGTTGTTATTGGTTTAGTTCTTTTGTGAATATTGGCATAGAATCAAAGATCTCATTTCGTGAAAGATGGGTGTCTCTAAAAAACATTCCTCAGATTGATTTCAGTCCTGCATTTTTCTTCTGACTCTTGTGATTCTAACAGTCCTCAGAACAAACAGTTTTTTTGTAATGCCATCAAATGCTGGTGATGATTTTTGTTTGTTGATCCTGTGTAGGAGAAGGGAGTTTGGTAGGTGTCAACATTTTTGTTTTGTAATTGCAATGGTTCGGAAACCGTTTAAAAAGTGACAATACTGCCAGTGTGCATAATGGAAAATTGTAGCTTGTAGAATGACCACACATTAGACTGATATTTTTTCCCCTGTAATTTCTTACACGAAATTTGAATTTTTTTTTCTTCTGTTGTATCAGAAAGCTTGTTGCTATAAATAGGGTTTTTTTGGGGGGGTTGTTTGGGGGTTTTTTGGTAAAAAAACCCCTATTATTTCAAGGTTTAGATGGACACAGAAAATGCTGTGCTTGTTCTCATTTACACGATCAGATTTAAAATGTGGTTTTTAAGAAGTTTTTGCTAATGACTGGGTTTTTTTAATATTTTATAACTGACATTGTAATGAAGCCCTCTCTCACAAACCTTACAGCATCTTTTATATTGTAACAAACAAAAATTTGCATTTTACTTTTTTTTTGTTTTTTGTTTGGAATCGTTGATTATTAAGGAGTGTGTGTATATGGATATATATTATGCTGCTCAGTCATAAGACACGATGGTGTACATGTTTGTTAACATTGGCCAGTGACAATTGTAATGTCTCAATTTTTGCTCCCAGCTCCTGGCACTGCTATTAGGTAAAGTGCGACTTTCTTCTTCAGTCAGTGAAAAGTTGCGGTAAGAAATGGAAGCTTTGTGTAACTGTTCAGCGACGCAACATGTGAATCTTTGTTTGTTGAAACAAAATCACATAGATCAGTGTGTGTGTGTGGCTTTCAGAAACAGCTGATAAGTTGCATTCCTCATGACTGTATGTATTCAGTTGGTCAGGGATAGGTATGTCTTTTTAAGGTGGTCATGGATAGGTATGTCTTTTTAAGGTGGTCATGGATAGGTATGTCTTTTTAAGGTGGTCAGTGATAGGTATGTCTTTTTAAGGTAGTCAGTGATAGGTAAATATTATAAAGGTGGTCAGGGATAGGTATGTCTTTTTAAGGTTATCAGTGATAGGTATGTCTTTTACAGTTGGTCATTCTCAGTACCTCAGTGTGCCAACCGTCCAGAGTTCAGCCACATGTAAAAACCTCCATTTGAACAGCCCACCTGCTCACCTATCTGCCCACCTGCTCACCTCTCTATCAGCTCACCTGTGTACACCTTTGTCAGCCCACCTGTTCACCACCATACCTGCCCACCTCTTTACCTAGCCCACCTAGAACAGTCTGCCAAGGTCTGATTCTGTATCTGCCCACTTCTGTCCACTTTACACACTCTACACTGCACTACACTTGTTTCAGAGTAGTGGGGTGGTTTTGGTTTTGTTTGTTTTAACTCCTGTGTAGTTTGGATCTGTATGATAAGGTTTCTTTGGTAACCACCACCCATGGTACACTTGTATTCTTAAGCAAGACGCTGGGGAGTTTTATTTGTGTTTTTTTTTATAGAAAAAATATAACTTTGATCTTAACTGATCCTGTCAATACAATAGTTTTGGCTTCTTTTCATGACAACGTTTCACTGATTCACTGATGACGTCAACCTGTAGCTCTAAGGATTTACGTACACATGTCAGCTATTTGCTGAAAAGTCTTCTCCCTTTTTTTTTATTTTAAGAACGAAAGTCTGAAAACAGAGGTTGAGTTAACAAAGGAGGTTGCAGGCATAAGCCTACATCATTTACACCAGCAAGCCTTTCCCAGTGCATGCTGTGAGAAAACCTAACAAACAAAAAAAGCCTCCTAAGTAAGGACTGTGTGCTGAATAGAAAGTGGATAGTGACATATAACAACCATGACCTTTTGTTGTAGTAGTTCTACTTAACATACATCATAATTCTGTGATGACAACAACAAATGGTTAAAAGTAGGTATAAAAGGACATTATTTTGGCTTGAAATGTTCTACTTACAAAAGTTAGTTTTAAAAATTCCTGCAGTTGCTTGCGAAATGAGTGAATGCTAGTCGCAGAATATTCAGATCACAGAGTGGTTGTATGCTTCAGATCTCTACTTACAGAAAGAAAGTATTGTCTGAAACTTGTTGTTTGGTGTGCTGGTGGAGGATAGTGTGTTTTTTAACAGCCTCAAAGCTGCATTTACTGTGCTGGCCCAAAAGGTGTGTTTGGAATTATTTGTATAATGAAATTGGTAATAATAGTTTGAAAAGAGAATAAATTGTTCATATTGTTTAATTATTTGTATAATGAAATTGTTAATCATAGTTTTAATAGAGAAAAGAATTGTTAATACTGTTTTTAGTTATTTGTATAATGAAATTGTTATTCATAGTTTAAAAAAAGAAAAGAATTGTTAATACTGTTTTTAGTTTTTTGTAAAAAGGGAACGGAATGTTAATACTGTTTGTAATTATTTATACAATGAAATTGTTAATCATAATTGAAAAAGGGAATGAAATGTTAATACTGAATCATGGTCAAAACAGGGTCTTTACATTAAGTAATATATGATGTGTCAAGTTTTTGATGAAGTGATACATGAAGCTGATATGTTAATGTGGTATTGAATCAAACAATCAAAATGAACAAGATTGGAATCAGAAATGGAAATTTTTTCCCCCTGTGTCCACAACACAAGGCCATCCATGGAGATTTGTGCGTTGTTTTGCCGTTTCATCTTACAACCTAGTCTGTGATGCTCAGTATTGAAATAGAGATGTTTGAAATATTCAGTGTTTTGTGTTTCATACATTGTTCAGCTCCCTTTTTATCCAGTCAATGACAACTTAACTCTGTGCTCCTAATCTGTGTAGTTTACACAACATTTACAGGTCTCTATGTTGTCGAGTGTGCAATATTTTACGAGCATTCCCATTATTTTACCCACTTGCAGTGTTCAGTGTACGTTTCTTCTGCTTTTGCCATTGCTATTAAACAGCTTCTGTTAAAATTATAGTCTTCAGGCCTTGATTCTGTGTGTGTGTGTGTGTGTGTGTGTGAGGGGGGAAGGGGGTTTGCTTGGATGTTTTTTGGTGTGTGTTTTGGGATTTTTTCTTGGGGGGGGGCGGGGTGTGGACATTTTTCTGTTTGTTTTCTTTGGTTTTTTCTTTAGTCCTGACAAGGTTTAAAATTGGTATCAACACAGAATGCAAAAGTAGTTTTTTGGTGGGTTTTTTTTTTGGCAAGTCCATATAAGGTCTTAGTTTACACAGACGCAAAACAAAACACAGCAGGTCCTTATTTGCAGTGTTGGCAAGTGATACTGACACCAATCATTTTGCAATGCAGGGCAAAGATCCTTGAGACTGTTGGTACAGCAGTCAAGGGATTGCTACACCTGTCATCCTAAAGAAAAGTGCACAAGCACCCAATGCCTCTAGGGTAGGGTGGGGTAAAAAGTACACAAGCACCTAATGCCTCTGAGGTAGGGTGGGGTAAATCTAAAGTGCACAATCACCTCATGTCTCAGATGCTCAACGGGGTAAATCAAGGTGCACAAGCACCTATAGTTGAAAAGGCAAGGGAGTGGTTATTTATTTATTTATTTATTCTTTTTATATCAAGGATAACAGAATAAGCAATCATGTGCTTTTTTTCATCCGGTCCCCGTGTGTATGCAGTTTTGTAAATATTGTCATCTGTTCCCACCGGCACACGATGGCATACTCTTACGAAAAGCGGAACAGGATTTAACGTGTGCGCAAGATGTTCTGCGTGCGTACGCACACGGGGCCTCGGTTTAAAGTCTCATCCGAAGTGGTTAGCTAGAAGAAGGCTGAGTAATCAATCTGTGGTGTACTGACTGCAGTAAGATGAACACAATAGCTGAGGGGTTAAAACCATTCAACTACAACCCTGTGGGTCCATGAACTTGTGGATTTGAATCTCGGTGGAGGTAATTGAAGGGTGAAGGTTTGTATGATCTTCAAAGACAACTTGGAGTGCATACCTGCCAGTGCCTTACTTTGCATCATGTGTATATATAATAATAATAATATATATATATGACAGGGTGGTAATTAGATTACTTCCCATGCGATCGGACATGGATCTCAATTTAGATCCACACCTGTGAATTGTGCGACGTTCTGTATCGTTGGGGGTGATCGAAAGCCGTCCGTTGCATGCACTTTGCCCATAGCAGTAAAATGTAGTATTTATACAGCCTCTTTTTAGAGGCCACATTCCCACTGTCTGACCGTGCTGTCATATATATATATATAAAATAAATATGGGAGACGCCCACCCGAGGAGGTGACCACAACATCCCTTCAAAGCCTTCTCCCATGAAACGCCAACACCAGGGGCTTTGACACAAACCTCACACCAGGCGCAGGAGTGTATCGGAAACTGAGGAACTGAGGTCAAGACAAGACCACAGACAGTTTTCTTTGATTGCATGATGATCAGCTGTAAATGAGTACCTGCCCTCTTTAGGGTCAGAGAAGGTAAAGCAGCGAGGGAGAGGAGATGGGTGCTGCCATCAATATGTTGGCCCCTGGAGAAGCTGAGGTCTCTGATGCCTCGCTCCTCTATGACCACATAGGTTATGGAACATCTCTGTACCTTATATGTCTGTAAGTGTGTGTGTGTGTGTGTGTGTGTGTGTGTAAATATGTGTATATGTACATGTGTGTGCCTGCATATGTATGTGCACATGTGTTGACATGCATATAGATGTTAATTAACATACAACATAGATATGAACAAAAAACAAACAAAACCCCAACATATCTAAAACAACACACACACCACACCCCATTTCGCAAACATACCATACCAGTTTCTCAAACAAACCAAAAGTCAAATTAAAAAAAAAAAAATCAACTTTATTGTCATTTTCTTTGGAGACAAACAAACCAGAAAAAAAGAAGAAACAAAAAAAAAAAATTCAGGAGTTTGATAAATAAACCATCAATGCAACTGGTTTCCTAGCTAATGACCAGCACAGCAACACCTAGTATCACATGATAAAATACTTCTATACCTTTTTTTGTGTGTAACTAACACACACGCACACACACCAAAAACTGATGCCACAGAGACAGGCACCCACGAGAAGACTAAAGCAAGTAAATTTGGTTTTAAAAGACAAAAATGCAACAAAATGAAAGCAACAAGATTCAAGTGCACAATTATAAAATGCACGCTTCTCCCCTCTTCTTCTCAATATCTGTCTCTTTTCTTTTACATACAAGGTATGGGAATTCCTAAAGTATCATCCCCCCCCCCCCCCCCCCAAAAAAAAAAAAAAAGAAGAAAAGATAAGAAGAATCAGCAGAAGGGTGAAAAGCAAAAATAGTGGAGAACACAGAGAAATACACTCAACAGAAAAGATTTATATCTACAGAACATAAAGAAAAAGAAAAAGAAACCCAGAGAGGCCATAAACAGAGAGAGAGAGAGAGAGAGAGAGGGAGAGACAGAGACACAGAGAGAGACAGAGAGAGACAGAGAGAGACAGAGAGAGAAGATGA
>CM060335.1:8850505-8858005 GCA_030674155.1 Stramonita haemastoma | reverse complement strand
TTGTTTAGACATCATCCCCAAAGACGGATTGCAGCTATCTTAATGGTGGGAAAAAAAGCAGTCGTATTCACAAAATCTTACCACTGGCGAAACTTGGACCTCTAGTCTAGGAATGAACACCTCCCCCTCATGTCAAAAAGCACAAGAGTGCTTATCCCATTATCCTCGATATAAAAGAATAAATCAATCAATCAATCAATCAATCATTCCTACCCCCCCAAAAAAACAACAACTAAAAACACAACAAACCCAACAAGCACCATCAACTTGACATAACACATTATCATAGCTATTTTATTGCCTAGAACCAGCATTCTCATGGACATCTGGGTATTTCGGTGAGTTTAGCACTGAACTTAGATATTGCTTCATTTTAAAGACTTTTAGCTGTTGGTAATATTAGGAGTGAAACATAACATAAAATACAAATGAAAATAAAATAGAAAAAAACAAAATAAAACAACTGAAAAATGCTATTTGTAAAATCTACAGTAGTTTACCATTTATTGCAGATCCTGGAAAAAAACTCTGGGAATATCACCAATTTCAGGAGAGTACATTATTAATTTAACAGTTTCCTCTTTCTGAAATATGATACCAGACTGTTTAGAATAAATTTATATATATTAAATTCAAGTTAGGGGCACTTAAACAGAAAACATTCTCTAGATAATAAGTGAGAACAAGCCCATCTCAGTTTTGGGAGAATTTAACTTAATTACTGATCAAGAATCAGCATCAGATTCTCTCCCTCACTGGGATGTTGGGAGACTGTCAGTAGAAATAGCATCCCCACCTTCTGGAAATTCTGTGCTAGTAATTCTCTCTTTTCTATCCCTCTCTTTGTTTCAGCCTTCTTCCTTTTGTTTTTGTCACCCCCTTCTTTGTCTATTTTCTGCTTTTTTGTTTTTTTCTCCTGTCTTTTTTTTTCAAAAAGACTTGAAAAATAACAATTCTTTCCCATGCCAAAAATAGATGCGCTGGACCTGACTTGTCAGGCGCTTAATGGCAGCTGAACGCATTTTTGCTCATATGACAGATAACAATAGTTGGTGTCTGAGCGTTCAATGAATCAGCCTCAGATTTCCCCATAGTCCTTGTTTACAGTCAGACCATGATGGGTACCATGGTGTAACTACTACATCATACCTCCATGTATTGCATGTATTGCCTTGTGCAAAATCCTGGAATCGACATAACCCTATTCATTCATTTTACAGAGCCTGCCCTTTGATTCAGAATTTGTATTTCAATAACTTTAGCATCTTCAGCTAAATCCTTTTTGATATGTTACATGTATATTTTTTTCATAGAACAAGATGACAAAAAAGAAAAAAAAGAATTGTGCGCCAACAGATGTGCGAAACAGAGTCCACTGGGGTTTTTTTCATGAAAAATCAGACACCTATTACATATTCAGAATTATTTTTGGGATTTAACATGATTTTTAGACAAGAGAAAAAAACAATAGCAAGTTTTTTTCACATTTCAAGTCATTATTTTTTTTGTAAACCCAGAGAAACATATATTGACAAGCTAAAAGAAAAGCACCGTGATTTGGGGCAAATTTATCTTCCCATCTGAAAAAAAAAATCATTTCATCATGACACATAACAATTTCATGTATGTAATATCCCCCTCCAACCCAAATCTCAATTTCATGATGAAAATCTCACATTCTTTTCAACGTGTCTTATGGTGCAAATGACAGACAAAAATAACCCCCTGCATTTGCATAATGCAAATTGTGAGGTATACCTTTTCTCCATGGCAAATCATGTTAGTACATCAACCCTTTATGTGCTAGTTTTTTTTTTGAATTTATTTATTTTAGAAACAGAAGGATGGCCACATGAACCCAGATGATGCCACAGGCAACAAAGGAACAACACTGGAAGGTCATCAGTTAGTCTGAGACTTTTTTTTTTTTAATTATCATTCTTTTATTTTGAGGATAATGGAGTAAGCAAGCATGTGCTTTTTTACATCTAGTCCCCAAGTGTATGCAATTTTGTCAACTTTGTCATCTGTTCCCACTGGCACACAATGGCCTACTCTTCCAAAAAGTGGAACAGGTCTTAGCATGTGCACCAGATGTTCTGCATGGGTTCGCACACAGGACCTCGGTTTTTAGTCTCATCCCAAGAGTAAAAGTTTACCAGCAGGGGGGAGCACTGCTGATGGGAAAAAAACTTTTCCCATGAATCTCATGGTTTTTTGTTTTTGTTTATACTCTATACCACTTTATGTCACAGCAGATTTCTCTGCGTGAAATTTAGGCTGCCCTCCCTGGGGAGAGCGCGTCGCCACAAGTGCAGTGCCTACCCATTATTTTTTTTTTAGCTTTTCCTGTCTGCAACTGTATTTGTTGTGACAGGATGTGTGTTGTGTACTTGTCCCAGCATGATCTGCCATGGAAAGAAGCTAATCATGTTAGCATAGTTATCATGTGGAAAAATGGTTGAAGGCTTTTTCTGACTTTCAGGAATTTCCAAAGCACAGGTCTACCAAATTCAGTCCAGCCAAAAGCAAGAGAGAGAGATATGCAGAAAATGACATGGATTTCAAGAATAAAACAGACTCCACCTGCACAAGTATGGAGTACAGTACAACACAGGCAATCTTTCACTCATTATTCTTTTTCTCTCTCATTTTGTCATGTTGTTGGTTTTTGTAAAACAACCAACCAAAATCTCTTTTCTGCACAACAACAACAACAACAACAGAGTAGTGCAACAACACAATAACACAAACACACGCAATATCTCACCTTCCTACATTGATTATCAAGTCTTTATACCAGACATAACACCACAACAACAACAACATCATACCACAGAACAGTCACAACCGCGCGTGGGCAAAGACGGATGAGGATTTTCAATCTGACACGACCCGCACTCTTCAATCTCGCCATCTATGCTCAGAGCGGTGTAGACTGTGTTCTGCGAATTCAGCCTGAAGCCTTTATCAGAAGCCGACGTGGTCATACACGAACTATTCTTCAAGATACCCTTACGCGACGACGCGCAACACGCCTTGGAATTCAGACTGGACCCGATTGGAAATCGTCATTGACCACAGAATTCCGCTCCCAACCGTGGCGGATTTTTTTCAGGTGGTGGCTGATGGGGGTAAGGCCAGAACCATTCTCAGCAACAACGTCACAGCCGGGAGGAACCCAGAGAGGAAAGTGATGGAACGGAACGTTTTCACCCACCCCCCCTTCGCCCACCCTGGTGCCCCCATGGCTACGACGTGAGCCAGGGCCAGAAAGAGAGCGAGGACGCCGATCTTGGATTGGATGAGGCGCCACTCGGCCCAGTTGAGCACGGAACTGACGGAGGGAAGGGAGGCCACTCCCACCATGACGAGCAGCACCAGCGCCCCCACCCCCAGCAGACAGGCTAGCTCCCCCTTCCACACCATCCAGGCCGGCTGCAGCTGCACCACCGTCTGTGGAAGAGGGGAGGGTCAGTATGTTGGTTATTATTTTATTGTACTGTATATTTGGTTAGTATATGTTTGTTGTTATTGATTGTATGATCAGGGGGCGGGATAGCTCAGTGGTCAGAGCACTCGCTTTCCCCAAATCAAGTTAAGCAGCGTCGAGTGTGATTACCAGTTGGATGGGTGACTGTTTGTGCGCCTTGGCTTCAGTACAGTCCCCCCCAGTTCACCCAGCTGTAAATGGGTACCTGCCCTGTTTAGGGTCAGGGAAGGTAAAGCAGCGAGGGAGAGGAGATGGGCGCCGCCCTCAACATGCTGGCCCCTAGAGAAGCTGAGGTCTGTGATGCCTCGCTCCCTTACGACCACCTAGGTTATGGGACACCTTTACCTTTATGATCATTAAGTTTGTTTCTATTGGTTGTATGATCATTATGTTTGTTATTATTGATTTGTATGGTATGCTTGTTGTTATTGATTGTATTATCATTATGTTTGTTATTATTGGTTGTATGATAATATTTGTTGTTATTGGCTGTTGTACTGTATGTTTGGTTATCATTAGTTGTACAATAGGCTTGGTTACTATTGGCTGTAAAATATGTTTGGTTATTATTGGTTGTATGTTTGTTATTTACTGTTTGTATGATATGTTTGATAATCATTGATTGTTGTACACTATGTTTGTAACTTATTGACTGTACAATATACTTATTATTCTTTGACTGTACAATATGTCTGGTTATTACTGATGGTAAAATATTTTTCATTATTTATTGATTGTACAATAATAGTGTATCAATGACAAACCCAAACTGTATTACTTAAAACATTGATGACTCATATCTTTCTGCTTTTGATGATACTCACACCATATAAAAGCAGCATCACAGTTTTAGGAGAGATGATTTAATGTGCACTTCTTGCTTCTTGCCTGTCCCAGTTTCATGCTTTTATGTGACAGTATATATATATATAATATATATATATATATATATATATAATATATATATATATATAATATATATATATATATATAATATAATACCAATATACATAATACCAATGACTTGACTGCTTCAACCCAAAGAACTTTAGTTTTATAGGGTATATCTCCCACTTGGGTTTACTACTCTCTCCATCATTCCCCCCCCCCCCTCCCCCAACCCGGACCTCCCCCCCCCCCCCCACCGCACAGTGATGGTACACATAAAAAGGTAAAAATGTAAAGGTGTCCCATAACCTATGTGTTGTAGGGAAGCAAGGTGTCAGAGACCTCAGCTTCTCTAGGGCCAGCATGTTGAGGGTGGCGCCCATCTCCTCTCCCTCGCTGCTTTACCTTCCCTGATCCTAAAAAGGGCAAGTACCCATTAACAGCTGGGTGAACTGGGGGACTGTACTGAAGCCAAGGCGCGCAAATGGTCACCCATCCACTTGGTAACCACGCTGAATGCTGCTTAACCTTGGCTGGGGGAAAGTGAGTGCTCTGACCACTGAGCTATCCCACCCCCATGGAAAACATACAAGTGAGTAACTCAACACATTTCTACAAAATCCTATCACAATATGCTCAGAACACATTTCTTTTGCTCTTTCAGTTTTCACACTTGAATGATACAGTCAATAAAAATTTAGCACTCTTGACTGAGTGATGTTGGATTTGTGCACTTTGTGTGTGTGTCAGTGTTTGAGGAGGGGGGATGCTAGTTATACTAACAGGCCCCCAACATCCCATCACAAAGAAAATTCCGTGTCCAAACAAACGACTGACCTTTTCCGTCAGGTTGGCCGCATTATGAAGGACGGCTTCTGGAACCAGGAGCTGTAGTAGGTGGGGCTGAGCATCATGGCCGACGCCAGGGCGTGCACCAGGGCCAAGGTCAAGGCTATCAGCCCCAGGTGTCGCCGCGACACCATCCAGGTGTGCAGCCAGCGGGGAAGCGGCGGTACTTGGTGCCTCGGTACAGCTGCACCACCCCCGCCACGCTCCCCGGCAGGTAGGTCAAGGTCAGGACCGTGATGGCCGTCATGCAGAGCGGTTTGTTGAACACCTTCAGGAAGATCTGCAATTATAAGCAAGGTAGGTAGGTAAGCAGGTAAAGTTCGGGTCTGGTCTGGTCTCTCTTCACTGATTTCATGACAAACAAGCTGCTCCACTGGCTCCCTAGTCCATATACACTGAAGTGCAAATATCATCAGAGTTGGTAATGGTTAAAAAAAATAAAAAGGTAAAGGTGTTCCATAACCTATGTGGTTGCAGGGGATTTTCTCTGTCTCTGAGACAATAAAGTATTGGAATTTGGAATTTGAATTTAAGGGAGCTAGGTATCAGAGACCTCAGCTTCTCTAGGGGCCAGCATATTGAGGGAAGCATCCATCTCCTCTCCCTCGCTGCTTTACCTTCCCTGACCCTAAAGAGGGCAGGTACCCATTGACAGCTGGGTGAACTGGGGGAACTGTACTGAAGCCAAGGTGCGCAAACGGTCACCCATCCAACTGGCAACCACGCTCGATGCTGCATAACCTTGGCGGGGGTAAAGCGAGTGCTCTTACATTGATAGTTAAAGTCTGTCCCGAGCCTTAAGGCTCATCAGGCCGGTGCTTATCCCGGTTTCTGTGGCGTTAAGCGACTGAGAGTCATAGACTCCCCCCTGGATAGGACGCCAGTCTATCGCAGGGTTAACCCCCAACACAAGGTTGGTACCCCCTTTTACACCTGGGTGGGGTGAGAAAATAGCCATAAAGTGCCTTTTCCAAGGGCACAACGCCATAGCCGAAAGCTGAGATCGAACCCGCAACCTTTAGATTATGAGTCCAACGCCCTAACCACTAGACTACAGCGGCAGCTCTCTGACATTGATACTGACCTTAAACTAAAGGAAAGGAAAGGAAACGAAACGAAACGAAACTAAATTAAACCAAACCAAACCAAACCAAACCAAACCCAAACCAAACCAAAACCAAAACACCATTCACAACACCACCACCACCGCTGACCCACTCACCTGATCCCACCTGTAGGCGGTGCGCTCAATGAAGTAGAGGTAGACGCAGTACAGCGCCCACAGGTTGAAGACGCCGAAGGTGAAGAAGAGCGGCACCTTCCAGCCAGGAAACACCTTCAGGACGAAAGCCTCCATACTGCGCGCTGACCTCAAGCCGCCCATGTCACTGGGAGCGAACCCCAGGTCACGCGCCAGGTTCATCACGCGCTCCCGGGCCGCGGGGTCATCAGAAGACACGAAGACTCTGTTCGTGCTGATCGTGGCTTGATCCTCCAGGGCGTAAGCCGACACAGAGTTGAAAGCCTTCACCACCACAGCGTTGGGGATCAGAGACTGCAAGAACTCCGCGTTGGATACAGAACTGTAACGGTTGGTTCTGTTCGAGACGTCGATGACGATCTTCCCGGCCAGAGGTCAGCGCGAGGCGCCAGCGTGGTTTTGAAGTTCTCCATGTGGATGGCGGCCACGAGGACGTCGCTCTGCGCGATGCATTCGTCCAGGGTGAGGATCTGAACCCCGCACAGGCACTCGTCGAAGGCGGTCAGTTGTCGGGCGGCCGGGGAGCGGCTGCCCATGAGCACATCGTAGCCGGAGAAGAGCAGGCGTTTGGACAGCGCACGGGCGTAGTCCCCGGTGCCCAGGATCCCGATGTGCTTCTTGTCCGCTGACCTCTTCTCTGAGAGAAGATCGTCCACCGTGGCCATGTCTTCTTCTATCGAGGACCTGCACACACATACACATCAAATTAACATCAGTGCTGACTCCGCTCTCCCCAAAAGTCTTTCGGATGAGACTGTAAACCGAGGCCCCGTGTACGACAGCACGCAGAACATCTTGCGCACATGTTAAATCCTGTTCCGCCTTTTCGTAAGAGTAGGCCATTGTGTGCCGGTGGGAACAGATGACAAGATTTTCAAAACTGCAGACTTACATGGACTGGATGTAAAAAAAAAAACAAAACAAAAAAACCCACATGAGTGCTTATTCTATTATCCTCGAGATAAAAGAATAAACAAATGAATAAATAAATAAATAAATAGATAAATAA
>CM060335.1:8835505-8838005 GCA_030674155.1 Stramonita haemastoma | reverse complement strand
AGCCTGAAACACTGTCAGATATCAAAACAATGTCGTCAGCAAATAATAAAATGAAAATTTCTAGTGGATCAGGGTAGAGCTGAATGCCATGTTTTCCATTTTTAATGACATCCTGGGCTAACTCGTTAATGAACAATGAGAATAAAAGAGGGCTAGTTATTTCACCTTGTTTTAAGCCTTTGAAACAGGATATGGCTTCTGATATCTTGGTCCCAAAACGAATCCGGGCTTTTACAGTTGCATACATACTCTGTAATGTTTTCAATATGTTACCATTTACACCATTTTTTTCCAGAATCCGCCAGAGTTTGCTTAAAGAAATAAGGTCGAAAGCCTTCCTAAAGTCAATGAAAGCAACATATAATTTTTTGTTTCTTATGAGCTGTCTTTGGATAATAGCATATAATGTAAAAATATGATCTATTGTGGAATGATCTTTTCGAAAACCTGCTTGTATTTCACCAAGAATATTTCTGTTTTCTACAAAAGTTGATAAACGTTTATTGATTATATAGCTTAGGAGTTTACTACAGATGTTGAGAGAGAGAGAGAGAGAGAGAGAGAGAGAGAGAGAGAGAGAGAGAGAGAGAGAGAGAGGAGAGAGAGAGAGAGAGAGAGAGAGAGAGAGGAGAGAGAGAGAGAGAGAGAGAGAGAGAGAGAGAGAGAGAACACAAAACGGTGCCCTCCAATTTAAATCGTTCTTCTAGCTTTGCAAAGTTTCTGTTTTCTATATAAACTATTTTTCCCCACTGCACACATTACTGTAAGACCTTCACCCCCCACCTCCACTTTCACACACCTTCTTTTCCCCTCGTCTAATATCACTGAGAAAGAACAGACGTAAAATCGAAGACAACGACAACAAAAACACATACACACACGCCCCCCTCCCCCACATCCCCTCCCTCCACCACACACACACACACACACACACACACACACACACACACACACACACACACACACACACACACACACACACACACACACACACACACACACGCACACACACAAGATGGGAACTAGACAAGATTTACAAAACTGCATACACACGGGGACAAGATGTATAAAAAAAATATTTTAAAAAAGCATATGGGTGCTTATACCATTATCCTCGATATAAAAGAATAAATAAATAAATAAATAAGATTCGAACGTTTTCCCTGGCGTCTTCATTCAATACAGTATTTCATTTTATCATTTTATTATTTTTTTTTGTCGCGGCGAGGAGAAAGGGGGTATGTGTGTGTAATCAATACTATGCTTTTACAGCAGTTCAATAAACACCGCTAGCGGCAAAATGCAGTATCGTACTTACTTTTTGTCTGTCACACGGCTCAAGGGCTTTCACTTTCAACAGCTGTCATCCATCATGCCGTTTTGTTAGTGTGTGTGTGTGTGTGTGTGTGCGTGCCTGTTGTGTGTGTGTGTGTGTGTGTGTGTGTGTGTGTGTGTGTGTGTGTGTGTGTGTGTGTGTGTGTGTGGTGTGTGTGTGTGTGTGTGTGTGTGTGTGTGTGTGTGTGTGTGTGTGTGTGTGTGTGTGTGTGTGTGTGGTGTGTGTGTGTGTGTGTGTGTGTGTGTTGTGTGTGTGTGTGTGTGTGTTGTGTGTGTGTGTTGTGTGTGTGTTGTTTGTGTGTATGTCTGTGTCTGTCTGTGTCTGTCTGTATGTGTGTATGTGTGTGTGTGTACTATAGATTTTTTTCCCTATCTTGAACAAAACAGTTGATTCATCCAAAAAACCATAAGTGCCCACATGATTTGATTTCTTCTACTTCCTGAAAAATTTCTTTAGAGGCTATAAACTGGAGTTTTCAGCGGTGTTGTATGAGCAAGTCAAAGCCTGGTGGAGCCCACAGAACGCATGCTAGGTATGTTCGTGTTCCTGTGTGGCTTAGTGCGTGCGCACGTACGCACGCGCGCACGCGCGCACATATACACACACGCGCGCGCACAAACAAAACAACACACACACTACACACACATACAGACACACACACAATACACACACAGACACACACACACAAGGTCGCACACACATACACACACACTCACACACACTACGCTCACACACACACACACACACACACACACACACACACACACACACACACACACACACACACACACACACACACACAGGGATCTAGTTTTAGTTCTCCATTAGGCCTACAATTTTTCTTGCGAGGAATCTCCACTGGGAGCCAGCAATAAAGTTTTCGAAGCGTTGTGGGTTAAGTTACGAGCCCAGCCCTCTCCAGTAGTATTTCCTTTCACCACAAACCCCACCCTCAACAAAAATACTCCCCAACGCCCCTAAAAAAACAACCCATCTACAGCTAGCAAACAAAAAACCACCCAAAAAACCACAAACAAAAACATATACCCCCACCCTGAAAAAAAAAACTAAACACACACACACACACACACACACACACACACACACACACACACACACACACACACACACACAACCCCCCAAATAATCCCCCCAAAAAAACAA
>CM060335.1:8828005-8830505 GCA_030674155.1 Stramonita haemastoma | reverse complement strand
AGAGAGAGAGAGAGAGAGAGAGAGAGAGAGAGAGAGAGAGAGAGAGAGAAGAGAGATCAAATCAAATCAAATCAAATCAAATCAAATCAAATCAAGTCAAATCAAATTCTTTTATTTCGAGGATAATGAATAAGCATTCGCGTGTTGTTGTTTTTTCCATCCAGTCCACGCCCTTATCAGGGATTAAATCTAGATTAAAAAAAAACAAAAAAACCCAACTCCTTTAACTAAGCAACGAGGAGAGAGAGGAGAGAGGAGAGAGAGAGAGAGAGAGAGGAGAGAGAGAGAGAGAGAGAGGAGAGAGAGAGAGAGAGAGAGAGAGAGAGATAAGACAGAAGACAGAGAGAAGAGACGAGACAGAAGAACAGTACAGACAGACAGACAGACAGAAAGAGACAGAAGAAGACACAGACAGACAGACACAGAAGCAGACCGAGAGAGAGAAGAGACACAGAGGTACAAACGCTAGAGTGTACTGGGAAAGGAATTTCCTTCTACTAAACGTGCTATTTTCCATGCAAAATTTCACCCACCTACTATGCCACCCACGGCAGTGTTTATGTCTACCCAAGCACACTAACAGTGCACATCAGCGGCGCAACTCTTCACCCATAGCACACTAGTCTATGTCATCACAGGCTAATTTTTCTTTAGTTTCACTTTTGAGGTCTTCCTTTTAGCGCTTTGTTTTGTGTTGGGTTGGTTTCCGTTGGGGGGGGTCTTTTTGTGTGTTGTGTGTGTGTGTGTGTTTGTTGTTGATAGTGCGGGGGGAGGTGTGTTGTGTTGTGTTGTGTGTGTGTGTGCCCTGTGTTGGCGTGTGTGTGTGTGTGTGTGTAAGGGAGGTGTTATGCACACACACACACACACACATACACATACACACACACACACACACACACACACACACATACACACACACACACACACAAAGTGTTTGATATATATTGTTCAATGCACACACTCACACACCTTGACATGAAAACACACACACACACACAAACACTAACACACTAGCACACACACACACACACAAACACTAACACACACACTCACACACACACACACACACACACACACACACACACACACACACACACACACACAGTGTTTGATATATATTGTTCACACACTCACACACCTTGACATGAAAACGCACAAAGCACGGACACCATAAAATAGATGAATAATCGAGAAGCCATAAAAAAACAAAACAAAAGAAAACAACAACAACAACAAAAAACATAAACCAACAAAACAAACAGAACAAAAGCTAAGGCGATCACGCCACAGATCGAAAACACCTGATTTTCTTTTCAGACAATGGCGAACAAAATAAAACAAAACAAAACAGATTACTCAACAAACACGCCCTTAGCGGTAAGAAATCACGTTCGATAACCTAGGGAAGGAAGTCAACAACAAAAATAAAACAAATCGCAACAGAAAAACAACAACAAAAACTATACAAACTCATGTAGGAAACACGTGGTCTAGTACATAAAAAAAACAACAAAACAAAATAAAACCAACAACAACAACAAAAAGCTACACCAGCCCACCAGATTGTAAAAAAGAGAGCAAAAAGAAAAAGAAATTCAATCTGCAGGTTGTGTCTACTTGCACACGTCCGTTCATCCGTCCATCTCTCTCTCTCTCTCTCTCTCTCTCTCTCTCTCTCTTCTCTCTCTCTCTCTCTCTCTCTCTCTCTCTCTCTCTCCCCTCTCTTCTTATCTGCTTATCATCATCATCATCATCATCATCATCATCATCATCATCACTATCATCATTCGTCATCATCATCGTGTGTGTGTGTGTGTGGTGTGTGTGTGTGTGTGTGTGTGTGTGTGTGTGTGTGTGTGTGTGTGTGTGTGTGTGTGTGTGTGTGTGTGTGTGTATGCGCGCGGGCGCGACCTCGATAACGCACCGAAGTTCACTGAGTGTATCTTGAACGTGTTTTGACTTATCACCCACCCATTATCAGACTGTTTGATAATAATGATGATTGTTCCGTGTTTGGATAAGTTATCTCTCTCTCTGTGGCAGGCAGGTCAAGATGAGCTTAGGTCATTTCACTGACTGTCCGTCCCCTCTTTCTCTCTCTTTGTTTGTATCACAGCAGGAAGAATGAATAGCCTGTACATCAGGCCCTTTCACACTTAAAATAAGCTGTCCCTCTTTCTCTGTTTGATCCTACGTGTGTTGGGGGGGGGGGGGGGGGGGGGGAGGGAGGAAAAAGAGGAGAGAGAGGGAGGCAAGGGAGGGAGGGAGGGACAGAGAGAGAGAGACAGAGACAGAGACAGACAGAGAGACAGAGACAGAGACAGAGAGACAGAGACAGACAGAGAGACAGAGACAGAGAAAGGGACAGACACATAGACACACTGACACAGAGAGACAGGCACAGCGGTTGGAGAGAGAGAGAGAGAGAGGGGGGGGGGAGGGGGGAGGGAGAGAGACAGACAGAAAGGCAGACAGAAACACAGAGACAGACAGACAGACA
>CM060335.1:8808005-8820505 GCA_030674155.1 Stramonita haemastoma | reverse complement strand
CGCAAACAGTAGCCTACGACTCGTGTGACCTACTACACGATGAAGGCCGGCTTATTCGCTTTCCCAATCTGCCAGACCCTTGAAGTAAAACACAAACTTATGACCACTACTAGACCTAGATCTATAACAAGAAAACTGGAAGACAAACTACGGATCCAAACAAAAACTGTTTACCTGTAGGAGTCCTTACAAAATCATAGATCTCCGATCAAAGTCAGTGTTTCCTTGTCGAAATTATTTTTAGTAACAGCATGGATTCCGATAAGACTGCTAGCCTAGCAGAACGAAAAATTCCACATGAAGATGAACAAGAAAAGGGGTTTACTTACTCGGTTTCCAGGGAGATTTAGGCGACTAGTGGTAGCACAGGACAGTGTACGTTGACTTGTGAACAGTGAAACTGTCGATCGTGGACTGAAGGTTGGTGCGGGGGGGGAGTCTTACTTATGTCACATACCGTATGACCCCCACAGCGCTAAACGAAAACAGAGAGCCACTTGCGCGCGCACCAGGAAATGGCGAGCAGAGCAGACGACAGGCGAAGTGGGTGTGTCGACGGTAGCATCTGTCAGTGTGGCTACTGAAAGGCTACGGATTTATTCATCGAAATAGCGGCAGTTGTTGATCGGAAAACACAGAAAAAGACTCGCATAAAAGAGAGAAATGTCAAATTGCTTTGTAGACCTCACAACAAAACACGGACAGGCGAGCCAGATGTTTACAAAACAACAGTTAAGTATCTGCGCGTGCGTTTTTTGGATTATGTAATTATTCGTTTCCCATGACCTTACAACAGCAAAACAAACATCGATGCTATATGGTTTCGTGAGTGTATGCACTGATTACTGAGATTCAGGTAAATTATGTTGAAAAACTGAAGTTGACAGTGTATATCAGTCATTACGTATTTTCTGCACAGGCGCATGATATAAATAGCATAGACAAGTTAATGCCACACCAAATTTTTATCTCTGGAAAACACCTGAAGTGAGGAAAGCACCATACCTCTATACTCATAAAAGAATTGTTTGTCTCACTTTGTCTCACTTTTTAACATTAATTTGCGCTGTTTGTTGGTGTAATTATGTGTAATAATGATTATAATGATGATTTTGTGGTCGAAACCAGAAGATCGAAGTCAAAGTGAAACTTTTATTTTCAGATATTACATCAAATAAGAAATACAATTGCTTTTTTCATCAAGCCATCCATGTTATAAAAAAAACCCCAGATATTTGCAGATATATATTCTTTAAACTCAATAAAACAAGCCATGCAAATTAAACGAAAAAAAAAACTTTTAAAAAACTCTCACAAAAACAGAATAAAACACTCACTAAAAACACTACCAAAAAAAAAAAAAATCTAAATTCCCCCCCCCCCAAAAAAAAAAAACAACAAACAAACAAAAAAACCAAAAAAACAAAAAACGCTCACACATCCACTAAAAAAAAAACAAAAAAACATTTCAAACACACACACACACACACACACACACACACACACACACACACACACACACACACACACACACACACACACACACACACACATACATGCCCAACACCCATGTCCCCTCCACCACATAATTATACTCACACTACAAACATTAAAAGAAAAAACCAAACAACAAGAAACGAACCAAATAGAAAATGGATACAAGCAAAAACTAATCCACCCAAAACAAAAACAAACAAACAGGAAACAACCCAAACATAGAATAGATACAAGCAACAACAAAAAAAGAAGAAGAAAAAAGCTCCCCAACCACATCATGTTTCACCATTTTACGATCCCACAAACCCTCCCCCTTTCTTCTCCTTACGAGCTGTGCTCTGTAGCACTATTTAATTTTCTTCCTGGAGTTAACATCAGTGCTGACTCTACTCTCCCCAAAAGTCCTTCGGATGAGACTTTAAACCGAGGCCCCGTGTGCGAACGCACGCAGAACATCTTGCGCACACGTTAAATCCTGTTCCGCTTTTCGTAAGAGTAGGCCATCGTGTGCCGGTGGGAACAGATGACAATATTTACAAAACTGCATACACACGGGGACCGGATGAAAAAAATCACATGATTGCTTATTCTGTTATCCTCGATATAAAAGAATAAATGAATAAATAAATAAATAAATAAATACTTTGTGTAACAGTAGGCAGCTACATCATTTCTGCCTGGGTTTCTGTCTTTATTCTGTCCCCACCCAATTACCATTATTGTTATTGTTGTTGTTGTTGAAGCTAATTCTTTATTTCCTGTCATCCCTTTAGAGATATGCAGGATTGTACTTGACATCGAGAAATAAAATAATAACTGAACAACATACATGCACCGTGTAACTCGTGTATTTGAACACAATGGCATAGAACAATCCCAAAACATGTTTACATGTTTTAAATTCTTTTAACACAGTTTACATGTTATTTCCGATAGTATTTCACATTTAAGCAACACTAAGCAGAGTCTTCTTAATTGTTAAATAGAAGAGTTTTATTTCAAAGTGTCTGGATGTTTAGCGTAATATTTTGATAGCCATTTTTTCAAACTGTTTTGTTCAGCATTTGACAAACAAAAAACTCCATACCAATATCAATACTATTGCATATTGTGCAGCCCCTTTCATTTCTTTGAATTACCTAATAACGGAGGATATTAATAAGCATACTATCATATCATCATCATCATCATCATCATCATCATCATTATTATTATCATTATTATTATTATTATTATTATTATTATCATTATTATTATTATTATTATTATTATTATTATTATTATTATTATTATTATTATTATTATTATTATTATTATCTTTTTTAAATTGATTTATTAATTAATTTATTTATTTTCGAAACTGGTCATATGGAACAAATTCATTTCACGTGAAAGAGCATGAGCCAATGGAATTGAATAAATGAACACCCGAGTGACATTGAACATTTTCTAAGGGGTATATCATATCAGATTTAATTGATGTCATTATACTCTCACCCCTACCCCAGCCCTTTCCAATCGCGATGGTCGAAAACTTTACTACGCATTAAATCATCCGGAGTTTGAAGCCTGGCTGATTTGCCAAATGACAACAGTACATCTGTTTAGAACAATGATATGAAATCCCTGTCGTGATGACAGTTTGGGTTGTCAATATTCTGATTTCTATCTATGTGTTTTGTCTATTATGGTTTTTATATATGGGTTTTTTATCTATGTGTTTTAGTGTTATAGTTATGTTTTGTGCTCATCTCCCACGCCTTCTGCAATAAACACTTGTCATTTATTCTCTCTTTCACTCCCTCGACCCCACCCCACACATACACTTTCAACCCCCTCCTCTCTATGTCTCTCTGTCTCTCTGTCTCTGTCTGTCTGTCTGTCTGTCTGTCTGTCTGTCTGTCTGTCTGTCTGTCTGTCTGTCTGTCTGTCTGTCTGTCTGTCTGTCTGTCTCTCTCTCTCTCTCTCTCTCTCTCTCTCTCTCTCTCTCTCCTCTCTCTCTCTCTCTCTCTCTCTCTCTTCTTCCACCTCTCCTTTCCTTCCATCTCTTTATACTCTCAGTCCAAAAAGAGGCTAAGTAAACATAGGTCAGAAAGCTTTATAGGCGCAAACCGCACTGCACACGGAAGTTCAAACATCCTTTCCCCCCATTTCAGGATTTTTCAATTATCATTCACTGCCCGTTTGAAAAGTACACAGCAACACTCTGTCATCGTTTGAAAGAAGAAAAAGGAAAACAGGTTTTGAGGTTTACTTTGGAAGAAACACACAAAAAAGCAGGATATGGTTTGATAAGTAAAGAAAGAAATTAGGACAAGACAGCGATTAGAGAGAAGATGGGAAAGGAAGGAAGGAAGAAAGGGGGGAAGGGAGGGAGGGAGGATGGAAGGGTGGAGGGAGAGAGAGAGAGAGAGAGAGAGACAGAGACAGAGACAGAGACAGAGACAGACAGACAGACAGACAGACAGACAGACAGACAGACAGACAGACAGACAGAGCAATTTTCCGGTTCAGAATACTAGTTATACCGAATATGTCTTCAATATTATATTCCCACAAGAAGAAACACAGACCGACGAAGGCATAATGTTATAGTCTAAACACTTAGACATAATTGATAGCCCCTATTTCGCATGGGGCAAGCAGATAGACTCGGGGATAAACAAATTAATTAAAAATATACGTAAAACAACAACAACAACAACAAGACTTCCCCCCCCCCCCCCCCCCCCCCAAGAAAAAAGAAACAGCCAAAAAAACCCTAACAACAGAAGTCGCCGTTTTCATACATAACGACCTTCACCTAACGTCTTGACGTCAAGAGAAAAGACCTTGGAGTGAGAGTGGGAATTAAACGGTGCCAAAGACCAAAAAGGAAAAAAAACCCACAAAAAAACCCAAAAGGATTCTACAATCATACTGCCATACATGATAACCGGTTTAAGATTACATATTCCGATAGCAACACTCATAGTTAACAACACCGTCACCCCCTTCCCTTCCCTCCCCTCCCCTCTTTAATAGTCCAGCCTTACTTTACAGGCAGCGTGTTATCATGGTAATAACAGTGATGTGATGGATAAAACACTGCTCATAACACCCAGGATGTGTCAGCAGATAAAACAATATTGAGTGATGCAGCGCGTGAGAGAGCTGGGTTGTCAGATGTTGACATGATATGGTGAGATATTGATGTCAAAAGGTTTTGCACTGTGTGTGTGTGTGTGTGTGTGTTGTGTGTGTGTGTGTGTGTGTGTGTGTGTGTGTGTGTGTGTGTGTGTGTGTGTGTGTGTGTGTGTATGTGTGTGTGTGTGTGTGCGTGTCTGTGTGTGTGTATGCGTGTGTGTGTGTGTGTGTGTGTGTGTGTGTGTGTGTGTGTGTGTGTGTGTGTGTATGCGTGTGTGTGTGTGAGTGTGTGTGTGTGTGTGAGGTTGATTGATTGATTAATTTATTTATTCTTTTATATCGAGGATAATGAAATAAGCACTCTTGTGCTTTTTTACATCCAGTCCCCGTGTGTATGCAGTTTTGTAAATGTCATCTGTTCCCACCGGCACACGATGGCCTACTCTTACGAAAAGCGGAACAGGATTTAACGTGTGCGCAAGATGTTCTGCATGCGTTCGCACACGGGGCCTCGGTTTAAAGTCTCATCCGAAGGACATTTGGGGAGAGTGGAGTAAGCGCTGATGTTAACTCCAGAGAGAGAGAGAGAGAGAGAGAGAGAGAGAGAGAGAGAGAGAGAGAGAGAGAGAGAGGAGAGAGAGAGAGAGAGAGATTAATGTCAAAAGGTTGCATTCTGTGTGTGTGTTTGTGTGTGTGTGTTTGTGTGTGTGTGTGTGTGTGTGTGTGTGTGTGTGTGTGTGTGTGTGTGTGTGTGTGTGTGTGTGTTGTGAGTGTGTGTGTGTGTGTGTGTGTGTGTGTGTGTGTGTGTGTGTGTGTGTGTGTGTGTGTGTGTGTGTGTGTGTGTGTGTGTGTGTGTGTTGAGGGTGGGGGGAAGGGTCATCAGGAAAAGCGTGTAACTGAGTTACAAACACACTTGTGTCATAATTCTTTTACCTGCTAACATTTTGACATTTAAAACATGTCTCAGCTTCCAACTATCAGAAAAAAAGAGTTTTTTTCTCAGCAGCGAATAGAAGCCAAACGGAGAATAACCACAAGGCATTGTTGGTTTTATCGGATGTTTGCGTAGTCAAGTTACCATCCTCTTGAAGTTCTTATATATTGGTAATGTTATTACATTGTACTCTACTGCATTCTGTGACATTTACGTAAGGATTGCCAGGACATTTTTATGTCAGTGTTGAATTGGTCCACTCTCCCCAGAGAGAGTACTCCGCTGCTGTGTCGCCCTGTTTTGTTTTGGATTCCTGTTTCCGTATATATATATATATATATATATATATATATATATATATATATATATATATATATATATATATATATATATATGTATATATATATATATATATATATATATATATATATATATATATAATAATAATAAATGGAATTTATATAGCGCTATATCTTGCAAAACAAATCAAAGGCTTGCATTCAACCAATTCTTGCGCATGCAGCCAACAACAATTTAGATTTTTAACGAAGTCAATGCACACACACACACACACACACACACACACCACACACACACACACACACACACACACACACACACACACACACACACACACACAATAGATGTTAAACACTTTGGCAGGGTGGTGGATATTTCGGCTGTTGAGAGCAGGGGCAGAAGAAGAAACAGAATAGGAAAGTCTTAGCTTGAAATAAGTGTGTCTTGAGGCTGGATTTAAATGTGTCATGGGTAGGCTTTTTCCGAAGGGAGTGGGGGAGATCGTTCCAGATCATTGGGCCAGAAATATATATATATATATATATATATATATATATATATATATATATATATATATATATTATATATATATATATATATATATATATATATAAAATCTTTTCCAGTCAAGCCAAGCTGGTCAGGTCAGTTTTATTGCACACCTGGGGACGGGATAGCTCAGTGGTCAGAGCACTCGCTTTCCCCCAAGCTAAGGCTAAGCAGCATCGAGCGTGGGTACAAAGAAGATGGGTGACCGTTTGCGTACCTTGGTTTCAGTACAATCTCCCAAGTGGATGGGTGCCCGTTTGTGTGTCTTGGTTTCACTATAGGCCTAATCCCCCAATTCACCCAGCTGTAAATGGATACCCGCCCTCTTTAGGGACAGGGAAGGTAAAGCAGCGAGGGAGAGGAGATGGGCACCACCCTCAATATGCTGGCCCATGGAGAACTTGAGGTCTCTGATGCCTGGCTACCCTATGACCTCATAAGTTATGGGACACCTTTACCTTTATTACCTTTACCTTTACTGAATCCAGAAAAAGGATTGGTCAAGGACCTCCGAAAAAAACACACACACATTCACCTGTGGGTGAGTGACGCTGGGCGGTCAGTGGGTGAGAAGGTCAAAGGTGACCGTAAGTTCAAAAAACGGGAGCTTTTAGAAATGACTGAATCTATAGACAGTGACATCAAGACATATCACCCACTTCACTCACAAGGGCCGCAACCCACTTACTATCGACATAACATTATAATGCTGGTGCTTGTTGCATGGAAGGCTTCACTTTACCTAACCCACTTCCTACTATGGACATAACATTATAATGCTGGTGCTTGTCCCATCAAAGCACTTTACCTAACCCACTTACTATGGACATAACATTATAATGCTGGTGCTTGTCCCATCAAAGCACTTTACCTAACCCACTTACTATGGACATAACATTATAATGCTGGTGCTTGTCTCATCAATGGCTTCACTTTACCTAACCCACTTCCTACTATGGACATAACATTAAAATGCTGGTGCTTGTCGCATAGATGTTTCACTTTACCTAACCCACTTACTATGGACATAACATTATAATGCTGGTGCTTGTCGCATCCATGGCTTCACTCTACCTGAGTACCAACAACGTTGAACTTTTTAAAGAGCTGGTTCAAGTTGGGTATGAAAATAGGGGGACATGCCACTGAATATCTCTATCATACTGCCCCCGTCCTGTCCTGTTTTCTGCTCCTCCTCCACAAGAGGGGGTGAAGTCCACCCCTTCTACATGTTCTTTTTAGATATTCTTTCACATTTTTCTTCTTCTTTTTTAGTTCTAGTTCTGGGGGGCTGGAATAGCTAAGTGGTCAGAGCCCTGGCTTTCCCCAAGTCAAGTTAAGCAGCTTCGAGTGTGGTTACCACTGGCATGGGTGACCGTTTGTGTGCCTTGGTTGGCCCCTGAAGAAGCTGATGTCTCTGATGCCTCGCTCCCCTACGACCACATAGGTTATTGGACACCTTTACCTTTTTTTACCTTTTACCTTTTAGTTCGCAGATAAGGGAATAAGCACTCGTGTGCTTTCCTCTTTTTAAATTTTTTTTTACATCCAGTCCCCATGTGCATGTAACTTTTGTCAAATTTGTCATATGTTCTCACCCGCTCAAATGATCTACTCTTCCGTAAGGCGAAACAGATTTTAACGTATGCGCAAGATGTTCTGCGTGTGTTCGTAACGTGGAGCCTCCGGTAATTGTCTCATCCAAAGACCTTTCAGGGGAGTGGAGTGGGTGGCCATGATGTTAACGCCAGGGGTAAAAAAAAAAAATCCCCTTGAACGGGTGTCTTGGCGGAGGTTTGAATTCGGGCCACCAAATCGCAAAGGCAACGCTCTAACCAATAGGCTACCCCCTCCCCCACCCCCACCCCATCCATATCCTGTTCAATGCAAGACCCAGATTAGGGGGAAAAAACCCCAAAACAATTATTGTTCACCTATCATCCTTGGAAATATAAATATTGACTGATGGATTGATTGAATTTATCATGCTCCCTTGGAGGGATAGAACACGTCACGACATATACATGATTATATTGTATTATTATTATCATTTGTCATAAAGCGATGCACCCTCATGGAAGTCGATACTGAAAGTGAAACCCCCGAGATGAGGAAAGCTGAAGTGACGTCACACAGACCTGATAGCGTCAGTAGCGATGACATCAGGAGATGACCTAGAAACGCAACGCCATAGTATGAGCTTAGATAGATCTCTCTGCTTGTATTGTATTGTATTGTATTGTATTGTATTGTATTGTATTGTATTGTATCGTATTGTATTGTATTGTATTGTATCGTATCGTATCGTATCGTATCGTATCGTATCGTATCGTATCGCATTGTATCGTATCGTATCGTATCGTATCGTATCGTATCGTATCGTATCGTATTGTATCGTATTGTATTGTATTGTATTGTATCGTATCGTATTGTATCGTATCGTATTGTATTGTATTGTATCGTATCGTATTGTATTGTATTGTATTGTATTGTATCGTATCGTATTGTATAGTGCTCTTCAATCTAGAGGGGCAAGTAAAGAGAGAGGCACTGGCCCAGTGTTGGATGCTAAGGTTAATCACAAAATAAACAAAAAAAGAAAAAAAGTTAATTATGATGTCTGGCTTTAACCATCAGATAACCCTGAGGGCTGTGGGAAGGCCGACAATCTGAGATGGCGCAGGACTGTTATGTAATTAGGTACCGTCATCATGTTAGCTGCCTTGTAATCCAATCTTCTGTATATATGTATAGACTAGATATTATGTCTCTTGTATAGTAATTACTCTCAAGACGATCAGGTTGTTTCTTATCAGGGTTGTAGTCGTAGTAAAAGTACAAAGTAGTAGTAGTAGAAGTAGAAATAGTAGTAGTGGTGGACAAGTAGTTCTAGCAGGTATCTTTTTAAAAAAAAAATTCATTCCTGGGCAAGAGCTCGGTTGTTCACAAATGATGAAATCTTGCGTATACCACCGTTTACCCGCTATGTGGGTAGCCACATTCTGCCTTCGGGTATGGCATCTAAACACGACACCAGTATGAATGTGGTTTTTGAAATGTTGTCATCTGTTCCTACCGGCACACAACAGCCTTCTCTTTCGAAAGGCGGAACGGGTTTTAATGTGTACTCATGATGTTCTGCGTGTGCACAGAGAGAGAGAGAGAGAGAGAGAGAGAGAGAGAGAGAGAGAGAGAGAGAGAGAGAGAGAGAGAGGGCGGGAGAGAAAACACACACACACACACACACACACACACACACACACACACACACACACACACACACACACACACAGAGTCAGATAGATAACTGGACAGACAGACAGACAGACAGACAAACAAACGTACAAACAGACAGACGAACAGCACTCACGCATCGGGGTGACAGCAGCAGGCCCGGAGCGTTGCCATGGGGACGGATTCAGATGACTCTTTCTTTGTGGGGTCAGCACTGGCGGCACTGGCCATCATGACTCCTGCTGGTCACCAATCAGTCAGTTATTAAATCAATCAATAAATCGATCAATTAATCAGTAGGTCAACCATTCAATCAGTCAATCAGTCTGCCAGTCAATCAGTCTGTCTGTCAGTCAGTTAGTCAGTCAATCATTCAATTAATCAGTCAGCCAATCGATCGATCAATCAGTCAATCGATTAATCAGTCAATCAGTCAATCAGTCAATGAACTAATCAGTCAGCCAATCTATCCTTCTAGCATTGGCATAAGTGGCTATTGCCTGGTGATGGGTGGTCCTGAATTAATCAGCCAATCAATCAATTAGTCAATCGATCGATCGGTCAATCAATCAATCGATCGGTCAATCAATCAATCGACCAATCCATCGATCAATCAAGCATTGACGGCACTGGCCATAGCTAGGACTTACTAGTCACTAACTGGCCATGGACACTTCTGTCACCAGTCAGTCATTCAGTCAGTATATCAGTCAGTATATTAGTCAGTATATCAGTCAGTATATCAGTCTGTCATTCAGTCAGTATATCAGTCAGTATATCAGTCAGTATATCAGTCAGTATATCAGTCTGTCATTCAGTCAGTATATCAGTCAGTATATCAGTCAGTATATCAGTCTGTCATTCAGTCAGTATATCAGTCAGTATGTCAGTCAGTATATCAGTCAGTATGTCAGTCAGTATATCAGTCAGTATGTCAGTCAGTATATCAGTCAGTATGTCAGTCAGTATATCAGTCAGTATGTCAGTAAGTATGTCAGTCAGTATGTCAGTCAGTATATCAGTCAGTATGTCAGTCAGTATATCAGTCAGTATATCAGTCAGTATGTCAGTCAGTATATCAGTCAGTATGTCAGTCAGTAGTCCAGTCAGTATGTCAGTCAGTATATCAGTCAGTATGTCAGTCAGTATGTCAGTCAGTATATCAGTCAGTATATCAGTCAGTATGTCAGTCAGTATATCAGTCAGTATATCAATCTGTCATTCAGTCAGTATATTAGTCAGTATATTAGTCAGTATAACAGTCAGTATATCAGTCAGTATATCAGTCAGTATACCAGTCAGTATATCAGTCAGTATATCAGTCAGTATATCAATCTGTCATTCAGTCAGTATATTAGTCAGTATATTAGTCAGTATATCAGTCAGTATATCAGTCAGTATATCAGTCAGTATATCAGTCTATATTAGTCAGTATATCAGTCAGTATATCAGTCTGTCATTCAGTCAGTATATCAGTCAGTATATCAGTCAGTATATCAGTCAGTCATTCAGTCAGTCATTCAGTCAGTCATTCAGTCAGTATATCAGTCAGTATATCAATCTGTCATTCAGTCAGTATATCAGTCAGTATATTAGTCAGTATATCAGTCAGTATATCAGTCAGTATATCAGTCAGTAGTCCAGTCAGTATATCAATCTGTCATTCAGTCAGTATATCAGTCAGTATATCAGCCAGTCATTCAGTCAGTCATTCAGTCAGTATATCAGTCAGTCATTCAGTCAGTATATCAGTCAGTATATCAGTCAACCCACCAGTCGAATCGTATAAATCCTACTGCTGATGAGAAGTATTAAAGGCTACAGACAGACAGCTGAACAGACAGACAGGCAGACAGACAGCTGAACAGACAGAAGGGCAAGCAGACTGGATGCACGTACCCTCCTACGTACCCTCCTCTCTCCTCCTACGTGCTGAAAAAAAGAAATACTTTGAAGACTTAATCAGTAAAAAGAAAGACAGCAAGTCTGTATGGAAAGCAGTCAATCTACTTACTAGAAAGAACTGTAATAAAACACCTAACGTTTTAGACGATATCTCTGCTGATGCTTTAAACCTTCATTTTGCAACTATTTCAGATAGAATAATAACTAATGATAAATCAAAAACTAATAACTTAAAAGTTTTAGAAACCTTTTGCAGCAACAAAAGTATTAACTCCGAACTAAGAATTCCATGCATGAGCGTACACGAAGTATTTACCGCTTTGAAAAGTATGAAGCAGACGGCAACTTGTGGCTTAGATGGTTTGAATAGCAAAATTCTTAAATTAGCTGCACCAGTCATAGCAGAGACACTGACTTACATCTATAATCTTTGTATAAGCAAAAATACCTTTCCAACTATGTTTAAACACAGTAAAATTATTCCTTTGTATAAATCAGGAGATCGAACTGATCCCTCTAATTATAGACCCATCTCAATTTTATCTGTCCTCTCAAAACCATTAGAAAAACACATTAATAAATACCTACTTAGTCATTTAAATGAAAATAGCCTTATACACCCCAATCAGTCTGGGTTCAGAGCAAATCATTCATGCCACACTGCCCTTGTTAAACTTATAGACAGATGGTTAGTTAATGTAAACAAAAAAGAATTTACAGGAGTTTTATTTATAGATTTTGCGAAGGCCTTTGATGTTATCGACCACAATCTGCTAATAAGGAAACTCGTATATTATAAACTATCTTCTGATGCCTTAAAGCTTATATCTTCCTTCCTTTCTAACAGACAACAACAAGTTTATGTTAACAAATATTGTTCCCCTTTTCTACCAAATAAATTTGGTGTACCACAGGGTTCTATCCTAGGTCCCGCATTATTTTCTGTTTACATTAA
>CM060335.1:8798005-8800505 GCA_030674155.1 Stramonita haemastoma | reverse complement strand
TTATTTATTTATTTATTCTTTTATATCGAGGATAACAGAATAAGCAATCATGTGCTTTTTTTCATCCGGTCCCCGTGTGTATGCAGTTTTGTAAATCTTGTCATCTGTTCCCACCGGCACACGATGGCCTACTCTTACGAAAAGCGGAACAGGATTTAACGTGTGCGCAAGATGTTCTGCGTGCGTTCGCACACGGGGCCTCGGTTTAAAGTCTCATCCGAAGGACTTTTGGGGAGAGTGGAGTCAGCACTGATGTTAACTCCAGGAGAAAAATCTCCTCGACCGGACTCCAACCGGGGTCGTCAAATTGCCAGCGCAATGTTCTGACCACTAGGCTATCCGTCCCCATGTATGACGGAAAGAGGTACATTTACAGCAACACTGCCAACTAGCACCAGCACTAATACTGCCGCAGACAGGCACATTTTAAAATATTTATTTATCTATTTTATTGTTTTATGTCGAGGATAATGGAAGAAACACTCATAGTATATCATACGACTTACCACAGCACTAGAGCACAGTTTTGAAGAGACTGGTAACAGATCCCATTTTAAAATATTTATTTATTTACTTTATTATCTTATTTCGAGAATAACAGAAGAAGCACTCATAGTATATATCATATTATGGCTTACCACAAGACTAGAACACAGTTTTGAAGAAACCGGTAACTGATCCCATTTGAAAGTATTGTTTTATTGATTTTATTGTGTTATTTCGAGAGTAATTGAAGAAGCACTCGTAGTATATCATATGGCTTACCACCGCACTAGAGCAGTTTTGAAGACACTGGCGACTGATCACACCATGAAAGAAAGAATCTTCAGGTAACACTATGCCTAGCAGACACACTTCTCCACGGAACCCTCAGGGAAAGGGAAGAGAGAGAGAGAGAGAGAGAGAGAGAGAGAGAGAGAGAGAGAGAGAGAGAGAGAGAGAGAGAGAGAGAGAGAGAGAGAGAGAGAGAGAGAGAGAGAGAGAGAGAACACTGATAACAAGCTGTGCAGACATGTGAGGACAGACATTACAGGTGGGACCAGTGTGGTGTCCCTAAGTGGTTTTATTTCCTTGTCGCTTGCTGGGTTGAGTCCCTCAGATGTGTGAATCTGATTTTTAAAAAGTATAAATAAGTTTTTAATTGAGTAGCATATTATTTCATATCAATACAGATAAAAACTGGACCCAAAACAACGGCAATATAATCGATAAAAAAATTAAAATCAAACTCAGTCGAAACTACGAACATTCAACGAATATTCCACCACCAAGTGTAATATTGGACCGGAAGTTTCCACAGGAATGAACGTGCATTTTGCACAAAAAAAGCAGAAGAAAAAAGGCATTTCTGTCAAGAAAAAAGATTTATAATAAACGTCTATTCTTGCAATTAAAAAAGGAAAGAAAAAGAACAAAAGAGCATAATTTTGTCAAGAAAGATTTTTAATGAACTTGCGTTTCTGTCATCGACAAACAGGGACTGATGGAAATGGGTTTGTGATCAGCACACACAGCTGTGTACGCACTACGCAGTGATCACAGGAACGTACACGGAGGATACGAGAGAGAGAGAGAGAAGAGAGAGAGAAGCAATCTCAGGAAAAAGCACTGTGTGCTTACACCAGTCGCCCAGGACGACGACACAGAAGAGACAGGAGAAAGAGAAGAGAGGAAGAGAGAGAGAGGAGGAGAGAGAGAGAGAGAAGAGAGAGAGAGAGGAGAGAGAGAGAGAGGAGAGAGAGAGAGAGAGAGAGAGAGAGAGAGAGAAGAAGAAGTCAAATTCTGAATTCGAGGACATGACATCAGTGACCGTGATAGAGGTCAAGGAGTAGATGCGAGCGAGAGAGAGCAGATGAGTGAATCGAAGAAGAGAGAAGAAGAGAGAAGACAGACAGACAGATAAGAAGGACCAGAAGACAGAGCAATAAATCGAAAAAGAATAAAGACAAACTCAGTCAGAGAGACGTGACGAGACGATGAGACGAGAGATGAGACAGAGGAGAGAGAAGGGACGGAGAAATTTCGAAGGAATGAGACGTGCTTTTCAGCAAGCAAAAGAGACAGAGAGAAAAGGATTCGAGAAAAAGATGAGAAAACGATGCAGCAGAGAAGAAAAGGAGAGAGAAAGAGAGACGAGAAGAGAGAGAGGATAATTTTAGAGAGAATAGATTAAGAATGTGCGTTTTCGACATCAGAGAGAGAGACAGAGGAGAGAGAGGAGGAGAATGAGTAGATGAAGCACCCAGTGTGACGGACCAGAGGGAGATGAGAGAGGAAGGAGAGAGGAGAGAGAGAGAGAGAGAGAGGAGAGAGAGAGAGAAGAGAGAGAGAGAGAGAGAGAGAGGAGAGAGAGAGAGAGAGAGAGAGAGAGAGAGAGAGAGAGAGAGAGAGAGAGAGCAAATCTTATCGAGGATAAGAAAGAGTGTGTTTACATGCCCGTAGGGCACAGATAGAGGAGACAGAAGAGAAGACAGAAGAGAAGACGAGAGAGAAGACAGAA
>CM060335.1:8788005-8790505 GCA_030674155.1 Stramonita haemastoma | reverse complement strand
TGCATATACCGCTGCTCATTATCATTTTGCAAAGCGAATGCGTTTTTAAAACGTATTTTAATCTCCCACAGTCATTCCTAACACTGAGATCTCAGCCACATTTTCTGCTGTATTATTTTTTACAGAGAACGTCTGAATACACTCTGCTTTCTGTTCAGATATTTGAAAGCATTATCCTCGATATAAAAGAATAATAAAATAAAATTTAAAAAAAATAAAGCACGTTTTGTAAAGACATATTCTGTCTTTGTTGGGATTCACTGTCACGGAAGATATCTTCCATGAAATGGTGGTTATGTTGCCTTCTTGGGAGGTGCCAGATACGCTAGTGGTTAGAGCGTTCAGTTTGGGATCTGACGGCCTGGGTTCGAGCCAACACACACACACACACACATACACATACACACACACACACACACATACACACACACGCACGCACACACACATACACATACACACACACGCACACGCACGCACGCACGCACGCACACACACACACACAATATATACCCCCCCCACACACACACACACACAAGATTCAAGATTCAAGATTTAATTCGCCTTTGACCCCTCTTGAGGCATGGAGGATTTCAGAAAACAAAATCAACTGTAACATTTTTTTTTTTTTATAAATAGAATACGTTCATACACAGAATTTCACAGAAATAAATAAACACACACACACACACCACACACACACACACACACACACACACACACACACACACACACAGGGATCCTCTATTTTTCTGTGTGTGAGAGAGGATTTTATTCCCTGGCACAAACATCAGTACTTAAATCAGTCCCTTCAGATTAGACTAGAAATCCAGCTCCTGTGTGTGAACACACGCAGAACATCTGAACACACGCAGAACATCTGAACACACGCAGAACATCTGAACACACACAGAACATCTGAACACACGCAGAACATCTGAACACACGCAGAACATCTGAACACACACAGAACATCTGAACACACGCAGAACATCTGAACACACGCAGAACATCTGAACACACGCAGGACATCTGAACACACGCAGGACATCTGAACACACGCAGAACATCTGAACACACGCAGAACATCTGAACACACGCGGAACATCTTGCACATGCGTCGTTAGGCTAAAGCCCGTTCCCCTTTCGGGTGGATAGGCCTTTGCGTGCCGGTAGGAATGGATGACAAAATTTGAAAACAAACACGAAATTAAAAAAACTGCAAGCACACTGGTGTCGTGTTTCGACCTCATCCCTGAATTTGGAGTACGGCTACCTGAGGTGGCCAAGAACCGTCGCATTCACAAAATCTGACCATTGGGAACCTTGGAGCTAAAATCGAGGACCCCCAAAAAACAACAACAACAAACAACAAAAACAAAAAACAAACAAACAAACAGCCCCAACCCCCCACCCACCCACCCCCAACCCCACCCCACAAAAAGCTAAAACAAAAAAAACAACAATAAACAATGTATGTATGTATGCATATATATATTATATATATATATATATATATATATATATATATATATATATATATATATATATATATTGCATATATGATATGATCGATAGATTTATTATCTATCATATCTGCGTGCGTTCGCACACGGGGCCTCGGTTTATAGTCTCATCCGAAGGACTTTTGGGAAGAGTCAAGTCTGCACTGATGCTAACTTCTTAACATGTTGAGTTTAGTCTGTAGTAAGTGATGGATTTTGAAAAAAAAAATTAACACCCATATCACAATCAACCTTGCCACAAATACACACTTTCAAATAACAAAAGCTAGATATTTATGTCTTTTATTTTATTTTATTTTATGTCACAGCAGATTTCTCTGCGTGAAATTCGGGCTGCTCTCCCCGGGTAGAGCGCGTCGGCACATGTGCAGCGCCTACCCATTATTTTTTTTTCTTTTCAGGGATGGTGTCTAAACACGACGCCTGTGTGCATGCTGGGTTTAAAAAAAATAATTTGGTCATCCGCTCCTACCGGCAAACGATGGCCTGCTCTTCCGAGAGGCTGAACGGGATTTTAACGTGTGCGCATGATGTTCTGCGTGCATTCACACACGGGTCCTCGGTTTATAGTCTCATCCGAATGACTTTGACATTCAGTTCGATATTTTCGTCAAACTGGGAAGAAAGGGCGAGGCTGGGTACGAACCCAGAAACTCATGGTTTACTTGTGGGCAGGCAAACGTCTTAACCATCCTGCCACCATCCTTCTTAGGCCTACTCTTACGAAAAGCGGAACAGGATTTAACGTGTGCGCAAGATGTTATCTCCAAGTCTTAAAAATTCTATGTTAAATGATCAGTAAGTGTGAAAGTTATGATTGTTTTTTTAAGGCAAAACAGCCCCCATATTTGTTTTGTCACACACACACACACACACACACACACACACACACACACACACACACACACACACACACACACACACACTATTTTTCATTGTATTTATTACGATTATTTTAAATATTTTTTTCTCAAATG
>CM060335.1:8778005-8783005 GCA_030674155.1 Stramonita haemastoma | reverse complement strand
TTGTTTCTAAAAGACCGCAGGGTAAAGGTTTATATAGTTACGCATCTGTTCGCTATTAGATGATCCAAGTCAGATCACACACCAACTTGGGCCTAGCGCGCGCAAACTTCGCGCGAGACACGCCTGAGTCGCCCCCCCCCCCCTCTCCCCCCAACGCCCCATGCCCCCCCCCCCCTTCCCCGTCGTTTTGCTGAAAAGTAACTGTGCTGTGTGTGTGTTGGTTAATTAGTATTCTAGTGGGTCTGGCCGATCTGTCAATAGATAGACGACATGACACTAAATGAGTGAACGTCGTGAGCACGCGCATTTGCACAAAAATGCATGCACGCTCGCAAACACACATACGCACACATGCATGCGCACGCGCGCAAACACACACACACACACACACACACACACACACACACACACACACACACACACACACACACACACACACACACACAAAGTGCACATGAACCAGACTGGGAAGGAACGCATGCACTGACGCCTGTAAACTTAGAAATTCTCTCTCTCTCTCTCTCTCTCTCTCTCTCTCTCTCTCTCTCTCTCTCTCTCTCTCTCTCTCTCTCTCTCTCTCTCTCTCTCTCTCTCTCTCTCAGAGAAAAGAACTAGCACACAGAAAATCATAGTAATAGTTAGTAAATAGTAATTTACTAAGTAGTTATAGTAAGTTAGTAATAGTTAGTAATAGCAGCCTTAGGTGCTATTTAAGCTGAAAATGAATGTTGGTAAGTGCTGGGGAAAAAATCAATGATGTCTTTAATGCCAGAATATTTGAATATCATATTTTGTAAGAATTTGCCCCCTGTAAAATGGACCGAAGTTATGATAATTGTGTCCCCTGGATAGGAAAGATGACACCAGTAACAAAGACACATATATAGGGATAATATATATGTATATCTATATGTATGTATATATATATATAAAGCATTTTTAGCCAATTGTCTATGACTATCAGAAGTAGCAGACTAAGTATGCAGGTAAAGCAGTACAGAATGGATTAATTTCGGAAAGGCCATTCAGAAGGGAGGCCATATTTACTTTGGATGCATTAATGAACAGACTACTGCCTGAAACACAACAGAACACTGTAGCCTTTGTGTGTAGCATTTCATGACTCTAAGAGAACGTCTGATACTGTGAATCATAATGTTTTGTGGTCTGTAAGTACAAAGAATCGGTCAAGCCATCGGGCCCTTTGAAGATCTCCTGACCACAGTCAAAAAACGCAAACTGAAGTGGTATAGGCATGTCGCAAGATCAACAGGGCTTGCCAAGACGATTCTGCAAGGAACTGTGCAAGGCGGGAGAAGGAGAGGCAGGCAGAGAAAGAGATGGGAGGACAATATCCGAGAGTGGACGGGCCTCAGGCTGAGTGACACCCTGAGAAAGATCGAGGACAGAGGGAAATGGAGAGAGCTGGTTGCGAGGTCTTCCGTGGCGCCCCTACGGTCTAAATAGACTACGGGATAGAAGAAGAAGAAGAAGAAGAAGAAGAAGAAGAAGAAGAAGAAGAAGAAGAAGAAGAAGTTCAAAGATTATGGAGACGGGATAGTTCAGTGATCAGAGCACTTCCTTTCCGCCAGCAGCCAAGGTTAAGCAGCATCGAGAGCGTGGTTACCAAGTGGATGGGTGACCGTTGCACGCCTTGGCTTCAGTACAGTCCGCCCCCCCCCCCCCCCCCCCCCCCAGTCCACCCAGCTGTCAATGGGTACCTGCCCTCTTTAGGGTCAGGAAAGGTGAAGCAGCGAGGGAGAGAGATAGGCACCGCCCTCAATATGCTAGCCCCTTAGAGAAGCTGAGGTCTCTAATGCCTCGCTCTCCTAGGACCATATAGGTTATGGGACACATTTACCTTTTAAGAAGAAAGAGAAGAATATTCAGGCTGTTTCCGGCTAGCTGTGTATTCCACTGTTCCACCTACCTGCTTACCGTTACACCCACGCCTAATTTATTAAATCCCCACCCCCTCCGCCTCCTCACCCACACTCCACTCTCATCTCTCCCTTTCCCCCTCTACCCCTATATCTTCACTATTCAGCTTATACTACTGGTTAAACAGGCTTAAGCAGAATCTCTCTCTCTCTCTCTCTCTCTCTCTCTCTCTCTCTCTCTCTCTCTCTCTCTCTCTCTCTCTCTCTCTCTCTCTCTCTCTCTCTCTCTCTCACGAACACACACACACACACACACACACACACACACACACACACACACACACACACACACACACTTACATACACACTCACACACACACACACAAACACTCTCTCTCTCTCTCTCTCTCTCTCTCTCTCTCTCTCTCTCTCTCTCTCTCTCTCTCTCTCTCTTTTAAATGTATGTTAATGTATGTATGCTTCTTGATTTCTTTCTTAACGGGCTGAATTACTGTGTAACCACATTGGGACCTGTCCTATGTTTAATCCTCTTTGGAGTCGGGTTAGTGTGACATCACCAACAATTACCCCCCTACCCCTTCCCACACCCTCACCCCCCCTCCACAGGTTTGGTCTCTGAAAAAAAAGAAGAAACGGGTAAAATTATCGCAATAGATGTGTAAGAATTTTTCGGAGAAAAACAGTACCAGAACATTATCAGGGTCAGAGTAAAAGCCAAAGATAGAGAGTCATATGGAGAACGAGAAGGCTGTCAGTTAGAGCCATAGAGAAACCTATACTGTTACACTTTCCAAAAAAATGTTATCAAGTGCTTTTACAGCTGAAAGCAAAAGTTTATACTGTCTACACTTTCCAAAAAAATGTTATCAAGTGCTTTTACAGCTGAAAGCAAAAGTTAACATATTGCTACTGGTCATTATTGAAGACACCTCTCTTGGCAAATTTCGAAAAATTTCAATAGTTTCTCAAAGCTTGGAAAGTTGTTCAATTATATAATATGCGGAACACGGAATCACCTTAAGTGTAAGGTGTGTTAGATATGTACCTGCATGGTCATTCCTCACTTTAGCCTCATCCCAGTGATGATTCTGACAAAAATAATCTACCTATACAGAAGAACTAACATTTGTACAGTTACTAAACAAAAAATGATAAAGAGGAGGGACTGGATCTAAGAAAAACGGTTCACGATTTGTTGTTGTTTTGTTATGTTTTTGCCTTTGCCCCACGGCACACTTCCGGCTGATAGCGATGCTTTGAATTGCTTCCCCTGACAACAAAAACACAGTTGCCTTCTTTAAAACAACTAAATTTCATAACAGTTGTCGCCCGATACTTCGCGTTACCTCCCCTGCAAAGAACACTAATGCCTTCTTTGCTGCTACTAAAATTCATAAAGGCCGCTGCTTAAGGGGAGTTAATTAGGGAAAGCCGCGAAATAGCTATTCGACAAAGGTTTCTTCTGCGTCTAATGTTGCACAATGATTATAGATTTAAAATTGTAGCAATACCATGCCAACTCTACGTATCTCCAGATTATTCATTTAACATCATATTTATCACACTTTAAAATGCTTTAAAGAAAAAACACTCCTATCGACTGAATATTCTAAAGATACACATTATCAGACACACATACGTATACAAATCCGGGGGAAGAGACAAAATACTGACGTACAGGGGATTTATTTACTTATTTGGCTGTGAGCACACACACACGCTCATGTATTTCTTATAGGCTATGCTACTGTTCTTTTTTTTTCTTCTTCTTCCCCTTTTTAAAAGTAAAAAAGCCTTTACCCTTGAAGCTTTTTAGTTTTTATTTCCTTTCTTTTCTATCTTTTTTTTTAAGGGAAAAGGCTTTTTTCTTTCCTTTTTCTCTTTATCTATGATACGAAATCTCTCTCTCTCTCTCTCTCTCTCTCTCTCTCTCTCTCTCTCTCTCTCTCTCTCTCTCTCTCTCTCTCTCTCTCTCCTCTCTCTCTCTCTCTCTCATAGCCTAGTGGTCAGAACATTGCGCTGGCAATTTGACGACCCGAGTGCGAGTCCGGTCGAGATTTTTCTCCTGGAGTTAACATCAGTGCTGACTCCACTCCCCAAAAGTCCTTCGGATGAGACTTTAAACCGCGGCCCCGTGTGCGAACGCACGCAAAACATCTTGCGCACACGTGAAATCCTGTTCCGCTTTTCGTAAGAGTAGGCCATCGTGTGCCGGTGGGAACAGATGACATTTACAAAACTGCATACACACCGGGACTGGATGAAAAAAAGCACAAGAGTGCTTATCCCATTATCCTCGATATAAAAGAATAAACCAATCAATCAATCAATCAATCAAATCTCTCTCTCTCTCTCTCTCTCTCTCTCTCTCTCTCTCTCTCTCTCTCTCTCTCTCTCTCTCTCTCTCTCTCTCTCTCTCTCTCTCTCTCTCTCTCTCTCTTCTCATAACATCAAGTACTACATGCCAGGAATGATCGAACACAATGCCACCATGCTTTTGCATACAGCACTCACGTTTGCATAGTAGTAACTTAAGGCTGGCATAACCATACTCAGTAGCAACAGTTTTCAAGTATGGTAACTGTTTTGAAAAAAAACAAAAACATGTGAGTACAACTGATTTTTTGCTACCATGATGTACGTGTTACTTGATGTTCATACATTGTATGACATGATAAAGTGCTGACATTATCATGTATAAATGCATCATCAACACTGTTTCCAGGCCTATTGTTTTATTTTATTTATTCATTTATTTATTCTTTTATATCGAGGATATTAGATTCATACAGTATTCTAATGAGCAAGGTAAACGAACTAAGACTTCTAAGATGTGTTTTGTTCTCTTTTTTCATAGTCAGCACTATATTCATGATTTTGGAATATGTATTGTAAGCAGGAGTACATTTCTTTTTAGGGAACATGCAAAGGCATATGTATGCCAGGTCTGATAAAACATTGCGACAAGGTAGATTCTATTTTCTTCAATTTTTTTCTCGATCCTTGCTCCGTGAAAATGTATTGTAGCCAAAAGGACGATGTACAGTGAACAATTTCAGAGCTCAGAAAAAAAAGGCTGTGGTATAGAGCCATAGAGAA
>CM060335.1:8770505-8773005 GCA_030674155.1 Stramonita haemastoma | reverse complement strand
CAATGAATACACCGGGGCAATAATCACACCGAGATCTGTGCTTTTTTTTATCTATTAATTTATTCTTTTATTTCGAGGATAATAGAATAAACGCTCATTGCTTTTTTCTTTTCTTTTTTTTACATCCTATCCCCGTGTGTATGCAGTTTGCAGTATGGAGTCGGCACTGAAGTTAACTTCAGGGGGAAATGGGTCAGAAGACATCTTGCGCACTCGTTAAAACCGGTTCCGCTTTTCGCAAGGGTAGGCCATTGTGAGCTAGTGGGAACGGACGACAATATTTACAGAACTGCATACACACGGGGAGGGACTGGATGTAAAAAAAAGAAAAGAAAAAAAGAAAAGAAAATGTATTTGTGCTTATTTCATTATCCTCGAAATGTTTTGGGTTTTTTTTCGTCCCTCTCAGGAAGGGGGCGGGGGGGCTCTGTTTCTTTGGGGGCGGGATAGCTCAGTGGTCACAGCACTCGCTTTCCCCTAGTCAAGTTAAGCAGCATCGAGCGTGGTCACCAGTTGGATGGGTAACCGTTTGCAAGCCTTGGCTTCAGTACAGTCCCCCCCCCCCCCAGTTCACCCAGCTGTAAATGGGTACCTGCCCTCTTTAGGGTCAGGGAAGGTAAAGCAGCGAAGGAGAGGAGATGGGCGCCGCCCTCAATATGCTAACCCCTAGAGAAGCTGAGGTCTCTGACACCTCGCTCCCCCACGACCGCCTAGGTTATGGGACACCTTTACCTTCTCAGGAGAGCATTGTCTCTTTATCCTCACGCCTTCAAACCATCACACAGAGTTAATAGCGTTTGCACAGTTTATATATATATATATATATATATATATATATATATATATATATATATATATATATATATATATATATATATATCAAACTAGCCACAAACAAGCAAACAAGAGACACACCTACCCATATTTACCAGTAAACAGCATAGCCACATTGTCGTGACTCTTGCCCATTCTTGTACAAAAAAATTTACAACAACGCAGCACGGAGTGTTTCGGGCGCATAAGGAGGAGGAAGAGGAGAAGAAGGAGGATAAGGAGAAGGAGGAGGAGGAGGAGAAGGGGAAGGAGGAGGGGGAGGAGGAGAAGGAGGAGGAGGAGGACCACAGCACTGTCCAGTTTTACGCTTCAGACTTCTCTTCTGTAAGCATGCAAGAGACAAGCTGTACAGAACAAACCTCTGTGTGTTTTCCGCCCCTCTGTCTTCCCCAACTGCCGACACAAAACTAGCAGATTGCACACAGGTGTCGTGTTTAGACACCATCCCTGAGGGGGGACAAAAATAATGGGTAGGCGCTGCACTTGTGGCGACGCGCTCTCCCCGGGGAGAGAGAGCAGCCCGAATTTCATGCAGAAAAATCTGCTGTGACATAAAGTAGTATAAAATAAAATAAATAAAATTAAATGTTGCATGTTCCATAGCTTAACATTCTAATCCAATCCAATCATGTTGTTTATAGCCCTGCCGACCACTCAAGCCATATCGGGGCTGTCACCTCGTCAAATTTAAAACTTATATTAAAACTGTGCAACTATATACAGATTAAAACGGGAGTATAAAACCAACTCTTCTATCCTTGCTTGTAGCGGCGCCCTGGTATGGTATGACATGGCATAGTAGGGTATGGTATGGCATGGCATAGTAGGGTATGGTATGACATGGCATAGTAGGATATGGTATGGCATGGTATGACATGGCATAGTAAGGTACGGTATGACATGGCATAGTAAGGTATGGTATGACATGGCATAGTAAGATATGGTATGACATGGCATAGTAGGGTATGGTATGACATGGTATGACATGGCATAGTAAGGTATGGTATGACATGGCATAGTAGGGTATGGTATGACATGGCATAGTAGGTATGATAAGACATGGCATAGTAGGGTATGGTATGACATGGCACAGTAGGGTATGGTATGACATGGCATAGTAGGGTATAGTATGACATGGCATAGTAGGGTATGGTATGACATGGCATAGTAGGGTATGGTATGGTATGACATGGCACAGTAGGGTATAGTATGACATGGCATAGTAGGGTATAGTATGACATGGCATAGTAGGGTATGGTATGACATGGCATAGTAGGGTATGGTATGACATGGCATAGTAGGGTATGGTATGACATGGCATAGTAGGGTAAGGAAAGGTAGAGTATGGTATGACATGGCATAGTAGGGTATGGTATGACATGGCATAGTATGGTATGGCATGACATGGCATAGTAGGGTATAGTATGACATGGCATAGTAGGGTATGGCATGACATGGCATAGTAAGGTATGGCATGACATGGCATAGTAAGGTATGGCATAGTATGGATTGGCATGACATGGCATAGTAAGGTATGGTATGACATGGCATAGTAGGTATGGTATGGTATGGCATGGCATAGTAGGGTGTGGTATGACATGGCATAGTAAGGTATGGCATAGTATGGTATGGCATGACATGGCATAGTAAGGTATGGCATGACATG
>CM060335.1:8753005-8765505 GCA_030674155.1 Stramonita haemastoma | reverse complement strand
GACATCTTACACACACGTTAAAAACTCACTCTGCCCTTCGGAAGAGTAGGCCATTCGTGCTGGTAAGAACAGCTGACAAAACAAAACAACAACGCACCACACACACACACACACACACACACACACACACACACACACACACACACACACACACACACACACACAGATATATAGATATATAGATAGATAGATAGATAGATAGATAGATAGATAGATAGATAGATAGATAGATAGATAGATAGATATATATATATATATATATATATATATATATATATATATATATATATATATATATATATATATATATATATATATATATATATATATATATTATAAAACCCATGCACACTGTTGTTATGTTTAGACATCCCAGAATTCAAAATGCGTCTACCTTAATAGTGGGCGAAAATGGTTGCATACGCAAAAATCAAACCATTGCAATGGCGAACCTTGGAGCTGTAGCCGAGGAACAAAAACAAAACATCGACAAAACTGGAGTTAACACTGACTGTGACTGTGGGTAAAAGTAGGTAAAGGTGTCCCATAACCTGTGTGGTCGTAGGGATCAAGGCGTCAGAGACCTCAGCTTCTCTAGGGGCCAGCATATTGAGGGCAGCGCCCATCTCCTCACCCTCGCTGCTTTACCTTCCCTACCCCTAAAGAGGGCAGGTTCCCATTTACAGCTGGGTGAACTGGAGGAACTGTATTAAAGCCAAGGCGTGCAAACGGACACCCATCCAATTGGTAACCATGCTCGATGCTGCTTAACCTTAGCTTGGGGAAAGCGAGGCTCTGACCACTGAGCTGTCCCGTTCCCACTGACTGTGACTGTGACTGTATCTGGCAGAAAACCTTTCAGTTAACACTATGAGCAGAGAGCCATGTGCAGACGCACGCAAAACATCATGCGTACACGTTAAAACCTCCATCCATCTTTCACACAACAGTAGGCCAGCTATGGCCAGTGGGGTGCATAGCACAAAAGTACCCAGCATGCACCTGGATATTTGGACAGGGATGGGCTCCGACAAGACCAACGTACCCCTGGCAAACTGCCCGAGTTGTTCATTGCAGTGCCCACCTGGTGCTTTGAGGAGTTTAGGTGTAGATCTGTTTGACGTGCCCTGTACGATCTCTTTTGATTTGTGAAGGAGGTTTTCTGTGGTCGTTTGTTTGTTGGCTTCTATCTTTCCCCTGTGTGTGTGTGTGTGTGTGTGTGTGTGTGTGTGTGTGTGTGTGTGTGTGTGTGTGTGTGTGTGTGTGTGTGTGTGTGTGTGTGTGTGTGTGTGTGTTGTTGTTGTTGTTGTTGTTGTTGTTGTTGTTGTTGTTGTTGTTGTTGTTGTTGTTGCCATTGCTACCTGAAGTAATAACTTTTGTTTTGCGTTTTGTAGGAGGGAGGAGGGGTCCCAGTACGAGAGGATGACTAACCCAAGAAAAATGGAATTAAAGTGGACGATATCTCAGCCCCTCACTTCTCCTTTATCTATCAGCGACTATAAAGCTGGAAAAGAGGAAGATATCCGGTGTTTTCTGCAACATCCTGAAAAACCGGCATTAACCGTGTAGATAGGCCCTGTAGGCTGACACTGCAAACAATGGCTAACGCTGACATTTGAAGCTGCGGGCAGAAGTTGGCTCGTATACAAACAAACACGCAAGTGGGGAGAAGAAGTGCCGGAGTTGGGAAGAAAAGAAAAGAAATGAAAGAAAGAAAGGAGGAAAGAAAGACAGAAAGAAAAGAAAGAAGGAAAGAAAGAAAGAAAAGAAAGAGAGAAAGGAAAGATAAAAAGAAAGAAATAAAGAAAGGAAAGATAAAAAGAAAGAAAGAAAGGAAAGAGAGAAAGACAGAAAAAAGAAAGAAAGAAAGAAAGAAAAGAAAGAAAATAAGATAGATAAAAAGAAGGAAAGAAAAAAAAGAAAGAAAGAAAGAAAGAAAAGAAAAAAAGAAAGAAAGAAAAAAGAAAGAAAGAAAGAAAGAAAAAAGATAGAAAGAAAGAATAGAAAAGAAAGAAAGAAGGAAAAGAAAAAAGAAAGAAAGAAAAGAAAGAAAGAAGGAAAGAAAGAAAGAAAAGGAAAGAAAAGAAAGAAAAGAAAAAAAAGAAAGAAAGAAAGAAAGGAGAGAAAGAAAATATGTACGTTAATATGGGATTTCAAAATAAAATTTTAAAAATCAAGCCGTTTATGACCTGTTAACCTTAGCACCCTGTTAGTCTTTCAGAGTCTTCTGGGCATGGTGCACGTCTGGTTATTATTATTATTATTATCATTATTATTATTATTATTATTATTATTATTATTATTATTATTATTATTATTATTATTATTATCATTATTACAATTGTTATTACTACTATTACTATTGTTGTTGCTAGTAGTAGTAGTAGTAGTAGTAGTAGTAGTAGTAGTAGTAGTAGTAGTAGTAGTAGTAGCATCATCATTATTATCATTATCATTATTATCATTATTATTATTATCATCATCATCATCTTATTATTATTATTATTATTATTATTATTATTATTATTATTATTATTATTATTATTATTATTATTATCATCATCATCATCATCATCATCATCATCATCATCATCATTATTATTATCATCATTATTATTATTATTATTATTATTATTATTATTATTATTATTATTATTATTATTATTATTATTATAACGTCCTCCTTGAAGATTTCAGACTAATGCCTATTAATTCATGAACAACCTTGTGGGAGGCGAGACAGCCTAGTGGTTACAGCACTAAACTCCTAACCGGATGGTCTGGAATCGACCACCACCCAGCCCCCTTGCCCCCCCCCCCCCCCCCCCCCCCCCTTCGAGGAGATTTTTTCTTCTCAAGTTAACATCAGTACAAACTCCAGTTCTTGAGAAGCCTTTCCAATAAGACAATAATAAACCGAGGTCCTGAGTGCAAACGCGCCCAGAACATTTTGCGCACCTGTTAAAACCTGCTCCACCTTTCAAAAGAGCAGGCCATTTGCATGCCAGTAGGAACAGATGACAATACATTTTTCTTCTTCTTCTTCTTATTATTATTATTATTTATTGATTCTTTTACATCGAGGGTAATAGAATAAGCACTCATGTGCTTTTTTTCATCCAGTCCCCGTGTTTATGCAGTTTTGTAAATATTGTCATCTGTTCCCATCAACACCCAATGGCCTACTCTTACGAAAAGCGGAACAAGATTTAGCGTGTGCGCAAGATGTTCTGCGTGTGTTCGCACACGGGGCCTCAGTTTATAGTCTCATCCGAAAGACTTTTGGGGAGAGTGGAGTCAGCGCTGATGTTAACTCCAGAAGAAAAATCTCCTCGACCGGGATTCGAACTCGGGTCGTCAAATTGCGAGCGCAATGCTCTGACCACTAGGCTATCCCGTCCCCCTTAAAAATGCATGAACTATAGCCTCAAGTTCAGACGTCCTCCCTGAAGTTGGAATGTGGCTACCTTAACTTGGGGAAAAGCAGCTGCCTACACGAAAATCTCCCCACTAGTGAAACTCCAAGCTGTAGCTGAGGACCAGGAGAGGGGGAAAAAAAAGAATTTTGTGAAATTAAAACCAAGGGTATTATTTCCTGACTCTTTTGATCTCCCTACCCACCCTCATGTTGCTCATTTGTCCAAGTTGAGATGACAAGATTTACAAAACTGCATACACACGGGGACTGGATGAAAAAAAGCAAAATGAATGCTTATTCCATTATCCTCGATTTAAAAAAAACAAAAAAGAATTTAACCAAACTTTAAGTTCTGAATCAATGGTACTTATTACACGTCCTCCTCACGCAGCCCATAATTCAATATCTTTTCTTTCACCAAAAAAAAAAAAACCAACAAAAACCCCAACACACTTAATTTTCCATTTGTGGACATGCAATCAACCTGCCATATTTGTGGGATTGTTTGTACTTTTCAGGGCAGAGAGACACTGCCATTTACCCCCCCCCCCCTCAACTGACACCTATGATGAACATGTCACAGTGTCAGTGTCACTACTGGGGTGAGGGACTTTAGGGCTGGGAAGTGTCACCTGCTGGGTGCCATAGCAACATGGCGTCTATCAGTTGTAGGTGGGCGGGAAGATTAAAAAATATATATATTAAAAAAAACTAAGGGTTTTTTTTCGGTGTTTTTTTCTCAGTACTTCCGAGGCTACATTTGTGATTCTATCACATCGTTGATGACAGGAAATTCTGAAAATCTGATCTAAAAAAAAAAAGAAAAAAAGTGTTAGTTCAGAAGGACTGTGTAGAAAGTTCCAGTCAATGAGCACCTAACACAAGTGTATGGCCACAGGACCTGGAGTACTGGGAGTTATAGTGGGGGTGGGGGTAGGGGTAGGGTGAGAGGGGGGAGGGGGGGGCTGACACCTACTGCCTTGTAGTGGCAGATAATTAGTTGTCCATGTTTGGTTTATGTGTTGCTGATGCGTGGAAATTGTTAGTAGTGAATCTGGTTCGTAGTGCAACACCCACCCACGCATGATTGGTTGGTCGTTTGGGCGTGTACGTGGTCATGCATGCACACATAAGTACGTGGGCATGCGCGCGCGCGTGCGCGTGCACACACACACACACACACACACACACACACACACACACACACACACACACACACACACACACACACACCGAAAACAAACAACCCCCCCCCCCTCTCACAACAACATGGGTTCTGAAAAGTAAATGGATGAATAGAACAGAAAGTAAATAACTGACTGACAAACCAATTAACAAGCTGGCTGACTGCGTGACTGATGGACCACATGAATGAATGAATGAATGAATGAATGAATGAATGAATGAATGAATGAACACTGTAAGGTAATGGTGTCCCATAACCTATGTTGTCGTTAAGGAGCAAGATGCCAGAGACCCCAGCTTCTCTAGGGGCCAGCATATTGAGGGCGGCGCCCATCTCCTCTCCCTCGCTGCTTTACCATCCCTGATTCTAAAGAGGGTTGGTACCCGTTTACTACTGGATGAACTGGGGACTGTACCGAAGCCAAGGCGCACAAACGGTCACCCATCCACTTGGTAACCACGCTCGATGCTGCTTAACTTTAGCTTGGGGAAAGCCGGTTCTCTGACCACTGAGCTATCCTGTCCCCAAGAACAATGTAGAAATGGTTAAATGTACAAACAAGCAAAATGAATGAAGGAATGCCGAATGAATGAATGAATGAATGAATATCTGAATGAATTACTGCATGAGCACCCAAATCAATACATGAATGAGCTGAGTAATTAACTGATTAATTAATCAATAACTTAAGAAAGAATCATGAAAAGGAAGAAGAAAGGAAACAGCAAACCGGATTACTTTCTTAAATCCCCAACAGGAGCAGTCAAACCCCTTAATCTGCTTGAGGGAACACGGAAGGAAAAGAAGTTCCAAAAACCGACCAAAACGCACGCACACACACACACACACACCCACACACACACACACCCACAGTGCATTATGCCCTTCTCCTCAAAACCTTCCTGTTTTGGCAAGGTCAACGAAGCCATCCGGGTATTCCAGTCAACACAATGAGGTCTGTTGACTGCACACGTACCTTGGTCGACATTGCAGATTTCAGCTCACCCTTGACCTCTTTAGTCATATTTCCTGGCATGAATAATTAGAAAGAAACACGAAAGGGGAAGGGCTGGGTAGAGAGCAACCTAAACAAAACCCAAAAAAAAAACCCAAAGAAGAAAGATCGTAATATATATATATATATATATATATATATATATATATATATATATATATATATATATATATATATATATATATATATATATATATATATATATCTGCCGAATAAAAGAAGTAGGGTAATTATTCAAATGCTTTAACCATTCAACACCAAGGAAAGACTAGACCTACATGTTTAGATTTTGTACTGACTGGCTTCCTTGGGTGCGAGTCCTCTATTATTTATTTATTTATATCGATTATTTGTTAACTTATTTATCTATTTATTCTTTTATATCGAGGATAATGGAATAAGCACTCATAAGCTTTTTTTTACACCCATTCCCCGTGTGTATGCAGTTTTGTCAATCTTGTCATCTGTTCCCACTTGCACACAAGGGCCTACTCTTACAACAACGGGAACAGGATATAACATGTGGGCAAGATGTTTTGTTCTGTAATCCTTGGCACACAGCCTGGTTATAGTCTCATGGCCTCAGGGAAGGACTTTGAGGGAGAGTGATTCTACTAGATGGATCGGTGGTCTAGGTGGTAGCGCGCCTTGCCTAGAAAGCAAAAAGTCCGGGTCGGAGTGTGCGGTGGTTCGTACCCCCCCCCCCCGTTTGGACCCAAAACTTTTTCCCCATCCATTAGACCCTGAGTGGTGGTCTGGGCGCTAGTCTGTCGGATGAGACGATAAACCGAGGTCCCATGTGTTACACATCACTATTTAGCGCACGTAAAAGAACCCACGGCAACAAGGGGGTTGACCCTGGCAAAATTCTGTAGAAAAAAAGCCACTCTGATAGGGAAACAAATACATTTGCATGCAGGAAAAAGAAAAAAAAATGGTACACGCTGCACTTGTGGCGATGCGCTCTCACCCGGGAAGAGCATCCCGAATTTCAGGCAGAGAAATCTGCAGTGACATAAAGTGGTAGAAAATACAAAATAGTCTGTTCACTTAAAGTGATATCAAACTAGAGGTGGTGGAGGAGTGAAGAGATGAGAGCTTTAAAGCTAAGAGATAAGTGTTGGTTATAAAAGAATGTGTGTGTACCAACATTCTGATTTCAAACAATACAAACAACATGTTGCAAAAAATGTGGCCAAAAAGACAACAACAAACTTCAGTGTTCAGAATGCTATGGGTGTGTTTGTTGTTGTTTTCTAGTTCCAGTGTCAGTTAAAGCCACTTTCATTTTCTGCCTCCTTATACCCCTCCATCTGTAAGTTCAGCCTGAACTTTAGAACAATTCAAAGCATACAAAAACAGTATAAACAAAACCATTCCTAGACATACACTTCACCTGACATAGACTGCGATTTGGGGCTGTTGTTTTTTTTAATTTGGCCACTGCCATCTAAAAAAACACCCCAACTGACACCTGTGATGAACACGCCACAGTGTCAGTCAGTGTCACTACTGGGGTGAGGGACTTTTGGGCACGAATTAAAAACCAACTTTGAATGAAACCCACGTCTGCTCCACTATGCTTTGCTCAGGTGCAATAAAACAAAGGAATTTTGAACGAGCCAAGAATGGGGAGTGTCACCTGCTAAGTGCCATAGCAACATGGTTTTTTTTTGGGGGGGGGGTTTGGGGGGGCGGGGGGTTTGCATAACAACATGGTGTTTATCAGTTGTAGGTGGGCGGAAGGATAACAAACGAAGTGTTTGTTCAGCACAACTGTGTCAAAAGGCTCAAATGAAATCAAATCAAAGCAAAATTTTATTTCCAGATGGTACATTGAGTAAGCAATAAATTTACCTTTTTTCATCAAACCATCTGTCTAGGAAAACCCCCCAAAACAAAAAACAAAAAACACACACAAAAAACACACACAACCCAAACAAAAACAAAAACAAAAACGAAATAAACACCCCGCCCAAAACACACACACACACACACACACACACACACACACACACACACACACACACACACACACACACACACACACACACACACACACTTAAAAAATAGGCAAATTTATTATTTAAAAAAATAGTGTGTGTGTATGCATGCACACATGCAAGCACACATGCATGTGTACACGTGTGTGTGTGTGTATGTGTGTGCACACACATGAGTGCACACATACATGCAGGCATGCACACACACCTAAAGGCTCCAGTCAATGAGCACTGACACAAGGTGTGAGGGGGAGGGAGGGACCTGGGAGTGGTGGGGTGGGGAAGAGGGTGTGTGTGTGTGTGGGGGGGGGGGGTGGCACTTATTGCTTTGTGGAGCCAATTAATAAGTTGTCTCTTTTTCGGTTTATTTGTTGTTGCTGATGCAGTTAGAAAATGTTAGTTTGTGAATCTGGTTTTGTCATACAACCCAGCACATGAATGGTCATAATACATGGCCATGCCTGCATGTATGTGTGTGCACTCATGTGTGTGCACGCACATACACACACACGTGTACACATGCACGCGCGCGCGCACACACACACACACACACACTCACACACACACTTAAAATCACTTAGCGCAGGGGTAGGCACACCTGTGTATTTCTTTCGGTTCTACTTTTTTGAAAATTTGTGTACCTGGGTAGGAGTGTGTGTGGGGGGGGGGGGGGGGGGCTTTTTTCTCCTTGCCCTTAGTATGCCTGTATATGTATATATATATATATATATTTTTTTTTTTTTTTTTTTTTTTTTTTACTTTATATACTTTTTTTTTAAAGGGAGGGATGAGGAAGTGATTAAAGATTCTTTTCAATTCCAGGTCAGGACGACTTTTGTGTATGGCTGAATTTATTTTAATCTTTGGCATATGTTACAAATGATGACTCACCTCTCAAATGTGGTGTGTGTGTGTGTGTGTGTGTGTGTGTGTGTGTGTGTGTGTGTGTGTGTGTGTGTGTGTGTGTGTGTGTGTGTGTGTGTGTTAGCTACAGAACAAGTCTGTAATTCCAGCCAGCTACCTAGACTCAATGGTTAGCACCTTTGGTTACCGATTGGAAGGTCGCGGGTTCGAGTCCCATCAGAGTCATAGGGATTTTGGAGACCCCTACCGGCTCCTACCCAGAGTGAGTTTGGGATAGGCTCTTTTGGAAGACTGGGACCACACAGTCAATCTTCATCCACTTTAGGGATGCGATTTTGAGAGTGCTGTTCAAATTCCCTGACCAACACTGCAGGTGTATGTATCTCCCAGGCTCGGTTGACGCCAGGATATAATTATAATGATAGTAAGCCTAGAGTAAAACCCTGCCCAGTACTCTCCAAGCACATGCACCTCCATAGCAGCAGTATTGCGTCATCCTTACCGTCATTCATTATCACGCAATTAAAGAAAAGCTGCCTCCGGAGAATCCTCCGAATCTTTTGGCCAGAAAAGATTTCCAATGAAGATCTACTGAGGAAATGCAACCAAACTGACATGGGGCATCATCATTATCAAACGAAGATGGAGATGGATTGGGCATGTACTCCGGAGAGACACACAATCTGTCGCAAGAACAGCACTGCACTGGACCCCAGACGGCAAGAGAAAGAGAGGAAGACCAAGAACAACATGGAGGAGGACAGTGGAATGTGAGATGGAAGCCATGCAGCACTCTTGAAGTTCATTGGCCAGGCTGGCCCAGGATAGGCAGGGGTGGAAAGACTTTGTTGCTACCCTACACACCTCTGGGTGTAAAGGATGATGATGATGATGGTGATAATGATGATGATGATGAGGAGGAGGAGGAGGATGTCTCTGATTTGGTGGCCCGGTTGTTGTGGTTTTATGGTGACCTGAGTCTTGGTTTCCCCATACACTGCTCTCCCTGTGGAGAGTTTGAGTTAGGACTCTCGGGGTTGGAAGTTCACAGGAGAAGGTCATTGGAGGAACGTTATGGTGGTCGCCACCCCGGGTAGGTGTTTGACTTAAGTTTGGATCAACGACTGAGCTAATAGTTTCGTCAGGAGGGGCCGAGTAAGTGGTGTCCTGCCCCAAGCGTTAGCTCAGAACAGGCAACACTGAACACCACCAAAGTGACCCAGCAGAAGTGCAGGATCCCTCTGGCTGGTGGCCCAACAGCGGCCCGACGTTTTCTTGCTGACTTGTCTCTTTTAATGATATATATATATATATATATATATATATATATATATATATATATATATATATATATATATATATATATATATATATAAAATTTTTTTTTTTTTTAAATAAATCTTTGATATCGAGGATAATGGGATAAGCCTTGTGCTTTTTTTTTTTTACATCCAGTCCCCGTGTGTATGCAATTTTGTAAATGTCATCTGTCCCCACCGGCACATGATGGCCTACTCTTACGAAAAGTGGAACAGGGTTTAACGTGTGAGCAAGATGTTCTGTTCTGATAGGCTTCCTGTGAACTTCTGCTCCCGTGGATGTGACATAACGAATCTGGGTGTAGTTTGATCAGAGAGATTAAGATGAGCAGCGTAGGAATAACGGGACAGGGACAGGCGAGGAAACACCAATGAAGAAAAAAAAAACCATCTGGGATTCTGCTAGACTTCTTCCACATTTTCTTTGGCTTATGTTCGTTCAAAGGGGAAAGCTTAAAGAAAACCACCAGGTAGGTAGAAATAAAGGAAACCTAAATGTAATAAATTAAATAGATAATTTTTCCCAAACTGAACAGAAAATACAGTGGTGTGTGTGTGTATGTGGGGGGTAGGGTTTTTCCCCCTAAAAATAAACAGAAATACAGTGTGTGTGGGGGGAAGGGTTTTTTAAGATCATTTTTTAAATGTATATACTTAAAAAAAATATATATATATACTATTGTTGTTGCTTTGTTCCTTTTCTTGCTGACTTGCCTCTTTTGACATTCCTGTCCTGTTGTAGCCATGCTGCTTATTTATTTCAATATCTTCACCTCTCTGCCATGCCTAGGTTTGTCAGGTCACACACTCAGGGTCAAAACTCCACAGGGAGCTTATCAAAACTATGTGAAGACTTGCCAGTGCAATAATTCGGCTCATGATAATTATACTCATGAAGAAAATCATACATATATTATACACGTAAACGACCCACCACTTGACCTTGAGTAGTGGTCTGGGGGCTAGTCTTTCAGAGGAGGAAACATACCCAAGTCCATGATGATGAGGTGCATGGACAAGAGAGACCACAGCCATCACACTACCCCAGGGTTTTTCCGACACATTGGACAATGCAGCTGATGAAGCATCTGTCTCGTCACTGCCCTGCCTGCACACGTGGAGTACCCTAGCCTGTATGGGACATGACAATACCCAACCTGTACTTAAGGCTTCCATGACCCCCCCCCAACTGAACTGAATCAACCCTACCCCAAGCCTCACCCTTTCCCCACCCCAACCCTCCCACCCCCTCACTCTTTCTCCACCCACCCACCCAATTGTCCCCACCCAACCCTTTCCCCAAAGTCGGTCATAATTTGGAGACTTAGAGGAGCTAGGAAGTGCAGCAGTACCCAGTTTGGCACCGTGACTTTGTGTAGAGTGCGTACCTTGGCTGACTTCAGGGATCAGGGCTTACCTTTCATCTCTGCTGTCATGTCGTAAATCTTGCCATAAAGCAAAGAAACATGAGAGGGGAAGGGCTGGGTATAGATCTAGAATTTTTTTTTAAATAAAAAAGAGTAAAGATTGAAAGAAAAAAAAGTGTGTCTGCACAAAAAAAACACTAGGTAAATGTTTAAATGCTTTAACCATTCAACAAGACATATGGATAGTTGTTTTTGTTTTTTAAATAGGAAGGCTGCTCGGCTTGCTTTTTCATTTCTGCACTGACTCACTTCCTTCATAGTTGAGAATGATTGATATCTGTGTGTCTTTTGGTCACAGTGTCAATTGAAGCCATGTTAACTTTCCTCTTTCTTTACTTTTTTGTGCATTTCGTTTGTCTCAGGCCATTTGTACCTTCTACAGCCTCAGTCCTCCTCCTCCTCCTCCTCCTCCTCCTCATCATCATCAGCAGCAGCAGCAGCAGCAGCAGCAGCAGCAGCAGCAGCAGCAGCAGCAGCAGCAGCATCGTCATCTTCTTCATCATCATCATCATCATCATCATCATCATCATCATCATCATCTTCTTCTTCTTCTTCTTCTTCTTCTTCTTCTTCTTCTTCTTCTTCTTCTTCTCCTCCTCCTCCTCCTCCTCCTCCTCCTCCTTCTCCTCCTCCTCCTTCTTCTTCTCCTACTCCTTCTTCTTCTCCTCCTCCTCCTCCTTCTTCTTCTTCAGTCTGCTCCTCTTCCTCTTTGTTGTTGACAAAAAGTCCTGTTGACAATGTCCTACCTGCCCATTTTCCAGGAAAAGGCCCGTTGTATGTCCGTTATGATTTCTCTATTTGCTTTTCTGGGTCACAGCTTTCACAAACACTCACAGAGAGAAAATCCTTCTTTGTCAACACACACACACGCACCGCACACACACACACACACACGCACGCACGCACGCACACACACACGCACGCACGCACGCACGACCACGCACACACGCACACACGCACGCACGCACACACACACACAAACACAACACACACACACACACACACACACACACACACACACACACAACACACGCGCGCGCGCGCGCGCGCGCGCGCGTGCGCACAAGATCATTTGCCGACGATTGGTGTAGAAGGTTGAGAAAAGACAGGACACAAAAGAAAGAAAAGAAAGAAAAAAAAGATAGAAAAAAAGAAAAATTTAAAAAATGCACAACATGCACATATTATCTACAGGGTTCTTTTGGATATTTGAATGACAAAGGTGAAAGGAGTGTTCACTGAAGAGATCTCCACCGATATTAAAAGAA